>JAYESD010000010.1:8814851-10014851 GCA_036927565.1 Tuctoria greenei | reverse complement strand
CTCAAGTTCTCTCTCCTCACTCAAGTGCTCCCAAGGCGATTTTGCGAGTTCTCCCTCAAATCCACTCAAATCTCTGTGGGAATCGATCTACATTGCAAGGAGATCGAAGACCCCAGACTAATCCACACCAACAACTCTTCAGACTCCTCAGATCGAAGGATTTTGTAATTTTTCTCACCAAACCCTAACTCTTCAACTTTCCTTGGCATTGCTTAAATAGCTTGATTTCTCTTGCCAATACATGTTTCCCTGATGTATTCCATCAACTCTATTTAACTTTTGCATTGAGAAACTCCAAAATTTCATTTAGCTAGGGTTTGAACAGCCGCATACTGGACTAGTCCGTTATCTGTGCAGACAAATCATGTACTCGGGACTAGTCTGCACATGAACTACGGACATGTCCGGTGTGCACTGATCAAATCTCTAGAGTATCTCAACTCAATGCAATCCCTTGTCACCAATTCTTATATAATTCCTATATCTCTTCTTTGTCAGGATAATGTCGAGCTCAAAGGAGAATCTCTCCGACTTTGAGGCCAAAATGGATCAAGAGACATTGCCTCATGCTTCGGAGCCTCGTTACAATAAAAGGCAAGAGCGTGCTGTTGAGCCTTCTCCCGCTCCACCTCGGGTGCGGTGAAAAGTCCCAGCTAAGAAACCACCTTCCAACGGCAAAGATGTAGTTGGATCTAGCTTAGCAGCTCCACGCCAAACTAAGGGCAAATGAAAGGGGATTGCCTCTGGCCCAATTGGGCCCTTGAAGATGGTTCCTCCAAGACAGAAAACAAAAGTTCTTCAGAAGAGAGATTCAATGGAAAGGGCAGCGATGTCGCTTGGAAGCTTCGGAAGGTTGATGCTTACAACAGTGGGAAGGTAACTCCTGATCCGAGGTTTTGGAGTGATTTCCACTCAGACTACTACAGCAGCGTTTACCTCATGATGAAGACTCCAGTAGTTTGCAGTCAGTGGATAGATTGGAACTACACTGAAAGGAAGAATTGTGATTCTTTTGATGAGCTAGTGGCCACAGCAGAGAGGCATGGTCTAAAGGATATGTTATCCTTTAGATACAACTGGAATGATGAAAGTAATTGCTCAATTCTTTGCCACTTGCCACTTTGCCAATACGAGTGAAGAAAGAGTAACTTGGATGACTCATGGATTAATCTATTCCATCACTTATGTTGACTTTGCCAAGCTGATAGGAACATTGAACATTACTTGAGAAACTTGATGAAGGTGATAAGCAAGAGGAGAATATTAGATGTGTTCGACTACATTTGGAATGATATGGTGAACATCTCTTGCACTTCGAACCATTCCTATGGCTATGCGCCATACATTATGTTCATGATTGAGAGGGTCACATAAATTGAGTTTGTGAAGGATGTGGATCATACCGCTTTAAGGCCTTAGAAGCCGTCTCAAGCTGCTCTCCCAAAGGCTCCCTCCCCTGCGTCAAGTGAAGAGCCCCCAAGGAGAGCGCAAGAAGAAGCAAGGGCTCCCTCCAGATGTAGGGCCCCTCCATCTCACAAGGGGCCACTAGTGGGATAATGAAGTATTTGGCTGCTATCTTTGGTTCTTGCCACAAATCAGAGGTAAAGATACACAAGATGAACAAGGCGATAAAGGAGCAAATGTGGTACATGAAGGAAAATGTCAAAGCCATTTGCCAAAAGTTGGAGATTGAGCCTGTTGGGTCTCTTGTTATTTCAGAGGACTCTGGATCTGATTTCTCAGAGCTTCCATCTCTCACCAACTCCGAGCTTGCTTACTTTTGCCTTAGGGGCACGACGAGTGGTTCCTCTCCCCCTCCTCATCAACCTAATGAAGAAGAAAGTGAAGAAAGGACCGAAAGTGAGGATGGAGCCAACAACGACGGGTATATCTCTCTTTCTCTTCCTTTTTGGTGCCTTGATGCCAAAGGGGGGAGATTGAGGGGGAGTCGTAGGGGGAGTCCTAGGTCTTAGCTTAGATTAAGGGGGAGTCTTAGCTTATGTCTTTATGCTCTACTTTTATGCTTTTGGACATGTATTATGAAGTTATGATTATCCTTTACTATGATCAATGTTTTATGCTTTAGAGTTACTATGTGTAATTGATAATCTTGATGATGTTATGATTATGCTTTTTTTTCATTCACATAAACATTATTGCTCACACACACATAGTTTTGCACCCCCACCATAAAGAGTGAACGTATGATTACATCTACATTTACATTTTTTCTCAAAACTCATATGTGCACACTTTATGAAAATCTGAATTTATCATCATATTTGTGTAATCTCAATTGGTTGTCATCAATGTCCAAAAATGGGGAGATTGAAAGTGCATCTAGGCATCCCTTGTGGGTTTTGGTTGATTAATGACAAACAAATTAGATCCTAACAAAATTGTTGAGATGAGCGCAGGTTTTAAAAAGATTAGAAGGAAATCACAAAAAGAAAGGAGAATGAGGATCCAAAAGGAAAAGAGCTCAAGACTTGAAAAGAATAGATTTATTTTTGTAAGGAGTGTGTTGGAGAAACACGCCCCAAGAGCTCAAGTGAAAAAGATTGCACTCACTGCACAAG
Organism: Tuctoria greenei; assembly: GCA_036927565.1. Taxonomy (NCBI): domain Eukaryota; kingdom Viridiplantae; phylum Streptophyta; class Magnoliopsida; order Poales; family Poaceae; genus Tuctoria; species Tuctoria greenei. The sequence continues at coordinate 10,012,272 of JAYESD010000010.1, read as the reverse complement.
TATCAGGAAGACTGGACAAGTCTGATATCCACCGGACTAGTCCGAAAACTCTCTGACTAAAATCGGACAAGTCCTCCATGTGACACCTAGTTCCGAAAATGAACCAAGTGCAATATATGTGTGCCTAGGACGTTCAACACACATACACAAGTGCATCACAAAAGGATATATAGATAATTACCACAAGACAAAATTAATTAACCACTTTTATTACACAATTCATAAAATCCTCAAATACTAGCGCTAATGAATATTAATGACAAGTTGAACTAATGCAGTGGAAATAACTAATTAAGCACCTAAGTAAACTAAGCAAAAGGGATAACGCAGCTTCAATCGACACCACAGACAATGTTGACGGCAGACACAGCCTAGAACTCCACATTATCATCGTTATACTCCCAATCCTGACCTGCAACTATTGATGGGGGAATTGCAAGGGTGAGTACATATTGTACTTAGCAAGTGTGGAAAGTATGACATGTTGCTGATTCAAATGACGAATATAATAAAGACTAAGTGCTAAAAAGTACATTAAAACATTTGAAAAGCAATATATTAAATATATGTGAAGTAAACCCATCATAAACCAAGTAGTTACCATAATACAAGTATATACTTCATTACCATCATCCATATACCAGATTTCTTCATTACCAATAACCATATCCATTGCTATAAACCATAATACCATAACCAGTACCAAACCATCCCATTCTAAACCATATCCATAACCAATCCCAGGTTTCCCTCTAATCATGGAGGTTGTACAGGTGCTCATAACCGGGAGCACGTCTACCATGATAGTTTTAAACACTCTGCAGAGTTTGTACCACTTTACCCACGTGTTTGTGATTTCATCACCTGTCGGTGACCAAAGAAAACCTCCATTATGCCAAACACTACCATTGGTGTATGGTCAAGAGACCACAAATAGCTTTTACAAAGGGACTACTAGTATGTATGGACCCACTGAGGTTTCACCGGTGGCGATGTCTCCAACTGAGCACATCTTAAACCAAGGGCCCCCTCTTGTGCCATTCGGATCCCAGAGATTCCCGCCAACCATATCCAAACCCAAACCGACTCCCCTTCCCCGGTGCGCCAAATGATCCATGCAATATTACCAATACCCTAATTAATCAGCTATGCCGCACCATACTTGCCTCGTGGTGGCACTGTTCTCCTGGCTTATTCTTGCACAAACCGGTCCTTAGATCTAACGCAAGCAACCACCATAACATCCAACCCATCCACGTACCATGCTTGCTTTGATCACCCATTACCATATCATATTAACCAGTTCATATTAACCATAATCTCGTTAATGCATAAGTAAATGGTATAGTTGTTCTCCCATCCCAAGTAATTAAGTGAAACAAAAAGGTAAAAAGCCCATCCCAACTCTCTACCGTGTATTCCAGGTGACAAGGGTGGTTACGAAGCTAGTAAACTTCTTATCATTGGATTCCCATCAAATTGACACAAGCATGCAGTTTTGCAAACAAAACATTTATTTTAGAAACAAGATCAATATGTTCAAGGACACTTGCCTTGCTCTTGGACTTGATTAGGATCAAAGACTTCAAACTCCTGGTAATGGAGATCCTCTGTAGCACTCTCTAGTGCAAACCCCGCAATAAACATACAAGACAAGAATCACAATCAATAAGTGGGCAAATATTACTCAATATGTCATGACATGCATGATTAATGCAATTGCAAAGAAAAACTAGTTAATAAGTTGCTTTTAATGTTTACTAATCAATTACAATGGTCATTAACAAGTCTACACAGGTTTGGAGTTGATTCAAATTGATTTAAAATTAATTCAGCAGGAAATGAATTGCAAAATCAGACTAGTCCGCTTGGGACCGGACTAGTCTGCCCTTCGCGGAACCAGCAAATTAGGGTTTTCTAGATCGACGTGAATTGGAAGGAATAGGGCTGAATTCACGTGAGAAAGAGGACGTAGAAGGTATACCAGTTTTTTAGAGCTCCAATGAATCAAGGGTTTTGGAGGCAACACTTGGATCTTGAAAATCTAGGGTTGATGAAGAACTTGATGGAGGATTGTTGATGAAGAACGAGACTTGATGGAGATCTTGACCCTCTTTTGTTTCCTCCTCTTCTTCTTCTTGCTCGGGATCTCCTTCTCCCTCCTTGATGGCGGCTCTCAACGAACTAGGGTTTATTGTCTTCAATTGAGGCAAAAGGATGCAATGTCAAGGGGTGGGGTTGTTTATATAGAGGTGGAGGGCTAGGGTTTGATGCAATTTGAGTTTGGGGAGGGTTGAGGCCTGTTTGGGGTCCCACCTGGGCTCCAAAAAGAGTTAGACACGATGTACCTAGGCCCACTTAAGGTAAAACCCAAAGACATGTCGTGAAACAAAAGATCAATTTGGAATCGCGATTTACCGGACAAGTCTGCAAGAGGCCGGACTAGTCCAAAGATTTACAGAGGCAAAAACGGACAAGTCCGGATTATATCGGACAAGTCTGAACTTGGTTAGAGAGAAATCGGGACTTAGCAAAATTTCAAGGATTCCTGGAATATCGGACTAGTCCACAATGGACCGGACAAGTCTGAAACTATACAGAGGCAAAAACCGGCATAGTCCGCACGAAAACGGATATGTCCGAGCGAGGTTAGAGAGAAATCGGACTAGTCCACACCAAAATTGGACTAGTCCGCACTTCCCAGAATTCTTAAGTGCGGTTTTAGGTTAAATTCTTAAACTTATTTTTTTTATGTGGATTAATGTTAAACATGTATATGAACGTATGCAATGCATGACACATGAAAATGAGGGTGTTACACTCCAAGTGCAGACTTGTCCTTAGTTCTACACTTTTTCACCACACCGGACAAGTCCGATATCCACCGAACTAGTCCGAAAACTTTCTAACTAAAATCGGGAAAGTCCTCCAAGTGCGGACTTGTCCTCAGTTCTACACTTTTTCATCACACCGGACAAGTCCGATATCCTCCGGACTAGTCCGAAAAGTCTCTTACTAAAATCGGACTAGTCTGGTACCCATCAATACTTAGGGTTTTACACACACGCACACTGGACTAGTCCGGTGTCCACCACGGACTAGTCCGGACCTCCCAAACCCTAACGGTAACTTTTGGAAACCCTAGTATAAAAAGAGGTGCACGGCCACAAAACAAACTCTCTCGACTCCCTGCATCGTCACACCTCCCAAGAGCTTGAAAATACTTCTCTCCACTCATTCTAAATAAAAAAGGATCAAATCTTTGAGGATTAGGGATTGGACAAAGGAGAGAACTTGTTCTACATGATCTTGAGCTCTTGGGTTTGATCTCTCGCCACTCTCATCGATTATTGTACATCTTTTGATTTTGTTTGGTGCTGTTCATTCGCTGTAATATTTGGGGAGCCCTCAACTTGTGAGAAGGGCCCTTGAACAAATTATTTACCCCCTGTGTGGTTAGTGAGTGAGAATCGGCCTCCGTGGCAATTCAACGAGGGAAGAGTTAGTGAAGACCCAGTCCTCCGTGGACTCCTCAACTGGGACATAGATTCCTCCGTGAAATCGAACCTCAAGATAAAATCTTGTCTCGCGTTTTCTTGTTCTACTTTTGATCATATTTTAGGGTTTGCAAATTCTTATTTAATTTTTATCAAAACATTGTATTAAACTAGATAGTTGAAATATCACACTTCATCATCATAATATACTTAAGTTGTCAATGGCTTTCCGCTGCATATACTACTATAAGTAGAATTAACGATCTACTTTGTTTCTCAAGTCCGCGTATGCCTGACTAGTCCGCACCATACCGGACTAGTCCAGCCTCCCTGCATTTGATCTATTTGTTAAGTGTTTCAGGGATAGATAAAAGTTCAAAAAGCCTATTCACCCACCCTCTAGGTTGCATTCAGAACAGCACGTGAAAAGCTATTAGAGGGGGGTGAATGGTAGATTACAACTTTTTCAGCTGAAGCAACAAAAACCCCTTGGCAAAAAATTGATCTATTAATGAAACTTTGTGTGCGACTAATCTAAATGTGATAAATTGTGACAAAACCAGTATAGATTGTGGAGAATCATGTCATGAAGACGTCACAAGAAGAACCACGAAAATCCATTGAGAAAAACTCAAGTTATGATTGAATGATCGAACAAAGGTCAATCTGTTCTACCCGAGAAAAATCAGATCTGCAACACTGCAAAGAAATTCGTGTATATCATAAGTCACAAATAGAATGACCTTTAAATTTTCACAGATGATATATAATCAAGTTGTGAGGACAACCCAAAATAAATCAAATCAATTGGATCTCCAAAACTCGAGTTATGATAAAACCACCGAAGCAAGGTACTGCTGTGCAGAAACTCGATGAGAAAAACTTGTCTGAAACAAGTCAGACGAACAATGCACAAAAGCTCCTTTAAATTATGATATTTATTCAATAGAACACAAGAGCCACAGCCCAAAATGGGTGCACCACAAGCTCTGGCCTCCCTTGCTTATATAACTAGTCATGAGGCCAACCCAAACCAACCTAGGACTCGTATCATACTCAGTTTCCACCGAAACTTTCCATAACTGCTCAAGACTCGTAGGTAGAAGCAATCTTAAGACTTCCAAACACCTTAGGAACGTATACCACATTCCTAAAAAAACTTAACTTCGTGCTCACCATGAAATACTAATGTAACCAACTCAAATCTTTCCATATTTGAATCAAACCTGACTCAACCGCAACCTGAGTCCATAACCTAGTCGTTTGGACCTTTCCGACCAATTCTTTACATCCACATCTCTTCATCACACCTTGGAACCATGTAGCCACGTCCATGCACTCCTTGCACATGTGCAAACATCTTCCAACGACGTCCATGATAACTTCGTATGCGCTATTCTTGATTCAAACATGTTGCGCAACCTCTCGATCAACTCAACCAGAAGTCCTCCGAAACTTTGTTGTTGAACTTCATCTCCTCCCTAAGACAAGTTCAATGGATCCCGTCACCAGCCATGTCTTGAAGTCAAGCAACACCTGCACATGAATAAACAACCAATACTTCCGAGCACAAGTCCTCGACTTGACTCTCGTTAGTTCCGATAACCACAACACCTTATGTGAGCACCTCACATAAGCATATTGCAAACCATAACAAAACAATATCAGCCATAACCACCAACACACACCAAAAACTTAGTAAAAGAATACTAAGCAAGCTTTCCATAATCCAAAAAGAAAGCTCGAAACATTGCAAGTTAAAAGAAGAACTATTGAAATCTAGCACCGGACCTTGGCAAAGCTAACCAGACCTTAAGATGAAGCTTACCAAAGCTAGCAGGACATAGCACCGGAGCTTACCAAAGCTAGTCGAACCTAACGCTGGAGCTTACCAAAGCTAGTCGGACCTAGCGCCGGAGCTTACCAAAGCTAGTCGGACCTAGCCACAGCAGGTCAAACCTAACCAAAATAAATAAGACCTAGCCAAAGCAAGTCGGACCTTACGTCGGACCTTGTCGGAGCTACCGAAAACGAGCCGGACTATCATTGGACCTTGCAGGAACTCAGACCTAGAGTCGAACCTTGATGATACGGGTGTTTTGGCAAAATTCAAAACTTTTATCATCATAGCCAATGTATTCAGCACACATAGGTCTCACACTCCCCTGAACAAAATGGAGTGGCCGAAAGTAAGAACCATACACTCATAGAGATGTCAAGAACCATGCTTGATGAGTAAAAGACTTCCAACAGGTTTTGGGAAGAAGCGGTCAACACCACTTGCCATGCCACAACGCCTCTACCTCAATCGTCTATTGAAGAAAACTCCGTATGAGCTTCTCACCGGTAACAAACCCAACATCTCATACTTTCATGTTTCTGGTAGTAAATGCTATATTCTCAAAAAGAAACCTAGGACTTTGAAGTTTTCTTTGAAATCCGATGAAGTATTCTTGCTTGGCTATGACTCAAACAAATATGCCTATCGTGTCTTCAACAAAACCTCAAGGTGTGTTGAAATAGCACGTGACATGTTGTTTGATGCGACTAATGACTCCCAAGTGGAGCAAGTTGATCAATGTGTGCTAGATGAGAAGGATGAACCAAGAGTTGCATTGAAGAGGATGACACTTAGCGATATTCAACCTCAAGAAGAGCCAAGTCCAAGTGATCCATCCCCATCACAATCCGAACCTCAAGACAAGAACAGGAAAACTCTCTCAAGATCAAGACCACCAAGTGCAAGAAGAAGCAAATCAAGATGGTGGCGATGATCAAGGGGGAGATGAAGAACAAGATGATGATGAAGTTGATTCAAGACCACAAGTGCCACACCCACGAGTTCACCAAAGTGTTCAATGGGATCATCCCGTCGACAACATACTTGGAGATATCTCCAAGAGGGTAACAACTCAATCTCGCATAGTGAACTTTTGTGCATATTACTCTTTTGTGTCCTTTTTAGAACCATACAAGGTAGAAGATGCCCTATGAGATCTGGATTGGGTGACCACAGTGCAAGAAGAGTTGAACAACTTAAAGAGGAGTCAAGTATGGGAACTCATGAAAATACCTAATGCCAATGTGGTAGGAACCAAGTGGGTGTTTCGAAACAAGCAAGATGATAATGGGGTGGTAACAAGGATCAAGGAACGACTTTTTATAAAAGTCTATGCACAAGTTGAAGGTTTGGAGTTTGATGAAACTTTTATTCCCGTAGCTAGGCTTGAATGTATTCGCATTATTTTAGCCTATGCTACTTACCATGGCTTTAAGTTGTATCAAATGGACGTGAAAAGTGTCTTCCTCATTGGTCCAATAAAGGAGGAGGTGTATGTGGAGCAACCCCCCAATTTCGAGGACGATAAGTATCCTAACCATGTCTTTAAGTTACACAAAGCACTTGATGGCCTCAAACAATCTCCTAGAGCTTGGTATGAGTGCCTTAGAGATTTTCTCATTAAGAATGGTTTCAAAATTGGAAAAGCTGATTATACCCTCTTTACTAAGAATGTTGACAATGATATTTTCATATGCCAAATTTATGTCGACGACATAATATTTGGATCCACTAACAAATCTTATTGCAATGAGTTTAGCAAAATTATGAATGATAGGTTTGAGATGTCCATGATGGGATAAATGAAGTTCTTCCTTGGATTCCAAGTGAAGCAACTCAAGGAAGGCACCTTCATATGTCAAACGAAGTACACTCAAGATCTTCTCAAAAAGTTTGACATGGACAAGGTAAAGCCCATCGAAACACCAATGGTGACCAATGGGCATCTTGACCTCAACCAAGAAGGATCGAGCGCCGACCAAAAGGTATATCGCTCCATGATTGGTTCTTTACTCTACCTTTGTGCATCTAGACCCAACATTATGCTTAGTGTATGCTTATGTGCAAGATTTCAAGCCGCTCCAAAAGAATGCCATTTGACGAGCCGTCTGGCCCCCAGTACTTAGTCGCAGCGCTGGGAGACATGATGTGCACGCTTAGGGTACGAAACCAGGCTAACCGATCTACACACCGTGGACCTTCGTCTTGGCGTAGGCCTTACATGGGGGAGACCGCCTGGTGACACAGGACCCTAAACAAGGGGGCAGACGAGAGACCCCAGACACGTTGCAGGTACCTCAAGCAGACCCACCTGCAGCAGAATTGCATAACTCCACTAGGCACGAGACAGGGAGAGAGTGGTCAAACATATGGCAGAGGATATGCGAGAACGAGCATCATCACATAAAATTAATGCTTAATGAAATGAACATAAATAGAGCATAGGGCAAGACAGTGGTTCTTCTAACTTGGTAATCATAGGAGGAGGCATGCTTTACAAGAAGGCAACGACCCACTCCGGATGACAAGGGAGGCAAAATGTATAGACTTAAGGTATGGAACCAGGCTAAGCAGGCTGAACACCCTGGACCGGACCCACCAGAGCTTAGTTGCTTCGAGCGCTGCTCCTAGACGCTATGACAAACTTTTCATAAAAAAGAAAAACTATCCTACCACTACGCTCATGGTGAAGCTTTACCGAAGTGGCGCTGGGGAGGCAATAAATGTGGCCTAGAGGGGGGTGAATAGGCTTTTGAAAATTTCCTGCACACTTAATCAAATGGTCAAATGCTTGATAGATCGGACTTGTCCGGCTTGAGGTGCGGACTAGTCTGGTGTGCTAAATGTGTGTCCAGTTGATTAAGTATTGATTCAGGAATTAAATTTTATAGCAGCGGAAATTTGAACAACTGATGATATCACTTGAATTATCAATCAGTATTGTCAAGTTGCACGTGAAAAGCAATTACAATTCAAGTTACAAGCTTGCTCAATTATGTTCCCTAATTAATGAAGATGCAAAAATAAAGAAGCACGTGGGACACCAATTTTTACCGAGGTTCGATCTCACCAAAGAGATCTACTCCTCGTTGAGGAATCCCACACAGAGTCGGGTCTCTTCAAACCCGTTCCCTCGTCAAGTCACCACACAAGGCCGATTTGATTCCACTATCACGGGTAATCACCGAATTTATGGAGCAACCTCACACGTTGAAGGCTCCCACAAGAATTACAACGAAAAGATTCTCAAATACATTCGAAAATATTACAAAGAAAAACATGAGTGTGAAGAGATCAAACCCCAAGAGCTCAACTACGTGTACACAATGATCTCCCAACCCCAAATATGAATACTCAATTGACTTTCAACTTTGAGGACTTTAGATGCATGGGGAGATGTGTTTTTATGCTCTTGGGACAGGTGGCAGTGATAGGGTTTCTGAGTTTGACAGTAGGATTCGAAAGTTGTAATTGTGGAGTCGTGGATTTGCTATTTATAGTGTTTCCAAAATTGTTACCATTAGGGATCCTGACAACCGAACTAGTCTGTACTGAGGATCGGACTTGTCCAGTGTGATGTGTAAAAGTCGGCTAAAATGGGTAGCTCACTAGAAATCCTAATTGTGTGAGGTATACCGGACTAGTCCGGTATGTGTCCGGTGCCCAGTGTAATTGAACTCCAGAGAGTTGAATGGACTAGTCCGGTCCAAGAACGGACTTGTCTGGTGCTATGTGTTATAAAACATCAGAGAGTTCAACGGACTAGTCTAGTCCTGTGGACGGACTTGTCCATAGTGTAGTGTAATGAGTTTACAGAGACTTGAACGGACTAGTCTGGTCCAGGATAGGACTAGTCCGGTGCACTGTGAAATGTGGTTCCAAAAGGTTTATCGGACTAGTCCGGTGCACAGTGTATTTGGACAACAGAGAGTTGAATGGACTAGTCCGGTCCATAAACGAACTAGTTCAGTGCTCAATGAATTTTTAAGTGATTTTAAGCCCTTACCCCTACGCAAAGACTTGAGCTCTTGGGATGTGTCTCTCACACACATCCTATACATTTAAATCTACTTTGTGCTTCAGTCGTCAGTTGGGCTTTTCTCTTTTTTTTTAAACCACTTAATTTTTCACTTTTTGAGTGCACCAAATTGTCTCATTTAAATTGACCTGCAGTCATCTCAATGAGTTCATTAGGATTTCATTTGTTTATCATCAATCGTCCAAAACCACAAGGGATTGCCTAGATGCACTTTCAATCTCCCCCTTTTTGGTGATTGATGACAACCAATTGAGATTTCACAATTAAGAGAAAAAATTGATTTTCATAAAGTGTGCATATATGAGAACAATAAATGAGTAACAAAAACTTCTCACATATATGCACTCTTTATGATGGGGTGCCTAACAAGTGTGTGATCAAAAATATGTGATGAGCAATAAATAAGAACTTAATAGTTATAGCAACAATCATCACATTAACATTAACTAAGCATCACACATTAAGCAAATTTAGCACATCCAAAATAAATTACAATAGTTTGAAAATGAGTACATGTCCTTGATCGCAAGTCCTTAATGGCTTAAACACTACAAAATAGACAGCTAGTCTCAATCTCCCCCCTTTGGCGTCAAGGCACCAAAAAGGGAAAAATTTAATGGAATCACTCATTGTCATTGCCTCCCTCACTCTCAGTCCTCTCTTCATCTTCTTCTTCATCTTCAGGTGCTTGATGATGAGGAGGAGGAGGAGGAGCAGATGTGTCAGCTAGTCCGAATGAAGCCAACTCTTGCTTAGTTAGAGGTGCCATCTCTGTGATGTCTTCTTCAGAGTCTTTTGATATCTGAGGTGACCCCACTGGCTCTATTTCCAGCTTCTCACAGATTGCTTTGATATTGTCCTTCACATATCGTTGATGCTTCTTCCTGGCCAGACTCTTCTTGTGTTGTTTGATTTCCACTTTGTGACAGGAAGCAAAGATGGATGAGAGCATCTTCAGTATAATATTGGAGGACACTCTAGGAGGTGGAGGAGCAGGAGCAGCAGCAGCAGCCTCGGATCTTGTGCCTTCTTGAGCCCTCTTAGATCTTTGTTCCTCTGCAGGTGAGGTAGAAGCATAGGGGACAGTGTAGATAGTAGGCTTCTGAGGTCTGAGTCCAGTATGAGGAACATCCTTGACAAATTCAAGTCCCGTCACCTTCTTAATCAAATACATGATGTATGGTGCATAGCCACAGGACCTATTAGGGGTGATGCAGATGTTCACAATGTCATTGTACATGTACTCAAAGACATTGAAGGGCCTTCTCCTGCTTATCACCTTCATCAATGTTCTGAGTGTCCCCTGGAGAGTCCCTGCATCTCCCTCCTTTGGAGCTATGTGAAAGTGCATCTAGGAATCCCTTGTGGGTTTTGGTTGATTTATGACAAGCAAATGAGATCCTAACCACTTTGTTGAGATGAGAACAGGTTCTAATGAGAAAATGAGCAAGGTGCCAAAAAGAAAGGAGAATGAGGAACAATGCGGAAAAGATCTCAAGAAACAAGTGTAGTAGATCATTGTGTATGGAGTGTGTTAAGGAAACACACCCCAAGAGCTCAAGCACAAATATTCTCACACATTGCACAAATTCATACAGGACAGGACTAGTCCGACTGACCCCAGACTAGTCCGATATCTTTCTGCACAAGATCAGACAAGTCCTCACAATGTGGACTTGTCCTCACAGTCCAGTTTTTCACTGACCGGACTAGTCTGATATTTCTACGGACTAGTCCCATATCTCTCTTACTAGAATCGGACTAGTCCACCTCAGTGCGGACTAGTCCACCAAACACTTCACAAGTTGCACAAAATCGGACAAGTCCGATAACACAACGGACTAGTCCGATATCTTTCTGATGTCCATCGGACAAGTTCGGTATTAGCACGGACTAATCCGAAAACCCTTTGACCTAAATCGGACAAGTCCTCCAAGTGCGGACTTGTTCCCCAAATTCACTTAGGGTTTCACTTATCCGGACAAGTTTGATATCCATCGGACTAGTCCGAAGATTTCCAGAACCAAAATCGGACAAGTCCGCTTTTAGCCGAACAAGTCCGATATTTTGGGACACCTAGGGTTTGCTACACGCAGCACACCGGACTAGTCCAATGTCCACCACGGACTAGTCCGATCTTTCTAAACCCTAACGGTAACTTTTGGAAACCCCATATAAATAGGTGTGCACGGCCCATATTTCATACAACTCGATCCCCTGCGCCGTCACACCTTCCAAGAGCCTAGAAAACACCTCTCTCCATGAAATCAAATGCAAGAAAGATCAATCCCTTGAGGATACACTTTGGATCATTGGAGAGACACGGTTCATCACTCATTGAGCACTTGGTCGGATTCCCTAACACACTCCTGTGGTTTTTATTGTGATCTTAAGAGTGTGTTCTTGGTGGTGTTCATATTGTAATCTTAGGGAGCCCTCAACTTGTGAGAAGGCCCCTTGAATTTGTTTATTTGCCCTTTGTGATTAGTGAAGAGGATTTGGCCTCTGTGGCGATCCGACGAGGGTAGGGTTGGAGAAGACCCGATCCTTTTGTGGACTCCTCAATGTGGATGTAGGTTGCCTCTGTGGGAGCCGAACCACGGAATGAAGTGCTTGTGTTCTTACTTTGCTCACATCGTTCTTACACTTCGTATATATCTAGGGTTTCAATCAATCTTGTTCACTTTACGTAGAAACATTGAATATAAGATTAACTTGTGGTACATCCTAGTTCATAGTAGTGTACACTTCAATTACAAGTATACTTCCGCTGCATACATCCTAGGATCAAGATAATCGATCAAATTTGATCAACCTAGTCGATACACACCGGACTAGTCCGCAATCGATCGGACTAGTCCGATATCTCGAGATTTGATCTGGCTGTTAAGTGTTGCAGGTTCCGACAAAAATCAAAAAGGCCTATTCACCCCCCCTCTAGGCCACACTCAATTGGTATCAGAGCAGGTTTCTTCAAAAGGAGACTAATCGCTCGAAGAGATCATGTCAGACATGAAGGACGTACATAAGAGCATCAACCAAGAGAAGGTTGAAGAATAAAAGAACCAAAAATTGGAGAGGCTCCTTGAGGCCATTCAAGACTTCGAGGATGACGATGAGGAGACGCTGGAACTAAAGGCGCTCCTAAGTAAGAAAACCCTCTCCAAGGGAAAAGTGAAGATCGAATATGAGAAGACGAAGAAGGGGAGTAGTCACACCGACTACCCTCGATATCCTTTTAATTATGATCGCCTAAATTCTAACAACAATCATTATCTATCTATTCCACTTGGAAAAGCCCCACACTTTGATGGCAATGACTACTCAATGTGGAGGCAAAACATGAAAATGCATTTGATTTCTCTCAATCCAAGTTTGTGGCACATAGTATGCACATGAATAGATATCCGTGACGATGATGAGGATCTCACACCTAGCCAAGAGCAAGAAATCCATCAAAATGCTCAAGCTGCTGCAGTCATCACCTCATCACTTAGTCGGGACGAGTTCACAAAGGTGGATGGACTCGAGATCGCAAAGGAGATATGGGATACATTGCAAACCGCACATGAAGGCGATCATCATGTGCGAGAAGCGAAGATCGAGATGATTGAAGGCGAGCTGGGAAGATTTGCCATCGAAGAAGATGAGTCGCCACAAGACATGTACAACCGATTAAAGACCCTCATCAACAAGGTGCGAGCATACGGAAGCAAGAAGTGGAACGACCACGAGGAATTGTCATCTATTCTCAACCCGATTTTTCTGAACTCAACCCTAACTTCTTAATTCCTCATTGCAATTCCTTTTCATATATTCTCATCAATACCTTGTGAAATCCATTCTTAGGATAATGTCGAGCACCAATGATGAAATCTCTGATTTCGAGGCCGAGATGAACCACTAAGCCGTGCTTCGGTCCTCGACGGGCCTAAGCAAGAAGTGCCAAGACCACCCATCCGAGCCGGCTACTTCTCCTACCCAGGCTCGACGGAAAGTACTCGCAAAAAAGCCTGCCTCCAAGGCTTCTGCTGGAGGAGGCCCTAGCTCAGCAAGTGCCCACCAAGCAAAAGGCAAGGGAAAAGGGATTGCAACGGGCCCGATTGGCCCCCTAAAGATGTCAGCTCCAAGGGAAGGGGCCCAAGATCCCGCAGAGGAGAGATTCAATGGAAAGGGCAGTGACACGGCTGCGAAGTTCAGGAATGTTGATTATTACAGCCATCCCAAGCAAGCTGCTGATGGGAGGTTTTGGAGTAACTTCCATGCAGACTTTTACAGGTCTGTCTATCTTCCAATGAAGACCCCCGTGGTGCACAGCCAATGGATCGATTGGGCGCATTTTGAGAAGAAGTGTTGCTCACCCTTTGTGGAGGTGGTCGAGGCAGTCGAGAGGCATGGATTGAAGGACCTCTTCGCCTTCAGAAACAACTGGAATGATGAAGTCATCCCGCAGTTTTATGCTACTTGCCACTTTGCCAGCGATGAGGAAGAAAGGTTGACTTGGATGACTCACCGATCCAAGTACACCATTACCTACGATGAGTTTGCAAGGATGCTACATCTGGATAGCTCTAGCAATGACAACCTGATCATCTACAACATTGGTGTCATTGAGAAGGACATGATGAAGTTTCTCTATGAACCCAACTCAAAGTTCAATCCTCCTTCCACCAAGAATATGAAGCCTCTATTCGTGGTGCTGAACAGGGTTCTAAGGAAGACCATTGCCCCGAAGTATGGGGATGCAGGATGTGTGAAATGATACCTCAGGACCTTGATGAAGGTCATTAGCAAAGATAGGAAGTTTGTTGTCTTTGACTATATTTGGAACGACATGTTGAACATCTCTTGCATGTCGAACAGGTCCTGTGGCTATGCACCTTATCTCATGTTCATGATTGAGAAGGTCATGGGCATAGAGTTCGTCAAGGATGTGGAGCACCTCCCCTTGAGGCCCCAGAAGCCTCAACAGCCAAGTATTCAAGTTGCTCCCTCTCCAGCTTCCAGCCCTGAGGCCCTAGTGAGAGCCAGTGGAGATGCTAGGGCTGCTCCCGTCACTAGGGTCCCTCCTCAAAAGGGGTCCCCAAGTGGCATCTTGAAGTATCTGTCAGCCATCTTCGCCTCTTGTGAAAAGGCCGAAGTAAAAGCCCACAAGCTGAACAAGAGGAGAAAGGCCGACATGAGATATGTCAAAGAGAATGTGAAGCAAATTTGCCAAAAGCTGGAGATCGAGCCCATTGGATCTCCAGTCATTTCTGATGACTCAGATTCTGACTTCACCGAGCTCGGGCCCTTGACTCCCTCCGAGCTTGCCTATTTTGGCATTGGGGACTCGAGTGGCTCCATTCCTCCTCCTCCTCCTCATCAGCCAGAAAATGAAGATGAACACGATGAGAGGACCGACAGCAAGGCTTGAAGACCTTAGATCCCTCCTCTCCTTTTTGGTGCTTTGATGCCAAAGGGGAAGAGATTGAGGGGGAGTCTCAGGAGTCTTAGGCTTTAGCTGTTGGATGCGAGGAGAGCTCTCTTTTTGTGTCTTTTGTCTATTTGTGGGTTGTAAGACTTATAATATGCTCTTTTAGTACTGTTGGTCCTGTGATGCAATGTTTTGAACTTCCTGTTGAAGATATTGATGAAATCTGTGATTTTGCTCTAACATGACATATATACTTGTTATTAACATGTTGATGTCAATTATGTCATTCTCATCATGATTATTGTTTCTATACACTTAGTTCTACATCCCACCATAAAGAGTGCACATATGGATCATGTCTTCATTGCTTAATATGTTTTAAACTCATATGTGCACACTTTATGAATATATCAACTTTTTATCATATCTTGTGAAATCTCAATTGGTTGTCATCAATCACCAAAAAGGGGGAGATTGAAAGTGCATCTAGGAATCCCTTGTGGGTTTTGGTTGATTTATGACAAGCAAATGAGATCCTAACCACTTTGTTGAGATGAGCACAGGTTCTAATGAGAAAATGAGCAAGGTGCCAAAAAGAAAGGAGAATGAGGAACAATGCGGAAAAGAGCTCAAGAAACAAGTATAGTAGATCATTGTGTATGGGATGTGATAAGAAAA
This sequence comes from Tuctoria greenei, assembly GCA_036927565.1. Taxonomy (NCBI): domain Eukaryota; kingdom Viridiplantae; phylum Streptophyta; class Magnoliopsida; order Poales; family Poaceae; genus Tuctoria; species Tuctoria greenei. The sequence goes on along the minus strand of JAYESD010000010.1, from coordinate 9,996,802 downwards.
CACACCCCAAGAGCTCAAGCACAAATATTCTCACACATTGCACAAATTCCTACAGGACTGGACTAGTCCTACTGACCCCGGACTAGTCTGATATCTTTCTGCACAAGATCGGACAAGTCCTCACAATGTGGACTTGTCCTCGCAGTCCAGATTTTCACTGACCGGACTAGTTCGATATTTCTACGGACTAGTCCGATATCTCTCTGACTAGAATCAGACTAGTCCTCCTCAGTACGGACTAGTCCACCAAACACTTCACAAGTTGCACAAAATTGGACAAGTCCGATATCTTTCTGATGTCAATCCAACAAGTTTGGTATTAGCACGGACTAGTCCGAAAACCCTCTGACCCAAATCGGACAAGTCCTCCAAGTGCGGACTTGTTCCCCAAATTCACTTAGGGTTTCACTTATCCGGACAAGTACGATATCCATCGGACTAGTCCGAAGATTTCCAGAATCAAAATCGGACAAGTCCGCTTTTAGCCGGACAAGTCCGATATTTCAGGACGCCTAGGGTTTGCTACACGCAGCACATCAGACTTGTCTGGTGTCCACCACAGACCAGTCCGATCTTTCTAAACCCTAACGGTAACTTTTGGAAACCCCATATAAATAGGTGTGGACGACCCATATATCATACAACTCGACCCTCTGCGCCATCACACCTTCCAAGAGCCTAGAAAACACCTCTCTCCAAGAAATCAAACACACGAAAGATCAATCCTTTGAGGATACACTTTGGATCATTGGAGAGACACGGTTCATCACTCATTGAGCTCTTGGTCGGATTCCCTAACACACTCCTGTGGTTTTTATTGTGATCTTAAGAGTGTGTTCTTGGTGGTGTTCATATTGTAATCTTGGGGAGCCCTCAACTTGTGAGAAGGCCCCTTGAATTTGGTTATTTGCCCTTTGTGATTAGTGAAGAGGATTTGGCCTCTGTGGCGATCCTACGAGGGTAGGGTTGGAGAAGACCCGATCCTTTTGTGGACTCCTAATGTGGATGTAGGTTGCCTCTGTGGGAACCGAACCACAGAATGAAGTGCTTGTGTTCTTTCTTTGCTCACATCGTTCTTACACTTCGTATATATCTAGGGTTTCAATCAATCTTGTTCACTTTACGTAGAAACATTGAATATAAGATTAACTTGTGGTACATCCTAGTTCATAGTAGTGTACACTTCAATTACAAGTATACTTCTGCTGCATACATCCTAGGATCAAGATAACCGATCAAATTTGATCAACCTAGTCGGTACACACTGGACTAGTCTGCACTCGATCGGACTAGTCCGATATCTCGAGATTTGGTCTGGCTGTTAAGTGTTGCAGGTTCCGACAAAAATCAAAAAGGCCTATTCACCCCCCCCCCCTTTCTAGGCCACATTCACTATGGTCTTCCTCAGGATCCTATTTAGCACAGCAAAGAAGGGCTTCAAGTACTTTGTGGTTGGAGACTTGAATGGCATCCTTGTATCATAGAGAAATTCAAGCTGATCTTTCTCTAGAGGATTCAGATTGTGGATTATGATGTCATTCTCCAAAGAATCTTCTAGGTGAAGAATTTTGGCAAACTCTTCATAGGTTACACTGTACTTCACTCCATGTGTCATCCATGTCATTTTGTCTCCGTCATCATGAGAAAAGTAAAGAGTGGAATAGAATTGAGTGATGACCTCAATGTTCCAGTCCCATCTTTTGGACTAAAGATAGGTCATGTCAACCCATTGACTTTCAATGATTGGGTTTCTCATCTTCAATAGACATGCTCGTAGTAATCAGCATGAAAGTTGCTCCAGAATCTTGAATTAGCTAATTGTTTGGGCTTATCATAGACTTCTACCTTCCGAAACTTATTAGCTAGCTCTCCCTTTTTGCCAGTGAAATGAGCACTAGATGGCTGTCTGTTGCGGTGAGTAGGAGCCTTCATCTTCAAAGGGTCAGTAGCACCACTAGCAAGTCCTTTGCCCTTGTTGAGAGTTCTCTTGCGCCCTGATGAACTAGCACCAGCAGCATCCTTGCCATGTGCTTTCTCCACTACCACTCTCCTCCTCTTAGGAAGGGTGTCGTCAGAAGGAGGGGAGTGAACATTGATATCATGCCTTTTCTTCATCACCCTCTCTTTGGCTCTTTGCACTCGAGCACGTTCTCGCTCTTCATCATAGTTAAAAGAACTATCCTCTGAGCCTGAAGACATCATGCCTGACAAGGAAGTTCAAGGATTTGATAAGTATTGATTTCAGACTGTGTGCAAATTTGAAATTAGAGGTTCATATTGTCAGGCACCGGACTTGTTCGGAGAATCGGACTTGTCCGCACATGAACACCGGATTAGTCTGGCCTGGCATAAGAATCCTAATTTCCTATTTTCAAGAAATCTAGCACGAATTGATTCACAATGACTAGGAAACAGTAGGAGTACATCTAGAAGAGTAATGTATGTCCTAGGAATCAATTAAATTAAGCAAGAATCGAGGAAAGTTGAGAGCTAGTGTTTGAGAGAGATTTTACAGAAAAGTTGAAGATTTGCATTGAAGGAGCGGAGTAGGGGTCGGATTAGTCTGGGGTGGCCAAGCTCCGCGCTGAGGGGAAGATTTCCCTTCGAAAAATTCGTGTTTTTGATGGCTGGAAGTGGAGATAGCCTTTGGAGCTTGCGGTGGAGGGGAGAGAATGCAAAGGAGATCATGGAAGATGGAAGATGAGCTCCTGGCGGCAGATTAGGGTTAACCCCGACGAATCTGGACTAGTTCGATCAACACCGGACAAGTCCAGTATGTCGGACCAAGGCCAGACTAGTCTAGTGCAACAGACTAGTCCGATGCTGACGCCGGACAAGTCTGGTGTCAGCGGGACAGAACTGAATTGAATCAACTAGATTTTTGTTGTTTGATCTATTAGTGATCTCAAGGACATTGTTTCACAAATAATCTTGATGAACATGACCAGTAAGCAATCAAAAATCATACAATGGCCATAATTCACCAAGATTCAATAATTTAAATAGCTTTCAAGAGAAAATCGAGATAAGGGACAAATTTTCGCAAAAGTGAGTAAACTTTGAAATCACAATCAGGTATGCAATGTTTCAAGCCACATTTAAATAGTTAAGTATATTTAGCTCGTTTCTTAGCTCGCAAAACCTCTTTTCATCTATTGGCTTGGTGAAAATGTCTACAAGTTGCTTTTCAGTCCTAACATGTGAGATTACTATGTCACCTTTTAATGAATGATCTCTTAGAAAATGGTGATGATTATCTATGTTCTTAGTTCTTGAGTGCTCTACTGGGTTGTGTGTAATTTTTATAGCACTCTCATTATCACATAGGAGTGGAATATGTAACCATAGTCCCTTAGAGTTTGTCGCATCCAAAGTAGTTGTGCACAACAACTACCAGCTGCAACATACTCTGCTTCGGCTGTGTAAAGAGCAATGGAGTTTTGCTTTTTAGATGACCATGAAACTAGGGATCTGCCAAGGAATTGACAAGTCCGCAACATGCTCTTTCTATCGACTTTGCATCCTGCATAGTCAGCATCGGGATAACCTATCAAGTTAAACTTGGATCCTTTGGGATACCAAAGGCCCAAGTTAGGTGTGTGCACAAGGTATCTTAATATTCTTTTTATAGCTATTAAATGGTAATATTTAGGTGCGGCTTGAAACCTTGCACACATACACACGCTAAGCATAATATCTAGCCTAGATGCACATAAATAGAGTAATGAGCCAATCATAGACCGATATACCTTTTGATCCACATTTGGACCATCTTCGTTGAGATCAAGATGTCCATTAGTTGCCATGGGTGTCTTGATGGGCTTGGCCTTGTCCATATTGAACTTCTTAAGGATGTCCTGCTTGTACTTGGTTTGGCTTATGAATGTGCCCTCTCTTAATTGCTTCACTTGGAATCCCAAGAAGAACTTCAATTCGCCCATCATCGACATCTCGAACCTATCTGTCATAATCTTGCTAAAATCTTCACAAAATGACTTGTTAGCAGAACAAAAAATGATATCATAAACATAGGTTTGACATACAAATAGATGATCATCAAAGTGTTTTGTGAACAGAGTATAATAATCTTTTCCAATTTTAAAACCATTTTGAATTAGAAAATCTCTAAGGCACTAATACCAAGCTCGAGGAGCTTGTTTGGGGCCATAGAGGGCCTTACACAGTTTATAAACGTGGTTGGGGTGCTCTTGATCTTCAAATCGTGGTGGCTGCTCCACGTACACTTCCTCCTTAATTGGTCTGTTGAGGAAGGCACTTTGAGTTGTGAGTAACCTTTAGCCACAAGTCTCGCTTTATTTCTCATTACCACCCCATCTTCATCTTGTTTGTTCCGAAAGACCCATTTGGTTCCAATTTTCACCTTTGGTCTTTCCACCAGTTCTCACACTTTATTTCTCTTGAAGTTTTTCAACTTCTCTTGCATTGCAATCACCCAATATGGATACTTTAATGCTTCTTCCACCCTGTATGGTTCTAGAAAAGAGACAAAAGAGTCATATTCACAAAAATTTGCTATGCGAGATCTAGTAGTTACTCCCTTAGCAATGTCTCCAATGATGTTGTTGACAGGATGATCTCTTTGTACACTCTGATGTACTCTTGGGTGAGAGACTTGTGAAGTTGCTTGTTCTTCATTGTATTCATATTCATTGTCTCCCCATAGATCATTGCTTCCGTGGTTATGTTGATCTTCTTGATCTTCCCGATCTTGATCTTGTGCATGAGCTCCCCCTTGATCATTGCTTTCCTGCTGAGGTTCATCTTGTGGTTGCTCTTGAGGTCGAATATCACCATGTGCCATCCTCCTCAACAATTGACACGGGGCTTCTTCTTGATCTAGCACACACTTATCAACTTGCTCCACTTGGGAGCCATTACTTTCATCGAGCACTACGTCACGTGCTACTTCAACAAGGCCAGAGACTTTGTTGAAGACACGATAGGCGTAGGCGTTTGAATCATAACCGAGCAAGAACTCTTCATTAGATTTTGAAGTGAAATTTGAAGTCCTCGGTTTCTTGTTCAGAATGAAACATTTGCAACAAAATACTTTAAAATATGAAACATTTGGTTTGTTACTGGTGAGAAGCTCATATGGCGTTTTCTTCAAAAGTGGGTGAAGGTACAACCGGTTTGTGGTGTGACAACCGATGTTCACCGCTTCAGCCCAAAACTGGTCCAATATCTTTTATTCATCTAGCATTGTCCTCACCATCTCAATTAGTTTTCTGTTTTTCCTTTTGGTCACCCCATTTTGTTGAGGGGAGTTGGGTGTCAAAAATCTGTGCTTTATTCCTTCTTCATCTAGGTACTTCTCAACTTGTATATCCTTGAATTTTGTCCCGTTGTCACTTCTAATGTTCTTCACGGATGAGGAGAATTCATTCTGAGCTCTTTTCAGGAATCTCTTGAGGATTCCCTGAGTTTCTAATTTATCATACAAGAAAAATACCCAGGTGAATCTTGAAAAATCATCAACAATAACTAAACCATATTTGTTACCACTGATGCTTATATAAGCAATTGGACCGAAAAGGTCCATGTGAAGAAGTTTCAGCGGTCTTGTGGTAGTCATCACGTTCTTGGCAGGGTGCGGTGCTCCAACTTGTTTTCCTGCCTGGCAAGCGCTGCACGGCCTGTATTTCTCAAAACAACATCATTTAACCCTCGGATGTGACCACCTTTTAGAAGTTTCTACATATTTCTCATCCCAACATGGTCTAGACGTCTATGCCACAACCATCCCATGTTAGTTTTAGCAACCAAGCAAGTGTTGAGTTCATCTTTATCTTTGTTGAAGTCAACAAGATAAAGCTTTCCCTTTAACATTCCCTTGAATGCAATCGAGCCATCACTTCTTCTAAAAATGGTCACACCCTCATTAGTGAATAAACAGTTATAACCTTTATCGCATAGCTAAGATATGGACTTGCATATTTAGCAAATACATTTCCAATTTGTAACAAAAGAGATTTTCTTCTTAGCATGAACATTTGTGGACATTTGTTTATTCTTGTTAAACCCAAGACCATCTTTGATGTTAGGAGGTCTAGTGACAATATATGCACTACGTGCATATTTGATCTCCTCCTTGTCAAAGATGCTACTTTAGGAAGGATGCTTAGCATGAGAAGTAGTAGAATCAGGTTTGCCAACATTTTTATTAATGAAACATGTGCAGGTTGTAATTGTTGTCGGACTTACACCTTTGGAAGGTGAGCTTTTGGAGGAGGAGTCACTTTGCTTGAGCAACTCAAATTGCACTTCAAGAATCTTGTTTACTTTTGACAAGTTAGCAAATTCATCCTTGATTGCAATGTGTGAGTCTTCTAGCTTTGAGTAGGTTTCCTTACTCAAGGCTAGCTCATGCTCAAGGGACTTGCTCTTCTCTCATTCAAGCTAAAGGAGTTTCTTAACCTCTTGATACCTCTTCCTTTCACGGATGAGCATATCTTTTTGTCGGTTGACAAGCTCCTCCTTCTCAAAGATTTCATCCGACAACATTTTCATTTTCTTCAATGCAGTTTTACTTAATCCCCTAAACATCTCCTCATTTTCACTAGAGCTGTCAAAATCATCAATAGAGAATTTAGCGAGGGGGAAGTAAGTCGAACCTTTTTCTTGCCTTCTTTAGCCATAAGGCAAGTGTGATTGTGTGTCTCCCGTCCTCCCATGTTCAGGAAGAGCATAGACCTCTTGGTAGGCTTCTTGATGGCAATGGTGGCCATCTCCTCTTCTTCATCGGAGGAGGACTCATTGTTTGAGTCCCACTCCTTGACAATATGTGCTTGATGAGTTTGCCTTCTTTTTCTGAAGATTTTATTTTCTTTAGGGTTCGTTTCCTTATTCCTCTTATTCTCTTCATAAGTGCAGTTAACCATGAAGTGACCGTACTCGCCACAGTTATAGCAGGTACGTCGAGCCTTGGATTTTCCCTTTTCTTTGCTCTTCCCTTCTTTTGAGTCGTTGTCATTTCTTCTTTTCATCATGCGCTTGAATTTCTTGATGAAGAGTATCATCTCTTCATCATCTAGGTCAGTGCCCACATCACTTGTGTCTCCTTTGTCTTGAGCTTCACGGGTTTCCTTTCCTTTGGGCTTGCAAGTTCCTTTGGGAGCAACTTCCTTCTTTTTGGAGGAGGTGAGCTCATCTAGGTCTTTGACATATCGGCCTTCCTTCTCCATCATCTCATGGTGTATGATTTTTCCCAATAGTTCATCCGGGGTGATTTTGTGAAATCACGGGCTTTCTCGGATCATTGAGCATAAGGTGATATTTCTTGGCATGAAGGCTCTAATCATCCTTATGACCACCTCATGGTCAGTTGACTTCTTGCTTCCATAGGCGCAGATCTTGTTGATAAGCGCCTTCATCCAGTTGTACATGTCTTGAGGTGATTCGCCTTCTTCAATGGCAAATCTCCCAAATTCTTCTTCAAGCATCTCAATTTTGGCTTCTAGGACCCTATTTACTTCATGTGCTATTTTAAGTGTATCCCAGATTTCTTTTGTGCTTTCTAATCCATTGATCTTGGTGAACTCCTCCCGGCCGAGTGATGAGGTAATCACTTCAATGGCTTGTGCATTCCGGTGAATTCCTTGTTCTTGTTTCGGAGTTAGTTCTTCGTCCATATCTGGGATATCTACATCTGTACACACAATATGCCAAAGACTAGGATTTATTGAGATTAGATGCATTTTCATATTGTATTTTCACATGGTGTAGTCGTTTCTGTTGAATTGTGGAGACTTTCCAATGGGAATAGAAAGATAATGATTATTGGAATTGACACAGTTGTAATTGTAAGGATATCGGGAGTAGTCTTGATGACCACTCCTCGTCATATTCTCGTCTTCTTTTCCCTTTTGGCTCACAAGTTTCTTCCTTAGAACTGCCTTGAGTTGATGCACTTCTTCATCATCATGTGGATTTTCACTCAGTACATCGAAGGCTTTTGTATCTTGCTCTTCTTTGGTGTTGGGCACCTTCAAGATCTTGTTGTTCTTCTCAGGGGTCATTCATCTCTCCGAGCGGTAAGTCTCGTCAATGGAGAACCTGCTCTGATACCAATTGAATGTGGCCTAGAGGGGGGGCGGTGAAAAGGCTTTTGAAAATTTCCTGCACACTTAATCAAATGGTCAAATGCTTGATAGACCAGACTTGTCCGGCTTGAGGTGCGGACTAGTCCATTGTGCTAAATGTGTGTCGAGTTGATTAAGTGTTGATTCAGGAATTAAACTTTATAGCAGCAGAAATTTGAACAAATAATGAGATCACTTGAATTATCAATCAATATTGTGAAGTTGCACGTGAAAAGCAATTACAATTCAAGTTACAAGCTTGATCAATTATGTGCCCTAATTAATGAAGATGCAAAAACAAAGAAGCACGCGGGACACCAATTTTTACCGAGGTTCGATCTGACCAAAGAGATCTACTCCTGGTTGAGGAATCCCACACAGATCCAGGTCTGTTCAAATCCTTTCCCTTGTCAAGTCACTACACAAGACCGACTTGATTCCACTATCACGGGTAATTATCAAGTTTATGGGGTAACCTCACACGTTGAGGGCTCCCACAAGAATTACAATGAAAAGATGATAAAATACACTCGAAAAGATTACAAAGAAAAACACGAGTGTGCAGAATCAAACCCCAAGAGCTCAATCACATGTAGACAATGATCTCCCACCCCAAATATGAAAACTCAATTGATTTTCACCTTTGAGGACTTTAGATACGTGGGGAGATGTGTTTTTGTGCTCTTGGGGCGGGTGGGGCGCTAGGGTTTCTGAGTTTGACAGTATGAATCGAAATTTGTAATTATGGGGTCGCGGATCTCCTATTTATAGTCTTTCCAAAATTGTTACCGTTAGGGATCCCAACAATCGGACTAGTCCGTACTGAGGACCTTACTTGTCCATTGTGCTATGTAAAAGTCGACATGAAATGGGTAGCTCACTAGAAATCCTAATTGTGTGAGGTATATCGGACTAGTCCAGTATGTGTCCAGACTTGTCTGGTGCCCAGTGTGATTGAACTCAGAGAGTTGAACGGACTAGTCGGGTCCAAGAACGGACTTGTCTGGTGCTATGTGTTATAGAACATCAGAGAGTTCAACAGACTAGTCCTGTCCTGTGGACGGATTTGTCTGGTGTGTAGTGTAATGATTCTACAGAGACTTGAATAGACTAGTCCGGTCTAGGATTGTACTAGTCCGGTGCACTGTGAAATGTGGTTCCAAAAGGTTTATCGGACTAGTCCGGTAGGCGGTCGGACTAGTCCGGTGCATAGTGTATTTGGACAACAGAGAGTTGAACGGACTAGTTCGGTCCATGAACGGACTAGTCCAGTGCTCAGTGAATTTTTACGTGATTTTAAGCCCTTACCCCTACGCAAAGACTTGAGCTCTTGGGATGTGTCTCTCACACACATCCTATACATTTAGATCTACTTTGCGCTTCAGTCCTCTGTTGGACTTTTCTCTTTTTCTACACCACTTCATTTTTCTATTTTTGAGTGCACCAAATTGTCTCATTTAAATTGACCTGCAGTCATCTCAACAAGTTCACTAGGATCTCATTTGTTTGTCATCAATCGTCCAAAACCCACAAGGGATTGCCTTGATGCACTTTCACAAAGTGTACACGTTTAGGGTACAGGACCAAACTAAGCAGGCTGCATACTCTGGACCTCCGACCGTGCCAAAAGTATAACTTACAGCGAGTATTCGCATCGCAGTTACCGTAACACTTTGGTGACGTCATTGTTGTCATGGTTGCGGGAAACCGCTTGACGTCCTGCCCATGAGACCCCTTAGAGGCCCCCTGGTAGGTGTGGACAACTGAATTGGCACGCCTACCACTTAGTCTCAAGATGTCATCAGCGGGCCCTCGATGGAGCGCGGGAGCTTGGGTAGCTAACACCGTCAGGCCCTTTGGGGGACGCCGGACTTGAATTGAGATGTGTGGTCATCGTCGGAGAAGTGTCTGGCGTAGATGGCAATGAGGTAGCCGTTGAACCGAGGTGGCGCCCACCCTCAACGTGTGGAACGTCGACAGCGGGCCCCCTGGGAGGTGTCGGAGCTGGATGCTCTGACGGCGCCCACAATCAACGCTAAGAAATGTCGCCAGTGGGCCCCTTGGGAGGTGCCTAAGCTGGATGCTCTAGCGTCGCCCACCATCAGTGAGAAGAACGTTGATGGTGGGCCCCCTGGGTGGTGTCGGAGCTGGATGCTCTGGCGGCGCCCACCATCAACGCTAAGAAACTTTGACAACGGGTCCCCTGGGAGGTGCTGGAGCTGGATGCTCTGATGTCGCCCATGATCAATGAGAAGAACGTTGACGGCGAGCCCCTGGGTGGTGCCGGAGCTAGGTGCTCCTGCGGCGCCCACTATCAACGCTGAGAAACGTCGACGGTGGGCCCTTTGGGAGCTGCCGGAGATGGATGCTCTGGCGCCCACCATCAGCGCTAAGAGACATCGACGGCGGGCCTCCTAGAGGTGCCGAAGGTAGATGCTTCAACGGCGATGGAGGCGCAACTTCCTGAGAAAAAAAAAGCCCCCTTTCTGGCGCGCCAAATGTTGAAGTGTTAATGCGACACATCCCCCGGATCTGCTAAGGTGCAGCCCACAGAGGTTCTTTGATCGGCATGGCTTAGTTCTCAATCGAGTGATAGCGCGTATGAGAGTATGAGACGGTGGTTTTTACGTGGTTTGGGCCGCAAGAGCGTAACACCCTACTCCATGCTGAGGTTGTATTGCTAGTGTGTGTGGGCGGGGGGGGGGGGGGGGGGTTTGATTGGCTGTCCAAGTTGTTGGCTGCCCGGTCCTTTTATAGTCCAAGGCCAGACAGCTCACAAGTGTGGCCCGGGGCCTGATAGGTGGCCCCGGGGTGATCTTATCCTGTACAAGATCTAAGACTTCCTGCATACGCTGTCCCTGATCGCGCCTTGAAGACATGTTGTCTTGCCGCGTCGGTCGCCAGTGACAGGGCATAGTCATTGATGATGGCAGGGGATGTCCCGTCCATCTGTCATGTCGCTGTAAGCTACCAACTTGGTGGAGCGGGGTAGGCCTACGGTGCCTTCACTGCGATGTGATTGGACGCATCGATACCTGATAGGGAGTGTGCGCTGCACCGTGCGCCTGGGGAAGGCGCGTGCCTTCAATGCGCGACTAGACATGACACATCACCCATTACTTCTTTGGGGCCCATGCCTTATTGCAGGTCGTGGGACACACTCCAGCTCCGAAGCCTTCCTCAGTGGGAGCGAGGGCTCGATGTCGGAGGGCGCGTGGCAGCTCTGGAGCCCTGCTCGGTGGGAGCAAGGGCCCGGAGCTGGAGGGCGCGTGGCAGCTCCGGAGCCCTCCTTGGTGGGAGCAAGGGCCCAGAGCCGGAGGACGCGTGGCAACTCCGAAGCCCTCCTTGATGGGGAGGCCAAGTCCAGAGCTTCTTCTTGTATGCGGGGGTACTTGGTCTTGAGGGTACCGACAACCATATATGCATGAAGCACAAATCAAAATCATGGTCATCACTATGCCTAAGTTGCTAAATGCCAATTTACCCATTAATTTATGCCCAAAAGTTTTGTTTTCTAAACCTAGGCAAAATGACTAAGTCTATAAAACAATGTTTAAGGGATTCTAGGTACTTCTTTTAGCTTTTTCCAAGTAAGGTGGTATTTCCTTTTGGAGATCCAAAAGACAACTGACACTTACTCTTGTGAGGATGCATGAGAATTGAATGATGAGGAAGTGGCAACCTTCCTCATAAATGCAAGCAAGGATATTCAATTCTAAGGCAAACCAAACAATGAAAAATGCTAAACTCATACCTCATTCGAAGAGCACTTGGTTATGAATGCCTTTGTTTTAGAAAATCACAACCTTGGATTTTTGCGTAGACTTGATGTTTGATGTTAAATAACAGGTTGAGGTTGGATTTGGCGATGGATTTGCTTGAGGCTTCTTCTTGCTCCTCCATTGGGTTATCATCTTGAACATTTCTCTACCTCAAACTCAAAATGAGTTTGAAGGAAAGATGTGTTCTCAAATCCTCCCAATGGTGGATTGATCTTGATGTGGCCTCCTCTTTCTTGCCAAACCACCGCTTTACAATTTTCATCTGACTGCAATTCAATTAAGAACAAACAAAACAACTCGAAAATGTGTTATGTTAGCCAAAAGCAAATTGAACCCTATTGTCAAATTGTCTTGCCCAACTTGAAACAACTTGTGAATGCAATGAGGCATAAAGCAAATCTGTTTGGTTTGTATTAGACAAATAAATTTAAGGTGCCATGCCCAGAGTTCATATCCAATCAAATTTATTCCCTAATTCAGATGTTTAGTTTTATGATGGTTGGAAATTTTACCTTCCAACATGCAAGTGTGGAAATTTAAACATGTTGAATGCAAATTATGAGAAATTAAAATATGCAATTGGGAAACAAATATGAGATAACTACCAATTAACCTATTGGAAAGGACTCATTGAATTTTTCAAGTTCGATCAGTGAGACTTACCTCCGTCCTGTTTAGTGTGATGATTTGTTGTCAAATCCTAGAGTTGAAGATGTGGACAACTTCTCCTGCTTGACTTGCCAAAATTACTTTTGCTATCATTCGGACATGTGGGCCAAATGGTGGCCCTAGCCTCTTTGTCGCCTTGATGAAGACTTGTTGATGTTCCGGTGGCTTTTCCCTCATGAAGATATTCTCTTATGGGCATGGTGAGGCTTTTCCTTTTTTAGGGGTGCCACTTCGACATTCTTGATATTCCTTGGAGTTATACTTTGATCATATATCAAAGGCTTCCTTGGGCATGATAACATGTGGACTCCATAATCAAACATGTCACTTGCCCAAGGTTGTACAGGTGTGGCCAAAGTTTAGGATCCCAACAAGTAATAGTGGGAGAGTTTGGATCTTGAATGCTCTTTCAATTTCTTGTCCTTGGCCAAGAGCTTCATTTGAATGTTGTCTTGATTTCTGCTTGGCTATGGACAAAATACTTCAAGTTAGGCAAGTTAAACTCAAATACCTTGAAATCCCCATAGCCTCCTTGATTACAAGAGTAATGTCGATTCCACTCTTAACCTCCTTGTGAATGGTAGCCATTGGAGTTGTTGTTTGAAAGGAAGAATCCACATGGGTCTTAGGGAAATAAATCCCCAAGTTTCCCATGTTGACATGCATTTTCACAAATCATGTGAATATCGATAGCTTGAATCATCCAAACACTTTTCCATTGTATTGATCTTCACGTTACTTCAATGGGAGGTGTAGTTCCATAACTAGCATGTCCACCTTGTTAAGTGGTGTGCATGCCAAGCTAAGGGAACTAGAGCATTCTTCAATCCACCCCTTGAGTGGAGACCATCTTTTCATCCATGATGAATGAGAATAGGGCACCTTCAGCTTCAGCATGAATGTAGTCATGGATTGGTAGAGCCAACCAATGACATGAGTGTTGGATGAAGAGCCAACTATACACCCGATGATGGAAGCAAACTAAGAAGAACTCTTGGAGCCTCTCCAAGCTTGGGAATGAATGTCTTTGTCTCCTGCTGGAAGCTGAAATCTTCTGTGAAGGGCAATGATGTTGCCTAGTGGACATTTGTTGAGGTACATTTTGAATCATCTTGCAACTGAGCACTTGCGTCCTCGTTGGCCATCCCATATAATGGGTTAGCCAATACTACCCTGTTTTCACACAAAAGAAGAAAACAAGCAAGGGTAATCCTGTATAATAACTAGTAGTACCTATAGCTTAATCACAAGTGATAGCTATTATTCACTTCATTTGCCTTCCCCTATAACAGTGCTAGAAATTCTTGTTGGTATTTCTTACCACCACAAATCATCTCTAGTAAGAGATGAGGTCCGAAAGCGGCGGAAGATGTCGTTGTAGCATTTCACCCATGAGTATTCCCAAGGGTATCATATTTATCCCAAAGAAAGGTGATGGAGTAAAGTACACACTACTCTTATGATCAAGTTATGGGATAACAATCAGTTATAATGATAGGGGTAAGTTTATAATATGGGTAGTGTGACACACACCTAAGCAATCTATTCTAAAATGGTAAATAGGTCCAAGTGAAGATTAGACTAAGAGTTGGTTATTTGCTACTACAATGCTTCTAGTATACATATACATAGCCTAAGTTAGGTACTAATGAGCATGTCAATGATGAATCCTTATGCTAAGTTGTTCAACACATCGGACACGGGTTTACCCCTAGAAATATAAGGATGACTCCTGCCAAAATCTTATGGCATAGCCGAACGTGGAGGATAACAAAGGAAAGGTAGGGTTGTCACCACCTACTGCCTACCTCTTCAATCCGTGGGTCTATGAGACATTCAACGTAACTTAACTATCCTAGCACCATGCTAGCATACTAAGCAAATACCTTATAAGCCGCGGCACAAGCCATCCTAAAGCAATGAACTAAATCATCATTGAAACCAATGTTGATACATAGCATATTTATTCATATTAATATGATTATATCATAACTACGTAGACTATAGTGGGGGTTTATAGTGTTTATAATGATAATATATTAACATTAAGACATGATCATTAAGACTATTCCTACCACATAAATGGAATCCACAATCAAAAAAGAAACGCTTCATCCAAGCATATGTATAATGGAAGACTAAAGATAATATCTTTATTATTCATAAAGTCACGGATACAAGAATGAATACATGCGACATATCTTTCCCAATTTGGTATTGGGAACAGAGACTCCCTCTACTCCTTTCCCAATTTGGACTTGGGACTAGAGACTCTCCTCTCTACAACCTAACTCTTCTAAGGACTAAGAAAAGTAGTGTATACAATAGAATGATGCTCAAGTGGTGTGTGTTGAAGTGAGAGGTAGGAGGTCCTATTTATAGCTGGAGATAGGTTGGTTCCCGCCACAAGTAGCGTGTGAATCAGTCGGCATCATTATCAAGACACCACAGGGAGTCAACATGTGGAAGAAGACCGAGTTCGGCACTAAGAAGAGGTCGTCCGATCAGGGGGTTTGGCCAAACTAGTCAGTGCCCCATTTCTTGTGTGCTTTCTCCCAGTCACTGACTGTTGGGTCCCCTTGACAGATGTGGGTGATACACCATTGGATCTCCTCGGATACGTCTGTTCGTGGGCCATTTAATCCATGTGATGTCATGATTGGCTAAGATGGTAATTTTTAGGATTTCTCCCCCTCTTTCGCCTCAATTACTGCATAAAAAGTTTGCATGCACTATTTTTCCAAAGACAAGTGGAAATAGGTTAAGTAGAAAGGTGGTGTGTGCAAGAAATGACATATCCTTCACATAATTGAGTTATATTGGTGGGTGAAATTGGTATATAATAGTCGTCAACAGCTGCTACGATGTTATAAGATCACCCATGCGATTGTCTTCTCCGCACAATCACTCTTCCTCTTCTTCTCCGCAATACAGTGTTTGTCGAAGTGTACGATTGACACTTCCCCCGGTACTACTAGATCGTAGCTCGTGGAGGTTCTTGATTGGTTGGGGCGCGCATGAGATTAGGAACAAGATGATGACATGATGATTTTACGTGGTTTGGGCCGCCTGAGCGTAACATCCTACTACACGGGTTGTGTTGTTGTATGTATGAGTGTATGGCGCTTGTAACCATGTGAGCTTAGTCATCTCTGTACCGTGTGGCGCAAACCTTTTATAGTCTAAGGACTAGCCGTTACATTGTCAGCCTGGCCCGACATGTGGCCCTGGCGGTAGTCAATTGCCTAATACACGATCTGTAACTATTAAGCATAATTAACAGTGTGATAACGCGCCTTAATGACGGTGTTACTGCTGTTAAGGGTCCACTGATTGTGTGTCATTAATATGGCATTAATAACACATAATCAGGTCTTGTAACTGTAGCTTTAACTGTCCCTTGAATTTTCGCACCGTTAGAGATCCGCCAGTCTCTTCATTGTTGCCTTAGGTCCGGGTGCTCGACACGTGGCAGCTCTGGAGCTTCCCATCGTGGGGAGGCAGGTTTGGAGCCACTATACACGTGGCAGCACTGGAGCTTCCCTCTACTGGGGGTTAGGTCCGGGGTCACTGGACACGTGGCAAGACCGGAGCTTCCCTATAGGGGGAGTTAGCTCCGGCCTTGTGTTACACGTGGCAGTGTCGGAGCTACCCAAATAAGGGAGGCAGGTCCAATGCTATGTAGCATGTGTAGCCTTCAGAGGTCTTCAACTCGGACGGGTGGAACTCCTCGCAGTTTCTTGCTGTATCTACTCGGTACACAGGGTACCAACAGTGGCCCCCGGGCCCACCTCTGGGAGAATCCATTTGGGTTAATTTATTCTACAAAAGGTGGGGCCATCTTTGATCCCCGCACTGCAGCTTCAAAGGTCTTCTGATGTGTCGTTGGGTGATGGTTCGCCGTTAAACCATCGCCGCGTGGCTTCTTTTGAATGCGGCAGGTGAGATCCTTGCATGCGGATCTCACGCAATTGAAGGTTGACGGTTCCCAATGCGAAAACTGTATCGGTTCCGTGCGCCTTTTTAGGTCGCTGCCCTCGGGCTTCCAACTTCCCATCATGACAACGGTTCACCTGGGGTAATAACTTCAACCTTTCCGCCGGAGTGGACCCGGGCCCATTCGTCATCAATAGGGTAGATTGTTGAAAATGTGGCCTCGACCCCATTGCAGTTTCCATCCAAGCGATGCGGAGGCTTACATAAGAAGGAAAGCTCACATGGTTTGAGGACTCTTTATGCTTTCAATTGAACTTGCGCTCACAGCTTTCTAACCTTCGCATAGCCCTTCCAACTTTCGCTCTGATTTGTCGCGATGGAGTTGGGTCTTCCCCGCAGCAAGATCAAGTCCAACGAAGAGATGGCGAGTGTCCAAACCTACATGGGGTGGTCCAGCAACTCCTACAACAAGGACATCCGCTTCAGCAAGCTCCCCTTCAAGAAGAAGCGCACCGGAGAGATGGTGTACTTCTTAGCGTATGCCATGGTGGGTCTGATCCCACCTTTTTCAAGCTTTATTTTAATGTTATTGGATTTCTATGACCTCCAACTCTATCATCTCGTCCCCCACTCCCTTTTGCTAGTGGCAACTTTCGTCCACTTCTGCGAGATGTGGGTGGGCGTCTCCTTGCATTGAGCTGTTCCGTACCTTCTTCATGGTCCACTCCACCGGGAAGGGGACGGAGTTGATAGGCTTCTACTACTTCGTGAAGCGGAAGAACTGCTCCTTCAAGTACTAGAATACCTTCCCCTCCGGCAAATGGAGAGATCGGAAGAAGTATTGGGTGATCATCACAGTGGAGGAGCATGAGAGGCTGGAGCTGCCCAAGGGCCTTTCCAATGTCGATACCGACGCGTGGAACATAGTTTTGGAGCTGTTGGAGGCGTACAAGCCCATCCTGGAATGGATCCAAGAATGCGTGGAGGGAGGAGTGACCCCCCAAATGGTCTTCGGCAACTTCTTGGTGAACAGGTGGGCTCCGCTGAAGACTAGGGAGTGGCCCGCATGGGTATCCAATAGTGAAATGGATCACAACCGAATTGAAGTTGGTTTGAACACCAACTTGGATGATGAAGCTTTGAAGATTCATCTTAAGAAGTTTCAGAATGGAGGTATCTCCGGCGATTCCCTGGCTCCACCAACTGCCTTCCTGCCTCTGGACATGGTTCCGGAGGTTAGAAGGGAGATCCGGAGAAGAATGCCGCCATTGGATGACCTGGGAATGGTCGAGAGGTGCCATATCTCCAAGGTTGCAATCCCCAGAGCTTCAGAAAGGGTAGCCCCCGCTGCTCCAAGCCAGAAGGTTGATGAAACTGGCAAGGGCAAGGGCAAAGGCAAGAAGCCGGTTGAATCTTCCAGCCGAAAAAGGAAGTTGAGGCATGTCGATGGGAGCTCCATCAGGTCGGCTCCGACTTCAACAGCCCCTTCTCCCCGGAGAAGCAGATCTTGGGGGGCCACGCCACCTTCGATGCCAGCATCCTCAAGGAGTGCAGGCTCCGGTAAATCAACTTCGGCTTTGATGCCAACTGCGGGCTCCAGGTACAGCGGACCTTCCCAGTCGAGGGAGGTCCCAGCTGAGAAGACTCCAGCGGCTACGGCTAGCTCCCAACCGAGGTCCGAGATCTTTGCCTTGCCAGATCTAGTGGGCTCTGACTCCGGTCCTTAGAAGAAGAAATTATGCGATGACTAGGGCAGTAGCATTCCCAGGTAAGCATTGTCATCTCACCTGAGGTGCCAATCTTGTCTTTATCATGTTTTTAATTTTCCCAATCTTTTGTTTCTGGGGTGTCGAGAAAGAAGTCCAAGGCTTCGAAACCTGCTACAGCGACTGAAGCTGAGTGTGCGGAAGCTCCGGCTTCAACCCTTGTGCCTCCCAAAGTGGTGGCAGAGGACACGTCAGCTCCGGCGCCAGCTGTCGTGGACTTGGATCCAGAAGAGGCGCAAGAAACTCTCGTGGTAGCGCTAGACCACGGGGGAGAAGTTGATGAAGATGCACCAGCAGCCACAGCGCCGGTGGTGAAGCTCCGGTGCAGGAGACAGAGATGGTGGAAGCTCTAGCATTTGAGTCGGAGGTAACCGAAGCTCGACGCCTATGCCAGAAGTTGTTGAAGATCGGGCAATCGAGCCGGAGGTGCCCGATTTTCCGGTCTCTGTGCCGGAGATTGTTGAAGCTTTGGCACCTGAGCCAAAGGCACTAGAAGTACCGGCGTCTGAGCCGGCAGTGGTGGGGGCTTCGGAAGAAGCTCCAATGTCCGCCCCAGAGGTGATTACTCTGGAGGCAACCATGTCCGAGCCGGAGTACCCAGAGGAGTCGGCGGCGGGCCCTCCACTAACAGAGTCGTTGGTTGAAGATCCATCGGGAGGACCTTCGGTGTCAGCCCCGGAGGTTAGAGTTCCCACAGTGGGACCCTCATTATCGGCGGTAGAAGCAGAAGAGCTTCTAGAGGGCACCCCTAGTGCCGCAGGACCGCAGGGGACCATGCTTGTGGCATGGGACAAAATTTTTGTGTTTGAAGACCCCTTCGAACCGGCGGAGATGACCCCGGAAGGTTCGGAGCCTATTCCCTTTGCGTTGTCTATCGACAATGCCTGTTCGAGTCCCTGTCAAGTCCAGCTCGTCTTCGACCACGATAGCAAGGTCCTCAAAGAAGAACGCCACACCTTATGGCGTTGGCGCAACAGAATTCATTTTGGAACCAAGCTGGCGCAGACAAGTCTTGCCGACCAACGGGAGTGGGTCGAGAAGGAAAAGGTTTAGATGGAGTATTGGGGCCAACTGCTGGAAGAAAGGGAGGCCTCCATCAGGGCC
Organism: Tuctoria greenei; assembly: GCA_036927565.1. Taxonomy (NCBI): domain Eukaryota; kingdom Viridiplantae; phylum Streptophyta; class Magnoliopsida; order Poales; family Poaceae; genus Tuctoria; species Tuctoria greenei. The sequence goes on along the minus strand of JAYESD010000010.1, from coordinate 9,977,443 downwards.
CTCGACGCTGTCTCGAGAGATTCTCGAGCACGCCAAGAAAAGCAGTGAGGCTGCTGACGATCATCACGACAACCTCAACACGCTGAACAAGATTCTCTTGAACCGCCAAGCGGACCTCGATGAGAGGGAAGAGAAGCTCCTGGAGATGCGGGAGGATATTTTGAAAAGAGAGGGGGAGCTCGCCCAGAAACTGACTATGGGAGTGCAGAACTTGGCGAACCTCACCAAAAAATTTGATTAGTGGTGCAATAAAGAGGAGGAGAAACACTGGAAGTTGGGGCAGGAGCTCTCTAAAAGAGGAGCTAATGTTTCCACAGAGAGGGAAAGTGAGAGGCAGGGAGAAAGACCTGGCTGAATGGTGGAACCGCATTCACCTCCGGGAGACAGAGCTTGCTGACCACAGAAAGCAAGTGGCTGAAAGCATTAAGCAACATGCCAAAGAGGTCGAGCACATTGCCTGGGAGAGTTCAGAGCTTGTAGCCGCCAGAAGGTCACTGGAGGAGCTGAGGAATGTGAGGGTGACTGAGTCTCAGCAGGTCTGGGACTTCTTGGGGCATGCCGATAGAGATTTGGTGATGCTGGGCTTCAGTCTGGTACATCCGGAGAACCCAACACCGGAGCTGGACCAGACGCTGGTGGCACTTAGCTCTACTGGTAGCAAACTCGACGTGATGGGTGATGTCATCGCCGACCAGCTGGAGATGGAGGGGAAATCTCTGGCCAAGAACGTCGCCGAATATGTTCTGGTATGTTACAAGAGCCAAGACCCCCAACTCTCACTAGATCCGATCTTCGAAGGACCCATTGTCGAAGAGGAGGATGCCACCAGGGCTAGCGTCTAAGAAGCTGCCAAGAAAGTTGTCTCATTCTTCCATAGGACTTAAAGCCTCTAGTAGCTAGGACCTTTCTCTTTTGCCTTTTACTGTAATCCTCATTTTGTAATCCAGTACTTCCGATGAATGAAATGCACTCTCTGAATGAATGAATTCTATTTTATACTTATCTTCAGTGCATTGGCCTTCATCTTATTGGCCCCCTGATAGATGTACACAATTTGATTGCGAACATGTACCAAAAGGTTTGACAATGTCTTGATGACTTGAATGCTTCAAACTTGTAGCTAGAACGCTTAGCCTTTAGGTCCGAAGTTTACTTCCGACATCTCTAGGGACCCTTTGTGACGTTGACGGCGGGCCCCCTGGGAGGTGCCAGAGATTGATAGGTCCGATGGCACCCACTTTCAAAACATGAAACGTCGAAAGTGGGCCCCCTGGGGGTGTCGGAGCTTCGCAAGTCCGACGGCACCCACTACAAACGCATGAAATGTCAGCAGCGGGCCCCCAGGGGTCGTCGGAGCTTGGTAGGTCCGACGGCACCCACTGTCAACACATGAAACATCGACAGCGGGCCCCCTGGGGGTGTTAGAGCTTGGAAGGTCTGACGGCACCCACTGTCAACGCATGAAATGTCGACGGCGAGCCCCCTGGGGTTGTCAGAGCTTGGTTGGTCCAACTGCGCCCACTGTCAACACGTGAAACGTCGACACTGGGCCCCCTGGGGGTGTTGGAGCTTGGAAGGTTCGACGACACCCACTGTCAACGCATGAAACATCAACAGCAGGCCCCCTGGGTTGTCGGAGCTTGGTAGGTCCGACAGCACCCACCGTCAACACATGAAACATCTACAGCGGGCCCCTTGGGGTGTTGAAGCTTGGCAGGTCCGACGGCACCCACTGTGAACGCATGAAACGTCAATGGCAGGGCCCCTGGGGTTGTCGGATCTTGGTAGGTCCGACAGCACCCACCATCAATGCGTTGAACGTCGACGACAGGCCCCCTAGGATTGTCGGTGCTTCCTAGCTTCAACGATATCCACCATCAACGTAGAATACGTCGATGGCGAATCCCCTCAGCGTGATTTCACCATCTTCGCTTGAATTGTCACTTTGCTTTACGTCGACAGCGGGCCCCATGGGTGTTGTCGAAACTTATTAGCTCCGAGGATGCCCACTTTCAATTTTAGAAACGTCGACAGCAGGCCCCCTTGGGGGATGTCAGAGCTTAGTAGCTCCGGCATCATCTACCACGTCATGAGTTTTATTTTTTCCTGCGCATCAATGACAAGAAAAACCATAAAATTCGTCCTCTCTTCTATAACTCTTTTGCGGCTTACTGTTCTTATTTGAATTTTAGATCCAAAGGAACTCAATATGGTCACAAGTACATTGTTGCAATCTTCTCAGATCCAAACGCCTTCTGGACCCGCCCTACTGAGGCCTGCCGGAATGTAGGTAGAGTGGCGTACTTAGGGTGCTTGACCAATCTAAGTCGATAGCGCACTTCGGACATAACAATAGCTTTGGCGTTCAGGCAAGTAGACCACCTAGCAATGCTAAGGTCGAAAGAAATTGACAATGAAACTTGTAGAACATATGAAAAACTTTGGGCTAAAGCTCAAAAAGAATTGCAAAAATTTGTTATAGACAAGAAGGAAAAGATAACAAAAGAAAATGAGCCTGTACAAAATTAATGCACATGGAGTCTGCTTTTGCACAACAATGTCTTTCATTATAGGTCCGGATTATAGGGGAGACAAGGACACACTTAGGGTACGAAACCAGGCTAAGTGTGTTATACATCTTGTTCTAACCCAGGGTAGGTAAGCCACACTTTCAGTACAGGGACCGAGTTAAATGTTGCTTGAACTGCTCGAACCCTCTCAGAGGGGTCCGGATGTTCTCCCAGACGACCTACGCAACTCTATGTATAGACTCTATAACTTACATTGCGTGTAACTACAGACTAACCTCCATGTAACTAAGCATAAAACTTACGGAGGTACTCAATGTTCTAAGGAGTGGGAAGTGGGGTCCCATTCCCTGTAGCCAAGCGAATGCATCCGGGACAGGAAACTTTGATCACCCAGAAAGGACATTCCCAGCTTGGGGAAAGTTTTTTCATCCCTTCATGGGTTAGTATTCTCCGCAGCACCAGATCGCCTTCCTCGAGCTGTCGGTTGCACACATGCCTTTCATGATAGCGCCGGAGCGCTTGGCGATAACGTGCATTCCAAATAGCTGCTTGGCACCTTCCCTCGTCGACAAGGTCAAGGTCTTCATGCCGGAGTTGGTCCTGCGCGGCTCCGTCGAAGGTCCGGACCCAGAGCGACCCTATGGTGATCTCAGGAGGAAGGACCGCTTCAGCTCCGTACACCAGGAAGAAGGGGGTCTCTCCAGTTGATCGTCTAGGTGTTGTATTGCTAGCCCACAGTCTAGACGAAAGCTCCTCAATCCAGTTGGCTCCATGTTTCTTCAGGCGCTCATATGTGTGCGTCTTGAGTCCTTTTAATATTTCTGCATTTTCTCCCTCGGCTTGGCCATTACTTGTCGGGTGAGCTACTAATGCGTAGCTGACTTGAATGCCGAGGTCTTCGCAATACTCTTGGAATGTTGCACTTGTGAATTTGGTTTTGTTGTCAGTGATGACTCTGTTTGGAACTCCAAATCTACATACTATGGACTTCAAGAACTTGATAGCAGACTGCTTGTTGATTGTCACAACTGGAGTAGCTTTCGGCCACTTGGTGAACTTGTCGATGGTGACATACAGGAACATGTAGCCTCCAACGGCTTTTGGGAAAGGTCCCAAAATATCCATACCCCACACAGAAAATGTCCATGTAGGAGGTATCATTTGTAGTGACTAAGCCGGAGTGTGAATTTGTTTCGCGTGGAACTGGCATGCTTCACACTTTTTTACCAGCTCGACTGCGTCTTGGAGTGCTGTAGGCCAGTAGAAGCCATGCCGAAAGGCTTTACCGACCAGCGTAAGAGAAGACGCCTGATTCCCACACTCGCCTCCATGGATCTACGCGAGGAGTTCGCAGCCTTCTTCCCTTGCAATACACCGCATTAGGATGTTGTTGGCACCGCGTTGGTAGAGATCCCCTTCTACCAACGTGTATCTTTTAGCTAATCTGACGATCCGGTCAGCGGATGCACCGTCTTTAGGAAGGACATTGTCTTTCAAGTAGCTCCGGATTTCTGAGATCCATGCATTGGAGCTAACTTGAGCTTCTGAGTCTTGCATGTTGGGTTGCTCAGAGCTTCCTACAGCACCTACGATCCTTGGTGAATGCCATGGTAACAGGACCATCGGGACTCTAAGCTTCGAGGTGCCGGTCTTGCCCCCTTCGCTCAGTTCGGCGGGCTAAGCGGTTGGTGTTGACAATCTCCGAAAAAAAACTCCGTTAGGAGCCGGAGCTCCGGTTGAAGCTTTCATCGAGAGTTCATCAGCTTTAGTGTTGTTGAGACGCTGGACATGGCAGAGGTCCAGGACGTGGAAGTCTTTCTGGAGCTTCTAGACTTCAAGGAGATAAGCAGTGAGTTGAGGGTTGTTGCAGCTGCATTCACCTTTGACTTGCTTGATAATGAGCTATGAATCCCCCTTCACCAGCAACTGCTTGACGCCGTATGAAAGCGCCACCTTGAGCCCGTAGATGAGAGCTTCGTACTACGCCATGTTGTTGGTCGCCTTGAAATCAAGGTGCACCATATATTTGACCTTCTCCTCCGTCGCAGCGAGGAGAAGTATTCCAGCTCCGGCACCCTACTTCTGCACGGAGCAAACGAAGTAGGGGGGTCCAGTGAGCCTTGGTGAAGACCGGGTCCTTGGGTTCCGGTTTTTGCTCCCTGGGACCCCCAGGATTTGATGAAGAAGGTGTCCACTCCGCCACGAAATCAGCCAAGGCTTGACTCTTAATAGCTTGTCGTGGCAAGAATTCAAGATCGAATTCTGCCAATTCAGCTGTCCACTTGGCGATGTTCCCAGTAGAGTTGGGATTATTCAGTATGGAACACAGTGGATAGGAGGTTACCACTGATATCTTGTGAGCTTGGAAATAATGACAAAGTTTCCTTGAGGCAATAAGAAATGCGTAGAGCAGCTTATGCACTTCAATGTACCGAGTCTTGGCATCGTGGAGTACTTCACTGATGAAGTACAGCGGGCGCTAGACGGTCCGGACCCTCCCGGAGGATCCCAGAGCTTCTTCCTCATCAACCCGGACCCTCTCGGAGGGGTTTGGACCTTCCTGTTGAGCTTCCTGGACCCTCCCAGAGGGGTCCGGAACTTCTTCTAGTTCAACCCGGACCTTCCCGGAGGGGTCCTGATCTTCTTGATCAGCTGTGTGAACTCCCATAGAAGAGAGAGGTTGATCCTCTAGCATTTCGCCTTGAAGATTCGTGCCTGCGTGTGGGGACCGGGGTCCGCACATTCCAGGAATCGCATTGGATGGTGCCGTGCGATGCGGCACCCAACAGCACACAAGAAAATCCTTACAAAATAACCAACACAAATATTTTATTTCACAAGATGATTCTCTTTAACAACATAATATACAACGCAGCGAAATATACATACTCATACTCTCAACTAGCTATGCACAAGAGAAGCGGTCCATGCCTGTGGACGCTTCTCACTAGCAACACAAAACAAAAAGCAGCGGCAAGGATTCCGTGAGAGATATGTCTCGGCATGCTCGAGATCTCATGAACAACCACAACATAAGCGTAAGCTAATAATACCTGCAAAAACCATAATATAGCAACTGTGAGCACAAGGCTCAGCAAGACTTAACCGTCACCTAAACATGAAACTCTACATGCTGGAAACTTTAAAGACTGGGAAGCTTAATTTGCAGGAATGGACTCGCCGAAAGTAAATCTTTAGTGGTCAATTTTAAAGTAGCATACGCAACCCATGGGCATAGCATCATTGTGAATTCCACAATCAAAACGCTTCATCCACGATGATACTTGCTTAAGGTTGCATAATCCTTATACAAGTTAAATGTTTGTAAAATTGTAAATTTGATTATGCTATCTCTATAGCAACCAAGATTTCAATACAAAGAATTATTCATAGCAGCATATTCATAATCTTTCCATTTCTCTTTCTTACTACGTCAAGACTCAGTGTCCAAGTATGCTCAAATAACCGCGAGCGATGGTGATTGCAACCAGTAGACACCCGGACTGCATGACATGTACGCCTATACTGGGAGTTGCAACGGCACACTCCCCTGATATCGTATGCAGCCACCTTTCCCAAGACTAACCCATATCAAAACAGTTCGATCAACCCAAACAGCGAGCTCCCTCAAGGTACACCTCCGCTGTGAGATGTTCATGAGCGAGTTACCTCCCACTGTACTAACAGCCGATAGCTTAAGACGATTGAAAAGGTTTCAACATAGGATCCTCAAGGTACATCGGTTTCCTGGGTTCCATATAGCCAGTATGCACCCGGTACAGTTCAAACTTGTCCAACAGGGCCAAGCACGAGACGGGCCTTAACCGACACAGATGGGGCTACCAATCCATCTCCCCAACACCTCCCTCGCCATTACTGACCCAGGCACGATGTGGGCAAACCAACCTACACAAATCCCCATCCACGTCTCATATTAAAAAGTGAATGTTATAGTAACCTCTCGCGAGTAGTAGGTTTCCCTCACTCGACTTCTCTCGCAAGTAGAATTCAACTACTTGACTTGTGGTCGATAAAATATGACCAATCTCGCGAGTAGTGTCCAACATACTCCACTTTTACCGATCTTCTAACTAAACATTAAGCATAGCAATATAACTTGAGGGAGTCTTATACTACCCATCTACTTCAATGATTATTTGGTCATGCAGGTGGAGTATTCAATCAACATAGACCTAATGCACATATCAAGTCTATTCAATACAGTATGTATAAAAGCAAAACTTTAAAAGGCACTTAAATGCAAATCGGGGCTTGCCTTTTGGTTGCGATAAAAGTCAGTGACGATCAATTAGTATTCTTCGATGAGAAAATCACGCCACACCAGAATCACTATAGAAATCCTCAGCTTCGGGTTGTGCTTCTTATCGACCACCTTCATCGCGAACACTATCGAAATGATATGCAATTTATTATTATAACAATTGAACTTGATTATAACTCAAGAATGATTTATATTAGTTAGGACTTGAAGTTCTGTTGCTAGACTGGACAGCAACAGAAAGGAAACAAGATGAATTTAGGCAATGGACATATGAAGTGAAATAGATATTGTTTTGTACATAGGGATGTAATCACAATTAATACAGGTTCAACAGATCACCTGAGCCTGAGAAAATTACAGGGAGTTCACATGGGCATGTAGGAATAATCAGTTAAGTTTCTGGTACAGCAATTGAATATATTGGTCTACAAAATTTCTTAAGTGCTTAGCATTCTCTGAATTTTCATTGTAATTCTGGGGGGCTATCATGGATACCAGTGGTTGTACCATACAGAGGAGGTCTCACTGGTTCTATGAAAATTTGTTTCACGATTTTCTAATCTTCCTACAGGGAGAAATTGATTTTACAAGGTTGGATAATTTTTCTGAAAAAGATTCTATTGTTTTTGGGCATGGTATGACCAGTTAGGAAAAATCTCCATATTGAACTAGTTTATTAAAGTCCAATGAATCCGAAATTTCTACAGGGAGTCTGAAACTTATTAACTAACATTTTGACAAAATTTCAGATCTTTCTATGAAGTTAATCATCAGATAAAAATCAAACATGATTTTGCTTTAAAGGGCTCTACAAGAAAATTTAGGGATGTTCATGAAGATTGGGTTGTAGTTATGGTTAGTGTGGAGAAATATAAAACCAATAAATTTGGTTTGAAAAATTTTGAAGCTTTATACTGAGAGATATTCAATTTAGAAGCTTGTACATGTGTCTGTACAAATTCTAAATGAATTGGCTATTTTTATGTGCATAGAGAATACACAGGTGATCTGACCAGGTAAATGAAGTCTAATGACCCTGATATTTTTACTGGAGTTCAAGAATATTCAAATTAAGGATCTAGGAAATTTTGAAAATTTTCCAAAAATCAGAACTATAGAAATTAATTCTATAAGAATGTTTTTATTTGAATTATGGAGAAATTTCTATGGACTTTCATACAATTCCAAGTGCACCACTGGAATTTACTCTTCAAGTTGGTTATAACAAAATTTATTTGGGAGTTTTCGGACATTGCTACTGGCAGGTATCATTTTCTAAAGTTTGGCATAATTCTGGAATTAATTTGAAATAGAAAAACATTGTGTGGCTGAGCTATGGGCCTACTGGTTTAGACCAGCCAATCCAGAGTAAGCCACACAAATGCCACATAACTAAACCCGTGTAGCCACACGAGATCAATTGTCACAGTAGATCCCAATGCTTCGTGCTGAGTGGCTGACAGTGGGGCCTCAAAAATTCAAATGGACCAATGCGGTTGCAGCCACAGGAGGGTTCATAGGGATAAACCGCAGCCAAGATCGATCTGGGCCGCACCCGATCCATAGAGGAGGCCACAGCGGCCGACAGGTGGGGCCGGGTCGGGGTGCTTCTTCCACCTCGGTCCCAGACCGAGCGGGCAGCGCCCGACGGGGGACCCGACGGCGCTTCTCGCCGGCGGTCGTTCCCCTGCATCTCCCTGCCCCCAAATGGCCGCCTGTGCCAAACTCAACACGGGAAGAACGCTATTGTGGTCAGAGAAAGCCAAGGATGGCCGGAAATAGTGTCTCCACGGCGGCGGCGGTCGACAAGGCTCCGGCGAAGTTGCTCGGTGTACAGAGGGCACCAAAGCACTTGGGGTTTGATCGAAAGGCACCGGTGGGCGATGAGGAACAAGAATATGAACTAGAATCGGGGATAAATCGACTGCAAAAAGTATTACACCAGTGACATAGGTCGAAAGGTCCGGTCGTTGCAAGAACTCAGATTCTATCGAGTACGGTGGATGAAGATCGACGCCGTTTGATCCTAAAGGTCCGTCAGAACATGAGGATTCTATTCTCTAGTTTAATTAGAAAATTTTTAGATGTGGAAACTGAATTCCTAGGCCGAAGTTTCTCTATTCTTGAGAACGGCCAAAGGAAAAACTTCGCACACCGGTTGAACCGTGTCCTGACTGGCACAGGACCCGTGGGGGAAAGTAAAGTAGGGTCGGGGTGAACCTTATCGCACACTGAGCGAGCTGGGAGCAAGCCCGAAGTGTTGTACCACCATGGAAATCACCGCGACGGTTGAAACAGGGGAAGAAGAACTTGTGTCCGGCATCGTCGGTAGAAGAAGAAGGCGATGAGTTAGTGGCTCAGGGAGGTTGAGGACTCGACGGCACACCCTTATGCTGCCTGAGGCTGGTGTGCAAACGTTGAATGGGAGACGGCCATGGGGAGCTCGAGCAGAGCTGCGCCAGGGGAAGAACTGCCGACCAGAGGGAGAGGAATGAAGAAATGGCACAAAGCTCGGATTATAAGGGCAAGGACAGGTTGTGGACAGGCTGTTGAGGGGAGGTGGCACATGCAAATGGGGTGGTGTCGCCATGGGAGGACCAGAGAAGTGAAACACGTTCAGCTGAGCTCCATCTCTGTATGACAAGTGGGTCCCACAGCCCCCTCCACTCAAACCTTCTCTGTGCAAAGAAATATCCTACCAACTTGTGTCCAACAATTCAAGAAACTTTATGGGAGACTAATTTGAAGGTGTAGAAATTGATTCTGAAATCAGATTGTTGATTTGACAAAGTTTCAATTGAATTCAAATTTGAATTTGAGTTGAATTCTAAGAAGCTATTGAATTAAATAGCAAACTTGCTTCTAAAATTATGAAAATTTGCAGGGATACTATTTGGAATATTTGAAAGCTAGTGGTGAGCTCAGATTTTTATTTTGGCAAAATTTAAACATGAGATAAATTTGAATTTTTGTTTTCTCTCAATTGAGGTTTAAATTGGTTTGAATTTTTCAGATTCAAATTTTTATTTCTTTTTCCCCTCCAAATTTCAATATCTCCCATCTGAACTTTGCATTCTAATTTAGGGCTTTTACATTCCTCCCCCCTTAAAAGAATCTCGTCCTGAGAATACAAATTAAAGAGACGGAAGTAAAAGATTACTGGAGATATGAAGATAACATGTCCGGATACTTGGTGCGAAGAAAAACTTCACTCTCCCATCTTGCTTCCTCAACAGTGTGGTTACTCCATAGAACTTTATAAAGCCACATTGTCCGATTCCTTGTGACACGAGACTTTTCATCGATAATCCGGATTGGATGCTCGACGTAGGTGAGATCCGGTTTCAATTCTTCCAATTCTTCAATACGAATGTCGGTAGACGGTTTGAGACATTTCCATAATTGGGATATGTGGAAAATGTCATGAACACCAGCTAGAGTTATTGGTAACTCCAATCTGTACGCAACAGGACCACATCTTTCAGTGATAGCAAACGGGCCAATAAATCGCGGAGCCAACTTTCCTTTTACTCCAAACTGATGAATTCCTTTCATCGGAGAGACACGGAGATACACGTGGTCTCTGTTGCTGAAGCTTAAAGGACGATGCATTTTATCCGCATAACTCTTTTGTCAAGTCCGAGCGGCTTTTAGATTAGCTGGAATAACTTTTACTTGCTCTTCGGCTTCATTTACCAGATCAATTCCATATACCACTTATTCACCAGATTTGCACCAGTTGAGTGGTGTGCGGCACTTCCTGCCGTAGAGAGCTTCATAGGGTGCCATTTTGATACTAGATTGATATCTGTTGTTGTACGAGAATTCCGCCAACGGTAATTGATCATCCCAATTTTTACCGTGGTGTATGGCACATGCTCTTAACATATCCTCAAGTATCTGATTTACCCTCTCGGTTTGTCCGTCGGTTTGAGGGTGATATGCGGAACTACGAATTAACTTCGTCCCCAATGATGCATGTTGCTACTCCCAAAAACGAGCAACAAACAATGATCCTCTATCTGATACAATGGTGCGGGGAACTACATGTAAGCACATAATTCTTGCTATGTATAACTCCGCATATTTCTTTGCATTGTAAGTGGTATGCACTGGAATAAAGTGTGCTGACTTAGTTAACCGGTCAACGATCATCCAAATGGAATCGTGCTTGTGAAAGGTGAGAGGCAATCTGACAATGAAATCCATACTCAAATCCTCCCATTTCCATGCCGGTATTTTCAGTGGTTGCAGCAGTCCACTTTTCCTCATGTGGTCAGCTTTCACTCTCCAACATGTGTCACACTCGGACACATACTTCGCTATTTCTCTCTTCATACGTGTCCACCAAAATTTAGTACGGAGATCTTAGTACATTTTATTGCTGCCAGGGTGGAGCGAATATTTGGACAAGTGAGCCTCATCCAAAATCTTTTTTCGTAGGTCCTTACCCGGGTTACCACTATTCAATTTTTGAACAATAAAGTTCCTTGTTCGTCTTCTCGGAAACATTTCATTTCTCCACTTTTAAGTTTCCTCTGAATATGATACATTCTCTTGTCTTTATTCTGAGCCTCTACAATCTCCTCTCTGATTGTAGGTATGAGAGCAAGGTTATATAGAGCTCCATAAGGAATCACACGTAGACTTGGTTCATCTTCTTCCATAGAACCTATGGTCAAATTATGAACGTGAGACTTTCGACTAAGTGCATCGGCAACCACATTGGCCTTGCCGGGACGATAATGAATCTCAAGTTCATAGTCTTTGATTAACTCTAACCATCTCCGTTGTCTCATATTTAATTCTTTCTGAGTGAATATGTACTTCAAACTTTTATGATCCGTGTAGAGATGCACTACATTTTCCATTAAGTAGTGCCTCCACATCTTCAGTACAAGAACTACTGCTACCAACTCTAAATCATGTGTCAGATAATTGTGTTCATGATTTTGGAGTTGTCTTGATCCATATGCAATTACTGTTCCATCTTGCATAAGTACCCAGCCCAATCCGACGTTGGATGCATCATAATAAACATCAAACGATTTCATCGTATCGGGTTGAGCCAAGGTCGGGGCTGTTGTGAGATGCTTCACTAGAGTTTTGAAGGCTTCCTCACATGATTCACTCCATACATACTTGCTGCCCTTCTTTAATAAGTCTGTCATAGGCTTTGAAATTTTAGAGAAACTTGGAACAAATCTCCGATAATAGCCTGCTAAACCCAAGAAACTACGGACTTCATGTACGGAGGTGGGAGATTGCCATTTCAGCACTTGTACCACTTTACTCGGATCCACAGCTATGCCTTCCGCTGAAATAATATGACCAAGGAATGGTACTTGATTAATACAGAATTCACATTTACTGAATTTGGCATATAGCTTGTGATCACGCAGTCGTTGAACCACGATCTTGAGATGTTCAGTATGTTCCTCTTCTGACTTGGAGTAGACCAAAATATTGTCGATGAACACCACGACGAACTTGTCTAACTCTAGCATGAATATTGAATTCATCAAATACATGAAATGCGCTGGGGCATTTATGAGACCAAAAGACATAACCAAATACTCATAAAGTCCATATCTAGTTGAGAATGTCGTCTTCGGTATATCTTCTAGTCGTATCTTAATCTGATGATAACCAGACCGAAGATCCATTTTGCAGAATACCCTAGCACCCACTAATTGATTGAAGAGCAGATCAATACGTGGTAGTGGATACTTGTTCTTGATAGTCACGGCACTAAGCGGACGGTAACCCACGCATAGTCGTAATGTTTTGTCCTTCTTTTTGACAAAGAGAGCTGAGCATCCCCAAGGTGATGAGCTCGGACGAATGAAACCTTTACTCAATAAGTCATTCAGCTGCTCCTTTAATTCAGCTAACTCCTTAGGTGCCATTTTATATGGTCGTCGAGAGATAGGTGTAGTTCCTGGTATTAATTCAATCTTGAATTCCACATCTCGGTCGGGCGGCATACCCGGCAGATCGTCAGGAAATACATCTGGGAAATCACAGACCACTGGAATGTCTTCCAACTTACTTGTTTAAGAATGATACACCTCTGCACTTTCTTGAACCGTGTTCTCAAGAATTAAGGTGTGGTGGCCGTGAGTTGAAGAGTTGAGCTCAACGGTGCGAGGACTGATGATTAGAACAGCTTCGTGGTTGCTTAACCATGACATTCCCAAGATTACATCAATCTTTTGACCTTCAAGGATGATAAGAGTAGTGGGATATATTCTACCACCCAAACATAATGGTGCTCGGGAGATAACATCACTTGCGGTAATATTACCTCTGGGTGAGGATATAAGATAGCGATGTTTTGTGGTAGTGGTTGGAAGCTGGTGCTTGAACACAAAGGATTGACTTATGAAATTATGTGTAGCAGTGGAATCAAAGAGAATCAATATAGGTATATGGTTGAGAGTGAACATTCCCGCTAACATGGGTTCTCCTTCCAGTACACCCTCAATGTTAGTATAGTGGACACTACCAAGCTTTGATTTCTTTTGCTGCTGATTGGGAAACTGACTTAAATGTTGAAATGATGACTGGCTGCAGCTTTGATTTCTCTTTGTACAATATCTAGTAAAGTGACCCATAAGTCCACAAGTGAAGCATGGATATTTAGTCGATTCAGCACTGACTTGTAGATGAGAACTGGGTATCCCTGGCTGCAGTGAAGATGGATAAGAACTTATGTGCTGCTGCTGTGGGGGTGATTTAAAACTTGATGCAAGAAGCGGGCAACTTTGATATGATGGTCGAACAGATGGCTGCCATTCTTGACCAGATGGCGAACGATATACCAACCGATATTTTTGAGCAACCACACTAGTGTTGTCTTGCGGAATACTCCGCTTTCTCTTCTCCGCTTGGAGACAAAGATCTTCCTTTTCTTGTAGGATAGATGCATTGACTAATTCGTTGTACTTGCCATGATTGAAAAATGCCAACCTAGCTCGAAGTTTGACCATCAGCCCTCTGAAAAAGTGATCACATCTTAACCTTTTTGTATTCACATAGTCGGGCGCATATTGTGCCAAACGGTTGAACTCCTTAAAATACTCATGGACACTCATGTCTCCTTGCTTGAGTTCAACAAATTCCTCATACTTGGTCTTTATAATCCCTGTCGAAATATGACGAGCACGGAAAGCCTCACAGAACTCAATCCATGCTATCCGATGACCTTCAGATCGAGTCGCACTATATTCTGCCCACCAAGCTCCGGCGGCTCCATGGATTTGTTGAGCAGCGAACAATGTCTTCTGATAATCGTCACAGGGAAACACACCAAATTTGGATTCCATTACATGAAGCCAATGATCTGATTCTAATGGTCCAGTTGCTTCCATGAAGATTGGCGGTTGTGTTGCCAAGAAATCCAAATAACTGTTTCGAGGTGGAATAACTTGTTGCATTTGATGAATTAGGCCTTGCTTCACCAAATCTTGAAGTATCTTAGTGTTATCTTGGTGAGACTCGAACATTTTTGACATGACATCCACCAATACCGTTGATGGTGGTGCCTGCGGTGGATCCGAATCATCACCGTCTCGACGAGAACTTCCGACCTTACTCGATGAGCGAGTACGAACCATACTGCACAAATGAATTTAGGATGAGTCAAAGTTTGATCTTGGCAATAAGTGAAGATAGGGAAAACATGAACATGTCAAGAACTTTGTGAAAGTATAACAATATTCATGTTCGCGCAAATTTTCAAACTTATGCTTCAATGATGAACTGTTCTGCCAGAAATGACCAGTCTGGAGAAATTTGAGAATTTCATCCAGTTAGAGGCAAAATCCTGCCTCTAGGTGAACAACAAAGTTGTAGTTCACTTCCTGGCCTTTTCAGAATGAATTTGTTTTCCCCAAAATCAGTCCTGGTTAATGAGATGTGAATTTCTAAAGTTGACAATGTTCCCAGATTTTCTGAGAAATTTTGACAGCACCTCCTTTGTATATGGCTGTTTTGTCCACAGTTTTTCATATACAAAATATCCAAATTTGCCAAAATTGTAAATAACAACATTGTAACATATCTCATCAAGTTTCCAGAAATATATCATATGCCTTCATTCGATGTTTCTACTGAGAGTTATGATCAAAGTGGTGAGAAGTATAGAAACAGTTCCAGTTTCTGTCCAGTTTTGACAGGTTTTGAAATTTTTCAAATTTTAGCTATGATCCAGGGGAATCCTGCTCTGGTTATGAACAAAAATTATCTATAAGACTCACATACATTTCCAACCATGTATGGAACACCTTCATGAGATAATTCTATCAGGAGATATTACTTTTCAAACTGGAGCTAAGTTTCTGCCAGAATAACACAGGGAAGAACTGAGGTTGACAGTTTTGGTTCAAATTTCATTTTTATCATTTAAAGATAGGAATCTGCTTTGGAGATTAACTTGACATTTTTGTGGCGAGCTACACCTTCGTCACGGATTTTAACCATCGATGTGCCGATGTAACCCGAATGCAATGCCGGTACTACGTCCTCACCAAATAAAAATCTTAAGCCGGTATTCCGGCATACGTCTCAACGGTGGCAGTAATGACGTTCACTCGCAAACGTTTTCTACTCGACTATGAATAACGTGGTTAGTGTACCTGTCACTACACCCAAACTACTGATCAATCATATGGTACCGTACGGTACAGCCCGTACGGGCGATCATTTCAGGCAGTCACAATAATATATAGGAAAGTAAGAACATCCGTCCCATATCATTCCATACGGGCCGCCCCGAGCTAAGCCATGTCTCGAGGTACATGACCGGGTTTTCTACCACCCGACGGGGTCCCACGTCTTTGCATAATGCCGCACCAGTAGGAGACGCATCGGGTTATGTCCCACCCAACAGGGGCTCCCACTAACTTTGAAGCACGATGGGGTACCGCATGTCCTATGTTCTAAGAAACATGGAAAGTTTTAGAGACTCATATTGACATTTCCGTGCCAAGCCATGGAAATAATCACATGCTACCTCTCACATGGTGAGCTTACCGCAATTGATCCACTTGCGGTGGCGTACCTTACCTCTTACCTGACGTCGGAGCGTCGTTACAGAGTATAATAACACATATGTTAGTCTTGCCACCTTAAGTAACTAATACTATAATAGACCTTATGTGGGCATATAACTAATCCTCACTCGACTACTTCGTAGTTTTCAAAAATAGGCACTTTTCAAGCGTGCTATTCCCAATACGGCTCTTATACCAAGCTGTGGGGACCAGGGTCCACACATTCCAGGAATCGCATTGGATGGTGCCGTGCGACGCGGCACCCAACATCACACAAGAAAATCCTTACAAAATAAGCAACACAAATATTTTATTTCACAAGATGATTCTCTTTTACAACATAATATACAACGCAGCAGAATATACATACTCATACTCTCAACTAGCTATGCACAAGAGAAGCAGTCCATGCTCGCGGACGCTTCTCACTAGCAACACGAAACAGAAAACAGCGGCAAGATTTCCGCGAGAGATACATCTCGACATGCTCGAGATCTCACGGATAACCACAACAAAAGCGTAAGCTAATAATACCTGCAAAAACCACAATATAGCAACTGTGAGCACAAGGCTCAGCAAGACTTAACCGTCTCACCTAAACATGAAACTCTACATGCTGGAAACTTTAAAGATTGGGAAGCTTAATTTGCAGGAATGGACTCAAGTAAATCCTTAGTGGTCAGTTTTAAAGTAGCATAAGCCATCCATGGGCATAGCATCATTGTGAATTCCACAATCAAAACGCTTCATCCGCGATGATACTTGCTTAAGGTTGCATAAGCCTTATCCAAGTTAAATGTTTGGAAAATTGTAAATTTGATTATGCTATCTCTATAGCAACCAAGATTTCAATACAAAGAATTATTCATAGCTGCATATTCATAATATTTCCATTTCTCTTTCTTACTACGTCAAGACTCAGTGTCCAAGTATGCTCAAATAACCGCGAGCGATGGTGATTGCAACCAATAGACAACCGGACTGCACGACACGCACGCCCATACTCGGAGTTGCAACGGCACACTCCCCTGATGTCGTACGCAGCCACCTTTCCCAAGACTAACCCATATCAAAACAGTTCGATCGACCCGAACAACGAGCTCCCTCAAGGTACACCTCCGCTGTGAGATGTTCATGAGCAAGTTACCTCCCACTGTACTAACAGCCGACAGCTTAAGCCGATTGAAAAGGTTCCAACATAGCATCCTCAAGGTACATCGGTTTCCTGGGTTCCATATAGCCAGTATGCACCTGATACAGTTCAAACTTGTCCAACAGGGCCATGCACGAGACGGGCCTTAACCGACACAGACGGGGCTACCAATCCATCTCCCCAACACCTGCCTCGCCATTACCGACCCAGACACGATGTGGGCAAACCAACCTACACAAATCCCCGTCCACGTCTCATATTAAAGAGTGAATGTTATAGTAACCTCTCGTGAGTAGGTTTCCCTCACTCGACTTCTCTCGCAAGTAGAATTCAACTACTTGACTTGTGGTCGATAAAATATGACCAATCTCGCGAGTAGTGACCAACATACTCGACTTCTACCGATCTTCTAACTAAACATTAAGCATAGCAATATAACTCGAGGTAGTCTTATACTACCCATCCACTTCAATGATTATTTGGTCATGCAGGTGGAGTATTCAATCAACATAGACCTAATGCACATATCAAGTCTATTCAATACAGTATGTATAAAAGCAAAACTTTAAAAGGCACTTAAATGCAAACCGGGGCTTGCCTTTTAGTTGCGATAAAAGTCAGCGACGATCAATTAGTATTCTTCAATAAGAAAATCATGCCACACCAGAATCACTATAGAAATCCTCAGCTCCGGGTTGTGCTTCTTGTCGGCCACCTTCGTCGCAAACACTATCCAAATGATATGCAATTAAAAGATTGCAATATATTATTATAAAAATTGAAGTTGATTATAACTTAAGAAGGATTTATATTAGTTAGGACTTGAAGTTCTGTTGCTAGACTGGACAGCAACAGAAAGGAAACAAGATGAATTTAGGCAATGGACATATGAAGTGAAATAGATATTGTTTTGTACATAGGAATGTGACCACAATTTATACAGGTTCAACAGATCCCCTGAGCGTGAGAAAATTACAGGGAGTTCACATGGTCATGTAGGAATAACCAGGTAAGTTTCAGGTACAGCAATCGAATATATTGGTCTACAAAATTTCTTAAGTTCTTAGCATTCTCTGAATTTTCTTTGTACTTCTGGGGGGCTATCATGGCTACCAGTGGTTGTACCATACATAGGGGGTCTCACTGGTTCTAGGAAAATTTGTTTCATAATTTTCTAATCTTCCTACAGGGAGAAATTGGTTTTACAAGGTTGGATAATTTTACTGAAAAAGATTCTATTGTTTTTGGGCATGGTATGACCAGTTAGGAAAAATCTCCGGATTGAACAAGGTTATTAAAGTCCAATGAATCTTAAATTTTTACAGGGAGTCTTAAACTTACTATAAAACATTTTGGCAAAATTTCAGATCTTTCTATGAAGTGAATCATCAGATAAAAATCAAATATGATTTTGCTTTAAAGGGCTCTACAGGAAAATTTAGAGATGTTCATGAAGATTGGCTTGTAGTTATGGTTAGTGTGGAGAAATATCAAACCAATAAAGATGTTTTGACAAATTTTGAAGATTTATACTGAGAGATATTCAATTTAGAAGCTTGTACAAGTTTCTGTACAAATTCTAAATGAATTGGCTATTTTTATGTGCATAGAGAATACACAGGTGATATGACCAGGTAAATGAAGTCTAATGAACCTGATATGTTTACTGGAGTTCAAGGATATACAAATTAAGTTTCTGGAAAAATTTGGAAATTTTCCAAAGAGCAGAACTATAGGAAATAATTCTATAAGCATTTTGTTTATTTGAATTATGGAGAAATTTCTATGGACTTTCATACAATTCCAAGTGCACCACTGGAATTTACTATTCTAGGTGGTTCTAAAAAAATTTATTTGGGAGATTTTGGACAATGCTACTGGTAGGTATCATTTTCTAAAGTTTGGCATAATTCTGGAATTAATTTGAAATAGAAAAACATTGTGTGGCTGAGCTGTGGGCCTACTGATTTAGACCAGCCAATCCAGAGTAAGCCACACTAATGCCACATAACTAAACCCGTGTAGCCACACCAGATCAATGGTCACAGTAGATCCCAATGGTCGTGCTGAGTGGCTGACAGTGGGGCCTTAAAAATTCAAATGGACCAATGCGATTGCAGCCACAGGAGGGTTCATAGGGATAAACCACAGCCAAGATCGATATGGGCCACACCCGATCCGAATAGGAGGCCACAGCGGCCGACAGGTGGGGCCGGGTCGGAGTGCTTCTTCCACCTCGGTCCCAGACTGAGCGGCGGCACCCGACGGGGGACCCGGCGGTGCTTCTCACCGGCGGCCATTCCCCTGCATCTCTCTGCCCACAAATGGCCGCCTGTGCCAAACTCAACACGGGAAGAACGCTGTTGTGGTTGGAGAAAGCCAAGGATGGCCGGAAACGGTGTCTCTACGGCGACGGCGGTCGGCAAGGCTCTGGCAAAGTCGCTCGGTGTACAGAGAGCACCAAAGCACTTGGAGTTTGATCGAAAGGCACCGGTGGGCGATGAGGAACAAGAATATGAACTAGAATCGGGGAGAAATCGACTGCAAAAAGGATTACACTGGTGACCTAGGTCGAAAGGTCCGGCGGTCGCAAGAACTCGGATTCTAGCGAGTACGGTGGATGAAAATCGACGCCGTTTGATCCTAAAGGTCCGTCGGAACATGAGGATTCTATTCTATAGTTTAATTAGAAAATTTTTAGATGTGGAAACTGAATTCCTAGGCCGAAGTTTCTCTATTCTTGAGAACGGCCGAAGGAAAAACTTCGCACAGCGGTTGAACCGTGTCCTGACTGGCACAGGACCCGTGGGGGAAAGTAAAGTAGGGTCAGGGTGAACCTTATTGCACACTGAGCGAGCTGGGAGCAAGCCCGAAGTGTTGTACCACCGTGGAAATCACCGTGACAGTTGAAACAGGGGAAGAAGAACTTGCGTCCGGCACCGTCGGTAGAGGAAGAAGGCGACGGGTTAGCAGCTCATGGAGGTTGAGGACTCAACGGCACACTCTTCTCCTGCCTGAGGCTGGCGTGCAAACGCTTGCTGTGGTTGGAAAACATTGAACGCGAGGTGGCCATGGGGAGCTCAAGCAGAGCTACGCCAGGGGAAGAACTGCCGACCAGAGGGAAAGGAATGAAGAAATGGCACAAAGCTTGAATTATAAGGGCAAGGACAGGTTGTGGACAGGCTGTTGAGGGGAGGTGGCACATGCAAATGGGGTGGTGTCACCATGGAGGAGAAGAGAAGTGAAACATGTTCAGCTGAGCTCCATCTCTGTATGACAAGTGGGTCCCACAGCCCCCTCCACTCAAACCTTCTTTGTGCAAAGAAATATCCTACCAACTTGTGTCCAACAATTCTAGAAACTTTTGAAGGTGTAGAAATTGATTCTGAAATCAGATTGTTGATTTGACAAAGTTTCAATTGAATTCAAATTTGAATTTGAATTTGAGTTGAATTCTAAGAAGCTATTGAATTAAATAGCAAACTTGCTTCTAAAATTATGAAAATTTGCAGGGATACTATTTGGAATATTTGAAAGCTAATGATGAGCTCAGATTTTTATTTTGGCAAATTTTAAACATGAGCTAAATTTGAATTTTTGATTTCACTCAATTGAGGTTTAAATTGGTTTGAATTTTTCAGATTCAAATTTTTATTTCTTTTTCCCCTCCAAATTTCAATATCTCCCATCTGAACTTTGCATTCTAATTTAGGGCTTTTACACTGGGGGTTGGGACCCAGACCCGCTTTCAGGTAGCTCCAGACCCTCCCGGAGGGGTCTGGGCTCCTGAACCTGAGATGCCTTCGGTCTTTCCATGACCAGGACCATACTGACAACCTCCATAGTTGCGGAAATGTAAAGCAGTAGAGGCTCACCAGGGTTCGGAGCTACCAAGATTGGTAGTGTGGTGAGGAGCTGTTTGAGCTCCTGGAACGCCTTTTCTACTTCTTTGGACCAATTGAATGGCCCAGACTTCCTCAAGAGTTTGAATAAGGGTAGCACCCGCTTCGCCAGTCTTGAGATGAACCGGCTGGGTGCAGCTAGACATTCAGTTAGCTTCTGGACATCCTTGATGTGGGCTGGGGGCCGCATGTCTTCTATAGCCTTGATCTTCGCCGAGTTTGCCTCAATTCCTCATTGAGTCACCAAGAATCCAAGGAGCTTCCCGGAGCTAACCCTGAAGACACATTTGTTCGGGTTTAGCTTGGTGCGCGTGATGCGTAGCTTGTTGAAGACGGCTTGTAGGTTGTTAAGGAGTGAATCCTTGTTCTTCACCTTGATGACGATGTCATCGACGTACACCTCCAAAAAGTCCCTGATTAGCTCTCTAAATGTTTTGTGCATAGCTCGCACAAAAGTTGAAGTAGCATTTTTGAGACTGAAAGGCATGGCAGTGTAACAATACAATCCATCTACTGTTATGAAGCCGTTATGCTCTTCATATTCCCTAGACATTTGGATCTGGTGGTATCCAGAATATGCATCTAGAAAACACAATATCTCACACTCGGAGGTGGAGTCCACTATCTGATCTATTCTAGGCAGCGGAAATGGATCTTTTGGACATGCCTTATTCAAGGTGGTGTAGTCGATACACATTGAAGTTTCCCGCCGACCTTGGGTACAACGACTGGGTTTGCCAGCCATTTTGGATGATGAACCTCCCGGATGAAACCAGCTTCGAGCAGCTTCTTGATTTCCTGTCGGATGAAGTTCTGCCGCTCGACTGATTGCTTTTGGGTCTTCTGGTGTACTGGTCGTGTGTTGGGATAAATCTTCAAGTTGTGCTCAATCACCTCCCTAGGGATCCCAGGCATTTGTGATGGTTGCCAGGAAAACATGTCAACATTTGCCCGGAGGAAAGTGATGAGCGCGAGTTCCAATTTCTTGTCCAGACCTCCCGATATACGGGTAGTCTGGACAGCATCAAAACCAATTTGGACGACTTTGACGGGAACGTCAATTTTGCCACTTGGCTGCACACGTGGTGTAGAGGTTGAGCCTCAGTTATGAGTGCTCGGAGGTTGAGCAGCTACCTCTTTGCTGGATGTTCCCTCCTGCATTGTAGCAAGTGCATAGAGTTCTTCTAGCGCAGTGACTCCCGCAGTGCAATCTACGCGGATCCGGAGAACGCCCGAAGGTGTCGGTATCTTCAACACCAAATAGCCTTAGTGAGCTGCGACCATGAACCTATACAGGGTAGGCCTGCCTAGGATGGCGTTGAAGGGCAAGCTGATGTGTGCAACGTCGAAGACCAGCTTCTCGGTCCTGTACTTCTCCCGAGTCCTGAAGGTCACTGGGAGTGTAATGGATCCGAGAGAGCTTATGGCTCCCAAACCTACCCTGGAGAATGGACGTGAGGGGCGATGGTCCGAGAGTCAGAGCTGGATCTTCACGAGTGCTTCATAGCTCAAGAGTTTGAGCGCCACCCCTCCATCTACCAAGACATGGTAGAGCTGGACATTGTTGATGGTTGGAGACACCACCAATGGCAGTTGACCAGCTACGATAATGTTCCTAGGGCAGTCTATAGCATCGAAAGTGATGGGAGTGTCCATCCACTTCCGATGAGGTTCTGCCTTGGCAGTAGGAGCTACGACAGCCATCTCTTGCCGCATAGTCTTAAGGACTCGACGGGAAGTGATATACCAGGACCCTCCATATATGGTGTTGAGGGTCTTCTGACGCTCGTTGTCAGAGGCGTCAGAATCATCATCAACTGTGTTGTACACAGCCTTCAAGACCTTCTTTGGGTCCTGGAAGCCTAGCTCCGTATTAGACGGAGCTTCATGGACTTTTTGTTTTCCTTCTTGCTAGAGGAAGGGAGCTTCTTCTCGGTGCTTGTTGTAGCGCTCGACAAGGTTCTGGACCTCTCGGCAATCTTCTAGACTATGTTTGTCCATTTTTTGGATCGGACACCACATCTTTGGTCCGCTGCCGTCTTCTAACGAAGGTCGGGGTCGCTTTTCAGGGCGTGGTCGCCGGCCACCCAGAACTGCAGCTGCAGCAACAGTAGGTGTGTCGGTCGATGGCTTCTTCTTGCCGTTGGACTTTTTCTTCTTCTTTCCACTACCAGAGGTAGTGGATTCAGCCTTGGAGGACCTTTTGTTAGCCTCCGGAGCTGGTTTGGAGTGCATTTCACGACCCTCCACAGCTCGGGCGCACTTGTCGGCCAAGCTGAATAGTTCCATGAAGCTGGTGACTTCTTTCATCCCCAGCTTCTCCAACATCTTCTTGTCTCTAACACCCTATCTGAATGCCAGAATGACAGAAGCATTGGAGTTAGATGGGATGGTGTTTCGTACCTGAGAAAATCGCTGGATGAAGGATTGCAGTGATTCTCCTGACTTTTGTTGTACAGCAAAAAGGTCCAGTTCTATGTCGGGTCGGGTGTAGGAACTCGTGAAGTTGGTGGTGATTTGTTGGCATTCGCCCAACTGTTGATAGAGTTAGGCGGAATAGTCATGAAACAGGACCTAGCTGTCCCAGTCAGAGCCACTGGAAAGTAGCTAGCCATCACAACCTCATTGCCACCCGCCGCGAGAATGGCGATGGAGTATATCTGGAGAAAATCGGCAGGGTTGATAGTCCCATTGAATTTTTCCGACAGGTGAGGCCGAAACTTCTGAGGCCAGCGGACCATGCGCAGGTGCATGGCCAAGGTTTAGCAGCCACTCCATACTCCCATGGGAGGATAGTTTTCCCAAGCTTCTCACCTTTTGCGAGCACGCTCGATGTGGACACGGTCATCCTGCTGTCTGTAACAGCGGTCGAGCTCCGACCGCAGATCATGCGTTGAGAGCCTCGAACGAGTGTGAGTGCATCGCACCCCGGAGGGTAGCGACGTTGCCTGCTGAGACACAACACGTCTCTAGTGTTGTGAAGCTTGTGGACCAAGTCTTCCAGACAAGATCCAACGCTCAGAAGGTGACTACCCTGAAGGGGGGGGGACCTTGGTTGTTGAGGCCATCGGCTGTGGCTACAACCAGATGTTCCACATCAGCACGCCACTGCTCCATGGCACCCTAAGGTGCTCCTGGCGGCGGTGGGTGTTGGAGAAGAGTACGCGCAGCAATTAGCGCGTTCTCAGGGTTGTTGTGCATCAATGTAGTGACTGACGTCGAGACCCCATCCTGTTGTCCAGCATTGTTACCCAGAGCATATGGTGGTGGTGGTGGTACGACGCCCGTCGGGACAATAGCAACCATTGGGTGTTGCACGTTTGAGGGATTCCCTCTGGCAGGTTGCTGAGCGTTGTCGTCGGATGATCCTGTGGTAGAGTTTACCATCTTGAAATCTCAAGAGCCCCCCTACCTGGCACACCAAATGTCGAAGTGTACGATCGACAATTCCCCCGGTACTACTAGATCGTAGCTCGTGGAGGTTCTTGATTGGTTGGGGCGCACATGAGATTACAAACAAGATGATAACACGATGATTTTACATGGTTTGGGTCGCCTGAGCGTAACACCCTACTCCACGGGTTGTGTTGTTCTATGTATGAGTGTATGGCGCTTGTAAGCGTGTGAACTTAGTCGTCTCTGTACCGTGCGGCGTGGCCCTTTTATAGTCCAAGGACTGGACGTTACATTGTCAGCTTGACCCGACATGTGGCCCTGGCAGTAATCAATTGCCTAATACATGATATGTGACTATTAAGCATAATTAACAATGTGATAATGTGCCTTAATGGAGGCGTTATCATTGTTAAAGGTCCTATGATCGTGTGTCATTAAATGGCATTAATAACAAATAATCAGGTCTTGTAACTGTAGCTTTAACTGTCCCATGAATGTTCGCGCCGTTGGAGATCCACTAGTCTCTTCGTTGTTGTCTCAGGTCCGTGGGCTCGACACGTGGCGGCTTCGGAGCTTCCCGTCGTGGGGAGGCAGGTTCGGAGCCATTATACATGTGGTAGCACCGAAGCTTCCCTCTACTAGGGATTAGGTCCAGGGTCACCGGACACGTGGCAAGACCGGAGCTTTCCTACAGGGAGAGTTAGCTCCGGCCTTGTGTTACACGTGGCAGTGCCGGAGCTACCCAAATGAGGGAGGCGGGTCCAATGTTATGTAGCACGTGTAGCCTTCAGAGGTCTTCAACTCGGACGGATGGAACTCCTCGGTGTTTCTTGCGGTATCATGGGGTACCCAATACACAGGGTACCGACAGCGTCGCACCCCATCAAGGAGAACACCAAATGACTAACAAGAACACGCCACGCCAAGCCCGCCGAGGGACCCAGCGGCTAAGCGGTCGCGATCGAACTATCATCGAGCTCCATGCAAATGGAGTTTGTCCTACGCAACATGGCGCGAGATGTATTTAATAGTACATCTCGCTCTATGCGACATCTTGGGCTCGGTACCCTTTCAGAACATACTGGAATTTGCACCATGAGCCACTACGTGTTCAGCCTCACGCATGTGGCCGGTCGTCTCGATGCGCTCTGGGAGACTATGGCGGTCGAGCTTGGCGTCGAGGGTCGCAACAACCTGGTGGTGGCGACGGTCAGGAAACTGGGTTTCCTGATTCTGCTGCCAGAGGCGCCCCAGAAGGGCCAGGAGCCCGAGGAGGAGGAGGAGCAGGAATAGAAATTAGTTGTTTTTATTTTCTTGTTTCTAGTTGATGTTGTTTTTTTCATGTTTTTAGTTAATGTTTTTCTTTTCTTGTGTTTGTAATATAATGTGTTTAAGCTAATCAACTTAATTTTGTTGTTCCTTGGTATGTTGTTTGTGCAAAATTAGTTCTAATACTTGACGTGAACTAAAAATGAACTTGAACGTGTTGTCCTAACGAAAAATAAAAGAAACAAGTGTCATAAGTTGAAAATCTTAAAAAAGTGTCATAAGTTGAAAATCTTTTTAAAATGATCTAAAAAGTGTGTTATAAAAACATAAACTAATGGGTTATTTATTGCATTAATGGTTGTGTTACACATTATTGAAGTTCAAAATCTTCATAGATATGTATCGCATAAGTTGATCAAAAAGTGTCATAAGTTTTCACAAGCGGTCCTTAATTAACTAAAAGACGCATGTGATAATAGTATTTCTGAATATCTTAAGGAGCGACTCCTCAGCTTCCCAGGCAGTGGTTAAGAAGCAGCCGCTTGAAAAGATTATTTTTATAAATTATTAAAAATGTTTCCCCAGGCGGTGATTAAGAAACCACCACCTGTGATATGATTTATCTATAAATGAAGCGTCGATCGCGTCCCCCACAACCCTAAATCTGCTAGCATTTTCATTTTGCCGCCATGCCCTCACCCTCGCCATCCTTACCCTCGCCATCCTTGCCGTACGCACCCTCGCTGTCCGCACCCTCACCGTCCTCGACCTCGCGGTCCTCTCCCTCGCTGTCCTCACCCTTGCCGTCATCGACCTCACCCTCATCATCCTCGCGGTCACCGTCCTCATCCTCGCTGTCCTCACCCTCGAAGTTGCCGCGGAGCGCACCATTGTTGTCCTCACCCTCGTCGTGGCCGCCGTCTGCACCGTCGCCGTCCTCACCCTCGCCGTCGCCGTCCTCGCTGTCGTCGTCGAGCACCGCCCTCAAAGTATAGATCTTTTGCTCTTTGTATTGTTAATTTGTGTAGATTTTCTATATACGCATCAAAATTACGGTCATATTTGCATTTATCCATGTGGGTTTCATCATCTTTTTTATTTTGTGTAACTGTTATTTTTTATTTCTCTCATAATGTTCATATGTGATATCTCCTAGAGAAGACGATGGGGAATTTATGAGTCATCTTTGATGTTTATGATAGTGTGGAAGTAGTGTCTTCCCTCTTTGTCTTCAAACGCAATTTTGATGGTAGAGTACTGCAGACCCCTAATGTTGGAAACAATTTCTTATTTTTAGAAATTTTTTCTAGTTATACATTGTGGTGACAAAATATTGATGCTACAAATCTGATTACATCTTCTTTTTGAAGCTTAAAGCTGGAAATAGAGAAGACATTGGTGCTACAAATTGGGAGGTAGAACTTCAACAATCATGTCTTCCAGATTGCAGTTGAGAAATCTTGGTGAAATGATTGCGGCTCGATTTAGATTAAAGGAGACACAATCGTTTCCTATTCATAGGAACACATCCGTTTCCTATTCATTGCGATGTTAGGGGGAGCAAACTATGAATTGCAATGTATGAACTATGAATATTAGATGAGAGCTGAGAGAAACTATGAATTGCAATGTATGAAGCTATGATTTGCAATATATGAATTATGAATTGCAATGTATAAACTACGAATTGCATTGAATATTTTTGTAATTGCTGTTATTTAAATATGACCAGGAAATTAGAAATAATAGAGTTTAATTAGTTATGTCATAATTCTTTATCACATGTGCAGTTGTACGTTAGGATCCGCCTGACATAATGCTTCATCACAAGCGGCACATTGTACGTAAACAATGGCATGTAGAAAATATTTAGCACGGGAGATTTGTAGAGAATGCCTGTGAAAATAGTCGATTTTTACACTACGTAAGAAACCCAAATAGGAGACAAAGATGGGTGACGCGCTCAAAGGCGGCCGTCTCTCATAAGCTTAAGCAAGACGAGCCCACTTCAGTAAGGATCAAATATGGCTCGGTTGAACATTCAAGGAGACGCGTTATATTACATCCCATCTCAGTTAAGTATGGATCCGAGACGGGCCTACTCTCTGGACAAACGGGAGACGCACTTCTAACACATCGCGTCTCCTATAAGCGAGTGAAATAATATGTTCTTTACTGAAAGTCCATCTCCTTTGTCTTCGCTTACAGACATACATGAACACGACTCTAAACGATGACCACATTCATTCATAGTTGAACACACAAAATATTCATCACACCGATGAACACAGATAACACATTCAATCATTCACACAATTGATCACATATAACAAATATATTACAAAATATAAGAAAGAAGTACAAGATACAAGAAAAGAAAAACATCAACTAAAAAACAACAAAAGAAAACCTAAAATAGAGACGTTCTCTGACGGAAAGTGCGTCTCTGATTCCACACGTCACCTTTAGCTTCGTGATTTTTTCCATTTTGCTTCGGTTCACTATTAATATCCCACATCTCACTTGATAACTAAATCATTCTCTTGTCCCGAATATAATCAAATCCTTCCTTATGATACCTGAGGAACACGATGAACACACTACACATTCATTCAATCACACAGTTGAAGAACATAGAAGGTAATATTCAATCACATAGATGAACAAAGATAGATTTCATTCATTAACAATATTTACAAAGTAGAAGCAAGTAAAAACAACAAAGAAAAACTAAATCCTACTCCTACTACTACTACTACTCCTCTTCCTCCCCTTCCTTCTCGTCATCCGGCGGCAACTCCGGCGCTGGTGCAACAGAATCCTGGGTCGGCTACGCTGGCTGCTCCGGCTACGCCGGCTGCACCGGCTGCACTGGCGGTGCAACCCCGAGAACAAGGTTTCTCTCTATCGCCTCCACCAGGTTTCTGCGGCCCTCAGGGCCAAGCACCTGGGCCATCGTCGCGAATAGAATGTTGAGAAGATTGACGACCCCCGTGAGGACAAAGAGGTAGTGGCCGATGGTACCCATTCCAGTAAACTGGGGAAGGGTACCCAGCCCCAAGGAACTCGTGGTGCGAGACGTATTGTTGTACGCCTCTTGCGTCATAAGGAGGCACTGCTGGGTGTTGAACCTCTCAGGGAGCTGCAGCACAGTTTCATGCACGGTGGGTCCCTCGGAGGGCTTGGCGGCGGAAGGTCGACCGTGGTGGTGGTGGGTTGTCGGGGCGGAGAAGACGAAGAAAAGAAGAGGATTAAAAGTGAGCGACGCGCTTGTGGAGAACTGACTGGTGATGGCACGTCTTAAATAAGGTCCGCGCGGAGTCGTCGAGGGAGCGGTTGGTTTCCCACGCATTGATGGAATGATGGGACGCATCGATACTGCCTCGGGGAAACGAAAGGTCGTGCACGGACGCCGCACGCGTCTCTGCACCCCGCCGAAATTAAGTTCTCCGCAGACCTCGCGTCACGCGTCTCTCTTTCGGCTATGGAAGACGCGCTTTAGATTAGCGCGCGTCTCTCTTTGTTATAGCACGTCTCGCATTTATCTCCCTCGTCTCTTCGACAATGGAAGACGCTCTTTAACTTAACACGTGTCTCGCATTTATCTCCCTTGTCTCTTCTTTGCCTCCGGTGCTCCTTTATTACTAATCAACCAACGGTCCTTTACTAATCGACCAACTCTAGTGCGACCACCTCCTCTATTCGCCATCGCCGTTGTCGTCGTCATCGGCATCCTCATCGTCGTCATCGTTGCTGTCGGTACCCGTATACCCCTTGAGATTGCAAAGATCTCAAGGAAATGTCATCTACTTGATTTGAAGACCTTCGGAGGCCCACATGTCAGACATAACCGGACCCGCTTCCCCAACATGGTTAGTCCCAGGGTCGCCACGTGTACCATCAAAACCGGAGCTACTGCCCACAAGGGGGGAGCTCCGGGCTATGTACCATAACGGAACCCCCGAACCTAACCCCAAACCGAGGGAAGCTCCGGAACTGACACGTGTCTGGTGGCACCGGACCTATCTGTTCCCCACAGTATGCTCCAGAGCTGCCACGTGTCCAACCGTCGGATCTTCAGCCTCTAACCTCCGGAAGACTCTACAACGGCTCCAAATCTTCAAAGGGGAATCAAGGACTTCAAGACTCGATTAAGTGTCATTAATACTATGTTAATGACACACGATCGGACGACCCTTATTACCAGTAATTGCGCTATCAAAGCCCGTAACTCGATCATTAAGGGTAATTAAGCGCATCAAATGTGTATCAATATTAGTAACCGCCGGGGCCACATGTCAGGCCAGGCCAACTTGTAACGGCCTATCTTTATACTATAAAAGGACAGGCCGATGATACATAGGGGGATCTGACCTGCTCTGATCTGATCTGGTCTAATTGACTCACGCGCTCACTCAACTCACTTCACCTAAGTTGAGTTCATACATCCAATACAACATCAACACATCCCGTGGAGTAGGGTATTACGCTCAGGCGGCCCGAACCACGTAAATCTTCGTGTCTCCTGTGCCATTTTACATTTCACCCTCTTGAATCTCTGCGCGCCCACACCGAACTTCAAACTCCGCAAACACTTTAATAGCGTTGGGAGATCTGTCGGATCAAAACCACCGACAGTTGGCGCGCCAGGTAGGGGCGCCTGAGATTTCAAGAATGGTGAACTCAGCTGCTGAATCATCCAATGGTCATCCCGGTGTTCAAGCTACTGGGGGCAATCCCTCCAATATGCAGCCACCAGTAGGAACCTCAGTCCCAGTAGGAGTCACACTTCCACCACCGTCGCCTCCACCAGCAAATCAAGCTGGACAGCGCGATGGTGCACCGGCGTCAATCACTGCGTCGGCGAATCATGACAACCCGGAACACGCGCTCCATGCAGCACGTGCTCTCCTTCAGAGCCCACCACCTCCTGGATGCATCCCGGGATGCAATGGAGCAGTGGAGGGCCGATGTGGAACACTTGGTTGTAGCAGCAGCTGACCGCATCAGTAACCAGGGTCCTCCTCCTTCAGGACGGGCCCCGTTGCAGCGACCGACCTTGTCTGGCAGACTTGGTCTGCACGTTTCCAACAACAGGAGATGTGTTGCATCACAGCAAGTGACGTCGTTTCCCTCCGGGGCGCGAAGCACTCACACGGTATCAAGGCTTTCAACCCATGACCTCCGGGCGGAGCTTGATCGCCGATACCGTCAACAAGACGGCCGAGTCCATATCGAGCGTGCTCGTGAAAGACGAGAAGCTCAGGACATTCCTGTTCCTGAAGGAGTAGGAGGAGGCTGTTCAGCCCTGGCCATGCATCTGCGTATGGTCAGGTGGCCACAGAAATTCCGGCCTCACCTGCCGGAGAAGTTTGACGGAACCGTTAATCCCGTCGAATTTCTTCAGATTTACTCCACTGCTATCCTGGCAGCTGGAGGAAATGAGGCCGTAATGGCCAACTATTTTCCAGTGGCTTTAACTGGGACCGCCCGGTCCTGGTTTATGAGCCTTCCACCCAACTCCATCAACTGTTGGGAGGAGTTGTGACGGCAGTTCACCGCCAACTTCGGGAGTTCATACACCCGACCAGGCACCGAACTGGACCTTTTTGCAGTCGTGCAAAAAGGGGGAGAATCCCTGCGATCATTCATCCAGAGATTCTCTCAGGTACAAAACACTATCCCTTCTATTTCTAGCGCTTCTATCATTGTGGCATTTAGACAGGGCGTACGGGATAAGAAGATGTTGGAGAAACTAGCAATCAAGGAGATCACCAGTGTCACGGAACTCTTCAGCTTGGCTGACAAATGTGCCAGTGCTGCGGAGGGCCGTGAAATGCACTCCAAACAGCCTCCGGAGGATCACAAGAAATCCTCCAAAGGAGAAGCCACTACCTCTGGGAGTGGCAAAAAGAAGAAAAAGACCAACGGCAAGAAGAAGCCGTCGGCCGGCGCATCTAATGCTGCTGCTGCTGCAGCTCCGGGTGGCCGGGGGGCACGCCCCAAGAAGCGACCTCGATCGTATTCTGAAGACAGCCACAGTTTGGAAAACTGCCGGGAGGTCCAAAACCTTGCCGAGCGCTACAACAAGCGCCGGGAAGAAGCTCCTTTCCGACAGAGGAAAGGAAAACAAAAAGTTGACGAAGCTCCGACTGAAGAGGAGTTAGGTTTTTAGGATCCTAAAAAGGTCCTGAAGGCCGTCTACACCTCCGTCGATGACGATTCTGACGTCTCTGATAACGAGCATCGGAAGACCATGAACACCATTTTTGGTGGATCATGGGACATCACCTCCCGCCGCATCCTCAAGACAATGCGTCGGGACATGGCCGCTGTAGCTCCTACAGCCAGGGCGGAGCCTCATCGGAAGTGGATGGACACAGCCATCACATTTGATGCTTCGGACTGCCCTCGAAGCATGGTTGGAGCAGGTCAGTTAACTTTGATGGTATCTCCTACCATCAATAACATTCAACTCCACCATGTTATGGTAGACGGAGGTTCGGGGCTGAACCTCATAAGCTTCGAAGCTTTTACCAAGCTTCAGCTCCGACCTTCGGATCTCCACCCCTCCCGACCTTTCTCTGGAGTAGGTCCGGGAGCCATTACCCCACTCGGTGCTATTACTCTCCCCGTAACCTTCGGGACCCAGGAGAAGTATCGCACTAAGAAGTTGGTCTTTGACGTTGCTCAGATCAACTTACCTTTCAAAGCCCTCTTGGGAAGGCCTGCCTTGTACAAATTCATGGCAGTAGCTCATTATGGCTACCTGGTGTTAAAGATGCCAACACCAGTAGGTGTTCTTCGGATCCGCGGAGATCGCACTGCCGGAGTAACCGCTCTGGAAGAACTTCATGTGCTTACTACGGCGCAAGAGGAGGATTCCAGGCAGGAGCAAGCTCCAAAACCCCCGAGCATTCGTCAACGAGGCTCGACTTCTGCACCTCGTGTGCAGCCAAGCGGCGACACGGACATTCTCGTCAAAGTCGTCCAAATCGGTTCCGATGCCGCTCAGACCACCCGTATATCGGGGGGGGGGGGGGGGGGGGGGGGGGGCTGGATGACAAATAGGAACTCGCGCTCATCGCTTTCCTCCGGGCTAATGTCGACGTGTTTTCCTGGCAACCGTCACAAATGCCTGGGATCCCCAGGGAAGTGATTGAGCACAATTTGAAGATCAACCCTGACGCCCGGCCCGTGCATCAGAAGCCTCGGAAGCAATCTGTGGAGCGACAGAACTTCATTCGACAAGAAGTGAAGAAGTTGCTCGAAGCTGGATTCATCCGAGAAGTCTTCCATCCAAAATGGCTGGCAAACTCAGTCGTTGTGCCCAAGGCGGGCGGGAAGCTTCGGATGTGTATTGACTACACAACACTAAATAAGGCATGTCCAAAAGATCCATTCCCACTACCTAGAATAGATCAGATAGTGGATTCCACCTCCGAGTGTGAATTACTGTGTTTCCTAGATGCATATTCTGGGTATCATCAAATCAGAATGTCTAGGGAAGATGAAGAGCATACCTCTTTCATCACAGTAGATGGATTGTATTGTTATACAGCCATGTCATTTGGTCTCAAGAATGCAGCTTCAACCTTTGTACGAGCTATGTACAAAACTTTTGAAGAACTCATTAGAGACATAGTGGAAGTGTACGTCGATGACATCGTGGTCAAGGTCAAAAAACAAGGAGTCACTCCTTGACACCTTACAGGCTGTCTTTGACAAGCTGCGGGTCACCCGCACAAAGCTAAACCCAGACAAGTGTGTCTTCGGGGTTAGCTCCGGAAAACTTCTTGGTTTCCTGGTAAGTCACCGGGGTATAGAGGCTAATCCGGCGAAGATCAAAGCCACTGAAGACATGCGGCCACCAGCCCGCATCAAGGATGTCCAAAAGCTGACTGGATGTCTAGCAGCCCTCAGCTGGTTCATTTCGAGACTGGCAGAACAGGCACTTCCCTTCTTCAAATTATTGAGAAAGTCCGGACCATTCCAATGGTCTGAAGAAGTAGAAAAGGCGTTCCAGGAGCTAAAACAGCTCCTCACCACCCTACCAACTCTGGTAGCTCCGAACTCCGGTGAGCCTTTGCTACTTTACATTTCAGCAACTGACGAAGTCGTCAGTATGGTCCTGGTTGCAGAGAGACCAGAACCATCCCATGCTCAGGAAACCAGACCCCTCTGGGAGGGTCCGGAGGTTCCTGAAAGCGAGTCTGGGTCGCAGCTCCCAGATTTGATTCCACAAGAAATTACTTCAGAAGACCCAGACCCCTTCGGGAGGGTCCAGGTCACTTCTGAAGAAGCTCCGGGTCCCTCCAGCAAGGACCCGGAGGTTCCCGAAGAAGGTTCAGATCCCTTCGGGAGGATTCGGGTCAATGAAGAGGAAGCTTCGGGCCCCTCCGGGAGGGTCCGGACCATCCAACGCCCAGTGTACTTCATCAGTGAAGTACTTCATGACGC
This sequence comes from Tuctoria greenei, assembly GCA_036927565.1. Taxonomy (NCBI): domain Eukaryota; kingdom Viridiplantae; phylum Streptophyta; class Magnoliopsida; order Poales; family Poaceae; genus Tuctoria; species Tuctoria greenei. Next base: position 9,943,394 of record JAYESD010000010.1, on the reverse strand, counting down.
AAAGACTCGATACCTAGAGATGCATAAGCTGCTCTATGCAGTTTTTATCGCCTCCAGGAAGCTTCGCCATTACTTCCAAGCTCACAAGATTTCAGTGGTGACTTCTTACCCACTTCGAGCAATCTTGCATAATCCCAATTCAACTGGGAATATTGCAAAGTGGGCAGCAGAATTGGCCAAATTTGATCTTGAATTCATTCCAAGACAAGCAATCAAGAGTCAAGCATTGGCAGATTTCGTGGCGGAATAGACTCCCTCTCCATCAAACCCTGGGGGCCCCAGTGAGCAGAAGCCTGAACACAAGGCTTCGGTCTTCACTGAGCCTCACTGGACCCTCTACTTCGATGGCTCCATGCAAAAGGAGGGGGCCAGAGCTGGAATCCTTCTCCTCGGACCAACCGGGGAGAAGGTAAAATACATGTTACACCTTGACTTCAAGGCGACCAACAACATGGCGGAGTACAAAGCACTCATCTACGGACTAAAGGTGGAACTGTCATATGGTGTCAAGCAACTGCTGGTCAAGGGAGATTCACAGCTCATCATTAAACAAGTGAAGAGTGAATGCTCCTGCAACAATCTCCAACTAGCTGCTTACCTCCTTGAAGTCCAAAGGCTTCAGAAGGACTTCGAAGTCCTAGACCTCCACCACGTCCAGCGTGTCCACAACGCTGAAGCCAACGAACTCTCGACAAAAGCATCAACCGGAGCTCCAGCTCCTGACAGAACTTTTGTCCGGAGGTTGTCAAAACCCACAGCTCAACCTGCCGAACTGAGCGAAGGGGGCGAGATCAGCATCCCGAAGCTGACGGTCCCGATGGCCCTGTTACCATGGTAGCCATCAAGAGTCGTAGGTGCTGCCGGAAGCTCCGAGCAACCCAGCACGCAAGACTCAAATGCTCAAGTTAGCTCCGATGCATGGATCTCGGAGATCCGGAGCTACTTGAAAGACAACATCCTTCCTGACGATGATGTATCCGCTGACCGGATAGTCAGATTGGCTAAAAGATACACGTTGGTAGAAGGGGATCTCTACCGGCGTGGTGCCAACAGCGTCCTAATGCGGTGCATCACAAGGGAAGAAGGCTGCGAGCTCCTCGCAGAAATCCATGGAGGCGAGTGTGGGAACCACGCGTCTTCCCGCACGCTGGTCGGTAAAGCCTTCCGGCATGGCTTCTACTGGCCTACAGCACTCCAGGATGCAACTGAGATGGTAAAGAAATGCAAAGCATGCCAATTTCATGCAAAGCAAATTCACACACTGACTCAGCCTCTACAGATGATACCTCCTACATGGCCCTTCGCTGTGTGGGGGATGGACATCTTGGGACCTTTACCAAGAGCCGTCAGAGGTTACAAGTTCCTGTACGTCGCCATTGACAAGTTCACCAAGTAGCCAGAAGCAACTCCAGTTGTGACAATAAACAAGCAATCTGCTATCAACTTTTTGCAGTCCATTGTATGCAGATTTGGAGTCCCAAACAAAATCATTACTGATAACGGGACCCAATTCACAAGCTCTGCATTTCAAGGATATTGCAAAGACCTCGGCATTCAAGTTTGCTACGCCTCCATAGCTCACCCGGCAAGCAATGGCCAGGCCGAGAGAGCAAATGCTGAAATCCTGAAAGGACTCAAAAGGCGCACGTATGAGCGCTTGAAAAAACATGGAGCCAACTGGATTGAAGAGCTTCCGCCCACTCTATGGGCCAACAGGACAACTACAAACCAGTCAACTGGAGAGACACCCTTCTTCCTGGTGTACGGAGCTAAAGCAATCCTTCCTCCAGAAATCACCTTGGGGTCACTCCGGGTCCGGACCTTCGACGAAGCCACGCAGGACCAGCTCCGGCGTGAAGACCTAGACCTTGAGGAGGGAAGGTGCCAAGCAGCCGTTCGGAATGCCCAATACTGCCAAGCCCTTCGGCACTATCATCAGCGGCATGTACACAACCGACAGCTCGAGGAAGGCGATCTGGTGCTACGGAGAATACAATCCAGAGAAGGGTTAAACAAACTCTCCCCCAGCTGGGAGGGACCCTACCGAGTGATTAAAGTATCCCGTCCCGGAAGCGTTCGCTTGGCTACCAAGGATGGGACACCTCTCCCAAATCCTTGGAATATTGAGCACCTCCGTAAGTTCTACACCTAATATCACGGAGGTGAGTCTGTAGTAACTTGAGGTGTATGTTATAGAGTCATTGTACAGAGTTGGGTAGTTCCTCCGGGAGAACAGCCGGACCATTCCCGGAAGGTCCGCAAAGTTCATGCAACACTTGTCACAGTCTTAGGACTAAAAGTGTGGCTAGCTACCCTGGGCAAACGAGAAATGAAACACGCTTAGCCTGGTTCCGTACCCTAAGAGTGTACTTGTTTCCCCTGTACCCTGGACCTATAATGAAAGACATCTTCATGTGAAACAGACTCCACGTGCATTTATTTTGTACAGGCTCAACATTTTTTGTTTTTCTCTTTCTTGTATATAACAAAGTTGTGCAATTCTTAAGAAATTTTAGTTCGACCAGTTTATGTACAATTCGAGCTGTATTTTCAATTCTTTTGGATTCAAATATTGTTCATGGCCCACTCGCCTGAATGTCGCCAAGCCAATCTAGGGTCGGAGTGTGCTATCGACTTAGCCTGGTCAAGCACCCTAAGTACGCCACTCTACCTACACCCGGCAGGCTGAAGTAAGGCGGGTCCAAGTACAATTGGATCTGGAAGAAAGAAGGCAATGCATTCGGTTGTGTTCAGAATTGTGTTTGACCTAAAACTTTCCTGGGAATCATAAGCCGCAACGAAGTTATAGACAAGGAGCGAGTTTTACTATTTTTCTTGACTTCAGTGTGCAGGAAAAATAAAGAATCCACGTTGATGGAGAAAAGCCGGAGCTAACAAAGCTCTGACTCCCCCTAGGTGGCTTGTAATCGATGTTAAACATTGAAAACGAGCATCACTGGAGCAACCAAGCTCCGGTAAAGCTAGGGGGGCCAGCCGTCGACGTAGAATAAAAGATGGTGAGAAGACCCCACAAGCGGAGTCTACTGCCGACAAACTACGCATTGGCAAAGGTCACTGCCGGAGCTACTAAGCTCTGACACCCCGGAGGGCTAACTATCGATGCTCTACACGTTGATAAGGACTATAGCCGGAGCTACTGAGCTCCGACGGTAGTCAATGCCGGAGCTTCTGAGCTCCGACAACCTCAGGGGGCCTTCACTATCGAAGACTTCGGATCTACACTCTACAAGTTCGAAGCAAACGAGTCTTCAATATAACACAATATCCTCTTGGTACATGTTCACAATCAAATTGTGTACATCTACCAGGGGGCCAAGTGAAGACAAAAGTGTTGAAGACAAAAAATGAAATTCATTAACAAATTGTGGATTTCATTCATCTAGAGACAAGGGATTACAAAATTGGGGAAGAAAAAAAGAGAATACAAGTGGGAGCTACAGAGATGGTCCTAGTCCCTATGGAAGAACTGGGCGACCATCTGAGCAACCTCCGACACGTTGGCTTGGGTTGCTTCACCTTCTCCTTTGACGGGACCTTCAAGCACCGGGTCCAGAGGAAATTGGGGATCCCGGCTGGTGTAGCACGTCAGCACATACTCTGCGACGTTCTTTGCCAGGGACTGCCCCTCAACCTCCAACTGGTCCGCGATGACATCACCCACCTTGGAGAGTTTGCTACCCGCCGAGCTCAACTCTTGCAACACCAGGTCCGGCTCCGGCTCCGGATCATTCGGACGCACAGGACTGAAGCCCATTGGTGTCAGCGCACCGTTGGCTTTGCTCAGGAACTCCCAAACCTGTAGGGAGTCTGCAGTCCTCAAGCCCTTCAGTTCCTCCAAGGATCTTTTGGTCGCCGCCAGTTCAGAATTCTCACGAGCAAGGCGCTCAACCTCTTTGGCATTTTGCTGAATCTTTTCAGCAACCTGCTTCTTGAGTTTTCCGAGCTCCTCCTCCCGGAGGTGGATCTTGTTCCGGCGGTCGACCAGGTCCTTCTCCCGGCCCCTAACTTTCTTCTCCCTGGCAGCGATGGCACACTCTTGCTAGTAGAGTTCCTGCCGTCGCACTCAGGCCTTCACCTCCTCCTCAACGCAACACCCCTCCAACTTCTTGGTGCGTTTCTCGAGGCCCTTGTCAACCAGAGCCACCTTTTCGGCGAGCTCCTCCTCCCTCCTCAAGACATCATCCCGCAGCTCTAGGAGTTTTTGCTCTTCATCTTCGAGCTTCTTCTCCCTCTCCTCAAGTGCCTCCCGGCGCTTGATGAGAGTAGTGTTAATGGCTTTAAGCCTTTCTTGGCGATCATCAGCTGCACTATTAGCTGCCTTGGTCTGCTCATAAATGGCTCGGGATTGAGCGTCGAGGGCACGAGTCAATCTCTCCCTATCATCCAATAATTTGCCCCAGTATTCCCGGCGGACCTTCTCCTGTTTGATCCACTCCTTGTCGTCTGCTAGCCTCGACTGCATCAGCTTGGTCTCAAAGTAGAGCCGATTAAGCCACCGCCTAAGGGTTTGGCGCTCCTCTTCAAGAGCCTTGCCATCGTGGTAGAACTCCAGTTGGACTTGACGCGGACTGGAGCAAGCGTTGTCAATGGACAACGACAGGGGAATAGGGTTCGGACCTGCTGGGGTCTCCTCCGCTGGTTCCAGCGGGTTCTCGCTTACAAAAATTGGGTCCCACTCCACAAGAGTGGTCCCCTGAGCCTCCACGGCACTAGGGCCGTCCTCTGGGATAGCCTCAGTCGCCACCGAGGAGGGTCCCGCAGAAGAAGTTCCGACCTCCGGAAGTGGTTCTGAAGGCCCTACCGCCAGGTATTCATTTGCCCCCTCGGGCAGGGAGCCAGCGACTTCATCTGGGCACCCTGGCCCAGCAGCAGGCACCTCCGCCGTCATCACTTCCGGAGCAGGGGCAACTTCAGGCTCCGGCCTGGGCTCCTTCTCCGCTGGTGGCTCGGGTGTTGGCACCTCGACCACCATGGGTTCGAGTGCTGATGCCTCCGCAACGACCGGCTCAGGCGCCGGAAGGTCTTCAACTGCAACCGGCTCTGCAGCCGGAGCTTCAGTGGCAACCGGCTCTGAGGCCGGAGCTTCGGAGGTAGCCGGCTCAACCGCCGGGACTTCCTCAACATCCGGCTCGCTCGCCGAGACTTCAATAATCTCCGGCTCAACCGCCGGAGCTTCGACAATTTCCGGCTCTGGGGCCGGAATCACTGCTTCCTCCGGCTCAACGGCCGAAGCTTCCATCATCTCAGCATCAAGACCCGGGGCTTCAACCTCCGGGGTAGGTGCCCCTGGCGCATCTTCTCTCCCGTGGTCCGGAACTACCACGGGAGTCTCGGAAGATGAGTCGAGGTCCATGACCACGACAGCTGGCGCCGGAGCTGCCGTAGCTTCAGCCACCACTTGGGGCGGCACCGGGACAGGAGCAGAAGTCTCCGCCCTCACAGCTTCAGCCACTGTGGCTGAGGGCGAAGCCTCACTCCTATTCTTGGGGACGCTGCAGATGATGGATGAAGAAACTTAAAAAACAATTATTACAACAAAACAACTATCTGAGGTAAAGATTAAAAATTACTTTGGAAGGCTTCCGCGCCAGCTTGCACGGAATCTCTTTCCCGGGCGTTCTGGACTGACCATAGCCGCCGCCGGCATGGTAGCTCCGAAAGGCCCTTCGGAACTTGCTGCAGCTGTGGGCATTTCCTTAGTCGAGGCCCCCCTCGACCGGGAAGGACCTCCAGACCCAGAAGCCTCAACTGGCCCTGGTGCTGGAGTCACATGCCCGGAGCTAGCACCCCGGGAAGACACTGCTGCAGGTACAGTCGCTGCAGTTATAGAAGATCTCCCCCTCCGGGGAGAAGGAGCTGCTGCAGAGGATGCAGGCCTGACGGACCTTCCGTCGGCATGCTTCAGTTTCCTCTTCTGGCTCGAGGGTTCGTCCGCCGGCTCCTTGCCCTTGCCGACGACTTCGGTCCTTGGCTTCGGGGCAGGGTCGGAGCCACCTTCAGAAGTCCCAGGGATCACCACCCTGGAAGTCGATTGTCTCTCGACGACACCAAGGTCGTCAAGCACCGGCATCATCCGCCGGAGCTCCCTGCTGAACTCTACTTCCACGTTCAGAGGGAGGAAAGCTGGTGGCGGGGTCAAGCAATCACCCGCAACGTCGATGCCGTGCTGGAACTTCTTGAGATGAAACTCCAAGGTCGCCCCCTCCATGTTGGACTTCAGCCCGATCTCGACCCGGTCATCGTCCATCACACTGTTGAGGGCCCAAGCGAGTTTTTCTCTCCTCTTCAGCGGTGCCCACCTGTTGACCAGGAAATTGCAAAATACCGCTGAGGAGTTACTCCTCCCTCCACACAATGGTGGATCCTTGTCAGAGCATGGTTGAAGGCATTCGACAGCACCAGAGCTTCACTCCAGACTGCAGTGTCGATGTTGGGGAGGCCTTCGGGCAGCTACAGCTTGTCGTGCTCCTCCACCCGGATGACTATCCAGTCTTTCTTCCAATCGTCCCACTTTCCAGAGGGAAACGACCGGAGGTACTTGAATAGGCACTTCTTGCGCTTCACAAAGTAGTAAAAGCCAAGGTACTCATCACCCCTTCCGGTGGTATGGACGGTGAAGAAGGTCCGGAAAAGCTCAATGCAGGGGGGATGCCCACCCACATTTCACAGAAGTAGACGAAGACAGACACTAGAAGAATGGAGTGGGGGCCAAGGTGGTACAGCTGCAGACCATAGAAGTCTAGCAGCATCAAGAAAAAGGACAAAAAAGGCGGGATCAACCCCACCATAGCGTACGAAGAGAAGTACACCATCTCGCCGGCGTGCTCCTTCTCGAACGGGAGCTCCCCACCAGCACGGACCAAGTGGTTGAAGAAGTCCGAGGACCACCCTATGAGGTCCCGGACCTTCTTCAGGTCACCTTCGGTCTTCAAGCGGCTCTCACGGAGACCCAACTCCATCGCAGCACTGCGAGGCAAGGGAGGAGAAGCAAGCACAAGTTTGGGAGTTCGAGCGCAAGTTCAGATGAGAGGCATAAAGAACCCCAGATGGTGCACGCTTTCCTTCTTAAGTAAGCCCCCGCAGCGCTTGGATGGAAACCGCAAGGAAGCCGAAGATACTATTCAAAAATTTCACCCTGTCGATGACAAGAGGGCCCGGGACCACCCCGACGATCAAGTCGAGGTTCTTACCCAAGCGAACGGTTGTCATCATGAAAGGCGGGAAGCCTGAAGGCTGCGGCCTGACAAGGCGCGCGGAACCGATACGGTTTTCGTATCGGGAACCGGCGACCTTCAATTGCGTGAGATCCGCACGCCAAAGATCTCATCTGCCGCACCCGGGATATGCCACACGGTGAGGATTTAACTCCAAAACTATCGCCAAAGGCACCTCTGAAGACCTTTGAAGACTCGGCTCGGAAGTTGAAGGATGGACCCACCTCCGACGGAATGACTTCACCCAAGGGGTCTTCCCCAGAGGTGGGCCCAGGGGGCCACTGTCGGTACCCTGAGTACCGTATACCCCTTGAGATTGCAAAGATCTCAAGGAAATGTCATCTACTTGATTTGAAGATCTTCGGAGGCCCACATGTCAGACATAACCGGACCCGCTTCCCCAACATGGTTAGTCCCAGGGTCGCCACGTGTACCATCAAAACCGGAGCTACTGCCCACAAGGGGGGAGCTCCGGGCTATGTACCATAACGGCACCCCCGGACCTAACCCCAGACCGAGGGAAGCTCCGGAACTGACACGTGTCTGGTGGCACCGGACCTATCTGTTCCCCACAGTATGCTCCGGAGCTACCACGTGTCCAACCGTTGGATCTTCAGCCTCTAACCTCCGGAAGACTCTACAACGGCTCCAGATCTTCAAATGGGCATCAAAGACTTCAAGACCCGATTAAGTGTCATTTATACTATGTTAATGACACATGATCAGACGACCCTTATTACCAGTAATTGCGTTGTCAAAGCCCGTAACATGGTCATTAAGGGTAACTAAGCGCATCAAATGTGTATCAATATTAGTAACCGCCGGGGCCACATGTCGGGCCAGGCCAACTTGTAACGGCTTGTCTTTATACTATAAAAGGACAGGCCGACGATACATAGGGGGATCTGACCTGCTCTGATCTGATCTGGTCTAATCGACTCACGCGCTCACTCAACTCACTTCACCTGAGTTGAGTTCATACATCCAATACAACATTAACACATCCCGTGGAGTAGGGTATTGCGCTCAGGCGGCCCGAACCACATAAATCTTCGTGTCTCCTGTGCCATTTTACATTTCACCTTCTTGAATCTCCGCGCGCCCACACCGAACTTCAAACTCCGCAAACACTTTAGTAGTGTCAGGAGATCTGCCGGATCAAGACCACCAACAGTCGCTGTCCTCATCGTCGTTGTCGTCGCCGTCCTCCTCGTCTCATCACTGTTCATGGCTGGTATCGGCTTGGCGCGTAGCTGATTGAAGGAGGAGCGCTTGTCGTGGCGCAAGAATCATCCCCATGTATGTACATGTGGCACATCGGTCGCATAGTTGTATATATGTAGATCTGCAATGGACTGATGAACTTAACTTTAGTTTTCTTTTTCCGTCTACGTAGGGTTTCTTCGCGAAGCCTGAATCGGGAGATTTATTAAAGTGGTAGTGCATTGTCCCCCGTAAAGAAGGGGTAAGTCATGAAGAACAAGCACAATATGAGTTTAACCATCGTCCTCCTATTAATGATTTTCCTTTGTAGACTGACTGGGAAGGTGGTTACTACCCTCTGACAATCTCCTTCTCAGAGGACTATCCATTGGTACCTTCAAGATGCGCCTTTCCAAGTGGTTTCTTCCACCCAAATGTCCATCGCTCAGGAGCACTCTGCATTAGGATTGTTGATCAAGAGATTGTAAGATACACCTATTTTGCTCATGTAATTAGTAATTGTTGCCGAACTTATTTGAATTGGTTTCTTATGTTGCTTAAATTGATATTTCGTAGGGGTGGTGCACTGGTTTTACAATCAAAACTATACTACTTGAAGTTCAGCATTTGCTGCATCAGCCAAATGCGCCCGATGTTGAAAATGATTGCTATAATCTACTTATCAAGGTTAGATATTTTGTGCTGGTGACCAACGTAGGTTATTCATTCCTCCTTCGACATTTGTTAATTTAAAGAATGTCAATATTTTCAGTATCCAGGGCAATATAACAGACGTGTTTGGGAGCAAGCTGGATGGTACAGTTTAGATTGATCGGTGGGAGCTTTAGGAATAAGTTCAGATTCGAAGTTAGTTTATAGGACATGCAATGTATGAAATATGAAATTCATTGGGTTGCAAATTATCTCTAAATTGCAATGTCATTGTGTTTCTTTATCCTTGAATTCCAATTAATTCGTGAATTGCAATGTCATTGTGTTTGTTTATCCCTCCAACGGTTAATGATGTCGTGCGAGTGGCAATGTGAAGAGTGCATGAGACGAACTTTAGAAGGGAGCATCTCAAATACCTGAGATCCGGAAAAAGGGAGACGGGCCTTACACGGGCCCGTCTCTTTGTTCCAAAAATATTTTGTCCCACCTTGTAAAGTTGAGCACTTTGCAACGATTGTATAAGGCATTGCGCACAGTTGCCAATTGGACATGCCCGGATGCCAAAGATGTTCCTGGCTCAAGCACATCGTGGCTCATCTTTGACATACGGCATGCCCGTTCGACCATAAATTAATGCGAGACGCGCCTTTTGTTGTCCCGTCTTCGATTTACGTCGAAGATCTTTTGTCCCACCACGGAAAGCTAAGTGCGTTGCAATGATCATATAAGGCATTGCGCACAGTTGTAGTTGGCCAGCATCCAGGTATGTGAAAGATGTTCCTTGCTTCAGCACATCATTCTGCATCTTTCGCAAATTGGATGCCCGTTCTACCGACAAAATAGTGCGAGACGGGCATTATATACGCCCGTCTCCGATTCTTGACGCCCGTGTTAGAAGAGCTAATGCGAGACGTGTGTTATATACGTCCGTCTCTAATTTTTGACCAATTTTTAGCGCTCGCGCATGCTCGGATGAAAATTTTCGCGCTCTCTCCCAACACTTTGGCGAAAATTTTTAGATCTCGCACGCTCTCTCGACCTACAAACCGCAGCTCCTGAGCACGCCGTCGCCGTCCCTCTTTCTCAACTCGCTCTTCGTCATTGTCGCGCTGCTGCCGTCAACCCCTACCCCGCCGTCAACCCCGACCTTCGTCGTCAGAGAGTTGAGCACGCTGGAGCACGCCGCCTCTTCCCCTGTCCCCAGAGCATGTCGCCGCCTTGACCCTGACCTCGGTAATCGATATGAGCACGCCACCACCTTCACATAAGTGGAAATGTTCTCCCTGTTCTCGGAGCACGCCGGCCTGCTATCATCAGAGAGTTGAGGAACCGCCACTCCGGTGCCTCCGCCAGCTCGTCCCGGAGCACGCGGCCGCGTCCCCTGTCCCCGGAGCATGCCGCCGCCTCGACCCTACCTTCAGAGCATGCATTCCAGTGATTTTATTAAATTTGAGGATGTCCAAATGAAGGCTCATTGTTAATGAAGTCATTGATCTAAAGGGGGAATTTTCATTACGGTATACATTCATCTTCCTTGTTTATGTTCAATGCAGAAGTAATGTATTTATTTTGACTATCAATGTATATAATAAATTCTGATTCACAAACCCTTGAAACTGCAGAAACTGTGGTTGAAACTAGCATTTGTCATCCTAATGAGTTTAATTTCTACATGGAATCAAGGTACCTATGCTGGAATCAGGCTATAAATGCATCAGTGGAATGTAAATTGTTTGTTTTTTCAGGGGACAAGCAAACCAACTCACTACCATGTCCTTTACTATGAGAACAATTTCTCAGCTGATGCTTTGCAGATGCTCACCAACTGTCTGTGCTACAAGTAAGATCGGTTCTCCGTTCACTAACATATATTTGCTATCTTATGTGACTGGTTAAGCGAATGTGATTGCAATTTGATAATGTTTTATATGATTTCAGTGATTTTATTGAATTTGAGGACGATGTCTCAGTCAGAGCATTAGAGGCTATGAAGGCTCATCATTAATGAAGTCATTGATCAAGAGAATTTTAATTACAGTATACAGAATTAGATGATCAGTTATGATGTGTGTAATTAGTTACATTGTAATCAGGATGAACAGTCTTTGTTGTGTAATTAGTATACTTGATAACCACGATTGACACTTTGGTAATATTTGATTGGTCAATATAATTTAACATGTGATCATTTTGGTATATGTTCATAAACAATATGTTGCTGATACTGGTAATACGGCTGTCAGATCCTGGCTAGTTCCTAATAGTAGACCCTGTCTTTAAACAATCCACGACGAGCTATAGCAGAGAGTGTCTCGAATAACCAACATAAAGGAGACAAGCTTTCATAAAGCCCGTCTCACATAAGTTAATAAATATGTGACGAGCTACAATATAGGATGTCTCGGATCAATCATTATACATGTGACGGGCTTTGTAAGGGCCTGTCACGCATGTACGTTGATGGGCGACGCGCGCCAGCGGCGTCTCCAATGACCCTGTAAAGATCGTCTGTTATGACACAAAGAAAAGAGACACTCTTTTTTTAAGTGTGTCTCACACCTAGTTTGATCGGCGACGCGCCTTGAAGCCCGTCTCTGATGCCACCGTAATGGGAGACGCGACGATGGAGACACACAATTTATTCGTCTCCCTTCTTCGTTCGGGCCCGTCTCGTATGAGACTTTCTTACGTAGTGTTACAGGCTCTTTGTTTCATACGGTTTTAAAATCCGCTTATGATAATATGTTTAAAGCCGCTTGAGATAAAACTTTTTGTAGAATTGTTACTTTGTTAATTCTAATCGGGCCGTACAATAGTCGCAGCCGTGATACCGGTTGAATCCCTACGAAGATCTCGCGGCCTGCTCCCTATCGTCCCCAGTAATATTTCATTGTTCTGATAACCATCTATACTATAGCAGCATAATCTCGTGATGCAGGAGAGGCAATTGTTTGCAAACCACATGTTCCATGCAGGATTCGTAAGAATGTACCTGACGTTACAAAAAAAAATTATACAAAAATGTCCCTTCATTTGACGATGGGCAACTAGCATATATATTCGTAGTAAATTAAGTATTAGGGCCACATGATCTGAAAATCAGAACAGGCTAAGTAATCTGAACTTACTTCAATACAAGAAGAATCGACAGAAGAAAAAAGCTTTTTTACCTTTTTCTTGTGCTCAATAGAGGATTATGAAGATCTATAATTCCTCCTAAAAGGACTTGTTCCTTTTATTGTTTTTGGCAGAGGTACTCCATCTGTCTCTAAATATTTGTGTTATTTATTAGTTCATTTTCAAACAACATGATACACCTACAGGTTTAAACAAAAAAACCATAATAATGCCGAGGACTGTAAACAATAATCACCTCAATTCTTAGAATAGCAAAAAAAGTTTTAAATCCTTTGGATCAGAGGCGAAGCCGCGAAGGAACAGAGGTCGTTGTTAAGATAGTTGGCAGCAGGTAGGGAATATGCAACCCATTTTCAGTCATGAGAGGCTCCAAGTAGCAATAGGCCATTAAGGCGATGATTGAATTCGTCCCCCAGTCATAGTTCATTGTTCTGATAACCATCTATACTATAGTAGCAGAATATCGTGATGCAGGAGAAGCAATTGTTTGCAAACCACATGTTCCACGCAGGATTCGTAAGAATGTACCTGACGTTACAAAAAAAATCCTACAAAAATGCGCCGTTTGGGCAACTAGCATATATATTCGTAGTAAATTAAGTATTAGCTAGGGCCACATGATCTGAAAATCAAAACAGACTAAGTGATCTGAATTAAGTACTCAATCCATCTTCAAATATTTGTCACTTGTTAGTTCATTTTTGAACCAACAAGTGAGGAGAGAGAAACTCAAGACCAGACCACTTACAAGTATTTGGAGACGGAAGAAGTAAACAACATAGTACACCTACAAGGTTAAACGAAAAAACCATAATAATGCCCAGGACTGTAAACAATAATCACCTCAATTCTTAGAATAGCAAAAAAAAAAGTTATAAATCATTTGGATCAGAGGCGAAGCCGAGAAGGAACAGAGGTCGTTGTTAAGATAGTTGGCAGCAGGTAGGGAATATGCAACCCATTTCCAGTCATGAGAGGCTCCAAGTAGCAATCGGCCATTAAGGCGAGGATTAAATTCGTAATATTTGCTCCTGATCTTCTTGGGACCGCAATCCCAGATCGGGCTCGTCATTTGATGAGTTGGACCCGATCACTTTGTACTTTGTGATCGATGGGAGCTGTTTATCTGTGCGGATTCTTCAAATTCACTTTTTTTTTCAGGGTTTAAACCATGGTTGCGATCGTGATTTGTGAGCAAACGTACGGAGCAATAGCCAGTCACCCCATCCTCTCACAGGGAGTTTTTAGCAAACAACTGGAGTGTGAGATTTTAGCAAGCAACTGGATCGATTGAAGAAACATAATAAACGGGCACATGCAGCTCATGACCTCGATCTTCGCGCGCCTTGCATGCGGCTACAAAAAATGCCAGGAACAGCCGGACCCTACGAGCATCAAGGCTAATTGTGGAATACTACTCAGCAGAGCATATCACGTTTTACCCATGCCGTACAAGATTGGTTTCTTTGTGGAAGGGTAGATGGTGCTCTGTTTAAGCTCTCTGTCTGTTGCCTGTCCCAGCTATGTTTAGCTTTCCGACAAGCGCATACCAACAAAGCATGAAAGGCTTAAGGCTGCCCAACTTTTTGAAGCAAAAGAGAAAAGGTGGAACGGGATCAACAGTTCGTTTCAGAAAAAAAATGGGCTCCAAATAACATGGTACTGGTGTTCTTGGCATAAAAAAGAGCACTGATGAGCCGGTCCAATTCTCAAATCCTTTATATGTCAGAGAGGTAAACCCAATGGACCATAAATTGTGTTGCTAAGACGGAGTAAGTAACACATGGATCTGTACACCGGAACAGCTGAATCTCCTGTTTCATGCATAGGTTAGGAGAGGGGCTCGTGCTTTTGTTTGGTTGTTCGTATCAAAACCTTTAATTACGTACAAAGCAAAGAGTAGGATCAACTTTTTTGTCACTTTGTGAAAGGAGGCTTAGCTTGGTGGTTAAGTACTCTAAGTAGCACTAATAAAGTTGGAGTTTAGCATAGTGGTTAAGTACTCTAAGTAGCACTACTCAGATCCTAGGTTCAATTTCCTGTGGGATCGAATTTTAGACTAAATTTTGTTAGCAATGTAGGGATATATTTGTATTTTTCTCTTTTGCATAAGAGCCTTTTTACATAACTGTTATCTCTGTGCATATATTTATAGAAGCATCTGGCCTCCTCAATAATACAAGTGTTATATTTATAACCTGGTACAGAGTCAAACTAGGGTTAGTTTTTTCCTACTACCCTAGCCATAGATCTTGGTGCTTCTTTTTTGCATCGTCCCTGTCGGTTCTTCTCGCCGATTTTCTCCACTCCCGTTAGTGTGTCGACTTTTTTGTCGATCCTGATTTATCGTACGTCGTTGTCTTCATTTGTGAAGCCGTGGAAGATCTCTTCAGCAGTGGCACCTTCTCCGCTGGTCCAGCTCCACGTGCAGCACTCCTCCGCTGGTCCGCCCTACGCGCGACGAAAGCCGGCCAAATACCGCGATCTGACGAACTGGCCGTCGCTCGACTGGGTGCTCGTGACCTTCGCTGGTTCTTCTAGCCGTGATCTCGTGGGATCCACTTGCCCGCGTGAATGCCCACGGCTTGATCCAAAGGAACCCACCGTCGTGCTCTTCGGTTGGATCTGGTGTGGTTCCTCTGTTCCGCCGCTAGTCTGTTGTGAGACACGGCTGCATAGAGTCAAATCCTAAAAAAAGAAAGAAAAATGAAAAAAAGAAAAAAATTGCAGCTTGCGCCGCTTCTCATTTGTGCTCTCGCCGTCGCCGGTTGTTCTACTAGGATGACTTCTTCGGGTGGGATTTCAGTTTTGCAACGTCTGGTGCTTTTTAATGGCACTAATTACCGCTACTAGATTCCCCGCATGCGCCTGCACATGCATGGTCTATGACTTTAGGAGTATCTCACGGGTGATCTCAAGTGTCTGCCTTGCCCTAGGGTTCCTTCTGAGTCTGTTATTCCAGAGAAGGCTACTGATGAGGAGAAGAAGAATATGATTGCAGATTATGTGACTTGCTTGTCTTCGTACAAGTCTTAGTTCAGTGTGTACAGGGCAATGGTTGGATGAGGATGCTTGTGCGGGTGCTATTCTTGCTGCTAGTATGGAGGATCGTTTGACTGTTGATATTGCTGAGTTTGAACATTCACATCATATGTGGGCTTTTCTACATCACCGGTACGAGCCTGCTGGTCAGTCTACCTATTTTGCTACTATTCGTTAGGAGCAGCTCTTATGATAGGGAGATGCTACAGCGGATGAGTTATTTTCTCAGATGTCTGCTATTTGGCGTCAGCTTGACACTCTTGGTCTTCAGTTATCACCAGGTACTTGTTCAACATGTCAGAGTCAGAAAGAATGCACTTGAGATTCATCGTACTTATGACTTCTTGACTCGACTTCGTGATGAGTTTGAGCCTCTCCATGCTTAACTGCTTGCTCGTCACCCTTGTTTCTCTCTTATGGATGCTTTGGCTAGTGTCCGTAATGAGGAGACTCGCCTTACTGCTGCAGGTTTGCTATGATCTTTTTCAGTTTTGGCTGCCCGTTCTTCGACATCGGGTCACACTGCTCCTTCACCGACAATACCATCTTTAGTTGTTCCTCCTGCTTCAAGAGGGTGTGGTACTCTTCACTGTGACTATTGTGGTAAAGATGGTCATGAAGAAGTATATTGTTTCAAGAAGAGGAAGGCTTAAGCTTGCCGTACTTCACAGTCTGCTGGTGGTGCTAGTACTGGAGGATCTCAGGGGAGTTCTGCTACTACAAATATACAATTGTTATCTATCTACTGCTACTGCTCTTTCTGAGCCGGCTACGTCTTGTGATGTTGTTCTTCATCTGGAATGGCAACATGCGATAGCCGAGGAGATTGCTGCTATCGAGCGCACCGGCACGTGGATACTTGTGCTCTGTTTCCCACGTGTTCGTCCTATCATATGTAAGTAGATCTATAAGGTTAAGACCCGCTCTAATAGTTTACTTGAGCACTATAAGGCTCGATTAGTCGCTCGTGGCTTCTAGCAGGAATATGGTCGTGACTATAATAAGACATTTGCTCCTGTCACTCACATGATCACTATTCGCACTAAACTTGTTGTGGCCTCTGTTCTTGACTAGTCTATCTCTCAGTTTGATGTAAAGAATACTTTTCTTAATGGTGAGCTGCGTGAGTAGATTTATATGCAGCTACCACCTAGGTATTCTGTTCCTGAGGGTATGGTTCGTTGTCTTCGACGATCTCTTTATGGCCTTAAGCAGACTCCTCGTGCTTGGTTTCAGCGTTTTGCGTATGTGGTCATTGCTGCTGGCTTCTCTGACAATACTCATGATCCCACGCTTTTTGTGCACACTTCGTCTCGTGGTTGCACTCTTCTTCTTCTCTATGTTGATAACATGATTGTCACGGGAGAAGATTCTGAATACATAGCCTTTGTGAAGGCCCGTCTCAGTGAGCAGTTTCTTATGCCCGATCTTGATCTTCTTCGCTACTTTCTTGGAATTGAGGTTTCCTCCTCTTTTGAGGGATTTTATCTATCTCAGAGAAGTACATTCAAGATCTTCTTGATTGGGCTTCTCTTACTGATCACCGTACTGTTGAGACTCCCATAGAACTCAATGTCCATCTTCGAGTCACTGATGATGAGCCTCTTGACGATTCTGCTCGTTATCGTCATATTGTAGGGAGTCTAGTGTATTTTGGTGTCACTCGTCCTGATATCTCGTACTCTGTTCACATTGTAAGTGAGGTTGTTTTGGCTCCCACCCAGGTCTACTATAGTCACCTGCTTCATGTTTTGCGTTATATTCGTGGGAGTATCTCTAGACGCACGTTCTTTCTACGCTCTAGCTCTTTACATCTCAAAGCATATTCAAATGCTACTTGGGCCAGTGATCCCTCTAATCATCGATCTTTCTCTGTCCATTGTGCCTTTCTTGGTGGTTCCCTCATTGTTTGAAAGACTAAGAAGCATGTAGCAGATTCTTGTTTGAACGAAGAGGCTGAGTTGCGTGCTATGACTTTTGTGAGTGCAGAGGTTACTTGGTTGTAGTGTTTATTTGAGAACTTTGGTGTTTTTGTTGGTATGTTAACTCCTCTTTTGTCTAACAGTACATGTTCTATCCGTATTGCTCGTGATCTGGTCAAGCATGAGCTTATCAAGTATATTAGTGTTGGTGCTTCTTATACATGAGCACAGGTACCGGACAGTGTGTTAATCTTCAGTATGTTCCTTCAGAGTTTTAGCTGGCGGATTTCTTCATGAAGGCACAGACCCGAGCTCAGCATAGTTTTTATCTCTTCAAACTCAAGTATTCATGGTGCACCTTGAGTTTGAGCAGGGTGATAGAGATGTAGAAGTATATTTTTAGTTTCCCTTTTGCATGAGGGTCTTTCTGCATAATTATTATCCTTTTACATTTATTTATAGAGGCCTCTGACCTCCTCAATAATACAAGTGCTATATTCATAACAAATCTCACAGTATTAAATATATGTACTGTACAGATCATAGGCTGTGAGTGTTTGTATTTATACTCATTTGTAATAAATTGACCATAACCTCCTTAAAAGAAAGGTTTGAGCTTACCCATCATTAAAAAAACTTTTCTTGTGACTCATACCCAGATACATGTAGCTAATAATAGCATATAAAATATCTCGCTGTGTCCTCACACTGTATAAAATAAATATTGTACTATCGAGACGATTGGGTAGATCTGTTTTGCATGCTGTGAACGCTTGCTTTAATTTCTAAGATACCCGATTTTGTTCTATTATGGTCTTGTTGGTATATCCATGTGGCTCAAATACTTCAATCCCCTCGATTAGCTGCGTGTATCTCGTGGAGCCCCGCGGGTGCACGCAAGACTGAGGACTCATCCAGTTTCCTACACACTCGACGTGTCGGCATAAGGGCCGTGCGTTCACGGAGCCGGAGAACGGCGTCCAAGCTATTTTTGCTACGCGCACCCTACTGAAACGACCCGAACAAATAGAATATCCGTCGTTTTCTCCCCAAATGACGTCGTGCTCGTGGGGGTATATTTAACCAGGGAACCCGACACAACACCGAGCTTCTCCCAACTTTTCAGACTGTCTCTGCAGCTCAGGCAAGTCACCGCAACAAGCCACAGTTCTTGCAGTTGGCAGTGTTGATCCCTCATCCCTCCTCATCTCTGTTCTCTCTCGAACAACGAAATGGGGAGAGCACCGTGCTGCGAGAAGGTGGGTCTGAAGAAGGGGAGGTGGACCAAGGAGGAGGACGACATCCTGGCGAAATACATCAAGGAGCACGGGGAAGGATCATGGAGGACGCTGCCCAAGAATGCTGGTACGGAAGGACAGATACAGAGAGCCAAAGAATTCTTGAAATTTTCCGGGGTTCTTTCCCCCCTTCCTTTCTCTTCTCATATGTTGATGAATCAATCGATGTTGCTGTAGGGCTGATGCGGTGTGGGAAGAGCTGCAGGCTGCGTTGGATCAACTACCTTAGGGCGGATCTCAAGAGGGGCAACATCTCTGAAGAAGAGGAGGAGATGATCATGAAACTCCACGCCACCCACGGCAACAGGTAATCATCTGAAGTTCCGGCTCGCCCAGCTTGTTCATTTTGTTTTGTGTAAACTCTTGTGCTTGATTCCTGCATTTGAACGAATTCGGTAACGCCTGTCCATGCACGGAGCAATTTCTTTGCTTTCCATATGCCCAGACGATGATGATCTTGTTCAACTCAACTGACAAAGCAAGGCAAGAACCTGAAACATTGGTGCAGTTTACTTGGCAGGAAATTTTCAGCCAAGGCCGTGGGTCAAAATATACTGCGCAATTACACGTATGTAGCGTTGAAAATGAACAGATTATATTGCAAATAGGCTTGAAACAAGCACTCGATATTCCAATAGAAATCCCCAAATTCGCAGTTGCCACGCATCAAACTGAGTTACTATGACTTGGAATATACCTTCCCCGTGCGAGGACTGAAATTCTCACACAGGATAAAAGGTGAATACGGTCCCTGTGTTCGCCCTTATGTCTTAAATTTTCGCTCTGGGTTCCATTCACCTGTGTACCACAATAGTACCGTATGTAAAGAAGACCTTACCCACATTGGACACTATTTAATATAGAAAATAACTTTCAAGTATCATTTTCTGTTTCCTCCCTCATCAAGAAGGGAAGAAAACAGAGAGCTAGACAAAGAAAGTTTGCAGAGCTTATGTACTACACTCACACTCCATTTTTCCCTGTTCTTTGCTTAAAATGATGCTACAACACACTCCTCCATCTTTTCCCTGTTCTTTGCTGAAAATGATGCTACAACACACTCCTCCATCTTTTCTCTGTTCTTTGCTGAAAATGCTGCTACAACACACTCCGTCTTTTCTCTGTTCTTTGCTGAAAATGTTGAAACCAGAAGCTTGAACAGTGCTTCGATTTTCTCCTCCTTGAATTGGTTTAGTTTCCTAGTCAAACCATCGAGCAAAAACCTCGACCACCTTTGCATCAAGCTCGGGTGATGGCTGACCTTTTTCTGTGCTCCCTCGTTGGCCTCCTGCAAAAAGGACACGGAAAAGAGAGAGCAGAGCGTGACCCACGCACGCACACGCCCGTTTCTTTCCTCTCGACGTCGCTGAATCATCCCGTCCGCAGCGGCGGCCGGCCGGCAGGGAGAGATGGATGAAAGGGGGCATGCACAGCACCGTCGGCGTCAGGCGTTACTCTTCTGGCTGGGGTCGCGCGCATTGAAACGCCGGGACCCCGCGCGGCTGGCTGACAATTCATGCGGCAGCTGACGGGGGGATCTGTGTCCACGCGAGGCTCTGTCGTCAGTCACTGGACGTGGCGCCACGGGGTCCCTTGGCTTCAGGAACACATCGGGGAGTGATTTACTGAATGGAAAAAATTTAGGGATCACTGATGGTGCCAGGGTAAGAAATCACAAAATTTTTCTTTCTGTTAGACTCAAGTTTCACCCGAAATTATAATTTCGCTTTTCTGTTACACTGAAGTTTTACCCTGACTGTTCGATTCTCAGTCATTTTTACCCTGGCGGGTAATTAAGTTTGCAAGCTCTTGCTAGCATGAGAAGTAGACGTACAATCCACTGCACGCATGTGCCCAGCTCTTTTGCTAACCACGTTGATGCTCATTTCGTGATGTGGCGCCCTAGTAACGTGTTCGGAGGAGCACAGCCCCATGAAAGATATACAAGATACATCTATTGCAGGTAGAACAGACTCAAACTATGAGAATAAAGATTCCGGTCACTCTGATATTACATTCTATGACTGTTCTGGTTACATCGTAGAGGTTGTAATTTTTTTCCATTATAAAAAATGTCTCTTCTGGTTCACAGTGTACAGGGCTTCGAACGGACACCGGTTTTCTTCTTAAGGAGGGTTTAAGGTGTTCCTACCTTTCTAGAGCAAAGGCTTATATAGGCTGGGAAAAGGGCCTCTTCGTTTAATTGTATTTTCTGGGTTGGCTTATATTTTCTGGATAGACCAATCTAGGCATTAATAGTTCCTAAAAGTATATTTTAAAAAGTAGATTATAATTTCCGATCTTGAGAGGGAATTTAAGATGTCTACTTCTGCGTGTCACTGCATCGCAGCGTATACTAACACAAATCCATGAACATGTGACTTGTGTCATGAATGTCGCGAGGGAGAAAAAGAAATCATTTGGGTTCCTGATCGATCTGATTGTAGTAGCATTGCTGCCAACAAAGGCAAACACCTAAGAGCCACGTAGCATCCAGATGTAACGCAGCTGCAGACGAGGCTTTCATCGGTGTCGCGTTCCATCTCTCCCTGCAAGTTTGCAACTGGGGTTGTTGGATCGCCAGCACTGCATATTGATTGCCACATGTTTCTGCCGCCTGGAGGTCGCGGTCATGGACAGCCATGCCATGACGTGCAACTCTTCTCGATCTCCTGTTCTGTTTTTTTTTGGGGGTACAGAAAACTGCAGTTAATTGTCTCCGGAACTTTCTTTTTCCTTGCTTTGCCTCGTCAGATGGTCCCTGATTGCCGGCCACTTGCCCGGCCGGACAGACAACGAGATCAAGAACTACTGGAACTCGCACCTGAGCAGGCGGGCGAGCGAGTTCCGCATCGTCGGCGACGGCGTTGTCGTCAACGTCGACCCCAGCAAGCTGCCGGGCGGCGGCCGGGCGCGCCGCGGCGCGGCTACTGCCGAAGGAGGGAAGGGGAAGAAGGTGAAGGGGAAAGGGAAGGAGAAGGCCGCGGAAGTGGCACTGCCGCACGAGGCGAAGGGTGAGGAGGAGGACACCAACGTTCCAACGCCGACGAGCTCCCAGCCGTTCACGGCCCCGAGCGTGGAGCACGCACAAGCCAGTGACAGCGGCGTGACGTCTGATGGGCTCGAAGATGGACCATTGGGCCTGAGTGAAGAGATGGTGAGTGGACTTCTGGGCCCTGTAAGCCCAAAGATGGATATGGGCCCGGAAGGAGCATGCATGGACCATGAAATGGGGCTGTGCATTGACACTGACAGTGGACCATGCATTCAAAGTGGGAATGGACCCATTGGGCCTTCTGGGGACGTGTCCCAGGACATGAGTGACAACAAGGCCTTGGAGGACTGGGACTTGACGGAGCTAGACATCTCCGTCGACGATGACATGTGGAACTCGCTGGTATGGGACTACGATGGCATGGTGGTCCCGGAAGGAGGGCAGCAAGGAGAGCTGATGCCGGACATGTTTTCCCTGGACAACGTGTAGGCGGTGACTGTATCCTCTTTTAGCTTGGCGTTTCGTGTGTCTTTAGCTTATGATCAGTACAGGACTACAGGTGGATGCGTGGGGTTGAAATCCTCTGCTGTACTGCATGTGCAGTAGCAGAGGCTGACATATGGGCCCAGCATCCACCAGACTCACATGTCAGTCTCTGCTACTGCACATGCAGTACTGCATAGGATGTTGATCCGGATGCGTGTTAGTGATGAGTGGGGTAGGAGGGTTGTGTTTTAGTGACCTTTTTGTATGTTGCTCTGGCCTGAGGAGTGGAAAAAAAATGAAAGACGATGTGGGAAAAAGGCGCTCGATCCTCCCCTTTTCTCGAACTTACATGGTTATCCTCCTGATATAGGAAATGTGATGAATCAATGAGCTGGAGAAATTCAGCAGGCAAAACCTTTTTGAATTGCATTATGGACCTTTCAGCAGGATAAACACCCATGTTTCAAAGCATGGAACTGAAGTTTTTATGAAAATTAACATGAAGCTCCTGTGTCCCAAACATTTAAGTTTCACTTTCACATAAATTTCAGCAGAGCGCATTTTGACACAGTACATGTAATTGTACCAAGATGGCAGATACTGCTAATTGGACCTGGATAGTGCAGACACAGTTCAACATAACTGCACACAATCTAGTTTATCACAGTTCAGTACACTAATCACTAACTACTTCAGTGTTCGTACCTAATGCATCAGAGTTGTCTGGTTTTCAGTAACAATTCCTCTCTAGAAAATGGTATTTGTGTCCCGTTCCTGCAGGAACTGACATGTTCTATGAAAAAATAACATGAAATTTCTGCGGGCTAAACGTTTCAGTTACTCATTCATAAACCACCTAATTGGTTCACTTGTGCATACATTCCAGCGCGCAGATAGAATTCAGCAAAGTGGTATAGCAGACAACAATTTAATTCACACATCATAATCTTTTAGATACCGACATATCCTACTGATAATTGTCAACAGACACTGCTGAGACAGTTAAAACCACACTACTCACAAGTCACAACTCACAATATAGTTCGATTCAACTAAAATAAAAAGTCTAGTTCAATGCAATTCAGATCACGACTCTGGTCACCAATCAGTTCAGTCTTTCTACCTAGAACAACAGAGCTTGCTGGTTCTCGGTCTTCTTGGATCCCCCCTTTCTTCCCCTCTTCTTCCATTTTCTCTTCTGGCCGATCACAGATTGGTCCTTGGACGCGGTTGCAGAAGTCGCCGTTGCACTGCAGCCTCTGCTCTCACCATCGTCTGCAGCCGCCTCACTCGCTTTGTTCCCCTCTATTTCGACTCCGCTCGAGTTGCAGCTCTTCTTGAAGGCGCTCCGGAACGAGGAGCCGCAGCCCTCGCCGATGTTGAGCTCGCCGAAGACCCTCCTCCCCAGGTCGCCGACCGCCCGTACTCGCCGCGCCGTCGCCGGAACATCTCCCGCGCACTTCCTCTTGCCGCCGCCCCACGCTCTGCGGCTAACCGGCGGCGCATCCTTAACCTGTGGCGTCAACTCGGCGTCGTGCCGGCGCGGACCCGGCGTCCACCCCAATCCACGGTCCCACGGCACGCGGCGGGCCGGCGTCGACCACTTATCGCGCGCGGGCGCTGGGACGGTGCGTGCACGGCTCGAGGCCACCGTGTCGGCCGCGGGCGCACGGGCGGTAGGAAGGGCGACGTGTCTGGGGCCGCGCGTGGTGGCCGCTGCGTCGAGCTCGCGGTCGCGCGCGCGCCAGTCGACGCCCTTTTCGGCAAGTACCACCTCCCGCGGCCGCGCCGCGCCGAACGGATCCGCCCTGGCCCGCTGCTGCTCCTTCTTCGCCTCCCGGCCCTGGCACTCCATCGCCAAATGCTGCTGCTCTTCTCTGTCTTCGCGCTCGACCTCGTCAGCCCACGAGAAACCGAAGCCGAACCGGGTCGTCGGCTTACCGCCTTCGACGCTCGCCTTCTCCATCTCTATGTTCTCTTCTGAGTGCGCAGCGGACTGCTTCCCTGGTCCGGTAGGCGGTAGTGTGATGCGAAAGCGCAAGATCTGCGGTTTCCTCTTCTCCTGACTCCTGACCGCGCGGGATTTCAAGTTTGGGAAACGAACGGGGATTGCAACGGTCGGCAACCGCACCTAGTCCACGGGGATGGAAGAGAGCCGCGTGGCCGTAGATGCTAGTAAAGCAACGGTCCGTTGATGCTAGTACACCTACAGCACAACTTTTTTTTTTTCTCGCCTCTTGGGTCAACACTTAAAATATTTTGGAGTTGGGGCTGCACCAAATCCAAAGCATAACTTCCTTTTTCTTTTGAAGCGACATGGCATATCCCAGATACACATATTTTTCAAAATTTATTCTTTTCCCAAACATATTCTAGCCAAAAACAAGGTTAAGGTAATTTCAGTTTTGAAAATTTAAAACCAGACAAGAACTAAAAACAATGTAAAATTGAACATGATATGCTGGTTCAGTTATTTAGTATTTAACCTAAACTTTGAAAAGAAAACTTTTCTTGAAAAGTTCTAGATACTATTATAAAAATAATCAGTATGATACTATTATATTAGAGTAAGCCCATAACATTAAGTGAGTGTCTATTTTTCTAGACACCTGAAATGTATTGTTCCAAACGTTGTTTAGTGTGATCATCTTGCATATATTTATGTGATATTTATGCATTAAAATATTTCACACAAGCTGAACCGACATACTCCCTCCGTCTCTATGAACTTGTCGCTTTGTAGTTCAAAAATGAACTACAAAGCGACAAGTTCATGAGGACGGAAGCTGAACCGACACTAATCAGTGATATTTCAATTTTAGTTCAAAAACAATGGAAACGTCACACGAGCTACAATGTACAAATCTACAATACACTATGCACTAAAGTAGTGGCGAAGTACTGTGTCCAACTAGATACCTCTGGCTAGCAGCACTCATCAGATCATAGCACTAAAGTGTCCAACTATTGGACGGTCACAACTCAATAGGGGTCCTTCAATCACATCAACATCATAAAAAGTAACTGGAAAATATTTAGTAACAAATCCTGGCAACTATACATGGATGGAGAATTTACAAATAGGAGGCAATTTTGCCGTATTTAGCCTAAATGTGAATCCATAATTGATGTTTTAGAATGTGTTAAGAAAAGGTAAATTCAATTTACAGTTATGACTAGTACAATACTAGTTTGCAATATCATTAATTAGCACAACTTCTGATCTGTTCTGTAAGTGAATGTAGGCACTCCCATGTGGATTTTGGACGATTGATGACAAACGAATAAAGAGCTAATAAAATTTTGAGTGAGAGGATGTGACAATGTTGAAAAGATGAAAAATGCAAAAAAAAAGAAAAAAGAAAAAAAGAGACTTTGATTGAAAATACTAAATTGGAGAAGAAGACTTAGTTTAATTCTTAGTGCTCAAAGTGTGTGTGGGAAATCCTCCCAAGAGGTAAAATTGTCACATGAGAAGAATGAGAAAAAACTTAATTGATCACAAATGCACAACCACAGACTAATATGGTCTGAAACGGACTGGTCCAGAACACATGGACACATCCAAGGTTAGCAAGAAAATATGGTCACACCGGATTGGTCCGCCCACAGCGGACTCATCCGTTTTCCCATGGCCAAGTAGTTAACGAACTAGTCCGTCCTCCTTCAGCCTAGTCCGGTTTTAGACGGCCAAGTAGTCTCTGTGTGACATCAGACTTGTCTGATGTTCCACCGACTAGTCCGGTGTTCTAGGGTTTTTACACTTAACACTTAGAGTGGTGTCCGGACTTAACCTAGAATTCAGATCTCACCATACCGGACTAGTCCGGTGTCAGCCACAAACTAATTCGGATATGCAAATCCTAAAAGTTATTTTTTTGAGACTTCTATAAAAAGGAGACCCCCGACTTAATTTGCACCGATTATGAACCTTAGCACTGCCACTGCCGATTACGAACCTTAGCACCGCCACTGCATCCAAGAGCACAAAATACTCCTCTCCACACATTCTAAGGCCCTAAGAGTAAAATCTTTGGGACTTTGGAATTGGAAAAGAGAGAGTGACGATCTCATTGACATTGAGCTCTTGAGTTTGATCTCTCACACACTCATGTCATTATTTGTATATTTTTTTGAGTATGTTGATCATTGTTTTGTCCTGTAAACTTGTGAGAGACCTCAACTTGTGAGGAAGCCCCAAAAACTCGGTGATTACCCCTTGTGTTAGTGGCGATCAAGTCGGCTTTCATGGTGTCTTGGTGAGAGAAGGGTTGGTGAAGACCCGACTCTTTGTGGGCTCCTCAACGAGGATGTAGATCCCTTGTGTGGGATTGAACCTCGGTAAAAAAAGCTTGTGACTTGCGTTCTTGTTTCATCTTTTTCATAATCGTCACTAGCTAGGGGGTAACTTGATCATAATCGTAATTTACATTAATCTTGTGTTCCTCGTTCAATTTAGTCCTTATACATACTTGTTAAAGTTAATAGAGTTGTTTAATACTTTCAGCTGCGGCGAATTAAAAAAAAACACAAAAAGATTTAAACTTGATCACTGTGCTGACTAACCCCGGACTAGTCTGCACTCACACCGGACTATTTCGGTCTCTGAAATTTAACAAGCTTGGATTAAGTGTCTAAGGATGTCAAAAAAGCCTGTTCACCCCCTCTAGACACATTCAATTGGTATCAGAGCCAAACTCTCTATCAAGAGACTAATCACTCGAAGAGACGATGGCCGACGAGAAGGAAACACAAACTTCCAAGAATCCCACCAATGAGGAATATCAAGACACTACAAGTATGTTCGATGTGCTAAAAGACTATGAGTATGACGATAAAGAAGTGCGTCAGCTCAAGTCACTTCTAAGGAATAAGATTATGAGCCTAGAGGAGAAAAAGGATGACGACAAGCCAGAGGGGAGTAGTCACCAAGACTACTCCGGATATCATTTTAATTACAAGCGTCTTAATTCTAATAATCACTATCTTTCAATTCTATTGGGAAAGCCTCCGCATTTTGTCAGAAATGATTATACAATGTGGAAGCATAATATGAAGATGCATCTCATTTCCTTAGATCCAAGTCTTTGTCATCTTGTGTGTACAGGTCTTTATATTCTGGACACTAACGAGGAACTCATTCCGGATGAAGCTCAAACTATCTAGCACAATGCACAAGCTGCAGTTGTGATCACTTCATCACTAAGCCAGGAGGAGTTCAACAAGATTGATGGACTTGAGGTCGCCAAAGACATCTAGGACACCCTCAAGACAGCGCATGAAGGAAGTCGCTCCGTTCGTGAAGATAAAATTGAAATGAGTGAGGGGGAGCTAGGGAGGTTTGCCATCGAGGATGGTGAAACTCCTCAAGAGATGTACAATCGCATAAAGGTTCTCATCAACAAGAGTAGAGCCTATGGAAGAAAGAAGTGGACTGACCATGAAGTGGTAAAAAGGATGATTAGAGCATTTATGCCAAGAAATGTCACCTTATGCTCTATGATATGAGAAAGTCCAGGGTTCCACAACATGGCTCTAGATTAACTATTGGGTAAAATCATCAATCATGAGATGATGGAAAAGAAAGTACAATATGTAAAGAGTTTTGTATAGCCCACCTCCTCCAAGAAGAAGGAAGTTGCTCTCGAAGGGACTTGCAAACCAAAAGGAAAAGAAGTCCATGAAGCGCAAGATGATAAAGATAGCGATGATGTGAGCACTGACATGGACGATGAAGAGATGGTCCTTTTCATAAAAAAGATCAAAGGAATGGTGAGGAGGATAAGAGGTGACAACTCTTATGAAGGAAAGAACAAAGATAAAGGCAAATCAAGGGCTAGAAGATCTTGCTATAATTGTGGCGAATATGGACACTTTATGGTTGATTGTCAATATTAAGAGCACAAGAAGAACAAAAAGGAATCAAAGCCACAAGACAAGAAAATCTTCAAGAAGAAGAAGCAAGTGGGCCAAGCACACATTAGCAAGGAGTGGGACTCAGATGATGAGTCCTCTTTCGAACATGAAGATGGGGTGTAAAACCACCCTCTTTCCAAATTTGGGAGGATGGAAGGACTTGAACCACATTTTCCTTATGGCTAAGAAAGGCAAGAAGAAGGTCAAATATAGATCTTACTCTTTACATTCTTTACATGATGAAGATTTTGATAGTAGTGAAGAAAATGAACACATGCTTAAGGATTTAAGTAAAAGTGCTCTTGCTAAAATGAAATTGTTGCTAGATGAGATATTTGAGAAGGAATAACTTATCAACCGACAAGAAGATATGCTCATCCTTCAAAAGGTGAGATATTTTGAGGTTGAAAAGGCTCTCGAGCTCGAAAAGGAAAAGAGAGAAGCACTTGAGCGTGAACTAGCTTTGAGCAAGGAAATTTGTTCAAATGTTAATGATTTGAATGTTGTGCTTTGTTGGTGGTTTTGATCCGGCAGATCTCCCGACACTACTAAAAGTGTTTGCGGAGTTTGAAGTTTGGTGTGGGCGCGCGGAGATTCAAGAAGGTGAAATGTAAAATGACACAGGAGACACAAAGATTTACATGGTTCGGGCCGCTTGAGCGTAATACCCTACTCTACGGGGTGTGTTGGTGTTGTATTGGATGTATGAACTCAACTCAGGTGACGTGAGTTGAGTGCGCGTGTGAGCCGATCAGACCAGGTTCGATCAGATCAGATCAGCTTGAATCAGATCAGATGATCTCAGCCCCCCTCTATGTATCGTTGGCCTGTCCTTTTATAGTACAAGGACAGGCCGTTAAAAGTTGGCCTGGCCCGACATGTGGCCCCGGCGGCTACTAATATTGATACACATTTGATGCACTTAATTACCCTTAATGACCGAGTTATGGACTTTGACAGTGCCGTTACTGGTAATTAGGGTCGTCCGATCGTGTGTCATTAACGTAGTATTAATGACACTTAATCGGGTCTTGAAGTCCTTGATTCCCCTTTGAAGATCCGAAGCCGTCGTGGATTCTACCGGAGGTTTGAGGCTGAAGATCCGACGGTTGGACACGTGGCAGCTTCGGAGCATACTGTGGGGAATAGATAGGTCCGGTGCCACCATACACGTGTCAGTTCCGGAGCTTCCCTCGGTCTGGGGTTAGGTCGGGGGGTGCCGTTATGGTACATAGCCCGGAGCTTCCCCCTTGTGGGCAGTAGCTCCGGTTCGATGGTACACGTGGTGACCCTGGGACTAACCATGTTGGGGAAGCAGATCCGGTTATGTCTGACATGTGGGCCTCCGAAGGTCTTCAAATCAAGTAGATGACATTTCCTTGAGATCTTTGCAATCTCAAGGGGTATACGGTACCCAGGGTACCGACAGTGCCCCTGGGCCCACCTCTGGGGAAGACCCCTTGGGTGAAGTCATTCCGCCGGAGGTGGGTCCGTCCTTCGACTTTTGAGCCGAGTCTTCAAAGGTCTTCAGATGTTCCATTGGCGATAGTTTTGGAGTTAAATCCTCGCCATGTGGCATATCCCGGGTGCAGCAAATGAGATCTTTGGTGTGTGGATCTCACGCAATTGAAGGTCGCCGTTTCTCGATACGAAAATCGTATCGGTTCTGCGCGCCTTGTCAGGCCGCCGCTTTCGGGCTTCCCGCCTCTCATGATGGCAACCGTTCGCCTGGGTAAGAACCTTGACTTGATCGTCGGGGTGGTCCCGAGCCCTCTTGTCATCGGCAGGGTGAAATTTTTGAATAGTATCTTCGGCTTCCCTGCGGTTTCCATCCAAGCGTTGCGGGGGCTTACTTAAGAAGGAAAGCGCGCACCGTATGGGGTTCTTTACGCCTCTCATCTGAATTTGCGCTCGAACTCCCAAACTTATGCTTGCTTTTCCTCCCTTGCCTCACTGTGCTGCGATGGAGTTGGGTCTCCGCAAGAGCCGCTTGAAGACCGAAAGTGACCTGAAGAAGGTCCGGGCCCTCATGGGGTGGTCCCCGAACTTCTTCAACCACCTGGTCCACGCCGGGGGAGAGCTCCCATTCGGGAAGCAGCACGTCGGCGAGATGGTGTACTTTTCTGCGTACTCCATGGTGGGGTTGATCCCACTTTTTTCCTCCTTTTTCTTGATGCTGCTAGACTTTTATGGTCTGCAGCTGTATCACCTTGGCCCCCACTCCATTCTTCTAGTGTCTGTCTTCGTCCACTTCTGTGAAATGTGGGTGGGCATCCCCCCTGCATTGAGCTTTTCCGGACCTTCTTCACCGTCCATACCACCGGAAGGGGTGATGAGTACCTTGGCTTCTACTACTTTGTGAAGCGCAAGAAGTGCCCATTCAAGTACCTCTGGTCGTTTCCCTCTGGAAAGAGGGACGATTGGAAGAAAGACTGGATAGTCATCCGAGTGGAGGAGCATGAGAAGCTGGAGCTGCCCAAAGGCCTCCCCAATATCGACACTGCAGTCTGGAGTGAAGCTCCGGTGCTGTCGGATGCCTTCAACCCTGCTCTGACCAGGATCCGCCAATGTGTGGAGGGAGGATTAACTCCTCAGGCGGTATTTTGCAATTTCCTGGTCAACAGGTGGGCACCACTGAAGAGGAGAGAAAAACTCTCTTGGTCCCTCAACAGTGTGATGGACGACGACCGGGTCGAGACCGGGCTGAAGTCCAACATGGAGGGGTGACCTTGGAGTTTCATCTCAAGAAGTTCCAGCACAACATGGACATCGCGGGTGATGACTTGACCCTGCCACCAACTTTCCTCCCTCTGAACGTGGAAGTACAGTTCAGCAGAGAGTTCCTGCGGACGATGTCGGTGCTTGATGACCTCAGTGTCGTCGAGAGACGATAGACTTCCAGGGTGGTGATCCCTGGGGCTTCTGAAGGTGGCTCCAACCCTGCCCCGAAGCCAAGGACCGAAGTCGTCGGCAAGGGCAAGGAGCCGGCGGCCAAACCCTCGAGCCGGAAGAGGAAGCTAAAGCATGCCGACAGAAGGTCCATCAGGCCTGCACCCTCTGCAGCAGCTCCTTTTCCTCGGAGGGGGAGGTCTTCTACAACTGCAGCGACTGCACTTGCAGTAGTGTCTTCCCGGGGTGCTAGCTCCGGGCATGTGACTCCAGTACTAGGGCCAGCTGAGGTCTCTGGGTCTGGAGGTCCTTCTCGGTCGAGGGGGGCCTCGACTAAGGAAATGCCCGCGGCTGCAACAAGTTCCGGGGGGCCTTCCGGAGATACCACGCCGGCGGCAGTCATGGTCAGTCCAGAACGCCCGGGAAAGAGATTCCGTGCAAGCTGGTGCGGAAGCCTTCCGAGATAATTTTTAATCTTTACCTCAGACAGTTGTTTTGTTGTAGTAACTATTTTTTAAGTTTCTTCATCCCATCATCTGCAGCGTCCCCAAGAAGAGGAGTGAGGCTCCGCCCTCAGCCACAACAGCTGAAGCTGTGAGGGCGGAGGCTTCTGCTCCTGTCCCGGTGCCGCCCCAAGTGGTGGCTCAAGCTGCGGCAGCTCCGGCGCCAGCTGTCGTGGTCATGGACCTCAACTCATCCCCCGAGACTCCCGTGGTAGCGCCGGACCACGGGAGAGAAGATGCGCCAGCGGCACCTGCCCCGGAGGTTGAAGCCCCGGGTCTTGATGCTGAGATGTTGGAAGCTTCGGCCGCTGAGCCGGAGGAAGCAATGATTCTGGCCCCAGAGCTGGAAATTGTCGAAGCCCCGGCGGTTGAGACGGAGGTTATTGAAGTCCCGGTGAGCGAGCCGGATGTTGAGGAAGTCTCGGCGGTTGAACCGGCTACCTTCGAAGCTCCGGCCTCAGAGCCGGTTGCCACTGAAGCTCCGGCTGCAGAGCCGGTTGCAGTTGAAGTCGTTCCGGCGCCTGAGCCAGTTGAGGTTGAAGCTCCAGCCTCAGGGCCGGTTGTTGTTGACCTTCCAGCGCCCGAGCCGGTCGTTGCGGAGGCATCGGCACTCGAACCCATGATGGTCGAGGCGCCAACACCCGAGCCACCATCGGAGGAGGAGCCCAGGCCGGAGCCAGAAGTAGCCCCTGCTCCGGAAGTGATGACGGTGGAGGTGCCTGCTGCTGATCCAGGGTACCCTGATGAAGTCGCTGGCCCCCTGCCTGAGGGGGCAAATGAAGACCTCGCGGCGGGGCCTTCGGAACCACTTCTGGAGGTCGGAACTTCTTCCACGGGACCCTCCTCGGTGGCGACTGAGGCTATCCCAGAGCACGGCCCTAGTGCCGTGGAGGCTCAGGCGACCACTCTTGTGGAGTGGGACTGAAAGTTGCCTAGAGGGGGGGGGTGAATAGGCTAATCGACCTGCAAATGACTGAATAAAACGAGATTAAATCACAGGGGGCGGACTAGTCCGGTCTGGGGGCGGACTAGTCCGGTTAGCCTGCGTGAAGAACCCTAAAAAGTGTTTCTAGCAAGTTTTAAAGGGATTTTCTCGAGGCTACAAGTGAGGATATGTTTAAGACAAGTTTAGAAACTATCAACACAATAGTGAGTCAAGTTTTAACAAGATTAAGCAATGTGAGGCACAAGACAAGACTAGCAACCCTAGAGCTAAGTATGCGATAAACAAAATACGAAGAACACGGAGACACAAGGATTTTATCCCGAGGTTCGATTCCACACAAGAATCTACGTCCCCGTTGAGGAGTCCACAAAGGACCGGGTTCACCAACCCTTCCCTCAACAAGTTTACCGCACGGGCCTAACTTGGTTCTCCACTATCTCAAAGTGCGAATACAAGATTCGTTGGGGCTTCTCACAATCTGAGGCTCCCACACCACAAAGATGATCAACAACGCAAAACACACTCAACACACAGCTCACAAAGACTCAATGAGTGCAAGAGATCAAACCGGGAGCACAAGCGCGATGTTCTTCCTCTTCTCCACCTCACTAAACCCTAATCCACAAAAGAATTAGTTTTAGAGGGAAAGTTGGCAAGAAAGAGGCTTAAGAGTGCTCCAAGTTGGCTGTGGCGGCGCTAGGGTTCAAGAGTTTTCAAGAGTTGGTTCAAAAGAACCCAGGGGACCTCTATTTATAGAGGTCCCAAGCCCATACTGCTGACTTCAGCAAAAGGGCGGACTAGTCCGGCCTCAGGCCCGGACTAGTACGGCCTAGGGGACCACTGACCCCTCTGACACTGTCGCACTGCGCGGCAATCGTCACGCTACCCGCCAAAGTTCAAATTCAAACGGTAACTTCCACAACGGACTAGTCCGGCCCTTACCGGACTAGTCTGATCTCACACAGGACCTTTTGTTCCGTGTGAAAATGGACTAGTCTGGAGATCACGGACTAGTCCGGCCCCAAGGGCGGACTAGTCCGGCCTACCCAGACTTAGTTACAAAACCTCTCTGCACTCAGCACCACGGACTAGTCTGGCCCAAGGACAGACTAGTCCGATCTCACACAGGACCTTTTGGTCCGCCCCAAAACGGACAAGTCCGCTCTCTAGGACTTAGTCCCGAAACTCCACTTCAAGGGGTACCCCGGACTAGTCCGGTCCACTACGGACTAGTCCGAAGTCACACAGGACCTTCTGGTCCGTGTGAAAACGGACTAGTCTGGCCAGGAGCGGACTATTCCAGCCCTAAGGCAGACTAGTCCGGCCATTCCTGCCAGACTACTCTAACTTCAACTTAAAATAGGATTTCTACCTCAACCACCACTCTTGAGCTCCTACTTTGATCTCATTGCACTTTACGCACACACCTTCCTATTTCTACAGCTAGTCTAACTCAACAAGCTAGAAACCCTAGTTTCTACGCTTCGAGTTGACTCCGTTTCATTCCTTTTCCTTTTTGAGGGTTTGCGTCTCCGATCGAGTCCACACCTGTGCTAAGATCACATGAGCTCATTAGCGACTTAATTGTCGTCATCAATCATCCAAAACCCACGGGGAACCTAGATGCACTTTCAATCTCCCCTTTTTTGGTGATTGATGACAACACATTAAGTCCTTCAACAATAAAGAGTATAAAAATTGGTTTTCATAACTTGTGTGTGTATGAATGACTCCCCCTCAATGTATGCAGCATGTAAAAGAGGTGGAGGAGTTCTTTCATACCCACACACGTTATGGTGGGGTGCCTACGTGATGTGCTCAACAATTGTGACAAGACATAAAGATTGGCAATAGGAACAATATATTGATATTTGACAACATTAGCAAGTCTTGCACAAATGTAAATAACCAAGTAGCATGAATAAGTTACAAAAGAAGTCCAAATGACAAGAACACACCACACACACAAAAGACTACTACTTCCCGCGAACACACACAAAGGACTGACTCCCCCTCAATGTATGCAGCATGTAAAAGAGGTGGAGGAGTTCTTTCATACCCACACACGTTATGGTGGGGTGCCTACGTGATGTGCTCAACAATTGTGACAAGACATAAAGATTGGCAATAGGAACAATATATTGATATTTGACAACATTAGCAAGTCTTTCACAAATGTAAATAACCAAGTAGCATGAATAAGTTACAAAAGAAGTCCAAATGACAAGAACACACCACACACACAAAAGACTACTACTTCCCGCGAACACACACAAAGGACTGACTCCCCCTAACTCTCCCCCTTTGGCATCAAGGCACCAAAAAGGAAAAGAAGAGGGGGGCAAGGACCCAAAAGCTAGTCCTCGTCCTCGTCACTATCGCTGTCGCTCTCCGTGGCCTCCGGGTCCTCGACGTCTTCCTCATGATCGTCGTCGTCGTCGGAGCCCGGTGAGGAGGTACCCTCCGTCTCACCCAAGAGTGCCAACTCCTCGGGGGTGAGAAGGGGGTAAGGAGTGAGCTCGTCGTCGGAGGCCTCAGGGCTCATCGGAATCTCCATCTTGTCGCAGAGCTTCCTCACGTACCTCTCAGTCCGCTGAGCTCGCACCTCGGCTTTGCGGCACGAGGTGAAGATGGACCTAAGAAACTTGAGGACTCCGCAGCTAGAGGAGCCACCGGGTGAGTGAGTGGCACGTCGAGAGGCTCCACCACGAGGTTCCTCCGGCTGAGAGGGAGGATCCGCGTTCTTCCGGCGTGGAGGGAGAGGCAGGGCTGGAGGAATCTGAGGATGTAGTCTCTTATGTGAGACATCCTTCTGCAAGGTAATTCCGGAGACTTTCTCAATAAGGCACATCACATAAGGAGCATAGCCACAAGACCTGTTGGGGGTATGAGATATATTGAAGATATCATCAAAGATGTACTCAGCTAAGTTGAAGCTCTCTTCCCCATCTATCAGCACCATCAAGTGCCTCAAGTTGCCCTGGATGACTCCGGCATCTCCATCCTTCGGGGCAATGGTCTTCCGAAGGAGGCGGTTGAGCACACTAAAAAATGGTTTAATGTTTCTTGCCAATCCTGCCTCATAAGGAAGATGGTCTGGATACATGAAGTCAAGGGCATCTCAGTCTAGGGTCTTGAGGTTAGAGATGATGATCTCATGCTCAAGGTGCTCCTCCAATCCTAGAATCTTGGCAAAGTCTTCAAATGTGACAGTGTACTGCTCTCCATCTGTCATCCATGTCATCCGGCGATCTCCAAAAGAGTGAAAGTAGACAGTTGTGTAGAACTGCACAATCACCTCAATGTTCCAGTCGTACTGGAAACCCATGATATCCTTGATTCCATGCCGTTCCGCTGCATTGATCACAACATCAAATGCAGCATGCTTCTTCTGAGCCATGTAGTCCCAGTCAACCCACTGGGCATCAGTCACAGGAGTCTTCATCTTCATGTAGACAAGGCGATAGTAATCGCAGTGGAAGTCACACCAGAACCGAGGGTCGGCGGTGGACCTCTCATACCTATAGACATTCTCGTATCTGAGCCTCCTGGCCTTCTCAGCTCCTTTTCCTTTGAATGTGTTAGCTAAGAGGTTGGGCTGACGGTTTGGATTACGTGCTGGACTGTGCATCACCAGAGGGCCAACAGCCTGAGCCTTCCCTTTTTCACGAATCAAAACTCCTCCGGGTGCCTTCTTGGCTGGCACCTTGATGGAGGGCTTCTTCTTCTTCGGCTCGACTGGAGCCGGAGCCTTTCCTTTCTTAGGGTCACGCTCGACCCTTGGCTCTTCTTCCCTTGGGGCTTGCTCCTTGCCCTTTGCCTTCTCGCCAGCAGTGACGAGTCTCTTCCTTTTGGGAGCATTGGCCTCAGCGGCCTTGGAGTTGTGAGCCTCCCTGTCTTGCCTTTTCTTCCTCCTTAGCTCATTTAGGGAGTCTGCAGTTGCTCGAGCCAAGGCTTCTTCCTCATTGTAGACAGTGGCGGCTACTTTAGAGGCTTCGAGTGCCTTAAGCCGCCTTTCTTCTTTTTCCTTCTGCACCTTAATGAGGGCAGCCTTCGTCCTCGCTTCGACGATTTGAGCCTTGGTGCAGCCCTCCCGGGGTACTTCCGCACCTCTCTCCTCGGTGCGGCCCCGATAGGTCTCGGGGCGTTCTTCATCACCCGCGGGGTTGAGACGAGAAGGGGAGTGCTCCGAGTTCGACATGCTGCGAAAAGCATAGACGGGAAGATATAAGTTCAAGGAGATGGAAGTATTGCGGAAGAAGTCTCGAGAGAGGACTAGGATTAGGGTTTGCTCTGTGTAAACCAGACTTGTCCGCCAGGGGCCGGACTAGTCCGGGTTGCACAGGATAAACCCTAACCCTAATCGAATCATCGAAAAAAGTTCGGATCAGCGCGCAATACTCCTAGGCTATGATCACATGGGTATATGGAGCAATATCTATGAAGGTGTTCCTATCAAAAACCTAAAGAATCAAAAATGGGGAAAGTTTTTGAAAAAGCTAGAATACCTTCTTGAATCCGCGAGAATCGACGAAATCGACGATGGATTGCGAAGGTGAAGCGCGGGGAAACGACCCCTCACTCCCAAGGGCTCCAATGCACGGATTGGAATCGAGATTTGGTGGATGGAGCGAAAAATCGCCAAAAAGGCGGTTGCTTGAGCGTGGGAGAGGGAGAGGCGCGAGTGAGAGGAAGAAGAGGGTCTGGGCCGACCCTGGGGGTTTAAGCCCCCAAGGGCCGGACTAGTCCGGTGCCAGGATGGACTAGTCCGGTGCGCGGACCAGACACGGACTAGTCTGCCTCCGGACTAGTCCGGCCTCAGAGCGGACTAGTCCGGTATGCGGACTAGCCGCAGACTAGTCTGGACCCGGACTTGTCCGTCCAAGGGGCGGACTAGTCCGGTCCGACTATGCTGAAAAATTGTATTTTAGAGCTTTGCCCTCCAATCATTTGTCCTTTTGGACAACTAGCAATGCAAACATGATTATTGAAGATAAACATGACACAAGCATGATCAATTTTCAAGAAAAAGTTTTCTCAAACGGATTTTGAAGAGAAATCATGATTGAGAAGAGTTTTTCAAAAATTGCTCAAAAAGTGAGGAATGAGGTTTAAGCCACATTCCTAGAATCCAAAATGTTGAGCTCACTTCTTAGCTCACAGAAACGCTTCTCATCAAGAGGCTTGGTGAAGATATCCGCTAGTTGATGTTCCGTCCTCACATGAGAAATTACGATATCTCCTTTCATTGTGTGATCTCGCAAGAAATGGTGTCGAATGTCTATGTGTTTGGTCCTAGAGTGCTCCATCGGATTATGGGCTATCTTGATGGCACTCTCGTTGTCACACAAGAGTGGAATGTTGCGCAAGTTAATCCCATAATCCCTAAGGGTTTGTCGCATCCAGAGAAGTTGTGCACAACAACTTCTGGCTGCAACATATTCCGCTTCGGCGGTGGATAGAGCAATAGAGTTTTGCTTCTTGGAGGACCAAGACACTAGAGATCGACCTCAGAATTGGCATGTACCCGATGTGCTCTTCCTATCGACTTTGCACCCCGCATAGTCCGCATCGGAATATCCAATGAGGTTAAACTTAGATCCTTTAGGGTACCAAAGTCCTAGGGAGGGTGTGTGTACTAGATATCTCAAGATCCTTTTAACGGCGGTCAAATGACAAGCCTTAGGTGCCGCTTGAAAGCGTGCACACATACACACACTTAGCATGATATCAGGCCTAGATGCACAAAGATAGAGAAGTGAACCAATCATAGACCTATATAACTTTTGATCCACACTAGGACCATCCTCATTTAGGTCTAGGTGTCCATTTGTCCCCATAGGGGTTTTGATGGGTTTTGCCTTATCCATGTCAAACTTCCTTAGAATATCTTGTGTATACTTAGTTTGACTTATGAACGT
This sequence comes from Tuctoria greenei, assembly GCA_036927565.1. Lineage (NCBI taxonomy): Eukaryota > Viridiplantae > Streptophyta > Magnoliopsida > Poales > Poaceae > Tuctoria > Tuctoria greenei. The sequence continues at coordinate 9,905,228 of JAYESD010000010.1, read as the reverse complement.
CCCTTCTTTGAGTTGTTTTACTTGAAATCCTAGAAAGAACTTCAACTCACCCATCATGGACATTTCAAACCTCTCCGTCATTATCTTGGAGAACTCATCACAAAACACCTTATTTGTGGAACCAAATATGATGTCATCCACATATATTTGGCACACAAAAAGATCTTCGTTGAAGTGCTTTGTGAAAAGGGTATAATCCGCTTTGCCTATCCTAAAACCATTTTCAACTAGAAAGTCTCTTAGGCACTCATACCAAGCTCTAGGAGCTTGCTTGAGGCCATAAAGAGCCTTTCGCAATTTGTAAACATGGTTAGGATAGTCTTGGTCTTCAAACCCTGGAGGTTGCTCTACATAAACTTCTTCCTTGATTGGGCCATTAAGGAATGCACTCTTAACATCCATTTGGTAGAGCTTGAAGTCATGATGAGTAGCAAAGGCTAGTAATATCCGAATTGACTCAAGCCTAGCTACGGGAGCAAATGTCTCATCAAAATCCAATCCTTCAACTTGTGAGTACCCTTTTGCCACAAGTCGTGCCTTGTTCCTAGTTACCACGCCATGCTCATCTTGTTTGTTGCGGAACACCCACTTGGTTCCAACAACATTAGCTTGTGGGCGCTTGACAAGCTCCCAAACCTTGTTCCTTTCAAAGTTATTGAGCTCCTCTTGCATGGCAACTACCCAATCCGGATCTCTTAAGGCATCTTCAACCTTATGGGGTTCCAAGGATGAGACAAAGGAGAAATTCTCACAAAAGTTTGCAACACGTGAACATGTTGTTACTCCTCTTGTGATATCTCCTAGAATGTTGTCAACGGGATGATCCCGTTGAACACTTTGATGAACACGAGGATGCGGAGGTTGAGCTCTTGAATCACTTGCTTCATCTTCTTCACTTTGGTCTCCCCCTTGATCCAAGCCTCCCCCTTGATCTTCATTCCCATTATTGTTTTGGGGAGTATCTAGTGGATCTCCAACTTGTCCAATGGGGGTTTGACCTACTTCATAATGATGATGGTCACTTGGGCTTTGAGATGGTTCTTGTGGGCGAACATCTCCAAGTGCCATTTTCCTTAGAGCTTCTAGTGGAGGTTCCTCTTGATCAAGGGCATGTTGATCAACTTGCTCCACTTGAGAGCCATTGGTTTCGTCAAACACCACGTCACGTGCTACTTCAACAATTCCGGAGGATTTGTTGAACACACGGTATGCATGAGTGTTTGAGTCATATCCAAGCAAGAAACCTTCATCGGACTTTGAAGCAAACTTCGAAGTCCTAGGCTTCTTGTTGAGGATATAACACTTGCTACCAAAAACACGAAAGTAAGAAACATTGGGTTTCTTACCAATGAGAAGCTCATAAGGAGTCTTCTTGAGGAGGCGATGAAGGTACAATCGGTTTACGGCATGGCAAGCGGTGTTAACCGCTTCCGCCCAAAACCGGTCCGATGTTTTGTACTCATCTAGCATTGTCCTTGACATCTCAATGAGCGTCCTATTCTTTCTTTCGGCAATTCCATTTTGTTGTGGAGAATAGGGAGCGGAAAACTCATGCTTGATGCCCTCCTCATCTAGGAACTCTTCTACTTGCATGTTTTTGAATTCGGTGCCATTATCACTCCTTATAGCCTTTATCCTTAAGGTGAACTCATTTTGAGCTCTCCTTAGGAATTTCTTGAGAAGACCGGGGGTTTCACTCTTATCATGCAAGAAGAACACCCAAGAATATCTAGAGAAGTCATCAACGATGACTAGACCATACTTGTTTCCACCGATGCTAATGTAAGCAATGGGGCCAAAAAGATCCATATGGAGTAACTCCAAAGGTCTAGTTGTCGTCATGACATTCTTAGAGGGGTGTTGAGCTCCTACTTGCTTTCCCGCTTGACACGCACCACATGGCCTATCCTTTTCAAATACCACATCCTTTAGGCCACGAACGTGCTCTCCTTTAAGGAGTTTTTGAAGGTTCCTCATTCCAACGTGGGCTAGCCTTCTATGCTAAAGCCATCCCATGTTGGCTTTTGCCATTAAGCATGTGTCAAGTTGAGCTTTATCCGTGGTAAAATCCACAAGATAGAGCTTTCCCTTGAGCACTCCCTTAAAGGCTATTGAGTCATTACCCTCTCTCAGAACATTCACACCCTCACTGGAAAAGACACACTTATATCCTTTATCACAAAGCTGTGATATGGATAGGAGATTATAGTCTAGGGAATCAACATGCAAAACATTAGATAAAGTATGCGAAGAGGAGATAGCAATTTTATCGGAGCCAAGGATTTTCCCTTGGCTATTATCCCCAAAGAAGATTCCTTCACTTGGGTCCTCGTTCTCCTCATACTCTATGAACATGCTCCTCTCTCCGGTCATGTGGTTGGTACATCCGCTATCCAACACCCATTTCGATCCACCGGAGGAGTATGCCTACAAAACAAGTTTATGCCTTCCTTTTAGGTACCCAAGCGGAGTTGGGTCCTCTCACGTTAGTAGTTAGGCATTTGGGCACCCACACGCAAGGCTTGGGGCTCTTGCGGAGTGGCCCAACATATCTAGCAAACACTTTGCCGTGTTTGTTCCTCTTTAGCACATAAGATGCATCAAAATCATGGAATAGAGGATGTGATTCAGATTTAGGCAATTTGTTGCTAGGGGGCGAGTTCTTTTCAATTTTATTTGGTGATGAACTCCCCTTAATGAAGACAATCATGTCTTTGCCATACTTGGAGGTTTTGGCGTTATGCCTTCCACCTCTAGTATAGCCAAGACCATCCTTGACATGGGGAGGTCTTGTGTTGGTGTATGCACTTCGTGCATACGCCACCTTCTCCTTGTCAAAGATGGCACCCTTAGGTGCTTGCTTGCCTTGTGCTGAGTTGAGTTCATCCTTAAGCTTAAGGATTAAGTTAGAGCACTTGCAAGGCGGAGTTGCATTGGATGAGGCCTTTGAGACGGTTGAGCTCTTGGAGGAAGAGGCTACATTGTTCTTGAGAGACTCAACTTGAGACTCAAGGATTTTGTTAACTTTTGACAAGTTCCCAAGTTCATCTTTGAGCTCAATTGTCTTCTTCTCAAGACTTGAACACGTTTTCTTACTTAGAGCAAGTTCGTGTTCCAATGCCTTGCTCTTCTCTCTTTCGAGCTCAAGGAGCTCATCAAGCTCTCGACATCTCTCCTTCTCAAGGATGAGCATGTCCTCTTGTCTATTGATGAGATCCTCCTTCTCAAAGATCTCATCCATAAGCAATTTCATCCTTCGCAAGGTGCTTTTGCTTATGTCCTTAAACATGTGTTCATTCTCACTAGCACTATCAAATTCGTCTTGAGAGGAGGTTGTGGAGGAGGGATGAGATGTTACCTTTCTCTTTCCCTCCCTTGCCATGAGGCAAGTAGGTTTGTAGTCGTCGTTGAGGTTGGGGAAGAGCTTGCTTCCCTTGGAGCTCCTCCCGATGGCTATGGTAGCCATCTTCTCCTCTTCTTCTTCGGAGGAGGACTCATCGTTAGAGTCCCACTCCTTCCCCAAGTGTGCTTGTCCGGAGGGCCTCTTCTTCTTGAAAAATTTCTTGTCTTGAGGCTTGCCCTCCTTCTTCTTCTTCGCTTCTTCATGTGGGCAATCAGCGATGAAGTGCCCATACTCGCCACAATTGTAGCAAGACCTTTTTGATTTGGGCCTTGCTCTTTCCTTCCCTTTGCCCTCATGGTTGTATCCACCTTTCTTCCTCCTCATCATTCTCCTAAACTTGTTGATGAAGAAGGCCTCTTCCTCATCGGTGTCGAGGCTCTCCTCATCACTTTCCTCTTGCTCCTTTGAAGAGGGTGTTGCCTTGAGTGCAACGTTCTTCATCTTGGAGGCGGTGAATTTCTGAAGGTCGTTGTAGAAGAGCGCCTCCTTCTCCATGATCTCGTGGTTAATGATCCTACCAAGGACCTCCTCCGGGGTCATTTGAGTGAACCCCGAGCTTTCTCGAATCATGGAGCAAAGGGCGACGTTCCTAGGCATAAACGCCCGGATCATCCTCTTCACAACCTCGTGGTCGGTCCACTTGGTGCAGCCATATGATCGGCTCTTGTTGATAAGCACCTTCAACCGGTTGTACATGTCTTGGGGGGATTCACCATCCAAGATGGCGAATCTCCCAAGTTCTCCTTCGATGAGCTCGATCTTGGCCTCCTTGACCACCCGATTTCCTTCATGCGCCGTCTTGAGGGTGTTCCATATGTCTTTGGCCACCTCAAGACCATCGACGCGGTTGAACTCATCTCTTGAGAGAGATGAGATAATCACACCCGCAGCTTGAGCGTTGCGGTGGATGAGGATGGCTTGTTCTTGCGTGATGTTGTCCTCATCCTTCGGGATCTCCACCCCAGTCATGACAATTTGCCACAATGCCGGATTGAGTGACACGAGGTGGATCTTCATGTTGTGTTTCCACATCCCGTAGTCGGTTCCATCGAATTGAGGAGGTTTCCCCAATGGGATGGAGAGGTAGTGGTTGTTGGAGGCAAGGCGTTCATAGTTGAACCCTTGTCGGTTGTAGTTGACCCCGCCGCCACCACTTGATGAGCTTGACGGCTCAACCACAGCAATCTTCAACTTCTCCCGGAGCTTCGCCTTGAGCTGGCGAGTCTCCTCATCATCCGTTGGCTTGTCTTGATAAGCCATTGTCTCTTCACGTGTCGGTTGAGAGTCGTTGGTCGACACCTCTTCAAACACCACTCCGGCCATCTCTCCGAGTTGTTAGACTCTTTGTGGAGAGTCCCGCTCTGATACCAATTGAAAGTTGCCTAGAGGGGGGGTGAATAGGCTAATCGACCTGCAAATGACTGAATAAAACAAGATTAAATCACAGGGGGTGGACTAGTCCGGTCTGGGGGCGGACTAGTCCGGTCAGCCTGCGTGAAGAACCCTAAAAAGTGTTTCTAGCAAGTTTTAAAGGGATTTTCTCGAGGCTACAAGTGAGGATATGTTTAAGACAAGTTTAGAAACTATCAACACAATAGTGAGTCAAGTTTTAACAAGATTAAGCAATGTGAGGCACAAGACAAGACTAGCAACCCTAGAGCTAAGTATGCGATAAACAAAATACGAAGAACACGGAGACACAAGGATTTTATCCCAAGGTTCGATTCCACACAAGAATCTACGTCCCCGTTGACCAACCCTTCCCTCACCAAGTTTACCGCACGGGCCTAACTTGGTTCTCCACTATCTCAAAGTGCGAATACAAGATTCGTTGGGGCTTCTCACAATCTGAGGCTCCCACACCACAAAGATGATCAACAACGCAAAACACACTCAACACACAGCTCACAAATACTCAATGAGTGCAAGAGATCAAACCGGGAGCACAAGCGCGATGTTCTTCCTCTTCTCCACCTCACTAAACCCTAATCCACACAAGAATTAGTTTTAGAGGGAAAGTTGGCAAGAAAGAGGCTTAAGAGTGCTCCAAGTTGGCTGTGGCGGCGCTAGGGTTCAAGAGTTTTCAAGAGTTGGTTCAAAAGAACCCAGGGGACCTCTATTTATAGAGGTCCCAAGCCCATACTGCTGACTTCAGCAAAAGGGCGGACTAGTCCGGCCTCAGGCCCGGACTAGTCCGGCCTAGGGGACCACTGACACTGTCGCACTGCGCGGCAATCGTCACGCTACCCGCCAAAGTTCAAATTCAAACGGTAACTTCCACAACGGACTAGTCCGGCCCTTACCGGACTAGTCCGATCTCACACAGGACCTTTTGTTCCGTGTGAAAACGGACTAGTCTGGAGATCACGGACTAGTCCGGCCCCAAGGGCGGACTAGTCCGGCCTACCCAGACTTAGTTACAAAACCTCTCTGCACTCAGCACCACGGACTAGTCTGGTCCAAGGACGGACTAGTCCGATCTCACACAGGACCTTTTGGTCCGCCCCAAAACGGACAAGTCCGCTCTCTAGGACTTAGTCCCGAAACTCCACTTCAAGGGGTACCCCGGACTAGTCCGGTCCACTACGGACTAGTCCGAAGTCACACAGGACCTTCTGGTCCGTGTGAAAACGGACTAGTCTGGCCAGGAGCGGACTAGTCCGGCCCTAAGGCGGACTAGTCTGGCCATTCCTGCCAGACTACTCTAACTTCAACTTAAAATAGGATTTCTACCTCAACCACCACTCTTGAGCTCCTACTTTGATCTCATTGCACTTTACGCACACACCTTCCTATTTCTACGGCTAGTCTAACTCAACACGCTAGAAACCCTAGTTTCTACGCTTCGAGTTGACTCCGTTTCATTCCTTTTCCTTTTTGAGGGTTTGCGTCTCCGATCGAGTCCACACCTGTGCTAAGATCACATGAGCTCATTAGCGACTTAATTGTCGTCATCAATCATCCAAAACCCACGGGGAACCTAGATGCACTTTCAGGGACCCAATTTTTGTAAGCGAGAACCCGCTGGAACCAGCGGAGGAGACCCCAGCAGGTCCGGACCCTATTCCCCTGTCGTTGTCCATTGACAACGCTTGCTCCAGTCTGCGTCAAGTCCAGCTGGCGTTCTACCACGACAGCAAGGCTCTTGCAGAGGAGCGCCAAACCCTTAGGCGGTGGCATAATCGGCTCTACTTCGAGACCGAGCTGGCGCAGTCGAGGCTGGCAGACGACAAGGAGTGGATCAAATAGGAGAAGGTCCGCCTGGAATACTGGGGCAAATTATTGGATGATAGGGAGAGCTTGACTCGTGCCCTCGACACTCAATCCCGGGCCATTTATGAGCAGGCCAAGGCAACTAATAGTGCGGCTGATGATCGCCAAGAAAGGCTTAAAGCCATTAACACTACCCTCATCAAGCGCCGGGAGGCACTTGAGGAGAGGGAGAAGAAGCTCAAAGATGAAGAGCAAAAACTCCTAGAGCTGCGGGATGATATCTTGAAGAGGGAGGAGGAGCTCGCCGAAAAGGTGGCTTTGGTTGACAAGGGCCTCGAGGAACACACCAAGAAATTGGAGGAGCATTGCGTTGAGGAGGAGGAGAAGGCCTAGGTGCGAGGGCAGGAACTCTACAAGCAAGAGTGTGCCATCGCTGCCAGGGAGAAGAAAGTTAGGGGCCGGGAGAAGGACCTGGTCGACCGCTGGAAATAGATCCACCTCCGGGAGGAGGAGATCGGAAAACTCGAGAAGCAGGTTGCTGAAAAGATTCAACAAAATGCCAAAGAGGTTGAGCGCCTTGCTCGTGAGAATTCTGAACTGGCAACGATCAAAAGATCCTTGGAGGAACTGAAGGGCTTGAGGATTGCGGACTCCCTACAGGTTTGGGAGTTCCTGAGCAAAGACAACGACGCGCTGACAACAATGGGCTTCAGTCCCGTGCGTCCGGATGATCCGAAGCCGGAGCCGGACCTGGCGTTGCAACCGTTGAGCTCGGCGGGTGGCAAACTCTCCAAGGTGGGTGACATCATCGCGGACTAGTTGGAGGTTGAGGGGCAATCCCTGGTGAAGAACGTCGCAGAGTATGTGCTGACGTGCTACACCAGCCGGGATCCCCAATTTCCTCTGGACCCGGTGCTTGAAGGTCCCGTCAAAGGAAAGGTGAAGTCACCCGAGCCAACGTGTCGGAGGTTGCTCAGAAGGTCGCCCAGTTCTTCCATAGGGTCTAGGACCATCTCTGTAGCTCCCACTTGTATTCTCTATTTTTCTTCCCCAATTTTGTAACCCCTTGTCTCCAAATGAATGAAATCCACAGTTTGTTAATGAATTTCGTTTTTTGTCTTCAACACTTCTGTCTTCACTTGGCCCCCTGGTAGATGTACACAATTTGATTGTGAACATGTACCAAGAGGATATTGTGTTTTGTTGAAGACTCGTTTGCTTCAAACTTGTAGAGTGTAGGTCCGAAGTCTTCGATAGTGAAGGCCCCCTGAGGTTGTCAGAGCTCAGAAGCTCCAGCATTGACTACCGTCGGGGCTTAATAGCTCCGGCAATAGTCCCTATCGACGCGTAGAGCATCGATAGTTAGCCCTCTGGGGTGTCGAAGTTTAGTAGCTCTAGCAGTGACCTTTGCCAACGCGTAGCTTGTTGGCAGCAGACTCCGCTTGTGGGGTCTTCTCACCATCTTTTATTCTGCGTCGACGGTTGGCCCCCCTAGCTTTGCCGGAGCTTGGTTGCTCCGGTAATGCTCGTTTTCAATGTTTAACATCGATCACAAGCCACCTAAGAGGAGTCGGAGCTTTGTTAGCTCCGACTTTTCTCCATCAACGTGGATTCTTTATTTTTCCTGCACACTGAAGCCAAGAAAAATAGTAAAATTCGCTCCTTGTCTATAACTTCGTCGCGGCTTACGATTCCCAAGAAAGTTTTAGGTCAAACACAATTCTGAATACAACCGAATGCATTGCCTTCTTTCTTCCAGATCCAATTGTACTTGGACCCGCCTTACTTCGGCCTGCCGGGGTGTAGGTAGAGTGGCGTACTTAGGGTGCTTGACCAGGCTAAGTCGATAGCACACTCCGGCCCTAGATTGGCTTGGTGGCATTCAGGCGAGTGGGCCATGAACAATATTTGAATCCAAAAGAATTGACAATACAGCTCGAATTGTACATGAACTGGTCGAACTAAAATTTCTTAAGAATTGCACAACTTTGTTATAGACAAGAAAGAGAAAAATAAAAAATGTTGAGCCTGCACAAAATAAATGCACGTGGAGTCTGTTTCACATGAAGATGTCTTTCATTATAGGTCCGGGGTACAGGGGAAACAAGTACACTCTTAGGGTACGGAACCAGGCTAAGCGTGTTTCATTTCTTGTTTGACCCAGGAGAGCTAGCCACACTTTTAGTTCTGAGACTGTGACAAGTGTTGCATGAACTTTGCGGACCTTCCGGGAAAGGTCTGGTTGTTCTCCCGGAGTAACTACCCGACTCTGTACAATGACTCTATAACATACACCTCAAGTTACTACAGACTCACCTCTATGATATTAAGTGTAGAACTTACGGAGGTGCTCAATATTCCAAGGATTTGGGAGAGGTGTCCCATCCTCGGTAGCCAAGCGAACGCTTCTGGGACAGGATACTTTAATCACTCGGAAGGGTCCCTCCCAGCTGGGGGAGAGTTTGTTTAACCCTTCTCTGGATTGTATTCTCCGTAGCACCAGATCGCCTTCCTCGAGCTGTCGATTGCGTACATGCCGCTGATGATAGCGCCGAAGGGCTTGGCGGTATCGGGCATTCCGAATAGCTGCTTGGCACCTTCCCTCCTCAAGGAGGTCTAGGTCTTCACGCCGGAGCTGGTCCTGCGTGGCTTCGTCGAAGGTCCGGACCCGGAGTGACCCCAAGGTGATTTCCGGAGGAAGGATTGCTTCAGCTCCGTACACCAAGAAGAAGGGTGTCTATTCAGTTGACCGGTTTGGAGTTGTCCTGTTGGCCCATAGAGTGGGGGAAGCTCTTCAATCCAGTTGGCTCCATATTTTTTCAAGCGCTCATAGGTGCGCGTTTTGAGTCCTTTTAGGATTTCAGCATTTGCTCTCTCGGCCTGACCATTGCTTGCCGGGTGAGCTACGGAGGCGTAGCAAACTTGAATGCCGAGGTCTTCGCAATATCCTTGAAATGCAGAGCTTGTGAATTGGGTCCCGTTATCAATAATGATTTTGTTTGAGACTCCAAATCTGCATACAATGGACAGCAAAAGTTGATAGCAGATTGCTTGTTTATTGTCACAACTGGAGTTGCTTCCGGCCACTTGGTGAACTTGTCAATGGCGACATATAGGAACTTGTAACCTCTGACGGCTCTTGGGAAAGGTCCCAAGATGTCCATCCCCCACACAGCGAAGGGCCATGTAGGAGGTATCATTTGTAGAGGCTAAGCCGGTGTGTGAATTTGCTTTGCATGAAATTGGCATGCTTCGCATTTCTTCACCAGCTCAGTTGCATCCTGGAGTGCTGTAGGCCAGTAGAAGCCATGCCGGAAGGATTTACCGACCAGCGTGCGGGAAGACGCGTGGTTCCCACACTCGCCTCCATGGATTTCTGCAAGGAGCTCACAGCCTTCTTCCCTTGTGATGCACCGCATTAGGACGCCATTGGCACCACGCCGGTAGAGATCCCCTTCTACCAACGTGTATCTTTTAGACAATCTGACTATCCGGTCAGCGGATACATCATCGTCAGGAAGGATGTTGTCTTTCAAGTAGCTTCGGATCTCCGAGATCCATGCATTGGAGCTAACTTGAGCATTTGAGTCTTGCGTGCTGGGTTGCTCGGAGCTTCCGGCAGCACCTACGACCCTTGATGGCTGCCATGGTAATAGGGCCATCGGTACCGTCAGCTTCGGGATGCTGATCTCGCCCCCTTCGCTTAGTTCTGCAGGCTGAGCTGTGGGTTTTGACAACCTCTGGACAAAAGTTCCGTCAGGAGCTGGAGCTCCGGTTGACGCTTTCGTCGAGAGTTCGTCGGCTTCAGCATTGTGGACACGCTGGACGTGGTGGAGGTCTAGGACTTCGAAGTCCTTCTGAAGCCTCTGGTCTTCAAGGAGGTAAATAGCTAGCTGGAGATTGTTGCAGGAGCATTCACCCTTCACTTGTTTAATGATGAGCTGTGAATCTCCCTTGACTAGCAGCTGCTTGACACCGTATGACAGTGCCACCTTTAGTCCGTAGATGAGTGCTTCGTACTCCGCCATGTTGTTGGTCGCCTTGAAGTCAAGGTGTACCATGTATTTTACCTTCTCCCCGGTTGGTGCGAGGAGAATGATTCAGCTCCGCCCCCCTACTTTTGCATGGAGCCGTCGAAGTAGAGGGTCTAGTGAGGCTCGGTGAAGATCGGAGCCTTGTGTTCCGACTTCTGCTCATTGGGCCCCCCAGGGTTTGATGTAGAGGGAGTCCATTCCGCCACAAAATCTGCCAATGCTTGACTCTTGATTGCTTGTCCTGGAATGAATTCGAGATCGAATTCGGCCAATTCCGCTGCCCACTTTGCAATATTCCCAGTTGAATTGGGATTATGCAAGATTGCTCGAAGTGGGTAAGAAGTCACCACTGAAATCTTGTGAGCTTGGATGTAATGGCGAAGCTTCCTGGAGGCGATAAGAACTGCATAGAGCAGCTTATGCACCTCTAGGTATTGAGTCTTGGCGTCATGAAGTACTTCACTGATGAAGTACACTGGGCGCTGGATGGTCCGGACCCTCCCGGAGGGGCCCGGAGCTTCCTCTTCATTGACCGGAATCCTCCCGGAGGGATCCAGACCTTCTTCGGGGACCTCCGAGTTCTTGCTGGAGGGACCCGAAGCTTCTTCAGAAGCGACCTGGACTCTCCCGGAGGGGTCTGGGTCTTCTCAAATAACTTCTTGTGGGCTCAAGTCTGGGAACTGGGACCCAAACTCGCTTTCAGGAACCTCCGTACCCTCCTGGAGGGGTCTGGATTCCTGACCATGGGATGGTTCTGGTCTCTCCGCAACCAGGACCATACTGACGACTTCGTCAGTTGCTAAAATGTAAAGCAGCAAAGGAATTTCTGTGGCCACCTGACCATACGCAGATGCATGGCCAGGGCTGAACAACCTCCTCCTACTCCTTTAGGAGCAAGAATTTCCTGAGCATCTCGTCTTTCACGAGCACACTCGATATGGACTCGGCCGTCTTGCTGACGGTATCGGTGATCAAGCTCCGCCCAGAGGTCATGAGTTGAAAGCCTTGATACCGTGTGAGTGTGTCGTGCCCCGGAGGGCAACGACGTCACTTGCTGTGACGCAGCACGTCTCCTGTTGTTGGAAACGTGCGTACCAAGTCTACCAGACAAGGTCCGTCGCTGCGACGGGGCCCGTCCTGAAGGAGGAGGACCCTGGTTACTGATGCGGTCGGCTGCTGCTACAACCAAGTGTTCCACATCGGCCCTCCACTGCTCCATTGCTTCTCGGGATGCATCCGGAGGTGGTGGGCGCTGAAGGAGAGCACATGCTACATGGAGCACGTGTTCCGGGTTGTCATGATTCGTCGACGCAGTGATTGACGCCGGTGCACCATCGCGCTACCCAGCTTGATTTGCTGGTGGAGGCAGCGGTGGTGGAAGTGTGACTCCTGCTGGAACTGAGGTTCCTGCTGGTGGCTGCATATTAGAGGGATTGCCCCCAGCAGCTTGAACAGTGGGATGACCATTGGATGATTCAGCAGCTGAATTCACCATTCTTGAAATCTCAGGCGCCCCCTACCTGGCACGCCAACTGTCGGTGGTTTTGATCCGGCAGATCTCCCGACACTACTAAAAATGTTTGCGGAGTTTGAAGTTCGGTGTGGGCGCGCGGAGATTCAAGAAGGTGAAATGTAAAATGACACAGGTGACACAAAGATTTACGTGGTTCGGGCCGCCTGAGCGTAATACCCTACTCCATGGGGTGTGTTGGTGTTGTATTGGATGTATGAACTCAACTCAGGTGACGTGAGTTGAGTGTGCGTGTGAGTCGATCAGACCAGGTTCGATCAGATCAGATCAGCTTGAATCAGATCAGATGATCTAAGCCCCCCTCTATGTATCGTTGGCCTGTCCTTTTATAGTACAAGGACAGGCCGTTACAAGTTGGCCTGGCCCGACATGTGGCCCCGACGGCTACTAATATTGATACACATTTGATGCGCTTAATTACCCTTAATGACCGAGTTACGGGCTTTGACAGCGCTGTTACTGGTAATTAGGGTCGTCCGATCGTGTGTCATTAACATAGTATTAATGACACTTAATCAGGTCTTGAAGTCCTTGATTCCCCTTTGAAGATCCGGAGCCGTTGTGGATTCTACCGTAGGTTTGAGGCTGAAGATCCGACGGTTGGACACGTGGCAGCTCCGGAGCATACTGTGGGGAACAGATAGGTCCGGTGCCACCAGACACGTGTCAGTTCTGGAGCTTCCCTCGGTCTGGGGTTAGGTCTGGGGGTGCCGTTATGGTACATAGCCCGGAGCTTCCCCCTTGTGGGTGGTAACTCCGGTTCGATGGTACACGTGGCGACCCTGGGACTAACCATGTTGGGGAAGCGGGTCCGATTATGTCTGACATGTGGGCCTCCGAAGGTCTTCAAATCAAGTAGATGACATTTCCTTGAGATCTTTGCAATCTCAAGGGGTATACGGTACCCAGGGTACCGACATGCTTAAATATGAACTTGTTAACTTGACAAAAATTAACAAGACTCTTCAAGTACAAGTTGAATTACTCAAGTAAAATGCTCCCTCCTCCTCTAAGAGCTCAACTTCTCCAAATGTCAAGTCCATTCCACTCAAGACATGTAATTGTGCTAATTTGGTTCTTGACTTGAAAAATGAGCTCAAAGTGGCACAAGGTAAACATTCACCTAAGGGTGGTATTTTTTATCAAGAGAAAATCAAATATGCACGTAGTGCATATTCGGTTACTAGATCTCGCAATATCAAGAATGGTCATGGATATTCTAAAGGTGAAAAGCAAAATGCTGGAAATTCCAAGAATAACAAGAAGTAGGTTGCTTTTGTCAAGGAAATCTCAAATCAAGTTGAGAACAACAAACATATTCCTTCCTCACTTGAAAAGCTAAAAATGAACCTCACGTCATGTTTCATACCTTTAATGCCTCATATATTCTCATGAAGAATAGATTTGGTCATGTTTATGCTAAGTATGTTGGGCCACTCCACAAGAGTCCAGAATTTTGTGTATGGGTGCCCAAATGTCTTGTTACTAACATCAAAGGATGCAAACAAGCTTCGAACATAAAACCAAGGCATAAATCTGTTTTGTAGACATACTCCTCCTGCGGATCCAAATGTGTGCTTGATAGCGGATGCACAAACCACATGACCGAAGAGAAGAAATATGTTTGTGGAATATGAAGAAAATGAGGATCCAAGTGAAGGTATTTATTTTAGAGAAAATAGCCAAGGAAGGATGCTCGGAACTGGTAAAATAACAATATCATGGCAACTATTCTTTCTCAAGTTTTACATGTTGATTCATTAGATTATAATCTTTTGTCCAGATCTCAGCTATGTGACAAAGGTTACAATTGTTTGTTCACCAACGAGGGTGTGATCGTTTTTAGAAGAAGCGATGACTCGGTTGCATTCAAGGGTATGTTAAAGGGAAAACTCTATCTCTTGGACTTCACCACAGATAAATCTCAACTTTACAAATGCTTGATTGCAAAGACTAACATGGGTTGGTTGTGGCATAAACGACTAGCTCATGTTGGTATGAGAAATATGCAGAATGTTGTTGTAGGATCGAAGAGCACGTGAAAAGCTACCACAGGGTGAATGGTAGATTAAAAACTTTTGAGCGGAAGCTATAAAAACCCTCGGTAGAAAACTAATCTGATAAGGAAACTGTGTGTGCAACTGATCTAGATAAGTTCAACCGTGACAAAACTAGTATAGATTGTATATAATCAAGTCATAAGACACCACAACAAGAATCATGAGAAATCGTCGAGTAAAACTCAAGTTATGACCAAAACTCTGAGGGAATGTCAATCTGTTCTAACAGAGAACAAACATATGTGCTATGCTGCAAAGAAACTCGTGTAACTAAAAAACCACAAATCCAATGATCGTGATATTTTCAAAATGATAGAGTATTGAGTTGTGAAGACAACACAAAAAGAATCACGTCAATTAGATATGTAAAATTAGAGTTACGATCAAAATAATGAATAAAGGTTGGGCATCGCAGAAACTCGACGAGAAAGACTTGACGAAAACAAGTCAAACGAACAAGGTACAAAAGCTCCTCTAAAATACGAATTTTATTGATCAAAATACAAGAGGAACAACCCAAAGTCATCTTGCCATGAGCTTTGGCCTTCCTTGCTTATATAACCAGCCCTAAGGCCAACCCAATCCAAACTAGGACTCTAATCCTACTTGGACTCTAACTCAAACTTTTCATAACTGCTTAGGATTCTTCCATGCGCAGATAGAAGCAATCCCAAGACTTCCAAACACTTTATAAGAATATCCCACATTCCTAAAACAACTCTACTTTGTGTCCAACACGAAATCTAACCAAAACCAACTCAAATCTTTCCATATTTAAGCCATAACTAACTCAGCCGCAACCTGAGTCCATAATGCAGCCGGTTGGACCTTTTCGACCAATTATTTATGTCCACTTCTCTTCACCACGCCTTGGAACAATATAGCCACGTCCATGCATCCCTTGCATATGTGCGGACACTTTCTAACAACATTCACGATACCTTCATATGCATTGTTCTTGACCCAAACATGCTGCTTGACCTCCCGATCAACTCAACTACAATTCCTACCGAACTTGGTTGTTGAACCTCATCTTCTCCCTAAGAGTAGCTCAATGGATCCCGTCACCATCCATGTCTTGACGACAAGCAACACCTGCACATAAACAAACAACCAATCTTTGCGAGCCCAAGTCCTCGACTTGAATCTCGTCATCCGAAAAACACAACACCTTACATGAGCACGTCACTTAAGCATGTTACAAACCATAGCAATGTTTAACCACCATAATCAGCCAGAACAAATAAAAAACTTATTAAGAGAATACTAAGCAAACATTCCATAAGCCAAAAAGCAAGTCTGAAACATTGCTAATTAAAACATGTAAAATCCCACATTTTTCTTCATATGAGGTTCAGTTGTAAGTTGGTTATCAACCCTAATGGAGACCAATTATAACTATGCTTATGAACTTGATCTCATCAAATAATTTCTTCCACTCATGCTTAAATTTAATTAACATGAGGAATGGACTTCACCAACAATATTAGATTAATTCTTTGACCTCTCTTCAAAGTTTGGAATTATTTGAATGGAGGATCCTAGGTCAAATTAATATGCAGTACCCAATATATATTCAAATTAATTGCAAATTGAATATACTACTGTATATTTGGACCTGTCAAAATTATTCAATTCAGAGACCATAAATTTTTCTATTGTTCACTAATATTCCAAATAGACTTCCTGCAAAGTTTCAGAAATTATGAACTCCATTTGATATTTTATTTGAGACGCTTAGCAGACTCGAGCCATATTAGAATTCAAATTTTAAATTCTGTTCAAACTTTTTGCACATCAAGATTTGAACACATCGTCATGGTCAGCATAACTTGTTTGACTTATTGCCCAAGTTTCCCAATTTTTGAAACTCATTTGCTATTTAATTCAGTGGCCCCATTGAATTTCATTCAAATTCAAATTCAAATTTGAATTTCAAATGAAACTTGTTCGAATTTGAAATCCAACTTCAGAATCACATTCCAGATATTTATTTGAGCCTATCCATAAGTTTTTATGATTTTTGGACATCAGTTGGTAGGATATTCTGGTTAACAGAGAGGAGTGAATTGAAGAGACAGTGGGGCCCACTAGTCAGAGGAACCAATACGTGAATACCCTGCTTCAACTCACCGTAGGGACGACACCTCCCGGCATGCATGCTCCAGCACGACAGCAGCGAGCTTCTCCCTGTTTGAGCCCTACAAATACCCCCTTGCTCTCTCTCTCCCAGCTCTCTCTCTCTCTCGGTCCCCATTGCGCCCACGCGTGCAGAACCGAGCGCAGCGACGTTTCCTCACCATTCCTGCCGCAGCTCGCAAGCAAGCTGAGGTTTGATCCCAAGATCCACAGTAAAGTTGCGCACCACTTTCTTCTCCACCATCCAGTCCAATTGGTTTGTCATTTCCTCAACCGTGCGCTTGTTAAATTGCAGATTTCCACCGTCGATTTTCGGCCGCCGGGAAGGAGCTCTTTTGCTCCACCGTGGACAGCTCCACACAAGCCTTGTCAAGCTTCGACTCCCACATAGAAAAGAATTGCCATCCTGCCCTTTTACTCTAGGTAAAAACCTCTCCTCGTTTCATTCACTATGTCATGAGAAATTATTAATTTACCGAAACTAGTTCATACCTTCGCCATTAGATCTCGAGCTCAATTCATTTTCTACGTGTAATAATTCTTGGCAATAGCTTGCAATTGTGTTCACCAACTCATAACGTGCACATCAAACCAATAATATTAAGAAATAATCAAGCAACGGTCGAGAAATTGAAGTTTTCCCCACCGCTATTAAAAAGGGCTCGGTTCACCGTCGAGAACCCCCTTACGCCTAGTTTTCCATCGATTGGTGGCCATTTCCTTGTTCCTTGGAGCACCAATATGCACCTGGACATCGCAGCGCATCATTTGGTGCACTCCCCTACGAGATCACCGTCGGCCATGCAAAGATAGCCGTGCTTGCCGACGCCGGCGAGGTTCTGCTCGCCGCCGGCCGTCACCATGGTGTCCCACGGGTGTCCTTTGCTCCATGGAATCTATCCCCACAAAAGGATTGAAGTTTGGTCTAGCTTTGAGGTGGGAACGTGCGGATGCCATCGCAATCCCCTGTTCTGGATCGGGGTGAACCGAGGTTGAAGACGAACTTGACCCATGGGGCCCATTCATCAGAGAGAGGAAGGCGCACCCGGATCTGGTGTGGCCAGTGATCCAGTGCGACTACGCGGTTAAATTAGTGGGACTTGGTGTTGCTTCAGCCCGATTGGCTCATTTTAAAACCGTGGGCCCAGGTTGATTTATTTAAACTTTCCCATTAGAAAATAAATTCCAGATTTTAATCAAATTAGAAAATCCATAACTCTCTGTAGATTCATCCAAAAATCTTCAAGCAAATATTGTTTGAAAGCCCTTGAGTTCTAGTTTCTTTTAGTATGAATTAAGATCCATAAAAATAAATTTTCATTTATGGATAATTATCCTTCTCCAAACACTCCTGGAATTTTCACAGCAAATACTTCCACTGGAAAAATCCCCAAAATTCACATAAAATACTTTGTCCTGTTATTGGTAACCAGAAAAAGTTTGGGAGCCATTGAACATGTATAACCTAAGAAAATTCCAAATCCCTTTCTGCTGTTCAGTTATAAAATAGAACTGTAACCAGGAATTTAATCAAACTTCTAAATTCAATTTCTCTTAGTATACTTGCTCTAAAAATCTCAAGTAAAATCATGTATAACCTTTATGATCTGAACTTTCAAGTTGTACAGTTAGTTTGGTATGAAAACCTGTATGACTTTCTGTATAATTCAATTGCCTTTTTCCTTCATTGAATTATTACAGATGTTCAGTTACTTTGTTATATCCCAAATTTGAATTGAACCTTGCTTTAGTCATATACTATCCCCTATAAGAAGTTCAGATTTATTAGACCTAATATACTGGCCCAAATTAAATTCCCAATCTGAATGTTAATTGAAAAATTAAATTCAGTTATAAAATAATTCCAGAAATTCCTAGCAACTTTAGAATTCATTATCTCTTTCACAAAAACTTCGAAAATTGTGAAATAAATTTTCCTAGAACTAGTGAGAGCCCCTCTACATGATACAACCACTAGTAGCCATGATACATCTCCAAAATTTCAATCAAAATTTAGTGAATGTTATTACTTACCATAATTTTTAGGAACAACAAACTTATTTGATCATCTCCTGTTCTTTGCAAGAGTATCCCTTGTAGTCCCTAATATCTACCATAAAAATCCCAAAGCCAAAGAAAATCATTCACTCACTATAACCATAGTTAGAAGCTTATGAACTATATATACATTATAATTTACTAGCATTCATATATGCATGTCGTGTAGTGATCGATATTGACGAGAAGTGTGGCTTGGAGGAGAAGGCCAGGGTGTCCACTTGAAGTCCTTGACGGAGTCTTCAGAGAAGGACCACTAACAATTGACATTTAATCGAGTCGCAAACTAAGGCAAGCCCCGGTTTGCATTTAAGAACTTTTCAAAGTTTTCCAGTTTTATTCATTTACATCTTCAGTTGATATTGTGCATTACGTATAAGGTGCTTGATACTCCACCTGCATATTCACAAATCCGATGGGAGGTTTGGAAAGGTTTATAGCTTGACGTGTAGAACTGCCAATGCTAATATTGTGGATATACCGGTAGAAGTCGAGTAGTTGGAATCTACTCGCGAGATAGGAATAACAGTTCATATGAGGGTGAAAGATGAAAGAATGGCTTATGAAATGAATACGAGACCGGGCAGGGGGAATAGGAGTCGACGAGATGGAGTCTCGGGCGCATAGCCCTGCATGTGTCGCTTGAGGACCGTGCCGTATGCGGCACCGTTGGGCAAGCTTGAACTGTACCGGTTGCATAATGGGATATGGGCCCAATAAACTGATGTAACTCTAGACTGTAATGTGGAGACTCCTCGGTTGTCCTTGAATGGATATGCCAAGACAGAAAGGTGTAAATCTCCTAGCAGAACGTTTTGAGTGTCCGTGTAGTGAACCTTTTGCTCGGGATGAAGAGGTTTGTCGACATTGGGGTCTTGGGTGAAAGGTGGCTGCGTATAACGTGGGGAAGAGAGCACGTAGGTGTCTCCCATGCTGGTGTGCGTGTCGTGCAGTTCGGGTGTGTCCTGATTGCAATCACCGTCCCTCGCGATTATTTGAGTACCACTTGTCCGTCGCTATCGTGACGTAGTAAATAATAAAGAAGCCAGAAGAATATGATGTATTGAATTATAATTGCTTTGCAACCTTGTGTGGCTTAGAGATAGCACAATTAAAAGTTTACAGTTTCCCCATACTTTAGTTGTAATAGCATTATGTGCTTTGGGCATGTAATATCATCGGCAAAACATTTCTTGTTTGATTGTAGAGTCTATGATGTGCCGTGCCTGAAGAATGTTATTTGCTACTTAAAACATGACTATAAGGATCCACTTGTAGGCGAGTCTATTTATGCTATTCCTTACCTATGTTTAGTCTTTACCTTGCATATGTCTAGTTCCCTAGACGGGTCAGTCTTGCTGAGCCTTATGCCCACATTTGCAGTTAACGAGTTTTTGCAGGTTATACCGTTGATGAAGGGCCTAACGACGACGCCTTATACCCTTTAGGGTTCACGGCTGAGTAAGATCCCTGCACGCCGCCAAAATCTGTGAGTGTTGCTAGTGTAAAGCGTCCAAGGGCTTGGACAACTTTACTCATGCATAGCTAGTGCTGAGAGCGTAGTATGATATATATATACTTCTTTCCTACGTTACATATTATAGAACTTCCACTGTGTTTATAAATCAAAGACTTAGAATTGTATTTTATTCTCGTTCTTTTTCTTGTATACTGTTGGGTGTCGCATCACACGGCACCACCCAATGAGATCCTTGGATGTCGGGATTCTGGTCCCCACAGGCATGGTATCAGAGCAGCATTGGGAACAATGTACTTGAAAAGAGCATATTTTCAAAATTTAGGATTTATGAGTGAGGAATTAGCTATATGACCTTATAAGGAGTATTATTAGTATAAGATATAAAGGTGGTAAACTAACTTATATGTTATTAATTCTGTAATGATGCTCCGACGTCAGGTATGAGGTAAGGTACGTGTCGGTACCCTGGGTACCGTATACCCCTTGTGATTGCAAAGATCTCAAGGAAATGTCATCTACTTGATTTGAAGACCTTTGGAGGCCCACATGTCAGACATAACCGGACCCGCTTCCCCAACATGGTTAGTCCCAGGGTCGCCACGTGTACCATCGAACCGGAGCTACCACCCACAAGGGGGAAGCTCCGGGCTATGTACCATAACGGCACCCCCGGACCTAACCCCAGACCGAGGGAAGCTCTGGAACTAACACGTGTCTGGTGGCACCGGACCTATCTGTTCCCCACAGTATGCTCCGGAGCTGCCACGTGTCCAACCGTCGGATCTTCAGCCTCAAACCTCCGGTAGAATCCACAACGGCTCCGGACCTTCAAAGGGGAATCAAGGATTTCAAGACCCGATTAAGTGTCATTAATACTATGTTAATGACACACGATCGGACGACCCTAATTACCAGTAACAGCGCTGTCAAATCCTGTAACTCGATCATTAAGGGAAATTAAGCGCATAAAATGTGTATCAATATTAGTAGCCGCCGGGGCCACATGTCGGGCCAAGACAACTTGTAACGGCATGTCCTTGTACTATAAAAGGACAAGCCAACGATACATAGAGGGGGCTGAGATCATTTGATCTGATTCAAGCTGATATGCTCTGGGATCGGATCTGGTCTGATCGGCTCACACGCGCACTCAACTCACATCACCTGAGTTGAGTTCATACATCCAATACAACACCAACACACCCCATGGAGTAGGGTATTACGCTCAGGCGGCCCGAACCACGTAAATCTTTGTGTCTCCTGTGTCATTTTACATTTCACCTTCTTGAATCTCTGCGCACCCACGCCGAACTTCAAACTTCGCAAACACTTTTAGTAGTGTCGGGAGATCTGCCGGATCAAAACCACCGACAGTTGGCGCGCCAGGTAGGGGAGCGCCTAAGATTTCAAGAATGGTGAACTCAGCTGCTGAATCATCCAATGGTCATCCCGTTGTTCAAGCTGCTGGGGGCAATCCCTCTAATATGCAGCCACCAGCAGGAACCTCAGTTCTAGTAGGAGTCACACTTCCACCACCGCTGCCTTCACCAGCAAATCAAGCTGGGCAGCGCGATGATGCACCGGCGTCAATCACTGCATCGGTGAATCATGACAACCCGGAACACGCGCTCCATGCAGCACGTGCTCTCCTTCAGCGCCCACCGCCTCCGGATGCATCCCGGGATGCAATGGAGCAGTGGAGGGCCGATGTGGAACACTTGGTTGCAGCAGCAGCCGACCGCATCAGTAACTAGGGTCCTCCTCCTTCAGAACAGGCCCCATCGCAGCGACGGACCTTGTCTGGCAGACTTGGTCCGCACATTTCCAACAACAGGAGATGTGCTGTGATGTCGTTGCCCTCCAGGGCGCGACGCACTCACACGATATCAAGGCTTTCAACTCATGACCTCTGGGCGGAGCTTGATCGCCGATACTATCAACAAGATGGCCGAGTCCATATCGAGCGTGCTCGTGAAAGACGAGAAGCTCAGGACATTCCTGCTCCTGAAGGAGTAGGAGGAGGCTGTTCAGCCCTGGCCATACATCTGCGTATGGTCAGGTGGCCACAGAAATCCTGGCCTCACCTGCCGGAGAAGTTTGACGGGAACGTTAATCCCGTCGAATTTCTTCAGATTTACTCCACTGCTATCCTGACAGCTGGAGGAAATGAGGCCGTAATGGCCAACTATTTTCCAGTGGCTTTAACTGGCACCGCTCGGTCCTGGTTTATGAGCCTTCCACCCAACTCCATCAACAGTTGGGAGGAGTTGTGCCGACAGTTCACTGCCAACTTCGGGAGTTCATACACCCGACCAGGCACCGAACTGGACCTTTTTGCAGTCGTGCAAAAAGGGGGAGAATCCCTGCGATCAGTCATCCAGAGATTCTCTCAGTTACGAAACACTATCCCTTCTATCTCTAGCGCTTCTGTCATTGTGGCATTTAGACAGGGCGTACGAGATAAGAAGATGTTGGAGAAACTGGCGATCAAGGAGATCACCAGTGTCACGGAACTCTTTAGCTTGGCCGACAAATGTGCCAGAGCTGCGGAGGGCCGTGAAATGCACTCCAAACCACCCCCGGAGGATCGCAAGAAATCCTCCAAAGGCGAAGCCACTACCTCCGGGAGTGGCAAAAAGAAGAAAAAGACCAATGACAAGAAGAAGCCGTCGACTGGCGCATCTAATGCTGCAGCTGTTGCAGCTCCGGGTGGCTGGGGGCCACGCCCCGAGAAGCGACCTCGACCGTCTTCTGAAGATGGTGGCAAACCCAAGGTGTGGTGTCCAATTCATAAGACGTACAACCACAGTTTGGAAAACTGTCGGGAGGTCCAAAACCTTGCCGAGCGCTACAACAAGCGCCGGGAAGAAGTTCCTTTCCGACAGAGGGAAGGAAAACAAAAAGTTGACGAAGCTCCGGCTGAAGAGGAGTTAGGTTTCCAGGATCCTAAAAGGTCTTGAAGGCCGTCTACACCTCCATCGACGACGATTCTGACGTCTATGACAACGAGCGTCGGAAGACCATGAACACCATTTTGGGTGGATCATGGGACATCACCTCCCGCCGCGTCCTCAAGACAATGCGTCGGGACATGGCCGCTGTAGCTCCTACAACCAGGACGGAGCCTCATCGGAAGTGGATGGACACAACCATCACTTTTGATGCTTCGGACTGCCCTCGAAGCATGGTTGGAGCAGGCCAGTTACCTTTGATGGTATCTCCTACCATCAATAACATTCAGCTCCACTATGTTATGGTAGACGGAGGTTCGGGGCTGAACCTCATAAGCTTCGAAGCTTTTACCAAGCTTCAGCTCCGACCTTCGGATCTTCACCCCTCCCAACCTTTCTCCGGAGTAGGTCCGAGAACCATTACCCCACTTGGTGCTATTACTCTCCCCGTTACCTTCGGGACCCGGGAGAAGTATCGCACTGAGAATTGGTCTTTGACGTTGCTCAAATCAACTTACCTTTCAACACCATCTTGGGTAGGCCTGCCTTGTACAAATTCATGGCAGCTGCTCATTATGGCTACCTGGTGTTAAAGATGCCAACACCAGTAGGCGTTCTCCGATCCGCGGAGATCGCACTGCCGGAGTGACCGCTCTGGAAGAACTTCATGCGCTTACTACAGCGCAAGAGGAGGACTCCAGGCAGGAGCAGGCTCCAAAACCTCCGAGCATTCATCAACGAGGCTCGACTTCTGCACCTCGTGTGCAGCCAAGCGACGACACCGACATTCCCGTCAAAGTCGTCCAAGTCGGTTACGATGCCGCTCAGACCACCCGTATATCGGGGGGACTGGATGACAAATAGGAACTCGCGCTCATCACTTTCCTCTGGGCTAATTTCGACGTGTTTGCCTGGCAACCGTCACAAATGCCTGGGATCCCCAGGGAACTGATCGAGCACAATCTGAAGATCTACCCTGATGCCCGACCCGTGCATCAGAAGCCTCGGAAGCAATCCGTGGAGCGATAAAACTTCATTCGACAAGAAGTGAAGAAGTTGCTCGAAGCCGGATTCATCCGAGAAGTCTTCCATCCAAAATGGCTGGCAAACCCAGTCGTTGTGCCCAAGTCCGGCGGGAAGCTTCAGATGTGTATTGACTACATAACACTAAATAAGGCGTGTCCAAAAGATCCATTCCCAGTACCTAGAATAGATCAGATAGTGGATTCCACCTCCGGGTGTGAATTGCTGTGTTTTCTAGACGCATATTCTGGGTATCACCAAATCAGAATGTCTAGGGAAGATGAAGAGCATACCTCTTTCATCACAATAGATGGATTGTACTGTTATACAGCCATGCCATTTGGTCTCAAGAATGCAGCTTCAACCTTAGTACGAGCTATGTACAAAACTTTTGAAGAACTCATTAGAGACATAGTGGAAGTGTACGTCGATGACATCGTGGTCAAATTCAAGAACAAGGAGTCACTCCTTGACACCTTACAGGCTGTCTTCGACAAGCTGCGGGTCACCCGCACAAAGCTAAACCCAGACAAGTGTGTCTTCGGGGTTAGCTCCGAAAAACTTCTTGGTTTCCTGGTAAATCACCAGGGCATAGAGGCTAATCCAGTGAAGATCAAAGCCATTGAAAACATGCGGCCACCAACCCGTATCAAGGATGTCCAAAAGTTGACTGGATGTCTAGCAGCCCTCAGCCGGTTCATTTCGAGACTGGCAGAACGGGCACTTCCCTTCTTCAAGTTATTGAGGAAGTCCGGACCATTCCAATGGTCCGAAGAAGCAGAAAAGGCATTCCAGGAGCTAAAAGAACTCCTCACCACCCTACCAACTCTGGTAGCTCCAAACCCTGGTGAGCCTTTGCTGCTTTACATTTCAGCAGTTGACGAAGTCGTCAGTATGGTCCTGGTTGCGGAGAGATCAAAACCATCCCATGCTAAGGAATCCAGACCCCTTCGGGAGGGTCCGGAGGTTCCTGAAAGCGAGTCTGGGTCCCAGTTCCCAGACTTGAGTCCACAAGAAGTTACTTTAAAAGACCCAGACCCCTCCGGGAGGGTCCAAGTCGCTTCTGAAGAAGCTCCAGGTCCCCCCAGCAAGGACCCGGAGGTCCCCGAAGAAGGTCCGGATGCCTCCGGGAGGATCTGGGTCAATGAAGAGGAAGCTCCGGGCCCCTCCGAGAGGGTTCGGACCATCTAGCACCCAGTGTACTTCATCAGTGAAGTACTTCATGATGCCATGACTCGATACCTAGAGGTGCATAAGCTGCTCTATGCAGTTCTTATCGCCTCCAGGAAGCTTCGCCATTACTTCCAAGCTCACAAGATTTCAGTGGTGACTTCTTACCCACTTCGAGCAATCTTGCATAATCCCAATTCAACTGGGAATATTGCAAAGTGGGCAGCGGAATTGGCCGAATTCGATCTCGAATTCATTCCAAGACAAGCAATCAAGAGTCAAGCATTGGCAGATTTTGTGGCGGAATGGACTCCCTCTACATCAAACCCTGGGGGCCCCAGTGAGCAGAAGCAAGAACACAAGGCTCCGATCTTCACCGAGCCTCACTGGACCCTCTACTTCGACGGCTCCATGCAAAAGCAGGGGGCCAGAGCTGGAATCCTTCTCCTTGCACCAACCAGGGAGAAGGTAAAATACATGGTACACCTTGACTTCAAGGTGACCAACAACATGGCGGAGTACGAAGCACTCATCTACGGACTAAAGGTGGCACTGTCATACGGTGTCAAGCAGCTGCTGGTCAAGGGAGATTCACAACTCATAATTAAACAAGTGAAGGGTGAATGCTCCTGCAACAATCTCCAGCTAGCTGCTTACCTCCTTGAAGTCGAGAGGCTTCAGAAGGACTTCGAAGTCCTAGACCTCCACCACGTTCAGCGTGTCCACAATGCTGAAGACGACGAACTCTTGACAAAAGCGTCAACGGGAGCTCCAGCTCCTGATGGAACTTTTGTCCGGAGGTTGTCAAAACCCACAGCTCAGCCTGCCAAACTGAGCGAAGGGGGCGAGATCAGCATCCCGAAGCTGATGGTCCCAATGGCCCTGTTACCATGGCAGCCCTCAAGGGTTGTAGGTGCTGCTGGAAGCTCCGAGCAACCCAGCACGCAAGACTCAAATGCTCAAGTTAGCTCCGATGCATGGATCTCGAAGATCCGGAGCTACTTGAAAGACAACATCCTTCCCGACGATGATGTATCCGTTGACCGGATAGTCAGATTGGCTAAAAGATACACGTTGGTAGAAGGGGATCTCTACCGATGTGGTGCCCACGACGTCCTAATGCGGTGCATCATAAGGGAAGAAGGCTGCGAGCTCCTCGCAGAAATCCATGGAGGCGAGTGTGGGAACCACGCGTCTTCCCGCACGCTGGTCGGTAAAGCCTTCCGACATGGCTTCTACTGGCCTACAGCACTCTAGGATGCAACTGAGCTGGTGAAGAAATGTGAAGCATGCCAATTTTATGCAAAGCAAATTCACACACCGGCTCAGCCTCTACAAATGATACCTCCTACATGGCCCTTCGCTGTGTGGGGGATGGACATCTTGGGACCTTTCCCAAGAGCCGTCAGAGGTTACAAGTTCCTGTATGTCGCCATTGACAAGTTCACCAAGTGGCCGGAAGCAACTCCAGTTGTGACAATAAACAAGCAATCTACTATCAACTTTTTGCAGTCCATTGTATGCAGATTTGGAGTCCCAAACAAAATCATTACTAATAACGGGACCCAATTCACAAGCTCTGCATCTCAAGGATATTGCGAAGACCTCGACATTCAAGTTTGCTACGCCTACATAGCTCACCCGGCAAGCAATGGCCAGGCCGAGAGAGCAAATGCTAAAATCCTGAAAGGACTCAAAACGCGCACCTATGAGCGCTTGAAAAAACATGGAGCCAACTGGATTGAAGAGCTTCCGCCCACTCTATGGGCCAACAGGACAACTCCAAACCGGTCAACTGGAGAGACACCCTTCTTCCTGGTGTACGGAGCTGAAGCAATCCTTCCTCCGGAACTCACCTTGGGGTCACTCCGGGTCCGGACCTTCGACGAAGCCACGCAGGACCAGCTCCGGCGTGAAGACCTAGACCTCCTTGAGGAGGGAAGGTGCCAAGCAGCTGTTCGGAATGCTCGATACCGCCAAGCCCTTTGGCGCTATCATCAGCGGCATGTACGCAACCGACAGCTCGAGGAAGGCAATCTGGAGCTACGGAGAATACAATCCAGAGAAGGGTTAAACAAACTCTCCCCCAGTTGGGAGGGACCCTTCCGAGTGGTTAAAGTATCCCGTCCCGGAAGCGTGCGCTTGGCTATCGAGGATGGGACACCTCTCCCAAATCCTTGGAATATTGAGCACCTCCGTAAGTTCTACACTTAATATCACGGAGGTGAGTCTGTAGTAACTTGAGGTGTATGTTATAGAGTCATTGTACAGAGTCGGGTAGTTCCTCCGGGAGAACAACCGAACCTTTCCCGGAAGGTCCGCAAAGTTCATGCAACACTTGTCACAGTCTCAGAACTAAAAGTGTGGCTAGCTACCCTGGGTCAAACAAGAAATGAAACACGCTTAGCCTGGTTCCGTACCCTAAGAGTGTACTTGTTTCCCCTGTACCCCGAACCTATAATGAAAGACATCTTCATGTGAAACAGACTCCACGTGCATTTATTTTGTACAGGCTCAACATTTTTTATTTTTCTCTTTCTTGTCTATAACAAAGTTGTGCAATTCTTAAGAAATTTTAGTTCGACCAGTTCTTGTACAATTCGAGCTGTATTGTCAATTCTTTTGGATTCAAATATTGTTCATGGCCCACTTGCCTGAATGCTGCCAAGCCAATCTAGGGCCGGAGTGTGCTATCGACTTAGCCTAGTCAAGCACCCTAAGTACGCCACTCTACCTACACCCCGGCAGGCTGAAGTAAGGCGGGTCCAAGTACAATTGGATCTGGAAGAAATAAGGCAACGCATTCGGTTGTATTCAGAATCGTGTTTGACCTAAAACTTTCTTAGGAATCGTAAGCCGCGACAAAGTTATAGGCAAGGAGCGAATTTTACTATTGTTCTTGGCTTCAGTGTGCAGGAAAAATAAAGAATCCACGTTGATGGAGAAAAGCCAGAGCTAACAAAGCTCCGACTCCTCCTAGGTGGCTTGTGATCGATGTTAAACATTGAAACGAGCATTACCGGAGCAACCAAGCTTCGACAAAGCTAGCGGGGCCAGCCGTCGACGTAGAATAAAAGATGGTGAGAAGACCCCACAAGTGGAGTCTGCTGCCAACAAGCTATGCGTTGGAAAAGGTCACTGCCGGAGGTACTAAACTCCGACACCCCGGAGGGCTAGGTATCGATGCTCTACGCGTTGATAGGGACTATTGCCGGAGCTATTAAGCCCCGACGGTAGTCAATGCCGGAGCTTCTGAGCTCCGACAACCTCAGGGGGCCTTCACTATCGAAGACTTCAGACCTACACTCTACAAGTTCGAAGCAAATGAGTCTTCAACAAAACACAATATCCTCTTGGTACATGTTCACAATCAAATTGTGTACATCTACCAAGGGGCCAAGTGAAGACAGAAGTGTTGAAGACAAAAAATGAAATTCATTAACAAATTGTGGATTTCATTCATCTGGAAACAAGGGATTACAAAATTGGGGAAGAAAAAGAGAGAATACAAGTGGGAGCTACAGAGATGGTCCTAGACCCTATGGAAGAACTGGGCGACCTTCTGAGCAACCTCCGACACGTTGGCTCGGGTAGCTTCACCTTCTCCTTCGACGGGACCTTCAAGCACCGGGTCCAGAGGGAATTGGGGATCCCGGCTGGTGTAGCACGTCAGCACATACTCTGCGACGTTCTTCGCCAGGGATTGCCCCTCAACCTCCAACTGGTCCGCGATGACGTCACCCACCTTGGAGAGTTTGCCACCCGCCGAGCTCAACGCTTGCAACGCCAGGTCCGGCTCCGGCTCCGAATCATCCGGACGCACGGGACTGAAGCCCATTGGTGTCAGCGCGTCGTTGGCTTTGCTCAGGAACTCCCAAAATTGTAGGGAGTCCGCAGTCCTCAAGCCCTTCAGTTCCTCCAAGGATCTTTTGGCCACTGCCAGTTCAGAATTCTCACGAGCAAGGCGCTCAACCTCTTTGGCATTTTGCTGAATCTTTTCAGCAACCTGCTTCTCGAGTTTTTTGAGCTCCTCCTCCCGGAGGTGGATCTTGTTTTGGCGGTCGACCAGGTCCTTCTCCCGGCCCCTAACTTTCTTCTCCCTGGCAGCGATGGCACACTCTTGCTTGTAGAGTTCCTGCCCTCGCACCCAGGCCTTCTCCTCCTCCTCAATGCAATGCTCCTCCAATTCCTTGGTGCGTTCCTCGAGGCCCTTGTCAACCAAAGCCACCTTTTCGGCGAGCTCCTCCTCCCTCTTCAAGACATCATCCCGCAGCTCTAGTTTTGCTCTTCTTCTTTGAGCTTCTTCTCCGTCTCCTCAAGTGCCTCCCGACGCTTGATGAGGGTAGTGTTAACGGCTTCAAGCCTTTCTTGGCGATCATCAGCCGCACTATTAGTTGCCTTGGCCTGCTCATAAATGGCCCAGGATTGAGTGTCGAGGGCACGAGTCAAGCTCTCCCTATCATCTAATAATTTGCCCCAGTATTCCAGGCGGACCTTCTCCTGTTTGATCCACTCCTTGTTGTCTGCCAGCCTCGACTGCGCCAGCTTGGTCTCGAAGTAGAGTCGATTATGCCACCGCCTAAGGGTTTGGCGCTCCTCTTCAAGAGCCTTGCTATCGTGGTAAAACGCCAGCTGGACTTGACACAGACTGGAGCAAGCGTTGTCAATGGACAACGACAGGGTCCAGACCTGCTGGGGTCTCCTCCGCTGGTTCCAGCGGGTTCTCGCTTACAAAAATTGGGTCCCACTCCACAAGAGTGGACCCCTGAGCCTCCACGGCACTAGGGCCGTCCTCTGGGATAGCCTCAGTCACCACCGAGGAGGGTCCCACAGAAGAAGTTCTGACCTCCGAAAGTGGTTCTGAAGGCCCCGCCGCCAGGTCTTCATTTGCCCCCTCAGGCAGGGGGCCAGCGACTTCATCAAGGTACCCTGGATCAGCAGCAGGCACCTCCGCCGTCATCACTTCCGGAGCAGGGGCTACTTCCGGCTCCGGCCTGGGCTCCTCCTCCGCTGGTGGCTCGGGTGTTGGTGCCTCGACCATCATGGGTTCGAGTGCTGATGCCTCCGCAACGACGGGCTCGGGCGCTGGAAGGTCAACAACAACCGGCCCTGAGGCCGGAGCTTCAACCTCAACCGGCTCAGGCGCTGGAAGGACTTCAACTGCAACCGGCTCTGCAGCCGAAGCTTCAGTGGCAACCGGCTCTGAGGTCGGAGCTTCGGAGGTAGCCGGCTCAATCGTCGGGACTTCCTCAGCATCCGGCTCGCTCGTTAGGACTTCAATAACCTCCAGCTCAACCGCCGGGGCTTCGACAATTTCCAGCTCTGGGGCCGGAATCACTGCTTCCTCCGGCTCAGCAGCCGAAGCTTCCAACATCTCAGCATCAAGACCCGGGGCTTCAACCTCCGGGGCAGGTGCCGCTGGCGCATCTTCTCTCCCGTGGTCCGGTGCTACCACGGGAGTCTCGGGGGATGATTCGAGGTCCATGACCACGACAGCTGGCGCCGGAGCTGCCGCAGCTCCAGCCACCACTTGGGGCGGCACCGGGACAGGAGCAGAAGCCTCCGCCCTCACAGCTTCAGCTGCTGTGGCTGAGGGCAGAGCCTCACTCCTCTTCTTGGGGACGCTGCAGATGATGGATGAAGAAACTTAAAAAACAGTTACTACAACAAAACAACTGTCTGAGGTAAAGATAAAAAATTACCTCGGAATGCTTCCGCACCAGCTTGCACGGAATCTCTTTCCCGGGCGTTCTGGACTGACCATGGCCGCCGCCGGCGTGGTAGCTCCGGAAGGCCCCCCGAAACTTGTTTCAGCCACGGGCATTTCCTTAGTCGAGGCCCCCCCTCGACCGGGAAGGACCTCCGGACCCAGAGACCTCAGCTGGCCCTGGTACTGGAGTCACATGCCCGGAGCTAGCACCCCGGGAAGACACTGCTGCAAGTGCAGTCGCCGCAGTTGTAGAAGACCTCCCCCTCCGGGGAGAAGGAGCTGCTGCAGAGGGTGCAGGCCTGACGGACCTTCCGTCGGCATGCTTTAGCTTCCTCTTCCGGCTCGAGGGTTCGGCCGCCGGCTCCTTGCCCTTGCCGACGACTTTGGTCCTTGGCTTCAGGGTAGGGGCGGAGCCACCTTCAGAAGCCCCAGGGATCACCACCCTGGAAGTTGATCGTCTCTCGACGACACCGAGGTCGTCAAGCACCAGCATCGTCCGTCGGAGCTCCCTGCTGAACTGTACTTCCAAGTTTAGAGGGAGGAAAGCTGGTGGCAGGGTCAAGTCATCACCCGCGATGTCGATGCCATGCTGGAACTTCTTGAGATGAAACTCCAAGGTCGCCCCCTCCATGTTGGACTTCAGCCCGGTCTCGACCCGGTCGTCGTCCATCACACTGTTGAGGGACCAAGCGAGTTTTTCTCTCCTCTTCAGCGGTGCCCACCTGTTGACCAGGAAATTGCAAAATACCGCCTGAGGAGTTAATCCTCCCTCCACACAATGGCGGATCCTGGTCAGAGCAGGGTTGAAGGCATCCGACATCACCGGAGCCTCACTCCAAACTGCAGTGTCGATGTTGGGGAGGCCTTCTGGCAGCTACAACTTCTCATGCTCCTCCACCTGGATAACTATCCAATCTTTCTTC
Source organism: Tuctoria greenei (assembly GCA_036927565.1). Lineage (NCBI taxonomy): Eukaryota > Viridiplantae > Streptophyta > Magnoliopsida > Poales > Poaceae > Tuctoria > Tuctoria greenei. Next base: position 9,873,533 of record JAYESD010000010.1, on the reverse strand, counting down.
CAATCGTCTCACTTTCCAGAGGGAAACGACCGGAGGTACTTGAATGGGCACTTCTTGCGCTTCCCAAAGTAGTAGAAGCCAAGGTACTCATCACTCCTTCTGGTGGTATGGACGGTGAAGAAGGTCCGGAAAAGCTCAATGCAGGGGGGATGCCCACCCACATTTCACAGAAGTGGACGAAGACAGACACTAGAAGAATGGAGTGGGGGCCAAGGTGATACAGCTGCAGACCATAGAAGTCTAGCAACATCAAGAAAAAGGAGGAAAAAGGTGGGATCAACCCCACCATGGCGTACGCAGAAAAGTACACCATCATGCCGGCGTGCTCCTTCTCGAATGGGAGCTCTCCCCCGGCATGGACCAGGTGGTTGAAGAAGTCCGGGGACCACCCCATGAGGGCCCGGACCTTATTCAGGTCACTTTCAGTCTTCAAGCGGCTCTTGCGGAGACCCAACTCCATCGCAGCACAGTGAGGCAAGGGAGGAAAAGCAAGCACAAGTTTGAGAGTTCGAGCGCAAATTCAGATGAGAGGCGTAAAGAACCCCAGACGGTGCGCGCTTTCCTTCTTAGGTAAGCCCCCGCAATGCTTGGATGGAAACCGTAGGGAAGCCGAAGATACTATTCAAAAATTTCACTCTGCGGATGACAAGAGGGCCCGGGACCACCCCGACGATCAAGTCGAGGTTCTTACCCAGGCGAACGGTTGTCATCATGAGAGGCGGGAAGCCCGAAGGCGGCGGCCTGACAAGGCGCGCAGAACCAATACAATTTTCGTATCGGGAACCGTCGACCTTCAATTGCGTGAGATTCGCACGCCAAAGATCTCATTTCCCGCACCCGGGATATGCCATGTGACGAGGATTTAACTCCAAAACTATCTCCAACGGCACATCTGAAGACCTTTGAAGACTCGGCTCAAACTTCAAAGGATGGACCCACCTCCGGCGGAATGACTTCACCCAAGGGGTCTTCCCCAGAGGTGGGCCCAGGGGTCCACTATCGGTACCCTGGGTACCGTATACCCCTTGAGATTGCAAAGATCTCAAGGAAATGTCATCTACTTGATTTGAGGACCTTCGGAGGCCCACATGTCAGACATAACCGGACCCGCTTCCCCAACATGGTTAGTCCCAGGGTCGCCATGTGTACCATCGAACCGGAGCTACCGCCCACACGGGGGAAGCTCCGGGCTATGTACCATAACGGCACCCTAGAACCTAACCCCAGACCGAGGGAAGCTCCAGAACTGACACGTGTCTGGTGGCACCGGACCTATCTGTTCCCCCACAGTATGCTCCGGAGCTGCCACGTGTCCAACCGTCGGATCTTCAGCCTCAAACCTCCGGTAGAATCCACAACGGCTCCAGATCTTCAAAGGGGAATCAAGGACTTCAAGACCCGATTAAGTGTCATTAATACTATATTAATGACACATGATCGGACGACCCTAATTACCAGTAACGGCGCTGTCAAAGCCCGTAACTCGGTCATTAAGGGTAATTGAGCGCATCAAATGTGTATCAATATTAGTAGCCGCCGGGGCCACATGTCGGGCCAGGCCAACTTGTAACGGCCTGTCCTTGTACTATAAAAGGACAGACCAATGATACATAGAGGGGGGCTGAGATCATTTGATCTGATTCAAGCTGATCTGCTCTGGGATCGGATCTGGTCTGATCGGCTCACACGCGCACTCAACTCACATCACCTGAGTTGAGTTGATACATCCAATACAACACCAACACACCCCGTGGAGTAGGGTATTACGCTCAGGCAGACCGAATCACGTAAATCTTTGTGTCTCCTATGTCATTTTACATTTCACCTTCTTGAATCTCCGCGCGCCCACACCGAACTTCAAACTCCGCAAACACTTTTAGTAGTGTCGGGAGATATGCCGGATCAAAACCACCGACAATACGCCATCGTAAGCGGATCAATTGCAGTAATCTCACCATGCGAGAGGTAGCATGGAAGTCTTTCCATGGCTTGGCACGGAAAAGTTAATAGGAGTCTCTGAAACTTTCCATGTTTCTGAGAACCTATGACACGCGGTACTCTAGCGTGCTTCAAAGTTAGTGGGAGCCCCCGTCGGGTGGTGTACAACCCGATAGTATGCCTCTCTAGAATCATTCATATTCTATGGGAGCATGCGAAACACGTATGCCCGAGCGTGTATAAGCCGGTTCGTACGATAGTCTTTGCTGTACAGACGTATTACAGCCATGTACCTCGAGACATGACATCGCTCGAGGGCGACTCACACCAGAGTCGTATGCATTTACTTTTGTATATATTATTGTGACTACCTGTCATGTTTCCCCGTGCCGCCCTTGAGGTGTGATGTTGTGAAAGGGGATTGTTTGTCTTTTGCAGCATTGACTACGGTAGCGACCCGTGTAGCACACATTTGCGAGTGAATGATACTAGGACCACCTATAACCGTATCCAGATATACCGGTTAGAATTTTCTTTGGTGAGGCACGTAATACCGTCAGTATCGACTTTGATACTTGAACATCCCCAAGATCAGAATGGTTGCATTACATTTTTGGAAAGTCCTACTACCAGTTGCTGCTAAGTTTTGGACATTGCAAGGTGAATATCACTCATAACTCGTGAAGAATCAAGGTTCTTTATTTCTGGCAGAAGTTTTCTCAACTTTGCCAGGTCATAATCTTGGTAAGTAGAAAAATAACATAAGGATATGCTATATGGGTAGAAATATCATCAAGTCCACTACAAAGTTTATTTTGGTCTTTATGACTGAAAATGATCCTACCTTGGTGTAAACTGAACTCCACAAAAACTACTACAAATGTCTTACCCAATTACACAGTCTCTGTATTTTCACCATAACTTCTTGTAGAAAAAATCTTCTGCCCTATTTTTATACATATCTGGAAAGGGCAGAATCATCACTACAACTTTGTAAATTGAAGTGTTTTCTAATTCGACACCGAACCAATCCAAATCCCAGGTTGAAACTGGTACACTGCAGATCTGCTGGCAGAAAACCAGTCAACTCATCTGTCAACTTTAGACAGTCATATCTCCTAATATTAAAATTTGACATAGTCATATATATATATTTATGGAAAGCTTAGGAAGTCCTCTATCAACTTTCTATTCAACTCCTGGTCTGAATCTTTAATTATCAGAGCCCAATTCCAATTGTCGCAAACGCTGTTCTGGCAGTCCAGGACCAGAAATCATTTGTGCATAGTTGGAATTTGCGAGCTTTGACCTGTATAACAACTTCGTAAGCCTGAACCAAATCTATTTCTGGAATATTAACATGATTTGGTACCATGTTTATTTTGTAATTAACTCAAGATATTGTTTTTATATACCTGTATAAACTGTGGACAAAAACCCACATATACAGGAGAGGTTCTGTCAAAATTTCCAGAAAATTTTAGTCAAATTCATACCTGTATAACTTTTAATACAGAGCTCACCTGGATCTTTTCAAGTACAATATGGAAAGGTTATGAAGTGCTATAAAACTTTTGTATTCAACTCAAATCCTATTCCTGCCATTTACTGGGAGCAAATTTCGAATTTATACAGGATGGTCCGCTGGAACAGAACTGAAGTTCATATTCCAGATTTGAACTGTCTTGTAATGATTAATCAAGCTTCTATATCTTCCATTCCAGAATTGCTACGGGGACAAAGTAATACATTCTGGAAAGGTTTTTGAGTTTACTATAAATTTGTAGTTGAACTCCAGACCAAATTCTGCATTTAACTGTGAGAAATAATTACATTTCTACAGACTGGTCTGATGGACCAGAAACTGGACGGCATACCAGTATGCGATATTATCAACTCAAATCGTTTTAGTTTCACCTTCTTATGTCACTCATCAGGTCTAGGGGTGATTACTCCACATGATTGATTAACATAAAGTTGAAACACCATGTTAAGTTATTGGTGGGCAGTATCACTTATTTGGGTCTAGTTCAATGTTCTAATCTTTATTTACACCTTGCCTACTGCATTGTAAAGTGATGCATATTACGGTCTTTATCATGATTCCAGTTGGTACTGCAACTTTGGATCTTAACCGTAATGCTCACTCTTGCAGCATGGATCACACTAATTTTGAGGGTGAACCGGGTAATTCTGCTCATGGTGGAGATGACTCAACTCTACCACCAGTGCCATCATCCACCGGATTGGCAGAAGTCTTAGCAAGGATGGCCCAGTCTCTGCAGACATTGGTACAATGGAGTGTACAACCTGAGGCCCGACCACTTGATCGACCTCAAGTCACATATCTGGATTTCTTGGCGACTCAACCACCAGTTTTCACAGAAGCCTTGGAACCATTGGAGTCGGGTCATTGGCTCCGGGTGATTGAAGCCAAGTTTGAATTACTCCAGTGTGATGAGTATCAGAAGGCTTTATTTGCCGCTCAACAACTTCATGGATCCGCAGGAGCTTGGTGGTCTGAATATCTCACCACTCTCCCTGATGGTCATCGTGTGACCTGGCCGGAGTTCCGTGATGCTTTTCGTGCACGCCACATTTCTACAGAGATGATTAAAACCAAGTCGGAGGAGTTTGTGGAGTTGAAGCAAGGAGAAATGAGTGCTTATGAATACTCCAAGGCGTTCAATCATTTGGCTCAATATGCGCCTGAGTATGTGAATACCGAGGCATTGAAGTGTGATTGTTTCTTTCGAGGACTGGACGTCAAGCTTCGAGCTCGACTGGTGTTATTCAATAATGGCAACTACAATGACTTGGTTGGTGCCGCTATTGTTCAGGAGGATGCAACTCTTCGCTATCAGGCAAAGAAGAGGAAGAGGAAGACATCACTGAAGATTATCAGTGATGTTCCTCAGGAGGATCGAGCGGTATATTGCTTACCGTCCGGTTGAGAGCTTTGGTCGAGTGAGCAACCACAACAGGTTCGGTATCACTCCTATCCAGTGGAGACCTTACTTGCACCTCAGCAAAGCGTGCAAGTGTGTCCTGGTTCTCTACCGCAACAGTATGATCTCACTCTTGCAGCCCAATCTCTGCAAGATGTGCATATTGTCAGCCCACCCCAATTCAGTGGAAAGCACAGAATGCATTTAGCACGGGAACGTCGCAAGACAGAACATGACCGTGTCCAATTATCCTTTTCCAAGAATTCTGATCAGCTCCATGAACTTAAAAAGAAAACCTCATCGAAGTCCGCCAGTGTTAATTATGCTGCGATTGAGGACATTCCAGAAGGAGAACCTGTTTTAGTAGGCATGTTTACTTTACATGATCAACCAGTAGTCGTTCTGTTTGACTCTGGAGCTACTCATAACTTTGTGAGCAAGTATTTTGTGTTGAAACATCAAGTGCCAATTGTGACTGTCTCACATCCTTTTTGTGTCAGTTCCCCTGGAGGCAATATTTCAGCTAATGAGGTTGTTTCTCGAGCACCTTTGTGCATGGGTGGAAGTATCTATCCGGTGAACCTCATCATTTTGGAAGGTCAGCAGATTGACCTCATCTTGGGTATGTCATGGTTCACACATCATGGAGCTATCTTTGATATCAGCTCGCGAACTGTCCAACTGAATTCTCAATTCCATGGTAGCAACACTTTAAAACTTTTGGATACCACACCAACAGTCTCAGCGGTGCATCACACAAGTGCCAAGAAGCTTGAGGATATCCCCGTAGTGTGTGAATATCCAGACGTGTTTCCTGACGATCTTTCGGGCATGCCACCAGAACCTGACGTCGAGTTCAAGATTGAACTTACGCCAGGAACCATGCCAATCTCAAGAAAGCCATATAGGATGGCACCGAAGGAACTTGCGGAATTGAAGGAGCAGCTGAATGACTTATTGAGCAAGGGTTTTATTCGCCCAAGTTCATCACCTTGGGGCTGTTCTGCATTGTTTGTGAAGAAGAAGGATGAGACTTTGAGGTTGTGTGTGGAATATCGTGCACTGAATGCTGTCACCATCAAGAACAAGTATCCACTACCACACATTGATATCTTATTCGATCAATTAGTGGATGCTAAGGTATTTTCGAAGATGGACCTTTGTTTAGGTTATCATCAAATTAAGATTCGACCTGAGGACATTCCAAAAACCGCATTCTCTATGAGGTATGGGATGTATGAGTACCTTGTCATGTACTTTGGGTTGACCAATGCACCAGCTCACTTCATGTATCTCATGAATTCGGTGTTTATGCCGGAGTTGGACAAGTTTGTCGTGGTATTCATTGATGACATCTTGGTGTATTCTAAATCTGAAGAAGAACACGCTAAACACTTGCGTATTGTGCTGCAACGGCTAAGGGATCACAAACTGTATGCAAAGTTCAGCAAGTGTGAGTTTTGGATTAACCAAGTGCCATTTCTAGGGTACATCATCTCGGTTGCTGATATTGCAGTTGATCCAAGCAAAATTGTACAAGTCCTGAAGTGGAAATCTCCCAAATCCGTACATGAAGTTCGTAGTTTCCTTGGCTTGGCTGGCTATTATCGGAGGTTCATTCCGAGTTTCTCAAAGATAGATAAACCAATGACGGAACTACTGAAGAAGGGAACGAGATATGTATGGACTAAAGAATGTGAAGAAACATTTCAAGCCTTGGTGAAACACCTCACAACAGCACCGGTGTTGGCTCAGCCAGACACAGCCAAACCATTTGATGTCTATTGTGATGCATCTGGCATTGGTATTGGTTGTGTACTCATGCAAGATAGAAGAGTGATCGCGTATGGATCCCGGCAGCTTCGGAATCATGAACAACATTATACGACTCATGATCTTGAGCTCGCTGCCGTGGTGCTCGCATTGAAGATGTGGAGGCACTATCTATTAGGCAATCTAGTGCATCTCTACACTGATCACAAGAGTTTGAAGTACATTTTCACCCAGAAAGACTTGAATATGCGACAGCGAATATAGTTGGAATTGATCAAAGACTATGAGATTAAGATCCACTACCATCCTGGCAAAGCAAATGTGGTTGCAGATGCGCTGAGCCGCAAGTCTCATGTCAATCATCTATCGATCATTTCAATGGAAGAGGATGAGCCGAGTTTATACTTGGTTCCATATGGAGCGCTCTACAATCTAGCCCTCATCCCTACCATCAGGGAAGATATTGTAGAGGCTCAAAAGGAAGACAAGGGAATGTCGCACATTCGGTGAAGAATGAAGAAGGGGGAGATGAAATGCTTTCGATGTGATGATCACGGTACTATTTGGTTTAAAGACCGTATAGTCGTGCCCCATGACATGGAGCTACGAAAGAAGGTCTTGGATGAAGCACACTTATCCAAGTACTCTATTCATCCGGGTAGCAACAAGATGTACCAAGATCTGAAGAAGAAATTTTGGTGGTCCCGGATGAAGCGAGAGATAGCGAAGTATGTATCCGAATGTGATACCTGTCAGCGAGTGAAAGCCGACCATTTGAGGCAAGCCGGACAGTTACAACCCTTGAAGATACCGGCATGGAAGTGGGAAGACATCAGCATGGATTTCATCGTAGGGTTACCCCTCACTTTCCATAAGCATGATTCGATTTGGGTGATAGTTGATCGGTTGACCAAGTCAGCTCATTTTATCCCTGTCAACACCAACTATCGTGCTTCCATGTATGCAGAGTTGTATATCACAAGGGTCATTTGCCTACATGGAGTACCCCACACTATCATTTCAGATCGTGGAGCCTTATTTGTTGCTCGATTTTGGGAGCAGCTCCACACATCATTGGGTACCAAGTTGATTCAAAGCTCTACTTATCATCCGCAGACTGATGGTCAGACAAAGCGAGTAAATCAAGTACTTGAGGACATGCTACGAGCTTGTGCCATCCACCATGGTAAAAATTGGGATGATCATCTACCATTGGCGGAGTTTTCATATAACAATGGCTATCAAGCTAGTATCTAGATGGCGCCATATGAACCTCTCTATGGCAGGAAGTGCCGCACACCATTGAATTGGTGTGAGTCTGGTGAAAGAGTGACATATGGCATTGACTTGTCAACGAAGCGGAAGAACGAGTGCGAGTAATCCAAGCCAATCTCAAGGCTGCTCAATGTCGACTGAAGAGTTATGCAGATAAACGACGTCGACCTCTTCACTTCGACATTGGGGATCACGTTTACCTTCGTGTATCTCCAATGAAAGGGATTCATCGTTTTGGAGTGAAGGGAAAGTTGGCTCCATGATTCATCGGGCCGTTCACGATCACTGAGAAATGCGGACCTGTGGCCTATCGTCTGGAGTTACGGGCGTCTCTCTCTGGAATTCATAATGTATTCCACATCTCTCAGTTGTGGAAGTGTCTCAAATTCCCAGCTGAGGTCCGCTCGGAAGATCTTGACGCTCTGCGACCTGATCTCACTTATTTTGAGCATCCGGTCAGGATCATCGATGAGAAGACTCGCACCACAAGAAACCGCACTTTGCACTTTTACAAAGTCTCGTGGAACAACCATACCGCTGACGAAACGACTTGGGAAAGCGATGATTTTCTTAGATCGAACTATCCGAACTTGTTAACGTTATATGTTCATTAGATCTTTTCCTTTTATCCTTCCTTTTGTAATCTCGGGACGAGATTCTTTTAAGGGGGGGGGGAATGTAAAATCCCACATTTTCCTTCATATGAGGTTCAGTTGTAAGTTGGTTATCAACCCTAATGGAGACCAATTATAACTATGCTTATGAACTTGATCTCATCAAATAATTTCTTCCACTCATGCTTAAATTTTATTAACATGAGGAATGGACTTCACCAATAATCTTAGATTAATTCTTTGACCTCTCTTCAAAGTTTGAAATTATTTGAATGGAGGATCCTAGGTCAAATTAATATGCAGTACCCAATATATATTCAAATTAATTGCAAATTGAATATACTACTGTATATTTGGCCCCATCAAAATTATTCAATTCAGAGACCATAAATTTTTTTTATTGTTCACTAATATTCCAAATAGACTTCCTGCAAAGTTTCAGAAATTATGAACTCCATTTGATATTTTATTTGAGAGCTTAGCAGACTCGAGCCATATTAGAATTCAAATTTTAAGTTCTGTTCAAACTTTTTGCACATCAAGATTTGAATACACCATCATGGTCAGCATAACTTGTTTGACTTATTCCCCAAGTTTCACAATTTTTGAAACTCATTTGCTATTTAATTCAGTGGCCCCATTGAATTTCATTCAAATTCAAATTCAAATTTGAATTTCAAAAAAACTTTTTCCAATTCGAAATCCAACTTCAGAATCACATTCCAGATATTGATATGAGCCTATCCATAAGTTTTTATGATTTTTGGACATCAGTTGGTAGGATATTTTGGTTAACAGAGAGGAGTGAATTGAAGAGACAGTGGGACCCACTAGTCAGAGGAACGAATATGTGAATACCCTGCTTCAACTCACCGTAGCGACGACACCTCCCGGCATGCATGCTCCAGCGCGACAGCAGCGAGCTGCTCCCTGTTTGATCCCTACAAATACCCCCCCCCCTTGCTCTCTCTCTCTCCCAGCTCTCTCTCTCTCTCTCTCGGTCCCCATCGCGCCCACGCGTGCAGAACCGAGCGCAGCGACATTTCCTCGCCGTTCCTGCCGCAGCTCGCAAGCAAGCCGAGGTTTGATCCCAAGCTCCACAGCAAAGTTGCGCACCACTTTCTTCTCCACCATCCAGTCCAATTGGTTCGTCATTTCCTCAACCGTGCGCTCGTTAAATTGCAGATTTCCACCGTTGATTTTTGGCCGCCAGGAAGGAGCTCTTTTGCTCCACCGTGGACAGCTCCACACAAGCCTTGTCAAGCTTCGACTCCCACATAGAAAAGAATCGCCATCCTGCCCTTTTACTCTCGGTAAAACCCTCTCCTCATTTCATTCACTATGTCATGAGAAATTATTAATTTACCGAAACTAGTTCATACCTTCGCCATTAGATCTCGAGCTCAATTCGTTTTCTACGTGTAATAATTCTTGGCAATAGCTTGCAATTGTGTTCACTAACTCCTAACACGCACATCAAAACAATAATATTAAGAAATAATCAAGCAACGGTCGAGAAATCGAACTTTTCCCCACCGCTATTAAAAAAGGGCTCGGTTCACTGTCGAGAACCCCCTTACGCCTAGTTTTCCTTCGATTGGTGGCCATTTCCTTGTTCCTTGGATCACCAATATGCTCCTGGACATTGCAGCACATCATTTGGTACACTCCCATGCGAGATCACCGTCGGCCATGCCAAGACCGCCGCGGTTGCCGACGACGGCGAGGTTCTGCTCGCCGTCGGCTGTCACCATGGTGTCCCACGGGTGTCCTTTGCTCCATGGAATTTATCCCCACAAAAAGATTGAAGTTTGGTCTAGCTTTGAGGTGGGAACGTCGGACGCCATCGCAATCCCCCTGTTCTAGATCGGGGTGAACCGAGGTTGAAGACGACCCTGACCCATGGGGCCCATTCGTCAGAGAGAGGAAGGCGCGCCCGGATCTGGTGTGGCCGGTGATCCAGTGCGGCTACGGGGTTAAATCAGTGGGCCTTGGTGTTGCTTCAGCACGATTGGCTCATTTTAAAACCGTGGGCCCGGGTTGATTTATTTAAACTTTCCCAATAGAAAATAAATTCCAGATTTTAATCAAAGTTAGAAAATCCATAACTCTCTGTACAGTCATCCAAAAATTTTCAAACAAATTTTGTTTGAAAGAACTTGAGTTCAAATTTCTGTTAGTACCAATTAAGATCCATAAAAATAAGTTTTCATTTATGGATAATTATCCTTCTCCAAACACTCCTGGAATTTTCACAGCAAATATTTCCACTAGAAAAATCCCCAAAATTCACATAAAATACATTGTCCTGTTATTGCTTACCAGAAAAAGTTTGGGAGCCATTGAACTTGTATAACCTAATCAAATTCCAAATCCCTTTATGCTGTTCAGTTATAAAATAGAACTGTAACCAGGAATTTAATCAAACTTCTAAATTCAATTTCTCTTAGTATCCCTGCTCTAAAAATCTCAAGTAAAATCCTGTATAACATTTATGATCTGAAATTTCAGGTTGTACAGTTAGTTTGGTATGAAAACCTGTATGACTTTCTGTATAATTCAATTGCCTTTTTCCTTCATTGGATTATTACAGATGTTCAGTTACTTTGTTATATCCCAAATTTGAACTGAACCTTGCTTTAGTCATATACTATCTCCTATAGAAAGTTCTGATTTATTAGACCTAATATCCTGGCCAAAATTCAATTCCCAATCTGAATGTTAATTGAAAAACTAAATTCAGTTATAAAATAATTCCAGAAATTCCTAGCAACTTTAGAATTCAATATCTCTTTCACAAAAAACTTCGAAAATTGTGAGATAAATTTTTCTAGAACCAGTGAGACCCCCTCTACATGATACCTCCACTGGTAGCCATGATACATCTCCAAAATTTCAAGCAAAATTTTGAGAAGGTTAGTACTTACCATAATTTTTAGGAACAACAAACTTATTTGATCATCTCCTGTTCTTTGCAAGAGTATTCCTTGTAGTCCCTAACATCTACAATAAAAATCACAAAGCCAAAGAAGATCATTCACTCACTATAACCATAGTTAGAAGCTTATGAACTATATATACATTATAATTTACTAGCATTCATATATGCATGTCGTGTAGTGATCGATATTGACGAGAAGTGTCGCTTGGAGGAGAAGACCAGGGCGTCCACTTGAAGTCCTTGGCAGAGTCTTCAGAGAAGGACCACTAACAATTGACATTTAATCGAGTCGCAAACTAAGGCAAGCCCTGGTTTGCATTTAAGAGCTTTTCAAAGTTTTCCAGTTTTATTCATTTACGTCTTCAGTTGATATTGTACATTACGTATAAGGTGTTTGATACTCCACCTGCATATCCACAAATCCGATGGGAGGGTTGGAAAGGTTTACAGCTTGACATGTAGAACTGCCAATGCTAATGTTGTAGATATACCGGTAGAAGTCGAGTAGTTGGAATCTACTCGCGAGATAGGAATAACAGTTCATATGAGGGTGAAAGATAAAATAATGTCTTATGAAATGAATACGAGACAGGGCAGGGGGAATAGGAGTCAACGAGATGGAATCTCGGGCGCATAGCGCTGCCTGTGTTGCTTGAGGACCATGTCGTATGCGGCACCGTTGGGCAAGCTTGAACTGTACCGGTTGCATAATGGGATATGGGCCCAATAAACTGATCTAACTCCAGACTGTAATGTGGAGACTCCTCGGTTGTCCTTGAATGGAGATGAGAAGGTAGAAAGGTGTAAATCTCCTAGCGGAATGTTTTGAGTGTTCGTGTAGGGGACCTTTTGCGGTCTTGGGTGAAAGGTGGCCGCATATAACGTGCGGGGGGGGGGGGGGGGAGAGCACGTAGGTGTCTACCACGCGGGTGTGCGTGTCGTGCAGTCCGGGTGTGTCCTGATTGCAATCACCGTCCCTCGCGGTTATTTGAGTACCACTTGTCCGTCGCTGTCGTGACATAGTAAATACTAAAGAAGCCATAAGAATATGATGTATTGAATTATAATTGCTCTGCAACCTTGTGTGTCTTAGAGATAGCACAATTAAAAGTTTACAGTTTCCCCATACTTTAGCTGTAATAGCATTATGTGCTTTGGGCATGTCATATCATTGGCAAAGTGTTTCTTGTTTGATTGTGGAGTCTATGATGTGCCGTGCCTGAAGAATGTCATTTGCTACTTAAAACATGATTATAAGGATCCACTTGTAGGTGAGTCTATTTATGTTATTCCTTACCTATGTTTAGTCTTTACCTTGCATATGTCTAGTGAGACGGGTCAGTCTTGTTGAGCCTTATGCTCACGTTTGCAGTTAACGTGTTTTTGCAGGTTATACCGTTGATGAAGGGCCAAACGACGGCGCCTTATACCCTTTAGGGTTCATGTCTGAGTAAGAGCCCTGCACGCCGCCGAAATCTGTGAGTGTTGCTAGTGTAAAGCGTCCGAGATTATGGACAACTTTACTCATGCATAGCTAGTGCTTAGAGCGTAGTATGATGTATATACTTCTTTCCTACGTTACATATTGTAAAACTTCCACTGTGTTTATAAAGCAAAGACTTAGAATTGTATTTTATTCTCGTTCTTTTCTTGTATACTGTTGGGTGTCGCATCACACAACACCACCCAATGAGATCCTTGGATGTCGGGATTCCAGTCCCCACAAAACAGAGCCGCTGCACAATTATTTCAGCAAATAGAATATATCGAATCGACCAAAAATGGCACTGCAATGTAAAGGCAAAAGATCAGACACTCCAATTTTAAACTCACATGCAAATCATGTGACCGAAAGTTCGAACAGTCCTAACCAAGTAAAGAGTAAATGTTCCTCCTGAAAAACACGTTTGTAAAGATCAACCATGTCAACTTACGTGCAACTCATGTGACTGAAAGTTCGGACAATCTGAATTGAGAAACATGTGCGAGTCACGTGAGAAAAAGTTCGGACACTCCGAAGCGTGAAACACGTGAAATTCGCGTGAGGAGAAGTTCAGACAATCCGAAACCATCGAGGGTAACTGTCGAAGTGTAGCAACGACACTTCCCCCGATACTACTAAAGTGTAGCCCGCGGAGGTTCTTGTTATGGTTGGGGCAAGCAGAGATCAGGATCAAGATGGCGACACCAGAGATTTACGTGGTTCGGGCCGCCAGAGCATAATATCCTACTCCACGGTGCGTGTGTGTGTGTGTGTGTGTGTGTTGTATTATGAATCGCTAGAAAGTGTAGTCTCTGGCTCCACTTGGAGTTGTTCCGGGGTCCTCTTGTATCATGTGGCTCAGTCCTTTTATAGTCCAAGGACTGACCATTACATCATTAGCCTGACCTGACATGTGGCCCTAGCGTATTAAATGGCCTAATACACTGTCTATGGGTATTAAGATGGTTAATAGTGTGATAACGCGCCTTAATGGTTGTGTTATATCTATTAACAGTGCTTTGATCATGTCTCGTTAATACAACATTAATGACACGTAATCAAATCTTGTAACTACCGCTTTAACTGTCCCTTGAATGTCCGTCAATGCATTTGTTGATGGTGAAGGTCCGGAGTCTCCACACGTGGCAGCTTTGGAGCTTCCCCTTGCGGAGAGGTAACTTCAGAACCATTTTACACGAGTCAACACCGGAGCTTCCCTCTGCTAGGGGTTAGGTCCGGGGTCATTATACACGTGTTGATCCCGGAGCTTCCCTGTGTTGGGAGTTTAGCTCTGGATTTACATTACACGCGTCAATCTTCGGAGCTACCCATATGAGGGATGCGGGTCTGGTGTAATATGACATGTGGGGCCTGAGGAGACCTTCAACTTTGACGGGCAGAACTATTTCACACTTCTTGCGGTATCATAGGGTATCCGGTACGCAGGGTACCGACAGTAGCATTACTCCCCAAAAACACGTTAAAAAGTTTGGAAATTCCAAAACCGTCGAAGGTAACATTACTTCCAAAATACACTAAGACAAGTTCAGACAATGTGTATCGGGGTGTATCATGGTGTAACGGTGTAAGCTTCAAAACTTTGAATGTAAACCTTCACTTTTATTCTAATTGACAATATATTTAGCACACATAGGTCTCACAATTGTATTTTAGAAAGATAGACCATGCAGCGCGTGCCAAGTCACGAAACAAGTTGGAGCACTACATCCCGCCAAGAACATAATGACAACTACAAGACCATTGGAGCTACTACTTATGGACCTCTTTGGCCCGATCGCCTACATTAGTATCAGTGGCAACAAATATGGTTTAGTAGTTGTAGATGATTTAAGATTTACTTTGATATTTTTCTTGCATGATAAGGGAGAGGTACAAAGTGTTCTTAAGAAAATCTTAAGGATAGCTCTATTGACGATCGTTATATACCAATTTCGACCGTCAATATAACTCAATTATGTGAGGGAATAAATATTTCTTACACACATCATAGTTAGATTTAACATAATTCCACTTGTGCGTGGAGAACTAATGCATGCAGGAGTTTTTATGCAGAAATGATGGAGAATGAGGGGAGCAATCCTGAAAAGTGCCACCCTAGCCAATCACGCGATGACATGTGGCATCACATGGATCCATGGATCCATTCCCAGGCATATCTGAGGGAATCCAACGGAAATTCATGTGGGGAAGGCACATGGGCCCTACATATCAGTCACCCAGAGGAAGCACAACCGAGGGGGGCCAGGACTAGGTCGGTCGACCCCTAGCTCGGTCGACTTGGCCCTGGCGCCAAACCAGGTCAGCTTCCATGTGCTGACTCCTAATGGCTCCCTGAAGGCAACAAAGATTGATTCGCGTGCTAATTGTGTCGGGAACCGTCTCTACTCCGTGTATAAATAGGGGGGTGCCTCACTTCTCCCATACACCACTCAAGTCCAAATTGGGAAAGGTATGACTCATGTATCTTTTCTTTTATTTGTGACTTTATACTTTATGATAATGTTATTATTAGTCTTTACTTATTCATGTACTTGAATAATGTGTTCCTTGATTTGTTGTGGAGTCCATGTATGTGATAGGTGTAGATTTTGCTATGATCTAGTCATAATGCTCATATCATGTTATCATAAACAACATACACCACCACTATAGTCTAATTACCTATTAATATGATTATGTTAATATGAGTAATTTAGTGATTTGTCCAAACATTGGTTTCAACGATGTTTAGGTTAGTCATTGCCTTAGGATGGTACTTGCACTGCAACTCTTGAGCTATTTACTTATTATGTAAGCATGGCCCTTGAGTTCTAGTTTCTTTTAGTATGAATTAAGATCCATAAAAATAAATTTTCATTTATGGATAATTATCCTTCTCCAAACACTCCTGGAATTTTCACAGCAAATACTTCCACTGGAAAAATCCCCAAAATTCACATAAAATACTTTGTCTTGTTATTGGTAACCAGAAAAAGTTTGGGAGCCATTGAACATGTATAACCTAATCAAATTCCAAATCCCTTTCTGCTGTTCAGTTATAAAATAGAACTGTAACCAGGAATTTAATCAAACTTCTAAATTCAATTTCTCTTAGTATACTTGCTGTAAAAATCTCAAGTAAAATCATGTATAACCTTTATGATCTGAACTTTCAAGTTGTACAGTTAGTTTGGTATGAAAACCTGTATGACTTTCTGTATAATTCAATTGCCTTTTTCCTTCATTGAATTATTACAGATGTTCAGTTACTTTGTTATATCCCAAATTTGAATTGAACCTTGCTTTAGTCATATACTATCCCCTATAAGAAGTTCAGATTTATTAGACCTAATATACTGGTCCAAATTAAATTCCCAATCTGAATGTTAATTGAAAAAATAAATTCAGTTATAAAATAATTCCAGAAATTCCTAGCAACTTTAGAATTCAATATATCTTTCACAAAAACATCGAAAATTGTGAAATAAATTTTCCTAGAACTAGTGAGAGCCCCTCTACATGATACCACCACTGGTAGCCATGATACATCTCCAAAATTTCAATCTTTATTACTTACCATAATTTTTAGGAACAACAAACTTATTTGATCATCTCCTGTTCTTTGCAAGAGTATCCCTTGTAGTCCCTAACATCTACCATAAAAATCCCAAAGCCAAAGAAGATCATTCACTCGCTATAACCATAGTTAGAAGCTTATGAACTATATATACATTATAATTTACTAGCATTCATATATGCATGTCGTGTAGTGATCGATATTGACGAGAAGTGTCGCTTGGAGGAGAAGGCCAGGGTGTACACTTGAAGTCCTTGGCGGAGTCTTCAGAGAAGGACCACTAACAATTGAAATTTAACCGAGTCGCAAACTAAGGCAAGCCCCGGTTTGCATTTAAGAGCTTTTCAAAGTTTTCCAGTTTTATTCATTTACGTCTTCAGTTGATATTGTGCATTACATATAAGGTGTTTGATACTCCACCTGCATATTCACAAATCCGATGGGAGGTTTGGAAAGGTTTACAGCTTGACGTGTAGAACTGCCAATGCTAATGTTGTGGATATACCGGTAGAAGTCGAGTAGTTGGAATCTACTCGCGAGATAGGAATAACAGTTCATATGAGGGTGAAAGATGAAGGAATGGCTTATGAAATGAATACGAGACCGGGCAGGGGGAATAGGAGTCGACGAGATGGAGTCTCGGGCGCATAGCCCTGCATGTGTCGCTTGAGGACCGTGCCGTATGCGGCACCGTTGGGCAAGCTTGAACTGTACCGGTTGCATAATGGGATATGTGCCCAATAAACTGATGTAACTCTGGGTTGTATTGTGGAGACTCCTCGGTTGTCCTTGAATGGATATGCCAAGGCAGAAACGTGTAAATCTCCTAGCAGAACGTTTTGAGTGTCCGTGTAGTGGACCTTTTGCTCGGGATGAAGAGGTTTGTCGACATTGGGGTCTTGGGTGAAAGGTGGCTGTGTATAACGCGGGGAGGAGAGCACGTAGGTGTCTCCCATGCGGGTGTGCGTGTCGTGCAGTTCGGGTGTGTCCTGATTGCAATCATCGTCCCTCGCGGTTATTTGAGTACCACTTGTCCATCGCTATCGTGACGTAGTAAATACTAAAGAAGCCAGCAAAATATGATGTATTGAATTATAATTGCTTTGCAACCTTGTGTGGCTTAGAGATAGCACAATTAAAAGTTTACAGTTTCCCCATACTTTAGCTGTAATAGCATTATGTGCTTTGGGCATGTAATATCATCGGCAAAACATTTCTTGTTTGATTGTAGAGTCTATGATGTGCCGTGCTTGAAGAATGTTATTTGCTACTGAAAACATGACTATAAGGATCCACTTGTAGGCGAGTCTATTTATGCTATTCCTTACCTATGTTTAGTCTTTACCTTGCATATGTCTAGTTCACTAGACGGGTCAGTCTTGCTGAGCCTTATACCCACATTTGCAGTTAACAAGTTTTTGCAGGTTATACCGTTGATGAAGGGCCTAACGACGACGCCTTATACCCTTTAGGGTTCACCGCTGAGTAAGATCCCTGCACGCCGCCGAAATCTGTGAGTGTTGCTAGTGTAAAGCGTCCGAGGGCTTGGACAACTTTACTCATGCATAGGTAGTGCTGAGAGCATAGTATGATATATATATATATACTTCTTTCCTACGTTACATATTATAGAACTTCCACTGTGTTTATAAATCAAAGACTTAGAATTGTATTTTATTCTCGTTCTTTTTCTTGTATACTGTTGGGTGTCGCATCGCACGACACCACCCAATGAGATCCTTGGATGTCGGGATTTCGGTCCCCACAAGCATGGTATCAGAACATCATTGGGAACAGTGTACTTGAAAAGAGCATATTTTCAAAACTTAGGATTTATGAGTGAGGAATTAGCTATATGCCCTTATAAGGAGTATTATTAGTATAAGATATAAAGGTGGTAAACTAACTTATATGTTATTAATTCTGTAATGATGCTCTGACGTCAGGTAAGAGGTAAGGTACGTGTCGGTACCCTGGGTACCGTATACCCTTTGAGATTGCAAAGATCTCAAGGAAATGTCATCTACTTGATTTGAAGACCTTCGGAGGCCCACATGTCAGACATAACCGGACCCGCTTCCCCAACATGGTTAGTCCCAGGGTCGCCATGTGTACCATCGAACCGGAGCTACCACCCACAAGGGGGAAGCTCCGGGCTATGTACCATAACGGCACCCCCGGACCTAACCCCAGACCGAGGGAAGCTCCAGAACTGACACGTGTCTGGTGGCACCGGACCTATCTGTTCCCCACAGTATGCTCCGGAGCTGCCACGAGTCCAACTGTCGGATCTTCAGCCTCAAACCTCCGGTAGAATCCACAACGGCTCCGGATCTTCAAAGGGGAATCAAGGACTTCAAGACCCGATTAAGTATCATTAATACTATGTCAATGACACACGATCGGACGACCCTAATTACCAGTAACAGCGCTGTCAAAGCCCGTAACTCGGTCATTAAGGGTAATTAACCGCATAAAATGTGTATCAATATTAGTAGCTGCCGGGGCCACATGTCGGGCCAGGACAACTTGTAACGGCCTGTCCTTGTACTATAAAAGGACAGGCCAACGATACATAGAGGGGGGCTGAGATCATTTGATCTGATTCAAGCTCATCTGCTCTGGGATCGGATCTGGTCTGATCGGCTCACATGCGCACTCAACTCACATCACCTGAGTTGAGTTCATACATCCAATACAACACCAACACACCCCGTGGAGTAGGGTATTACGCTCAGGTGGCCCGAACCACGTAAATCTCTGTGTCTCCTGTGTCATTTTACATTTCACCTTCTTGAATCTCTGCGCGCCCACACCGAACTTCAAACTGCGCAAACACTTTTAGTAGTGTTGGGAGATCTGCCGGATCAAAACCACCGACAGTTGGCGCGCCAGGTAGGGGAGCGCCTGAGATTTCAAGAATGGTGAACCCAGCTGCTGAATCATCCAATGGTCATCCCGCTATTCAAGCTGCTGGGAGCAATCCCTCCAATATGCAGCCACCAGCAGGAACCTCAGTTCCAGCAGGAGTCACACTTCCACCACCGCCGCCTTCACCAGCAAATCAAGCTGGGCAGCGCGATGATGCACCGGTGTCAATCACTGCATCGACGAATCATGACAACCCGGAACACGCGCTCCATGCAGCACGTGCTCTCCTTCAGCGCCCATCTTCCCGGGATGCAATGGAGCAGTGGAGGGCCGATGTGGAACACTTGGTTCCAGCAGCAGCCGACCGCATCAGTAACCAGGGTCCTCCTCCTTCAGGACAGGCCCCATCGCAGCGACGGACCTTGTCTGGCAGACTTGGTCCGCACGTTTCCAACAACAGGAGATGTGATGTGACGTCGTTGCCCTCCGGGGCGCAACGCACTCACACGGTATCAAGGCTTTCAACTCATGACCTCCGGGCGGAGCTTGATCGCTGATACTGTCAACAAGACAGCCGAGTCCATATCGAGCGTGCTCGTGAAAGACGAGAAGCTCAGGACATTCCTGCTCCTGAAGGAGTAGGAGGAGGCTGTTCAGCCCTGGTCATACATCTGCGTATGGTCAGGTGGCCACAGAAATTCCGGCCTCACCTGCCGGAGAAGTTTGACGGGACCGTTAATCCCGTCGAATTTCTTCAGATTTACTCCACTGCTATCCTGGCGGCTGGAGGAAATGAGGCCGTAATGGCCAACTATTTTCTAGTGTCTTTAACTGGCACCGCCCGGTCCTGGTTTATGAGCCTTCCACCCAACTCCATCAACAGTTGGGAGGAGTTGTGCCGACAGTTCACCGCCAACTTCGGGAGTTCATACACCCGACCAGGCACCGAACTGGACATTTTTGCAGTCGTGCAAAAGGGGGAGAATCCCTGCGATCATTCATCCATAGATTCTCTCAGGTACGAAACACTATCCCTTCTATCTCTAGCGCTTCTGTCATTGTGGCATTTAGACAGGGCGTACGAGATAAGAAGATGTTGGAGAAACTGCGATCAAGGAGATCACCAGTGTCACGGAACTCTTTAGCTTGGCTGACAAATGTGCCAGAGCTGCGGAGGGTCGTGGAATGCACTCCAAACCACCCCCGGAGGATCGCAAGAAATCCTCCAAAGGCAAAGCCACTACCTCCGGGAGTGGCAAAAAGAAGAAAAAGACCAACAACAAGAAGAAGCCGTCGGCCGGCGCATCTAATACTGCAGCTGCTGTAGCTCCGGGTGGCTGGGGGCCACGCCCCGAGAAGCGACCTCGACCATCTTCTGAAGATGATGGCAAACCCAAGGTGTGGTGTCCAATTCATAAGACAGACAGCCACAGTTTGGAAAACTGTCGGGATGTCCAAAACCTTGCCGAGCGCTACAACAAGCGCCGGGAAGAAGTTCCTTTCCGACAGAGGGAAGGAAAACAAAAAGTTGACGAAGCTCTGGCTGAAGAGGAGTTAGGTTTCCAGGATCCTAAAAGGTCTTGAAGGCCGTCTACACCTCCGTCGACGACGATTCTAACGTCTCTAACAACGAGCGTCGGAAGACCATGAACACCATTTTTGGTGGATCATGGGACATCACCTTCCGCCGCGTCCTCAAGACAATGCGTCGGGACATGGCCGCTGTAGCTCCTACAGCCAGGGCGGAGCCTCATCGGAAGTGGATGGACACAACCATCACTTTTGATGCTTCGGACTGCCCTCGAAGCATGGTTGGAGCAGGCCAGTTACCTTTGATGGTATCTCCTACCATCAATAACATTCAGCTCCACCATGTTATGGTAGACGGAGGTTAGGGGCTGAACCTCATAAGCTTTGAAGCTTTTACCAAGCTTCAGCTCCGACCTTCGGATCTTCACCCCTCCCGACCTTTCTCCGGAGTTGGTCCGAGAACCATTACCCCACTTGGTGCTATTACTCTCCCCGTTACCTTCGGGACGAAGTATCGCACTGAGAAGTTGGTCTTTGACGTTGCTCAAATCAACTTACCTTTCAACACCATCTTGGGTAGGCCTGCCTTGTACAAATTCATGGCAGCTGCTCATTGTGGCTACCTGGTGTTAAAGATGCCAACACCAGTAGGCGTTCTCCAGATCCGCGGAGATCGCACTGCTGGAGTGACCGCTCTGGAAGAACTTCATGCGCTTACTACAGCGCAAGAGGAGGACTCCAGGAAGGAGCAAGCTCCAAAACCTCCGATCATTCGTCAACGAGGCTCGACTTCTGCACCTCGTGTGCAGCCATGCTGCGACACCGACATTCCCGTCAAAGTTGTCCAAATCGGTTCCGATGCCGCTCAGACCACCCGTATATCGGGGGGACTGAATGACAAATAGGAACTCGCGCTCATCACTTTCCTCTGGGCTAATGTCGACGTGTTTGCCTGGCAGCCATCACAAATGCCTGGGATCCCCAAGGAACTTATCGAGCACAATCTGAAGATCTACCCTGATGCCCGACCCGTGCATCAGAAGCCTTGGAAGCACTCCGTGGAGCGACAGAACTTCATTCGACAAGAAGTGAAGAAGTTGCTCGAAGCCGGATTCATCCGAGAAGTCTTCCATCCAAAATGGCTGGCAAACCCAGTCGTTGTGCCCAAGGCCGGCGGAAAGCTTCGGATGTGTATTGACTACATAACACTAAATAAGGCGTGTCCAAAAGATCCATTCCCACTACCTAGAATAGATCAGATAGTGGATTCCACCTCCGGGTGTGAATTACCGTGTCTCCTAGACGCATATTCTGGGTATCACCAAATCAGAATGTCTAGGGAAGATGAAGAGCATACCTCTTTCATCACAGTAGATGGATTGTACTGTTATACAGCCATGTCATTTGGTCTCAAGAATGTAGCTTCAACCTTAGTACGAGCTATGTACAAAACTTTCGAAGAACTCATTAGAGACATAGTGGAAGTGTACGTCGATGACATCGTGGTCAAGTTCAAGAACAAGGAGTCACTCCTTGACACCTTACAGGCTGTCTTCGACAAGCTGCGGGTCACCCGCACAAAGCTAAACCCAAACAAGTGTGTCTTCAGGGTTAGCTCCGGAAAACTTCTTGGTTTCCTGGTAAATCACCGGGGCATAGAGGCTAATCCGGCGAAGATCAAAGCCATTGAAAACATGCGGCCACCAACCCGTATCAAGGATGTCCAAAAGTTGACTGGATGTCTAGCAGCCCTCAGCCGGTTCATTTCGAGACTGGCAGAACGGGCACTTCCCTTCTTCAAGTTATTGAGGAAGTCCGGACCATTCCAATGGTCCGAAGAAGCAGAAAAGGCGTTCCAGGAGCTAAAACAGCTCCTCACCACCCTACCAACTCTGGTAGCTCCAAACCCTGGTGAGCCTTTGCTGCTTTACATTTCAGCAACTGACGAAGTCGTCAGTATGGTCCTGGTTGCGGAGAGATCAAAACCATCCCATGCTCAGGAATCCAGACCCCTCCGGGAGGGTCTAGAGGTTCCTGAAAGTGAGTCTGGGTCCCAGTTCCCAGACTTGAGTCCACAAGAAGTTACTTCAAAAGACCCAGACCCCTCCGGGAGGGTCCAGGTCGCTTCTAAAGAAGCTCCAAGTCCCCCCAGCAAGGACCCGGAGGTCCCCGAAGAAGGTCCGGATCCCTCCGGGGGGATCCGGGTCAATGAAGAGGAAGCTTCGACCCCCTCCGAGAGGGTTCGGACCATCTAGCGCCCAGTGTACTTCATCAGTGAAGTACTTCATGACACCATGACTTGATACCTAGAGGTGCATAAGCTGCTCTATGCAGTTCTTATCGCCTTCAGGAAGCTTCGCCATTACTTCCAAGCTCAAAAGATTTCAGTGGTGACTTCTTACCCACTTCGAGCAATCTTGCATAATCCCAATTCAACTGGGAATATTGCAAAGTGGGCAGCGGAATTGGCCGAATTCGATCTCGAATTCATTCCAAGACAAGCAATCAAGAGACAAGCATTGGCAGATTTTGTGGCGGAATGGACTCCCTCTACATCAAACCCTGGGGCCCCCAGTGAGCAGAAGCCAGAACACAAGGCTCCGGTCTTCACCGAGCCTCACTGGACTCTCTACTTCGACGGCTCCATGCAAAAGCAGGGGGCCAGAGCTGGAATCCTTCTCCTTGCACCAACCGGGGAGAAGGTAAAATACATGGTACACCTTGACTTCAAGGTGACCAACAACATGGCGGAGTACGAAGCACTCATCTACGGACTAAAGGTGGCACTGTCATACGGTGTCAAGCAGCTGCTGGTCAAGGGAGATTCACAGCTCATCATCAAACAAGTGAAGGGTGAATGCTCCTGCAACAATCTCCAGCTAGTTGCTTACCTCCTTGAAGTCCAGAGGCTTCAGAAGGACTTCGAAGTCCTAGACCTCCACCACGTCCAGTGTGTCCACAATGCTAAAGCCGACGAACTCTTGACAAAAGCGTCAACCGGAGCTCCAGCTCCTGACGGAACTTTAGTCCGGAGGTTGTCAAAACCCACAGCTCAGCCTGCCAAACTGAGCGAAGGGGGCGAGATCAGCATCCCGAAGCTGATGGTCCCGATGGCCCTGTTACCATGGCAGCCATCAAGGGTCGTAGGTGCTGCCGGAAGCTCCGAGCAACCCAACACGCAAGACTCAAATGCTCAAGTTAGCTCCGATGCATGGATCTCGAAGATCCAGAGCTACTTGAAAGACAACATCCTTCCTGACGATGATGTATCTGCTGACCGGATAGTTAGATTGGCTAAAAGATACACGTTGGTAGAAGGGGATCTCTACCGGCGCGGTGCCAACGACATCCTAATGCGGTGCATCACAAGGGAAGAAGGCTGCGAGCTCCTCGCAGAAATCCATAGAGGCGAGTGTGGGAACCACGCGTCTTCCCGCACGCTGGTCGGTAAAGCCTTCCGACATGTCTTCTACTGGCCTACAGCACTCCAGGATGCAACTGAGATGGTGAAGAAATGCGAAGCATGCCAATTTCATGCAAAGCAAATTCACACACCGGCTCAGCCTCTACAAATGATACCTCCTACATGGCCCTTCGCTGTGTGGGGGATGGACATCTTGGGACCTTTCCCAAGAGCCGTCGGAGGTTACAAGTTCCTGTATGTCGCCATTGACAAGTTCACCAAGTGGACAGAAGCAACTCCAGTTGTGACAATAAACAAGCAATCTACTATCAACTTTTTGCAGTCCATTGTATGCAGATTTGGAGTCCCAAACAAAATCATTACTAATAACGGGACCCAATTCACAAGCTCTGCATTTCAAGGATATTGCGAAGACCTCGGCATTCAAGTTTGCTACGCCTCCATAGCTCACCCAGCAAGCAATGGCCAGGCCGAGAGAGCAAATGCTGAAATCCTGAAAGGACTCAAAACGCGCACCTATGAGCGCTTGAAAAAACATGGAGCCAACTGGATTGAAGAGCTTCCGCCCACTCTATGGGCCAACAGGACAACTCCAAACCGGTCAACTGGAGAGACACCCTTCTTCCTGGTGTATGGAGCTGAAGCAATCCTTCCTCCGGAAATCACCTTGGGGTCACTCCGGGTCCGGACCTTCGACAAAGCCATGCAGGACCAGCTCCGGCGTCAAGACCTAGACGTCCTTGAGGAGGAAAGGTGCCAAGCAGCTGTTCGGAATGCCCGATACCGCCAAGCCCTTTGGCGCTATCATCAGCGGCATGTACGCAACCGACAGCTCGAGGAAGGCAATCTGGTGCTACGGAGAATACAATCCAGAGAAGGGTTAAACAAACTCTCCCCCAGTTGGGAGGGACCCTTCCGAGTGATTAAAGTATCCCGTCCCAGAACCGTGCACTTGGCTACCGAGGATGGGACACCTCTCCCAAATCCTTGGAATATTGAGCACCTCCGTAAGTTCTACACTTAATATCACGGAGGTGAGTCTGTAGTAACTTGAGGTGTATGTTATAGAGTCATTGTACAAAGTCGGGTAGTTCCTCCGGGAGAACAACCGGACCTTTCCCGGAAGGTCCGCAAAGTTCATGCAACACTTGTCACAGTCTCAGAACTAAAAGTGTGGCTAGCTACCCTAGGTCAAACAAGAAATGAAACACGCTTAGCCTGGTTCCGTACCCTAAGAGTGTACTTGTTTCCCCTGTACCCCGAACCTATAATGAAAGACATCTTCATGTGAAACAAACTCCACGTGCATTTATTTTGTACAGGCTCAACATTTTTTATTTTTCTCTTTCTTGTCTATAACAAAGTTGTGCAATTCTTAAGAAATTTTAGTTCGACCAGTTCATGTACAATTCGAGCTGTATTGCCAATTCTTTTGGATTCAAATATTGTTCGTGGCCCACTTGCCTGAATGCTGCCAAGCCAATCTAGGGCCGAAGTGTGCTATCGACTTAGCCTGGTCAAGCACCCTAAGTACGCCACTCTACCTACACCCCGACAGGCCGAAGTAAGGCGGGTCCAAGTACAACTGGATCTGGAAGAAAGAAGGCAACACATTCGGTTGTATTCAGAATTGTGTTTGACCTAAAACTTTCTTGGGAATCGTAAGCCGTGACGAAGTTATAGGCAAGGAGCGAATTTTACTATTTTTCTTGGCTTCAGTGTGCAGGAAAAATAAAGAATCCACGTTGATGGAGAAAAGCCAAAACTAACAAAGCTCCGACTCCTCCTAGGTGGCTTGTGATCGATGTTAAACATTGAAAACGAGCATTACCGGAGCAACCAAGCTCCGGCAAAGCTAGCGGGGCCAGCCGTCGACGTAGAATAAAAGATGGTGAGAAGACCCCACAAGCGGAGTGTGCTGCCAACAAGCTATGCGTTGGCAAAGGTCACTACCGGAGCTACTCAACTCCGACACCCCGGAGGGCTAAGTATCGATGCTCTACGCGTTGATAGGGACTATTGTCGGAGCTATTAAGCCCCAACGGTAGTCAATGCCGGAGCTTCTGAGCTCCGACAACCTCAGGGGGCCATCACAATCGAAGACTTCGAACCTACACTCTACAAGTTCGAAGCAAACGAGTCTTCAACAAAACACAATATCCTCTTGGTACATGTTCACAATCAAGTTGTGTACATCTACCAAGGGGCCAAGTGAAGACAGAAGTGTTGAAGACAAAAAATGAAATTCATTAACAAATTGTGGATTTCATTCATCTAGAGACAAGGGATTATAAAATTGGGGAAGAAAAAGAGAGAATACAAGTGGGAGCTACAGAGATGGTCCTAGACCCTATGGAAGAACTGGCGACCTTCTGAGCAACCTCCGACACGTTGGCTCAGGTAGCTTCACCTTCTCCTTCGACGGGACCTTCAAGCACCGGGTCCAGAGGGAATTGGGGATCCCGGCTGGTGTAGCACGTCAGCACATACCCTGCGACGTTCTTCGCCAGGGATTGCCCCTCAACCTCCAACTGGTCCGCGATGATGTCACCCACCTTGGAGAGTTTGCCACCCGCCGAGCTCAACGCTTGCAACGCCAGGTCCGGCTCCGGCTCTGAATCATCCGGACGCACGGGACTGAAGCCCATTGGTGTCAGCGCATCATTGGCTTTGCTCAGGAACTCCCAAAACTGTAGGGAGTCCGCAGTCCTCAAGCCCTTCAGTTCCTCCAAGGATCTTTTGGCCGCCGCCAGTTTAGAATTCTCACGAGCAAGGCGCTCAACCTCTTTGGCATTTTGCTGAATCTTTTTAGCAACCTGCTTCTCGAGTTTTCCGAGCTCCTCCTCCCGGAGGTGGATCTTTTTCTGGCGGTCGACCAGGTCCTTCTCCCGACCCCTAACTTTCTTCTCCCTGGCAGCGATGGCACACTCTTGCTTGTAGAGTTCCTGCCCTCGCACCCAGGCCTTCTCCTCCTCCTCAACGCAATGCTCCTCCAATTTCTTGGTGCGTTCCTCGAGGCCCTTGTCAACCAAAGCCACCTTTTCGGCGAGCTCCTCCTCCCTCTTCAAGACATCATCCCGCAGCTCTAGTTTTGCTCTTCTTCTTCGAGCTTCTTCTCCGTCTCCTCAAGTGCCTCCCGACGCTTGATGAGGGTAGTGTTAACGGCTTCAAGCCTTTCTTGGCGATCATTAGCCGCACTATTAGTTGCCTTGGCCTGCTCATAAATGGCCCAGGATTGAGTGTCGAGGGCACGAGTCAAGCTCTCCCTATCATCTAATAATTTGCCCCAGTATTCCAGGCGGACCTTCTCCTGTTTGATCCACTCCTTGTTGTCTGCCAGCCTCGACTGCGCCAGCTTGGTCTCGAAGTAGAGTCGATTATGCCACCGCCTAAGGGTTTGGCGCTCCTCTTCAAGAGCCTTGCTATCATGGTAGACCGCCAGCTCGACTTGACATAGACTGGAGCAAGCGTTGTCAATGGACAACGACAGGGTCTGGACCTGCTGGGGTCTCCTCCGCTGGTTCCAGCGGGTTCTCGCTTACAAAAATTGGGTCCCACTCCACAAGAGTGGACCCCTGAGCCTCCACGGCACTAGGGCCGTCCTCTGGGATAGCCTCAGTCGCCACCGAGGAGGGTCCCGCAGAAGAAGTTCCGACCTCCGAAAGTGGTTCTGAAGGCCCCGCCGCCAGGTCTTCATTTGCCCCCTCAGGCAGGGGGCCAGCGACTTCATCAAGGTACCCTGGCTCAACAGCAGGCACCTCCGCCGTCATCACTTCCGGAGCAGGGGCTACTTCCGGCTCCGGCCTGGGCTCCTCCTCTGCTGGTGGCTCGGGTGTTGGTGCCTAGACCATCATGGGTTCGAGTTCTCATGCCTCTGCAACGACCGGCTCGGGCGCTGGAAGGTCAACAACAACTGGCTCTGAGGCCGGAGCTTCAACCTCAACCGGCTCAGGCGCTGGAAGGACTTCAACTACAACTGGCTCTGCAGCCGGAGCTTCAGTGGCAACCGGCTCTGAGGCCGGAGCTTCGGAGGTAGCCGGCTTAACCGCCGGGACTTCCTCAGCATCCGGCTCGCTCGTCGGGACTTCAATAACCTCCGGCTCAACCGCCGGGGCTTCGACAATTTCCAACTCTGGGCCGAAATCAATGCTTCCTCCGGCTTAGCGGCCGAAGCTTCCAACATCTCAGCATCAAGACCCGGGGCTTCAACCTCTGGGGCAGGTGCCGCTGGCGCATCTTCTCTCCTGTGGTCCGGCGCTACCACGGGATTCTCGGGGGATGAGTCGAGGTCCATGACCACGACAGCTGGCGCCGGAGCTGCCGCAGCTCCAGCCACCACTTGGGGCGGCATCGGGACAAGAGCAGAAGCCTCCGCCCTCACAGCTTCAGCTGTTGTGGCTGAGGGCGGAGCCTCACTCCTATTCTTGGGGACGCTGCAGATGATGGATGAAGAAACTTAAGAAATAGTTACTACAACAAAACAACTGTCTAAGGTAAAGATAAAAAATTACCTCAGAAGGCTTCCGCACCAACTTGCACGGAATCTCTTTCCCGGGCGTTCTGGACTGACCATGGCCGCCGCCGGCGTGGTAGCTCCGGAAGGCCCCCCGAAACTTGTTGCAGCCATGGGCATTTCCTTAGTCGAGGCCCCCCCTCGACCGGGAAGGACCTCCGGACCCAGAGACCTCAGCTGGCCCTAGTACTGGAGTCACATGCCCGGAGCTAGCACCCCGGGAAAACACTGCTACAAGTGCAGTCGCCGCAGTTGTAGAAGACCTCCCCCTCCGGGGAGAAGGAGCTGCTGCAGAGGGTGCAGGCCTGACGGACCTTCCGTCGGCGTGCTTTAGCTTCCTCTTCCGGCTCGAGGGTTCGGCCGCTGGTTCCTTGCCCTTGCCGACGACTTTGGTCCTTGGCTTCGGGGTAGGGGCGGAGCCACCTTCAGAAGCCCCAAGGATCACCACCCTGGAAGTCGATCGTCTCTCGACGACACTGAGGTCGTCAAGCACCAGCATCGTCCGCCGGAGCTCCCTACTGAACTGTACATCCAAGTTCAGAGAGAGGAAAGCTGGTGGCGGGGTCAAGTCATCACCCGTGACGTCGATGCTGTGCTGGAACTTCTTGAGATGAAACTCCAAGGTCGCCCCCTCCATGTTGGACTTCAGTCCGGTCTCGACCCGGTCGTCGTCCATCACACTATTGAGGGACCAAGCGAGTTTTTCTCTCCTCTTCAGCGGTGCCCACCTGTTGACCAGGAAATTGCAAAATACCGCCTGAGGAGTTAATCCTCCCTCCACACAATGGCGGATCCTGGTCAGAGCAGGGTTGAAGGCATCCGACAGCACCGGAGCCTCACTCCAGACTGCAGTGTCGATGTTGGGGAGGCCTTCTGGCAGCTCCAGCTTCTCGTGCTCCTCCACCCGAATGACTATCCAATCTTTCTTCCAATCGTCCCACTTTCCAGAGGAAACGACCGGAGGTACTTGAATGGGCACTTCTTGCGCTTCACAAAGTAGTAGAAGCCAAGGTACTCATCACTCCTTCCGGTGGTATGGACGGTGAAGAAGGTCCGAAAAAGCTCAATGCAGGGGGAATGCCCACCCACATTTCACAGAAGTGGATGAAGACAAACACTAGAAGAATGGAGTGGGGGCCAAGGTGATACAGCTGCAGACCATAGAAGTCTAGCAACATCAAGAAAAAGGAGGAAAAAGGTGGGATCAACCCCACCACGGCGTAGGCAGAAAAGTACACCATCTCGCCGGCGTGCTCCTTCTCGAATGGGAGCTCTCCCCCGGTGCGGACCAGGTGGTTGAAGAAGTCCGGGGACCACCCCATGAGGGCCCGGATCTTCTTCAGGTCACTTTCGGTCTTCAAGCGGCTCTTGCGGAGACCCAACTCCATCGCAGCACAGTGAGGCAAGGGAGGAAAAGCAAGCACAAGTTTGAGAGTTCGAGCGCAAATTCAGATGAGAGGCGTAAAGAACCCCAGACGGTGCGCGCTTTCCTTCTTAGGTAAGCCCCCCGCAATGCTTGGATGGAAACCGTAGGGAAGCCGAAGATACTATTAAAAAATTTCACCCTGCCGATGACAAGAGGGCCCGGGACCACCCCGACGATCAAGTCGAGGTTCTTACCCAGGCGAACGGTTGTCATCATGAGAGGCGGGAAGACCGAAGGCGGCGACCTGACAAGGTGCACAGAACCAATACAATTTTCGTATCGGGAACCGGCGACCTTCAATTGCATGAGATCCGCACGCCAAAGATATCATTTCCCGCACCCGGGATATGCCACGTGGCGAGGATTTAACTCCAAAACTATCGCCAACGGCACATCTGAAGACCTTTGAAGACTCGGCTCAAAAGTCGAAGGATGGACCCACCTCCAGCGGAATGACTTCACCCAAGGGGTCTTCCCCAGAGGTGGGCCCAGGGGTCCACTATCGGTACCCTGGGTACCGTATACCCCTTGAGATTGCAAAGATCTCAAGGAAATGTCATCTACTTGATTTGAGGACCTTCGGAGGCCCACATGTCAGACATAACCGGACCCGCTTCCCCAATATGGTTAGTCCCAGGGTCGCCATGTGTACCATCGAACCGGAGCTACCGCCCTCACGGGGGAAGCTCCGGGCTATGTACCATAACGGCACCCCCGGACCTAACCCCAGACCGAGGGAAGCTCCAGAACTCACACGTGTCTGGTGGCACCGGACCTATCTGTTCCCCATAGTATGCTCCGGAGCTGCCACGTGTCCAACCGTCGGATCTTCAGCCTCAAACCTCCGGTAGAATCCACAACGGCTTCAGATCTTCAAAGGGGAATCAAGGACTTCAAGACCCGATTAAGTGTCATTAATACTATGTTAATGACACATGATCGGACGACCCTAATTACCAGTAACGGCGCTGTCAAAGCCCGTAACTCAGTCATTAAGGGTAATTGAGCGCATCAAATGTGTATCAATATTAGTAGCCGCCGGGGCCACATGTCGGGCTAGGCCAACTTGTAACGGCCTGTCCTTGTACTGTAAAAGGACAGACCAACGATACATAGAGGGGGGCTAAGATCATTTGATCTGATTCAAGCTGATCTGCTCTGGGATCGGATCTGGTCTGATCGGCTCACACGTGCACTCAACTCACATCACCTGAGTTGAGTTGATACATCCAATACAACACCAACACACCTCGTGGAGTAGGGTATTACGCTCAGGCGGACCGAACCACGTAAATCTTTGTGTCTCCTATGTCATTTTACATTTCACCTTCTTGAATCTCCGCGCGACCGAACCACGTAAATCTTTGTGTCTCCTATGTCATTTTACATTTCACCTTCTTGAATCTCCGCGCGCCCACACCAAACTTCAAACTCCGCAAACACTTTTAGTAGTGTCGGGAGATCTGCCGGATCAAAACTACCGACAGTACGCCACCGTAAGCGGATCAATTGCGGTAATCTCACCATGCGAGAGGTAGCATGGAAGTCTTTCCATGGCTTGGCACGGAAAAGTTAATAGGAGTCTCTGAAACTTTCCACGTTTCTGAGAACCTATGACACGCGGTACTCCAGCGTGCTTCAAAGTTAGTGGGAGCCCCCGTCGGGTGGTGTATAACCCGATAGTATGCCTCTCTAGAATCATTCATATTCTATGGGAGCATGCGAAACACGTATGCCTGAGCGTGTATAAGCCGGTTCGTACGGTAGTCTTTGCTGTACAGACGTATTACAACCATGTACCTCGAGACATGACATCGCTCGAGGGCGACTCACACCAGAGTCGTATGCATTTACTTTTGTATATATTATTGTAACTGCCTGTCGTGTTTCCCCGTGCCGCCCTTGAGGTGTGAAGTTGTGAAAGGGGATTGTTTGTCTTTTGCAGCATTGACTACGGTAGCGACCCGTGTAGCACACATTTGCGAGTGAATGATACTAGGACCACCTATAACCGTATCCAGATATACCGGTTAGAATTTTCTTTGGTGATGCACGTAGTACCATCAGTATCGACTTTGATACTTGACCATCCCCAAGATCAGAATGGTTGCATTACATTTTTGGAAAGTCCGACTACCAGTTGCTGGTAAGTTTTGGACATTGCAAGGTGAATATCACTCATAACTCGTGAAGAATCAAGGTTCTTTATTTTTGGCAGAAGTTTGCTCAACTTTGCCAGGTCATAATCTTGGTAAGTAGAAAAATAACATAAGGATATGCTATATGGGTAGAAATATCATCAAGTCCACTACAAATTTTATTTTGGTCTTTAGGACTGAAAATGATCCTACCTTGGTGTAAACTGAACTCCACAAAAACTACTACAAATGTCTTACCCAATTACACAGTCTCTGTATTTTCACCATAACTTCTTGTAGAAAAAAATCTTCTTCCCTATTTTTATACATATCTGGAAAGGGCAGAATCATCACTACAACTTTGTAAATTGAAGTGTTTTCTAATTCGACACTGAACCAATCCAAATCCCAGGTTGAAACTGGTACACTGCAGATCTGCTGGCAGAAAACCAGTCAACTCATCTGTCAACTTTAGACTGTCATATCTCCTAATATTAAAACTTGACATAGTCATATATATACATTTATGGAAAGATTAGGAAGTCCTCTATCAACTTTCTATTCAACTCCTGGTCTGAATCTTTAATTATCAGAGCCCAATTCCAATTGTCGCAAACGCTGTTCTGGCAGTCCAGGACCAGAAATCATTTGTGCATAGTTGGAATTTGCGAGCTTTGACCTGTATAACAACTTCGTAAGCCTGAACCAAATCTATTTCTGGAATATTAACATGATTTGGTACCATGTTTATTTTGTCATTAACTCAAGATATTGTTTTTATATACCTGTATAAACTGTGGACAAAAACCCACATATACAGGAGAGGTTCTGTCAAAATTTCCAGAAAATTTAGTCAACTTCATACCTGTATAACTTTTAATACAGAGCTCACCTGGATCTTTTCAAGTACAATCTGGAAAGGTTATGAAGTGCTATAAAACTTTTGTATTCAACTCAAATCCTATTCCTGCCATTTACTGGGAGCAAATTTCGAATTTACTCAAATCGTTTTAGTTTCACCTTCTTATGTCACTCATCAGGTCTAGGGGTGATTACTCCACATGATTGATTAACATAAAGTTGAAACACCATGTTAAGTTATTGGTGGGCAGTATCACTTATTTGGGTCTAGTTCAATGTTCCAATCTTTATTTACACCTTGCCTACTGCATTGTAAAGTGATGCATATTACGGTCTTTATCATGATTCCAGTTGCTACTGCAACTTTGGATCTTAACCGTAATGCTCACTCTTGCAGCATGGATCACACTCATTTTGAGGGTGAACCGGGTAATTCTGCTCATGGTGGAGATGACTCAACTCTACCACCAGTTCCATCATCCACCGGATTGGCAGAAGTCTTAGCAAGGATGGCCGAGTCTCTACAGACATTGGTACAATGGAGTGTACAACCTGAGGCTCGACCACTTGATCGACCTCAAGTCACATATCTGGATTTCTTGGCGACTCAACCACCAGTTTTCACAGAAGCCTTGGAACCATTGGAGTCGGGTCAT
This sequence comes from Tuctoria greenei, assembly GCA_036927565.1. Classification (NCBI taxonomy): domain Eukaryota; kingdom Viridiplantae; phylum Streptophyta; class Magnoliopsida; order Poales; family Poaceae; genus Tuctoria; species Tuctoria greenei. Next base: position 9,839,565 of record JAYESD010000010.1, on the reverse strand, counting down.
TGGCTCCGGGTGATTGAAGCCAAGTTTGAATTACTCCAGTGTGATGAGTATCAGAAGGCTTTATTTGCCGCTCAACAACTTCACGGATCCGCAGGAGCTTGGTGGTCTGAATATCTCACCACTCTCCCTGATGGTCATCGTGTGACCTGGCCGGAGTTCCGTGATGCTTTTCGTGCACGCCACATTTCTATAGGGATGATTAAAACCAAGTTGGAGGAGTTTGTGGAGTTGAAGTAAGGAGAAATGAGTGCTTATGAATACTCCAAGGCATTCAATCATTTGGCTCAATATGCGCCTGAGTATGTGAATACCGAGGCGTTGAAGTGTGATTGTTTCTTTCGAGGACTGGACGTCAAGCTTCGAGCTCGACTGGTGTTATTCAATAATGGCAACTACAATGAATTGGTTGGTGCCGCTATTGTTCAGGAGGATGCAACTCTTCGCTATCAGGCAAAGAAGAGGAAGAGGAAGACATCACTGAAGATTATCAGTGATGTTCCTCAGGAGGATCGAGCGGTATATTGCTTACCGTCCGGTCGAGAGCTTTGGTCGAGTGAGCAACCACAACAGGTTCGGTATCACTCCTATCCAGTGGAGACCTTACTTGCACCTCAGCAAAGCGTGCAAGTGTGTCTTGGTTCTCTACCGCAGCAGTATGATCTCACTCTTGCAGCCCAATCTCTGCAAGATGTGCATATTGTCAGTCCACCCCAATTCAGTGGAAAGCACAGAATGCATTTAGCACGGGAACATCGCAAGACAGAATGTGACCGTGTCCAATTATCCTTTTCCAAGAATTCTGATCAGCACCATGAACTTAAAAAGAAAACCTCATCGAAGTCTGCCAGTGTTAATTATGCTGCGATTGAGGACATTCCAGAAGGAGAACCTGTTTTAGCAGGCATGTTTACTTTACATGATCAACCAGTAGTCGTTCTGTTTGACTCTGGAGCTACTCATAACTTTGTGAGCAAGTCTTTTGTGCTGAAACATCAAGTGCCAATTGTGACTGTCTCACATCCTTTTTGTGTCAGTTCACCTGGAGGCAATATTTCAGCTAATGAGATTGTTTCTCGAGCACCTTTGTGCATGGGTGGAAGTATCTATCCGGTGAACCTCATCATTTTGTAAGGTCAGCAGATTGACCTCATCTTGGGGATGTCATGGTTGACACATCATGGAGCTATCTTTGATATCAGCTCGCGAACTGTCCAACTGAATTCTCAATTCCATGGTAGCAACACTTTAAAACTTTTGGATACCACACCAAGAGTCTCAGCGGTGCATCACACAAGTGCCAAGAAGCTTGAGGATATCCCCGTAGTGTGTGAATATCCAGACGTGTTTCTTGACGATCTTTCGGGCATGCCACCAGAACCTGACGTCGAGTTCAAGATTGAACTTACGCCAGGAACCATGCCAATCTCAAGAAAGCCGTATAGGATGGCACCGAAGGAACTTGCGGAATTGAAGGAGCAGTTGAATGACTTATTGAGCAAGGGTTTTATTCGCCCAAGTTCATCACCTTGGGGCTGTTCTGCATTGTTTGTGAAGAAGAAGGATGAGACTTTGAGGTTGTGTGTGGACTATCGTGCACTGAATGCTGTCACCATCAAGAACAAGTATCCACTACCACACATTGATATCTTATTCGATCAATTAGTGGATGCTAAGGTATTTTTGAAGATGTACCTTTGTTCAGGTTATCATCAAATTAAGATTCGACCTGAGGACATTCCAAAAACCGCATTCTCTACGAGGTATGGGCTGTATGAGTACCTTGTCATGTCCTTTGGGTTGATCAATGCACCAGCTCAATTCATGTATCTCATGAATTCGGTGTTTATGCTGGAGTTGGACAAGTTTGTCGTGGTATTCATTGACGACATCTTGGTGTATTCTAAATCTGAAGAAGAACACGCTAAACACTTGCATATTGTGCTGCAACGGCTAAGGGATCACAAACTGTATGCGAAGTTCAGCAAGTGTGAGTTTTGGATTAATCAAGTGCCATTTCTAGGGTACATCATCTCGGTTGCTGATATTGCAGTTGATCCAAGCAAAATTGTACAAGTCCTGAAGTGGAAATCTCCCAAATCCGTACATGAAGTTCGTAGTTTCCTTGGCTTGGCTGGCTATTATCGGAGGTTCATTCCGAGTTTCTCAAAGATAGCTAAACCAATGACGGAACTACTCAAGAAGGGAACGAGATATGTATGGACTAAAGAATGTGAAGAAGCATTTCAAGCCTTGGTGAAACACCTCACAACAGCACCGGTGTTGGCTCAGCCGGACACAACCCAACCATTTGATGTCTATTGTGATGCATCTGGCATTGGTATTGGTTGTGTACTCATGCAAGATAGAAGAGTGATCGCGTATGGATCCCAGCAGCTTCGGAATCATGAACAACATTATACGACTCATAATCTTGAGCTCGCTGCCGTGGTGCTTGCATTGAAGATGTGGAGGCACTATCTATTAGGCAATCTAGTGCATCTCTACACTGATCACAAGAGTTTGAAGTACATTTTCACCCAGAAAGACTTGAATATGCGACAGCGAATATGGTTGGAATTGATCAAAGACTATGAGATTAAGATCCACTACCATCCTGGCAAAGCAAATGTGGTTGTAGATGCGCTGAGCCACAAGTCTCATGTCAATCATCTATTGATCATTTCAATGGAAGAGGATGAGCCGAGTTTATACTTGGTTCCATATGGAGCGCTCTACAATCTAGCCCTCATCCCTACCATCAGGGAAGATATTGTAGAGGCTCAAAAGGAAGACAAGGGAATGTCGCACATTCGGCGAAGAATGAAGAAGGGGGAGATGAAATGCTTTCGATGTGATGATCACGGTACTATTTGGTTTAAAGACCGTATAGTCGTGCCCCATGACATGGAGCTACGAAAGAAGGTCTTGGATGAAGCACACTTATCCAAGTACTCTATTCATCCGGGTAGCAACAAGATGTACCAGGATCTGAAGAAGAAATTTTGGTGGTCCCGGATGAAGCGAGAGATAGTGAAGTATGTATCCGAATGTGATACCTGTCAGCGAGTGAAAGCCGACCATTTGAGGCAAGCTGGACAGTTACAACCCTTGAAGATACCGGCATGGAAGTGGGAAGACATCAGCATGGATTTCATCGTAGGGTTACCCCTCACTTTCCATAAGCATGATTCGATTTGGGTGATAGTTGATCGGTTGACCAAGTCAGCTCATTTTATCCCTGTCAACACCAACTATCGTGCTCCCAAGTATGCAGAGTTGTATATCACAAGGGTCATGTGCCTACATGGAGTACCCCACACTATCATTTCAGATCGTGGAGCCTTATTTGTTGCTCGATTTTGGGAGCAGCTCCACACATCATTGGGTACCAAGTTGATTCAAAGCTCTACTTATCATCCGCAGACTGATGGTTAGACAGAGCGAGTAAATCAAGTACTTGAGGACATGCTACAAGCTTGTGCCATCCACCATGGTAAAAATTGGGATGATCATCTACCATTGGCGGAGTTTTCATATAACAATGGCTATCAAGCTAGTATCTAGATGGCGCCATATGAATCTCTCTATGGCAGGAAGTGCCGCACACCATTGAATTGGTGTGAGTCTGGTGAAAGAGTGACATATGGCATTGACTTGTCAACGAAGCGGAAGAACGAGTGCGAGTAATCCAAGCCAATCTCAAGGCTGCTCAATGTCGACTGAAGAGTTATGCAGATAAACAACGTCGACCTCTTCACTTTGACATTGGGGATCACGTTTACCTTCGTGTATCTCCAATGAAAGGGATTCATCATTTTGGAGTGAAGGGAAAGTTGGCTCCACGATTCATCGGGCCGTTCACGATCACTGAGAAATGCGGACCTGTGGCCTATCGTCTGGAGTTACCGGCGTCTCTCTCTGGAATTCATAATGTATTCAACATCTCTCAGTTGCGGAAGTGTCTCAAATTCCTAGCTGAGGTCCGCTCGGAAGATCTTGACGCTCTGCGACCTGATCTCACTTATTCTGAGCATCCGGTCAGGATCATCGATGAGAAGACTTGCACCACAAGAAATCGCACTTTGCACTTTTACAAAGTCTTGTGGAACAACCATACCACTGAAGAAACGACTTGGGAAATCGAGGATTTTCTTAGATCGAACTATCTGAACTTGTTAACGTTATATGTTCATTAGATCTTTTCCTTTTATCCTTCCTTTTGTAATATCGGGACGAGATTCTTTTAAGGGGGGGGGGGGAATGTAAAATCCCACATTTTCCTTCATATGAGGTTCAGTTGTAAGTTGGTTATCAACCCTAATGGAGACCAATTATAACTATGCTTATGAACTTGATCTCATCAAATAATTTCTTCCACTCATGCTTAAATTTTATTAACATGAGGAATGGACTTCACCAATAATCTTAGATTAATTCTTTGACCTCTCTTCAAAGTTTGGAATTATTTGAATGGAGGATCCTAGGTCAAATTAATATGCAGTACCCAATATATATTCGAATTAATTGCAAATTGAATATACTACTGTATATTTGGCCCCATCAAAATTATTCAATTCAGAGACCATAAAATTTTTTATTGTTCACTAATATTCCAAATAGACTTCCTGCAAAGTTTCAGAAATTATGAACTCCATTTGATATTTTATTTGAGAGCTTAGCAGACTCGAGCCATATTAGAATTCAAATTTTAAGTTCTGTTCAAACTTTTTGCACATCAAGATTTGAACACACCATCATGGTCAGCATAACTTGTTTGAATTATTCCCCAAGTTTCACAATTTTTGAAACTCATTTGCTATTTAATTCAGTGGCCCCATTGAATTTCATTCAAATTCAAATTCAAATTTGAATTTCAAAAAAACTTTTTCCAATTCGAAATCCAACTTCAGAATCACATTCCAGATATTTATATGAGCCTATCCATAAGTGTTTATGATTTTTGGACATCAGTTGGTAGGATATTTTGGTTAACAGAGAGGAGTGAATTGAAGAGACAGTGGGACCCACTAGTCAGAGGAACCAATACGTGAATACCCTGCTTCAACTCACCGTAGCGATGACACCTCCCGGCATGCATGCTCCAGTGCGACAGCAGCAAGCTGCTCCCTGTTTGATCCCTACAAATACCCCCCCCCCCTGCTCTCTCTCTCTCCCAGCTCTCTCTCTCTCTCTCTCTCTCTCGGTCCCCATCGCGCCCACGCGTGCAGAACCGAGCGCAGCGACATTTCCTCGCCGTTCCTGCCGCAGCTCGCAAGCAAGCCGAGGTTTGATCCCAAGCTCCACAGCAAAGTTGTGCACCACTTTCTTCTCCACCATCCAGTCCAATTGGTTCGTCATTTCCTCAACCGTGCGCTCGTTAAATTGCAGATTTCCACCGTTGATTTTCGGCCGCCGGGAAGGAGCTCTTTTGCTCCACCGTGGACAGCTCCACACAAGCCTTGTCAAGCTTCGACTCCCACATAGAAAAGAATCGCCATCCTGCCCTTTTACTCTCGGTAAAACCCTCTCCTCATTTCATTCACTATGTCATGAGAAATTATTAATTTACCAAAACTAGTTCATACCTTCACCATTAGATCTCGAGCTCAATTCGTTTTCTACGTGTAATAATTCTTGACAATAGCTTGCAATTGTGTTCACCAACTCCTAACACGCACATCAAACCAATAATATTAAGAAATAATCAAGCAACGGTCGAGAAATCGAACTTTTCCCCACCGCTATTAAAAAAGGGCTCGGTTCACTGTCGAGAACCCCCTTACGCCTAGTTTTCCTTCGATTGGTGGCCATTTCCTTGTTCCTTGGAGCACCAATATGCTCCTGGACATTGCAGCGCATCATTTGGTGCACTCCCCTGCGAGATCACCGTCGGCCATGCCAAGACCGCCGCGGTTGCCGACGACGGCGAGGTTCTGCTCGCCGTCGGCCGTCACCATGGTGTCCCACGGGTGTCCTTTGCTCCATGGAATCTATCCCCACAAAAAGATTGAAGTTTGGTCTAGCTTTGAGGTGGGAACGTCGGACGCCATCGCAATCCCCTGTTCTAGATCGGGGTGAACCGAGGTTGAAGACGACCCTGACCCGTGGGGCCCATTCGTCAGAGAGAGGAAGGCGCGCCCGGATCTGGTGTGGCCAGTGATCCAGTGCGGCTACGGGGTTAAATCAGTGGGCCTTGGTGTAGCTTCAGCACGATTGGCTCATTTTAAAACCGTGGGCCCGGGTTGATTTATTTAAACTTTCCCATTAGAAAATAAATTCCAGATTTTAATCAAAGTTAGAAAATCCATAACTCTCTGTACAGTCATCTAAAAATTTTCAAACAAATTTTGTTTGAAAGACCTTGAGTTCAAGTTTCTGTTAGTACCAATTAAGATCCATAAAAATAAGTTTTCATTTATGGATAATTATCCTTCTCCAAACACTCCTGGAATTTTCACAGCAAATATTTCCACTAGAAAAATCCCCAAAATTCACATAAAATACATTGTCCTGTTATTGGTTACCAGACAAAGTTTGGGAGCCATTGAACTTGTATAACCTAATCAAATTCCAAATCCCTTTATGCTGTTCAGTTATAAATAGAACTGTAACTAGGAATTTAATCAAACTTCTAAATTCAATTTCTCTTAGTATCCTTGCTCTAAAAATCTCAAGTAAAATCCTGTATAACATTTATGATCTGAAATTTCAAGTTGTACAGTTAGTTTGGTATGAAAACATGTATGACTTTCTGTATAATTCAATTAACTTTTTCCTTCATTGAATTATTACAGATGTTCAGTTACTTTGTTATATCCCAAATTTGAACTGAACCTTGCTTTAGTCATATACTATCTCATATAGAAAGTTCAGATTTATTAGACCTAATATCCTGGCCAAAATTCAATTCCCAATCTGAATGTTAATTGAAAAACTAAATTCAGTTTTAAAATAATTCCAGAAATTCCTAGCAACTTTAGAATTCAATATCTCTTTCACAAAAACTTCAAAAATTGTGAGATAAATTTTTCTAGAACCAGTGAGACCCCCTCTACATGATACCTCCACTGGTAGCCATGATACGTCTCCAAAATTTCAAGCAAAATTTAGAGAAGGTTAGTACTTACCATAATTTTTAGGAACAACAAACTTATTTGATCATCTCCTGTTCTTTGCAAGAGTATTCCTTGTAGTCCCTAACATCTACAATAAAAATCACAAAGCCAAAGAAGATCATTCACCCACTATAACCATAGTTAGAAGCTTATGAACTATATATACATTATAATTTACTAGCATTCATATATGCATGTCGTGTAGTGATCGATATTGACGAGAAGTGTCGCTTGGAGGAGAAGACCAGGGCGTCCACTTGAAGTCCTTGGCGGAGTCTTCAGAGAAGGACCACTAACAATTGACATTTAATCGAGTCACAAACTAAGGCAAGCCCTGGTTTGCATTTAAGAGCTTTTCAAAGTTTTCCATTTTTATTCATTTACGTCTTCAGTTGATATTGTGCATTAGTATAAGGTGTTTGATACTCCACTTGCATATCCACAAATCCGATGGGAGGGTTGGAAAGGTTTACAGCTTGACATGTAGAACTGCCAATGCTAATGTTATAGATATACTGGTAGAAGTCGAGTAGTTGGAATCTACTCGCGAGATAGGAATAACAGTTCATATGAGGGTGAAAGATAAAAGAATGTCTTATGAAATGAATACGAGACCGGGCCGGGGGAATAGGAGTCGATGAGATGGAGTCTCGGGCACATAGCGCTGCCTGTGTCGCTTGAGGACCGTGTCGTATGCGGCACCGTTGGGCAAGCTTGAACTGTACCGGTTGCATAATGGGATATGGGCCTAATAAACTGATCTAACTCCAGACTGTAATGTGGAGACTCCTCGGTTGTCCTTGAATGGAGATGAGAAGGTAGAAAGGTGTAAATATCCTAGCGGAACGTTTTGAGTGTTCGTGTAGGGGACCTTTTGCTCGGGATGAAGAGGTTTTTCGACATTGGGTCTTGGGTGAAAGGTGGCCACATATAACGCGGGGGGGGGGGGGGGGGGGGCGGGGGGGGGGGGGGGCGGGGGGGAGGGGGGAGAGCACGTAGGTGTCTCCCACGCGGGTGTGCATGTCGTGCAGTCCAGGTGTGTCCTGATTGCAATCACCGTCCCTCGCGGTTATTTGAGTACCACTTGTCCGTCGCTGTCGTGAAATAGTAAATACTAAAGAAGCCAGAAGAATATGATGTATTGAATTATAATTGCTCTGCAACCTTGTGTGTCTTAGAGATAGCACAATTAAAAGTTTACAGTTTCCCCATACTTTAGCTGTAATAGCATTATGTGCTTTGGGCATGTCATATCATCGGCAAAGTGTTTATTGTTTGATTGTGGAGTCTATGATGTGCCCTGCCTGAAGAATGTCATTTGCTACTTAAAACATGATTATAAGGATCCACTTGTAGGTGAGTCTATTTATGCTATTCCTTACCTATGTTTAGTCTTTACCTTGCATATGTCTAGTGAGACGGGTCAGTCTTGTTGAGCCTTATGCTCACGTTTGCAGTTAACGAGTTTTTGCAGGTTATACCGTTGATGAAGGGCCAAACGACGACGCCTTATACCCTTTAGGGTTCACGTCTGAGTAAGAGTCCTGCACGCCGCCGAAATCTGTGAGTGTTGCTAGTGTAAAGCGTCCAAGATCATGGACAACTTTACTCATGCATAGCTAGTGCTTAGAGCGTAGTATGATGTATATACTTCTTTCCTACGTTACATATTGTAAAACTTCCACTGTGTTTATAAAGCAAATACTTAGAATTGTTTTTTATTCTCGTTCTTTTCTTGTATATTGTTGGGTGTCGCATCATACGGCACCACCCAATGAGATCCTTGGATGTCGGGATTCCAGTCCCCACAAAACAGAGCCGCTGCACAATAATTTCAGCAAATAGAATATATCAAATCGACCAAAAATGGCACTGCAATGTAAAGGCAAAATATTAGACACTCCAATTTCAAACTCACATGCAAATCATGTGACCGAAAGTTCGAACAGTCCTAACCAAGTAAAGAGTAAATGTTCCTCCTGAAAAACACGTTTGTAAAGATCAACCATGTCAACTTACGTGCAACTCATGTGACTGAAAGTTCAGACAATCTGAATTGAGAAACATGTGCGAGTCACGTGAGAAAAAGTTCGGACACTCCGAAGCGTGAAACACGTGCAATTCGCGTGAGGCGAAGTTCAGACAATCCGAAACCATCAAGGGTAACTGTCAAAGTGTAGCAACGACACTTCCCCCGATACTACTAAAGTGTAGCCCGCGGAGGTTCTTGTTATGGTTGGGGCAAGCAGAGATCAGGATCAAGATGGTGACACCAGAGATTTACGTGGTTCGGGCCGCCAGAGCATAATATCCTACTCCACGGTGTGTGTGTGTGTGTGTGTGTGTGTGTGTTGTATTATGAATCGCTAGAAAGTGTAGTCTCTGGCTCCACTTGGAGTTGTTCCGGGGTCCTCTTATATCATGTGGCTCAGTCCTTTTATTGTCCAAGGACTGACCGTTACCTCATTAGCCTGGCCTGACATGTGGCCCTAGCGTATTAAATGGCCTAATACACTATCTATGGGTATTAAGATGGTTAATAGTGTGATAACGCGCCTTAATGGCTGTGTTATATCTATTAACAGTGCTTTGATCGTGTGTCGTTAATACAACATTAATGACACGTAATCAAGTCTTGTAACTACCGCTTTAACTATCCCTTGAATGTCCGTCAATGCATTTGTTGATGGTGAAGGTCCGGAGTCTCCACACGTGGCAGCTTTGGAGCTTCCCCTTGCGGGGAGGTAACTTCAGAACCGTTTTACACGAGTCAACACCGGAGCTTCCCTCTGCTAGGGGTTAGGTCTGGGGTCATTATACACGTGTTGATCCCGGAGCTTCCCTGTGTTGGGAGTTTAGCTCTGGATTTACATTACACGTGTCAATCTTTGGAGCTACCCATATGAGGGATGCGGGTCTGGTGTAATATGACATGTGGGGCCTGAGGAGACCTTCAACTTTGACGGGCAGAACTGTTTCACACTTCTTGCGGTATCATAGGGTATCCGGTACGTAGGGTACCGACAGTAACATTACTCCCCAAAAACACGTTAAAAAGTTCGGAAATTCCAAAACCGTCGAAGGTAACATTACTTCCAAAATACACTAAGACAAGTTCAGACAATGTGTGTCGGGGTGTATCATGGTGTAACGGTGTAAGCTTCAAAACTTTGAATGTAAACCTTCACTTTTATTCTAATTGACAATATATTCAGCACACATAGGTCTCAAAATTGTATTTTAGAAAGATAGACCATGCAGCGCGTGCCAAGTCAGGAAACAAGTTGGAGCACTGCATCCCGCCAAGAACATAATGACAACTACAAGACCATTGGAGCTACTACTTATGGACCTCTTTGGCCCGATCGCCTACATTAGTATCAGTGGCAACAAATATGGTTTAGTAGTTGTAGATGATTTAATATTTACTTTGATATTTTTCTTGCACGATAAGGGAGAGGTACAAAGTGTTCTTAAGAAAATCTTAAGGATAGCTCTATTGACGATCTTTATATACCAATTTCGATCGTCAATATAACTCAATTATGTGAGGGAATAAATATTTCTTACACACATCATAGTTATATTTAACATAATTCCACTTGTGCGTGGAGAACTAATGCATGTAGGAGTTTTTATGCAGAAATGATGGAGAATGAGGGGAGCAATCCTGAAAAGTGCCACCCTAGCCAATCACGCGATGACATGTGGCTTCACATGGATCCATGGATCCATTCCCAGGCATATCTGAGGGAATCCAACGGCAATTCATGTGGGGAAGGCACATGGGCCCTACATATCAGTCACCCAGAGGAAGCACAACCGAGGGGGGCCAGGACTAGGTCGGTCGACCCCCTAGCTCGGTCGACTTGGCCCTGGCGCCAAACCAGGTCAGCTTCCATGTGCTGACTCCTAATGGCTCCCTGAAGGCAACAAAGACTTATTCGCGTGCTAATTGTGTCGGGAACCATCTCTACTCCGTGTATAAATAGGGGGGTGCCTCACTTCTCCCACACACCACTCAAGTCCAAATTGGGAAAGGTATGACTCATGTATCTTTTCTTTTATTTGTGACTTTATACTTTATGATAATGTTATTATTAGTCTTTACTTATTCATATACTTGAATAAAGTGTTCCTTGATTGGTTGTGGAGTCCATGTATGTGATAGGTGTAGATTTTGCTATGATCTAGTCATAATGCTCATATCATGTTATCATAAACAACATACACCACCACTATAGTCTAATTACCTATTAATATGATTATGTTAATATGAGTAATTTAGTGATTGGTCCAAACATTGGTTTCAACGATGTTTAGGTTAGTCATTGCCTTAGGATGGTACTTGCACTGCAACTCTTGAGCTATTTACTTATTATGTAAGCATGGTGCTTAGATAAGTAGTGTTGGATGTCTCGTAGACCCACGGTTTGTAGGGGTAGGCGACAGGTGGTGACAGCCTGTCCATCCTTCGTAATCCCCCATGTTTGGCTACACCACAAGCTCGTGGTGGGAATCATCCTAATGTTGTTAGTGGTAAACTCGTGCTCGATATGTTGTACTAGTAAGACCTAGTACTCATCATTAGCCTACCCATATGTACATTAGTTGGCTATGTATTTGAATCCTTAAAGCATAATCCATCCCTCACTTTGCCTCCACTGGATATTGTTACCCTTTAGAGTAGTTTGGTTAGGTGTGTGTCGCACTACCCCATCACTTCATTTATCCATCCTACCGGATCCTTCACTAGAACACCCTCTTCTATCCTTGACCTTGCCACTCTTCTACCTTTCCTCCCTTTGGGATAAACAAATACGATACCCCGGCGAATACTCTCGGGTGAAATGCTAACGTGGTACTTTCCGTGCGCCTGTAAAACTCATCTTGTTTTGGCTTAGGTTAGCCTAGTGCCTCTACAGAACTAGCCTTGCTGCTAGGATGACCTGTAGACATTAAGAAATACCAACAAGCATTTCTGGCACCGTTCCCGGGGATTGTTTTGTTAGTATATCTTAGGGAGTATCAACAAGCTCAAAATGAGTTCTCCTTGAGGATTAAGAAGATAAGGAGTGACAACGGCACTGAATTCAAGAATACCCAAGTTGTAGATTTTTTTGATGAAGAAGGGATCAAACACAAATTTTTGGCTCCCTACTGTCGCGAAAAAATGGGGTAGCCGAAAGGAAGAATAGAACACCGCGTGGCTATGAAATGGGTGTTTCGCAACAAACAAGACGAGCACGGCGTGGTGACATGAAATAAATCATGACTTGTGGCCAAGGGGTACTCACAAGTCAAAAGTTTGGATTTCGATGAGACTTTTGCTCCTGTATCTAGGCTTGAATCTATTCGAATATTATTGGCTTATGCTACTCACCATAATTTCAAGTTGTACCAAATGGACATCAAAAGTGCATTTCTCAACAGTCCAATCAAAGAGGAGGTGTACGTGGAGCACCACCCTGGTTCGAGGATCAAGAACTCCCCAACCATGTGTACAAACTGCGTAAGACTCTCTATGGCCTCAAATAAGCTCCTAGAGCTTGGTATGAGTGTCTTAGAGATTTCTAATTGATAATGGTTTTAAAATTAGAAAAGCTTAATACACAATGTTCACAAAACATTTTGATAATGATTTATTTGTTTGCTAAATATATGTCAAGGACATAATATTTGGTTCTACTAATAAGTTGTTTTGTGATGAGTTTAATAAGATCATGACGAACATGTTTGAGATGTCTATGATGGGCGAGTTAAAGTTCTTTCTAGGCTTTCAAGTGAAGGAACTTAAAGAAGTAACTTCATTTGCCAAATGAAGTATGCACAAGATATCCTCAAAATTTTTAACATGGACAAAACCAAGCCCATCAAAACTCCAATGGCAACCAACGGGCATCTCAAACTCAACGAAGACGGTCCAAGTGTGGACCAAAAGCTACATTGTTCTATGATCGACTCTTTATTATATCTTTGTGCATCTAGGTATGATAAGATGTTGAGTGTATGTATGTATGCAAGGTTTCAAACCGCTCCGAAGGAGTGTGACTTGACAACTGTAAAGAGAATTTTGAGATATTTAGTCCATACACCCATCCTAGGTCTTTGGTATCCTAAAGGGTCAAAATTCAACCTCATCGGATACTCTGATGCCGACTATGCTGGATGCAAAGTGGATAGGAAAAGCACCTCCGGGACTTGCCAATTCTTGGGTAGGTCCCTAGTCAGTGGCATATCTTGGAATTTATCACAGGGTATGCCACACATAAAAAGTTATATTTCACTAAAATTATTTACCAATTTGGCAAATAATTGTAAAGTTTGTAACACAATTAATTTACATGTAGAAAACAACATGATAAATATTAAATTCATCAAATAACAACATAAATAGTTCAGATATAATATGATAGTTTAAAAATATAGTCATAAGAGAGACCTACAAAACTATTTCTTGAATTTCTTTAGTCAATGCTTATTAAATGATATGAATGTCTTGATTATATCATCTTCATCCACTTAAAAGAAAACTCACTATGTTATGCAGATATGATATTAATATTTATGTTGGACAAAATGATCTCTAATATATTAACCTCGATAGCATCTCTATTCCTGATACATAAATCAATTATTGATAAAAATACACGGACAAAAAGAACACAAATAGTTTACTAATCAAAACATAGGGAAAAATATAAGTTGAGCGAATACGAATAATTTTATCGGCATAACAATTTATCTGCGTAATTTTCTGCCCGTGACGGACTCGCCAGTGTTTGACGATGAGTTCGTGGCAAGTTCCTTCGTTTGGATGACCGATAGTGGGGCGTATGCCTGTATGATGCTTGCCACATATCCCATAAGTATTCTATCCTCCTCATATGGTGATTATGTAGCAGTTGATTCTGATTCCTTTCTGTGGCCGTGAGTCCCATTTAGCTGTGTAACCAGAGGAGCTGAGAAGGATAAGGAACCGGTGGCCATATGCTTTGATGGGCTTGATCGCAAGGTATGCCTGTGAGGACCGGATCCACATATTCCAGGATCGCAGAGGGTGGTGCCGTGCTATGCGGCATCCAACAGCACACAAGAAAAGAATACGATAAAATACAAAGTTTCATTGATATAAACAGTGGAAGTCTTTTACAACACTTAAGATACAATGGAAGTCATACTCATAGCTAAACTCTTAGCTTAGCTCTACAAAAATGCAGCTGTCCAGCCCGAGGACACTACACACTAGCAGCACACAACAAGATCACAGCGTGGAGGGCTCTCACTCGGTGGTGTACCTCGATGGGGGCATCTCCTCATCATCGAGTCCTTCCTCATACGTCTCACTTGCAACAACTTAATATAGAAATTGTGAGCACGAAGGCTCATCAAGACTTAACCGATGCACCTAAACATGAAACTATACATGCAGCGATGTTTGATATAGGATTAGATATTGCAATAAAGGACTCGCCTACATGTTGATCCTTTCTTTCATGTTTACTAGCAGCAGGATAAAGGTTCATAAAAGATAACTCTAGTGAGCAGATTCTATAGCAATCATGGTTGCAAAGAAATAATAATTTAATACATCATATTCTTCTGGCTTCTTCAGAATTTACTACGTCACACCGCAGTGAACAAGCGGTACTCGATTCTTAACCGCGAGGGACGGTGATTGCAATCAATAACAACCGGATTGCACAACACACGCACCTGTACATAAGAAGCGTGCGGTGCTCCTCACGACATCATACGCAACAACCTTTCACAAGAAACTCAAATGCCGAACCGGTCCCACCATCACAGGCAGAAGGTCCCTACACCGAGCGTGTCTATGCCCATTAGCGGATTTACACCTCTCCACCCTCAACCCACCTCTAATGACATTGGGCTATGCCTTGACACCCAAGTTAACAAGTTACATTAGTTTCTTGGGTTCCATACGCCCAGTATGCCTTCTGATACAGTTCAAACTTGCTTAGTAGGACTGCACACAGATCAGTCCTAAATCGACGCAAGCAGGCTACGCACGTGAGACCCCATCTCACTGCATCATATCCCACTGGTCCATTCCATATTCATATTAATAAACCATTCTCATACTCAAACCAATCCCGTGTGATATATACTCTATCTCGCGAGTAGATTCCAACTACTCGACTTCTACCGGATTCCTTACAACATTAGCATGACATTTTCTACTCATCGAGCTGTAGAACTACGTAATGCTCCATGGGGTTTGTTGGTCATGCAAGTGGAGTAACAAACACCTTAGCCCTAATGCACAAAAGTCACGTTAGACATAAGTGATACAAATCAAAACCTTGAAATGGATCTTAAATGCAAATCGGGGCTTGCCTGGCTGTGAGTCAGATGGAAAGTTAGCTTCTGGTGGCACGCTATCAAAGGCCTCTAGCTCCTCCTCGATCTCAGTCACTATATGATATGCATAGTATGATATGTATAAGTGACATTGAAACTATATAAAAGATCTTCTAAACACTGATCATGTATGAAGATTATTTTAATTGACTTCTGAATTTTTAAAGTGCATACTAGGTTCTAAATGGAGGATGTTCAAGGAAGCTTATTGTCTCTAAAATTCCAACAATAAATAGCTTCTCTGAATTTTGGTATTAAATCTGGATCTTCAACATGGCTAACAGTGAATGATCTGCTTAGAGGAGGTTGAACTGGTTTTAGCAAAATTTGTTTCATAATTTTCTTATCTTTTTATAGGGAGGAATTGATTTTACAAGTTTGGAATAAAATCTGGAAATGTTTATGTTCATTTTTGAATTTTCAATGAACATAGAAGATTGGAACACTGTTTGACCCAATAAATGAAGTCCAATGAACTTGCAATTTTTACTGAGGTTGAAGTGTATTCTAATGAGTGCTCTGATCAAAATTGGAAACTTTCCATTTATCAGAACATGAGTAATTTATTTCCCAAGTAAAGAGATCAAAGGAATTAATTATGAAAATTATGGGACTTCCATGTTCAAGCTGCACTTTTGCAATGTGCGAATCAAGTTGAGTCTACCAGAATTTATTTGGAATTATTTGAGCAAATATACTAGAAGAAAATGATTTTTGAAATTTGGTTGAAATCTGGAATATTTCTTAAATGGAAAAGTTCAAATAATTGAATCTGGGCCCGCCTGTTTAAATGAAACAATGATATTTGGGCCACACCGGGGCCACTGGGTTCCACCGCGCGGCCATAAAAGATCCTTAGCCGCAGCAAATCCCACCGAGGTGAAATACTCACTGGCGCGTGGGACGCGCCTGGCGCATGGGACCCGCCCGGGTTTCTTCTATCTTGCGCCCTGGGCGGCGCCCGAGCTGCCCGCGGTGGCGCTCGCCGGCGAGCCTGCTGGTCCGGCTCCCCTAGCTTTATTTCTTTCTGATTCTTGCTGCCTAACCATATTCCAAGCCAATGAACACGTTGGTGGTGCCAGCCAGGACGGTGATGGCCGGAATCCTGTGCGCGACGGCAGTGGCAGCCGTTAGGGTTCCGGCGAGGTCGAAACCGACTCGCCATACCTTATCTAGCTCGGAAAAAGGTGGAGAAGCTTCTTGGGAATCTAAAGAACTTGGAACTGGATTGAAAAGGAGGTGATCCAGACTGTAACACGAAAGTCATCGGTGACCTAGCTGGTTTCTGGTCTGTCGACGGCAAAACTCGATGAACTTCACCTATGGTTGATGGATTTTTGTTCTGATACTTTGATGGGGTGCGCATGTGAGTTTGTAAGCTTATACCTAACTGAATTATGCGATGGATCTAAATAGAAAGCGAATTGAAATGGAAACCTAACTCCAAAGCTATGAACATGATGTGATGAAAACAAGAATTTCTACTTTGGGGAGGGATGGCAAAGGATGGGGTTTTCACCATGATTAAGGGGGTGGAGTGGCACTCCTTTTCTCTTTTAAGAGCAGCTCGCGAGAGGGCCTGTGGCGCCGGCGCGACGGGGAGGCAGAGGGCGACCGTCAGGTTCAAGTCCGAGCGCAACCACGAGCCTTCAAAACACGCCGCAAATAAGCATGGAACCAATGATACAATAGGAGGGAAAGGTAGAGCAGAATCTTGCGCTACTTTTTGATGCTTGGAGCTCAGTAAGACAAGGTGTCATTCGACCGTCAGCATCGAGCAGAGCACAGTGACAAGGAGTGTGCGCACGGGAGCAAAGAACAGTGCAGAGAGCGATGGGCTTGCTTCACTTCAATCAGGAAGATGAAGATAGAGATGGAGAGGTGTGGAGATCACCCAAGAGCACTGCCACGCAGCTGCTTCATGAGCTGGAGAGCAGCGGTCCCGGCGTTGAAGCACGAGAAAAAACAGAGAGGCGGTTCACCGTATTAGGGTCACTGAGAGTGGGTCCCATTGCCCCTCTCAAGCTCATCCTTCTTTGTACATTGAATTCTCCCACCTAATTCATTCCAAAATTTATATATTTTTATGGGGAGGCCAAATTTAATTATTTTGAAACTTATTCTGAAGTCAAAATTTTGATTTGACCGATTTTCATTTGAATTCAATTTTGATTTTTAATTTGAATTTGAGTGGAATTCAATGTGCCCATTGAATTAAATAGTAAATCACCTTCAAAATTTATGAAAAATTGCAAGGATGCTATTTGGAATATTTGGAAGCTAGTGGTGAATAAAATTTCCATTTTTGACTTAGTTTGAACCGTAGCCATATTTGACTTTTGGATTGTTCCTTTGAGGTTTGAATTGATTTGATTTTCAAATTGCCATTTGAATTTCTTTTCTCATTCTTGTTTTTATCCCTTCTATCTGAGCTTTGCACTATGACATTTAGGGCTTTTACATCCCTCCCCCTTAAAAGAATCTTGTCTCGAGATTACAAATGAAAGCGATAGAGGTAAAAAGATTACCGGATATGAGATGATAGTAAATCCGGATAGTTGGATCGGAGATATTTCTTGCTTTCCCATGTCGCTTTATCAGCGGTATGGTTACTCCACAAGACTTTTTAGAAACATAAAGTTTGGTTTCTTGTGGCGTGAGTCTTTTCATCGATAATCCAGATCGGATACTCGAAATAAGTGAGATCCGGTTGAAGAGCTTTGAGATCTTCCGTGCAGATTTCAGCCGGGGATTTAAGACCCTTCTGCAGTTGAGAAATGTGGAATACATTATAAATACCAACAAGTGATGTCGGTAACTCCAATCGATAATCCGCGGGTCCGCATTTTGCAATGACGGTGAACGGACCGATAAATAACGGAGCAAGCTTTCCCTTCACTTCAAAACGAT
Organism: Tuctoria greenei; assembly: GCA_036927565.1. Lineage (NCBI taxonomy): Eukaryota > Viridiplantae > Streptophyta > Magnoliopsida > Poales > Poaceae > Tuctoria > Tuctoria greenei. The sequence goes on along the minus strand of JAYESD010000010.1, from coordinate 9,821,155 downwards.
GAATCCCTTTCATCGGAGAGACACGAAGATAAAGTGGTCTCCTATGTCAAAGTGGAGGGTTCGGCGTCTTTTATCCGCATAGCTTTTCTGTCGAGATTGAGCAGCCTTGAGGTTGGTTTGAATCACTCGCACTCGTTCCTCACCTTCGTGCACAAGACCAATACCATATATTACTCTCTCGCCGGATTCACACCAATTGAGTGGTGTGCAACATTTCCGGCCGTAGAGAGCTTCATACGGCGCCATTTTGATTCTAGCTTGATAACCATTATTATATGAGAACTCTACCAAAGGTAAATGATTGTCCCATGTTTTACCGTGGTGGATGGCACAAGCGTGTAGCATATCTTCAAGAACTTGATTCACCCACTCAGTTTGACCAACCGTCTGCGGGTGATACACGGAGCTTCAGATCAGTTTGGTCCCCAATTATGCGTGCAGCTGCTCCCAGAAGCGAGTAATGAACAGCACACCACAATCTAAAATAATTGTCCGGGGAACTCCATGCAAGCATATGACTTGCAATATACAACTCCGCATACTCCTTGACAATGTACTTTGTATGCATAGGGATAAAATGAGCTGATTTGGTTAGTCAATCGACTATCACCCAAATCGAATCATGCTTGTGGAATGTGAGAGGTAATGCGGTGATGAAGTCCGTACTAACATCCTCCCATTTACACACCGGAATATTCAATGGTTGCAGCTGTCCGGCTTTCCTCATGTGATCGGCTTTGACTCGCCGACACGTATCACACACGGATACGTACTTTGCAATTTCTCTTTTCATCCGTGTCCACCAAAATCTTGTTTTCAGATCTTGATACATCTTGTTGCTGTCCAGATGAATAGAATATTTGGACAAGTGAGCTTCGTCCAATATTTTCTTTCGAAGTTCCATATCACGGAGTACAACAATACGATCCTTGAACCATAGAGTACCATGCTCATATCTCTGAAAGAATTTCGTTTCTCCATTCTTCATTCTCCTCTGAATGCACGACATACCCACGTCTTTCTTCTGAGCTTCCATAGTCTCCTCTCATATGGTAGGAATGAGAGCAAGATAATATAGTGCTCCATATGTAACCAAGTATAAAATTGGCTCGTCCTCTTCCATCGGAGTAATGGACAGATTATTAACGTGAGACTTGCGGCTTAGCGCATCGGCAACCACATTCACCTTGTCGGGATGGTAGTGAATCTCAATCTAATAATATTTGATCAGCTCTAAGCATCTTTGTTGCCGCATATTCAACTCCTTCTGAGTGAAGATATATTTTAGGCTCTTGTCATCGGTGTAGAGATGCGCTAGATTGCCTAGCCAATAATGTCTCCACATTTTCAGCGCAAGCACCACGATAGCGAGCTCAAGGTCATGAGTTAGATAATGTTGCTCATGATTCCGGAGCTGCTGTGATCCATATGAGATCATGCAGCCTTCTTGCATTAACATGCAACTGAGACCAATGCCAGACGGATCACAATAAATGTCAAAAGATTTGGTCGTATCCGGCTGAGCTAATTGGGGCTGTTGTGGGATGCTTCACCAATGCATGAAATGCATCCTCACATGCCTTGCTCCAAATATATTTGGTCCCCTTTTTCAGCAGCTCTGTCCTTGGCTTAGCAATTTTCGAGAAGCTCGGAATGGGACTTTGGAGAATCCCATTTCAAGACTCGCACAATTTTGCTTGGATCAACAATGATGCCCTCCACTGAAATAATGTGACCAAGAAATGGCACTTGACTGATCCGAAACTCAAACTTGCTGAATTTTGCATAGAGCTTGTGATCTCGCAATCGTTGGAGCATGATATGCAAGTGTTTGGCGTGTTCTTCCTTCAATTTAGAATAAACTAGAATGTTGTCTATGACGACCACAACAAACTTGTCCAACTCCGACATGAACACCGAGTTCATAAGATACATGAAGTGTGCCAGCGTGTTGGTAAGTCCGAATGACATGACAAGATATTCATAGAGCCCGTGTCTGGTCCGGAATACCGTCTTAGGAATATCCTCCAGTCAGATTTTGATTTGATGATATCCGGACCGAAGATCCATCTTTGAGAAAACCATAACACCCACTAGTTGATGAATAAGATATCGATGTGTGGTTGTGGATACTTTTTCTTGATCGTCACAACATTGAGTGGACGATAATCCACACATAGACGCAATGTCTTGTCCTTCTTCTTCACAAACAATGTGGAGCAGCCCCAAGGTGAAGACATTGAACGTATGAGACCTTTATGCAACAGGTCCTTCAAGGGGTCCTTTAATTCCACCAATTCATTCGGTGCCATTTTGTACGACCTTCGAGAGATAGGTGTGGTTCCCAAAATAAGTTCAATCTTGAACTCAATGTCTCTATCCGATGGCATACCTGGTAGGTCGTCGGGAAACACGTCTGGATACTCACGGACCACATGAATGTCCTCATGCTTTGTGGCTTCCATGTTGTAGGTGGTTGGGATTTCTTAGATAAGGCGGTCAAGAATAAGAGTCGGTGGTTCATGAAGTGGAGAGTTTAAATGAACCACTCGTGGAACGATGTCAAGAACAGTGGCATGGCGATGTAGCCACAACATTCCTAATATGACATTGAGTTTTTGACCCTCTAATATAATTAGAGAAGTCAGATAGATATTCTCATGCATCTTAAGTGATGCTTTATGGACTTTCATGTCGGCTGCTATCTTCCCACCCGGAGAGCAAATCGAATATGGACTTTCCATGGGACTTATAGGTAATTGATAATTGATGACATATGATTGTCTAATGAAATTATGGGTGGCACCGGAGTCAAAGAGTATGACTACAAGATGTTTGAGTAGAGAAAACGTACCCGCAAGGATGGTTTCACCTTCCTGCACATCTTCAATAGCTATGTGGTGGACGTTGCCAGCTATTGGTGCTGGTTTCTTTGGATGGTTGCCGGGCTGAGTTGCACCCTGATATGGTGCTGGTCCGCTATCCTGTCACTGCTCGGGGCAGTCCCTTGCAAATTGTCCGACACGGCCACACGTATAACACGTGTACCGTGTCGGGTTCCCTCCAAGCTGCGGATGGAATCCTGGTGCACGTGGTGGAGATGGATATGCATGTGGGACCATCTGTTGCTACTTCTGCTGCTGTTGTGGTGGAAACGGTGGTCAGAAGCTTGGGACGTTGAACGAACGACCGCAGAACTGCTGCGGTTGCGCCGGTGGTTGCCACCTCTGACTGGATGGCGAGCGGTACACCAAATGGTATTTCTTTGGGCCACCACCACTGCTGCTCGATAGCGTGCTGCATTTCCTCTTATCAGAAACAAGCTCGCGCTGAGCATCTTCCTGTACATTCGCGGCACTTACGATGTCGTTGAAGGTGCTGCGATTGCTTTGTGTGAGTTGCACTTTCATCGTCGGGTTCAAGCCTCGGAAGAATGTATCTCACTCTTCCATCCCAATATAATCCGGCACATACTGGGCCAGATGTTGAATGCCTAGGAGTACTCATGAGCACTCCTCTCGTCTTGCTTCAGCTTCAGGAACTCCTGAAGCTTCCTCTTCATTATACCGGGAGGTATGTGATAGGCACAGAATGCCTCTCGGATTCTTCCCACTTCACGGTGTGTCTGGCGAGTAGTGAGGCGAGGTAGTTCGCCCCCCATGCACTGACGGCTCTGTGAAGCTCCTGTGTTGCAAACAGCGCCTTCTGGTGTTCAGTGCACTAGAGCAGCCCGAAATTCGCCTCAATAGTGCAGAGGAAGTTGTCCGCCTCCAGAGGCTCATTGGCCTCCGTGAAGACCGGTGGATGCATCGTCAAGAAGTCTAAGTATGAACTCTGTTGGGGTTTGCATTGCCCACTGCCTTGTCGCCCCCTTGACGGGACAAATTCTGCACTAACAGAAACACGATTTGCTCGTCGCGCGAGCCGAGTGTCACACCTGGTAATAAGAAGACAACCAGATGCTTTCCACATGTATGCCATGATCAATTCAACTCATACATGTGTAGACGAAAGTGAATTACCATAAGTAATGCCATGTTCGAGTACATCACCTTATTACATAAATGACCTTCCAGGTCTAAAAGAAAAGTACAAGCAGCGGAAAAACATATAAAAGGGCTCCAAGCACAAGCATTGCACGGGGGAGCGCCAGCCTAGAACATCTCATCGGGGTCTCTGTAGAAATCCTGGTTCTCCACCTCTTCGTCTTCGTAGATTGGGGGGGGGGGAGAAAATATGCAACTAACAAGTTTGAGTACCAACGGTACTCGTAAGTTGGGAAGTTATGACATGAGGTTCACAACAAGGAAGGCAAATAATAGGTAAAGCACTATAGCAGTTACAGCCTATTCTTAATGTTATTAAGCACCTACATCTTGGTGAAATTCCCAACCAACATCCCAAAATTAATCCAGGACCAATCCCAAACCATCCATTATGTAACCATGTGCTAATTATGAATTTGGTTCCAAGCCGCTTGTGTCCGTGAGCACGGCTGTCTAAACAGTTTGACAAGACTCTGCAGAGTGTGTATCCTTTACCACAGTTCGTGATTTCAACCCCTATTGCTAGATGGACTAAGGTAAACCTCCTTGATGCTCGTAGTAGCTAACCACATTACACACTTCAGAAGGTGTGTGGCTAGAAGATCACTACGAGGTGTTTCCGATGTTTCTCCAACCTTGCAATGGGCACTCTAAGGTTTCACCACTCCGGCACCTAGAGTCTATTTTCCCTCCGCCAGGAGAAGCCCCCCCTTGAGCCATGCGGATTCCAAGGCAGAATTCTGAACCCATTCCCCGCCCGTTCAATTACCTATGCTACATCGGGAGAGACCAAATTACTAAACCAAGTTGTCCCATATACAATTCTGTGGTGATACTAAATGGCTTAGCAACTTCCTCCATAAACCGGTCCTTAGAATCCGATAGGTGTGAAGCCCCAAACCAAGGTCTTGTGCACGCATGCACCAATCCATACAAAACCCCCTATCTAATTCCTATCTACTAAATTCATATTTGCCATCAATTCATGAATCATAATATATAAAATATAACTTGTATATAAGTAGATAATATTTCAATTAAGCATGGCTAAGCGTAAACTAAATAATAGTAAAACACCCAACCATGTCGACAAGGAATATTGTGGAAAATCTAGGGAAACATAACATAGGATTCATATTTTATTTCAGCATGCATCTAACTAAAACTTAACAAAAAGGGTGCAAGATGGCCAAAGAACTTGCCTCCAAATTGAGCCTGGTGGTCGTCGGGAAATTGTTGCTCTTGAAGATTAAATGTCGGTTCTGGCCCCGACTCTAGTTTTACAACGATGCATAAAATAATAACATACAATAAGAACACATAGAATGCAAACAATTCAAATAAACACAAATTCCTACGCAAAAGTGATTTTATGGTTAATTTAAATTATAGGCATAATACCAATTATTGAGAATTTAGAGTTATAGGAAATATATTGGGTAAAACATATTTAAATCTGTTTTTATAATTATTTTATACAAATTAAGGACTTTTATTTAATTTCTCGAACCATCAGGGGCTTTTTTGTAAAAATGGAACTGTTCCAGAGGCTAAAAACAATTTTTATTAAGTCCAGGGATTAATCTATAATTTTCCGGGATTAATTTGCTAATTTACAATATTTCTAGGGGCTTTTAAACACTTTTATCTAATTATCCAGTATTTTCCTAATTTCCAGAAAGCTCAGGGTTAATTCTGTAAAGTTTTGGACTAATCTGTAATTAGTTTTAAAAGTCCAGGGGCTTCTTTGTTAATCTTTCAAAGGCTAAGAAGATTTAAACGTGGGCCGTGGGATTTAAAATGGACGTCCCGGATTTTATTAATCGAAGGGGTACGGGGTGTTTTAATCTCGGCCGCCCATTCAAAATGAATGGCCGACAGAGGGCCACGTCGCCCCGAATGATGGGAGCGACACCATACGACAGCGCGCGGCGGCAAGCTCGCCGGTGGTGGCCAAAATCCATGCTGGGAACGCTAAAGAGTACCTTTAAATGGCACAAAATGAAGAGGGAAGCGAGGGGGTCTCACCAGAGGGGCTCGCGAGGTTGGAAATTGGGCGGAAGACGACCGACGACGATGGGGAGCGGCGAAGCTCGTCGGCGCCCGACGAAGTTGATGATGCAGAGGCATTCCCCCGGATGGTGATGTCCCGCGGGATCCTAACAACACGGCGAAGGTGTTAGACAAACTCCCGAGGAGAGATAATGAGTGGAACAACGGGAACAATGGCGCCATTACCAAGCTTAATGGCGGCTAGGGTTTGGGTATCGGGGATGGTGAAATCCGTGGGGATTGGCCAGGTATTTATAGGGGATCAGACGAGTAATGGGCGGCAGCCATCATTGGCCACTTTCCCACGCTTGATTGAGGCCGACATTGAATCGGGTGAGTGGGCGGCACATCATGCGTGAGCGTTACGGGCGCGCGGCGCGGCGGGAAAGAAAGGGCTGACGGGCGGGGCCCAGTCGCCAGAGAGAGGGAGAGGAGGAAGGCGTGGGCGTGGGGTGAAGCAGGCTGGCGCGGGGTAAGAAGAGGAAATGGGCCGGGGTGGGAGAACTGGCCCAGGTAGGTTTTTCTCCTTTTCTTTTTCTTTTCTTTTTCTTTTCTGTTTTATTTTTCTTCTCTTTGATGATTTGAGTTTTAAAATCAAAATTCTAACGAATTCAAGATTGAAAAATTTCACAGATTCAATTATACATGATGCACTTTGCCTTATATGAATTTTATTCCAAAGAAATTTGTTTTATAGCTCTTGAAAAATTTATTTTACATTTTTTTCTCTCCAAAAATTGGGTGTTACAATTCTAACCCCCTAAAAAGGAATCTTGCCCTCGAGATTCGAACATCCTATAGAAAGAGACCAAAAACAGGGCCTTGAGGTCTTCTTTGTCTTCTCCATGTTGCTTCTTCCTTCGAGGATATTTTCGTTGCATTATGCACACGTGAATCATCTTCCTCCTCATAATGTCTCAAGATAACTTTAACCCATAGACTACTCCCTCATGCTTTGTCTTACATTAAGGCAAACTTTCCTTGCTATCATGTAGTCTTGTAGTAAAGTGAGAATCAGTAGGAGACATACCATTCACTGCTTCAGATACCCCCTGAACATCTTCCAAGGACATGTTATTAACCCGGACACGCGATGGGTTATGTGTCGACTGCTTCTTTGGGCAACTGAAGGAGTAGTGGCCTCTTTCGCCACAGTTATAACATTGCCCAGACATGCTGTTACTTTGTGTTTTATTCCCCGACTGTTGATTATGTTGCGGCTGCCCTATTGGAAGAGAAGAACGTTGGTGTTGCATCTGTTGACCTTGTTGGGTATATGGCACTGGTGCATTGGAGTTGGAAGGACGATTCATGTGTCCCGGCTGCTGGGGGTTAAAGCCTGTACGATTGTTGCTCGAGGACTGTCCCATCATCATCTTCTGCTTGTGATCTTCTCCCTCATACTCCTTCTTCTTCCTTTCTACGGTGAAAGCCTTGTCCACCAGATGTTGAAAGTTAGAATAGTCGCTAGAGGACATCATAAATTGTATCTCCTTATCCAACCCCTCTTTGAAACAAAATTGCTTCTTTGCATCGGTGTCCACATCTCTAGGAGCATAACGAGATAACTGTGTAAAATTGTTTAGATACTCACGTATATTCATATTTCCTTGCTTCAGGGCGAGGAACTCTTGACGCTTTGCTTGAATTTTGCCTTCGGGCACATGATGGTTCCGAAAGTTGTGCACAAACTCTTGCCAAGTCATGTTTTCTAGATTTTCATGTGCAGCCGTATAAGCAGCCCACCAGTCAGCTATGGGTCCTGAGAGTTGATGAGATGCCAGAAGTACTCTTTCTCGTCCTTCACATTGAACGATCCTCAATTTACTCTCAATTGTCTTTAACCAGTCGTCGGCATCCATAGGCTCTATAGCATTTGGAAAGACTGGGGGTTGAGTGTTCATGAAGTCCCTCAGACAAGATCTTGGCTGCTGATGAGGAGGCAGTGGAGGTGGAGGTGCTTGTTGGGCTTGTTGCATGTTGTTCACAATCTGTGTCAAATTCTGCATCATTTGCATTTGCACTGCCATCATTTGTTGTATTTGATTCGCTGCTGGTGCTCCACGGGCACCCCTTCCATTCCACGGTGGTATTGGAATTCCGTCATCCTCATCATTGTTAAGGGGTACACCACGACCACATCCTCTTCCTCTGCCTGCCATCTGATGTTGGGATGTTGTTTTAGAACTATTCTACACGATTTCCCACTATATGGACCAAGGAGAATAAGTTTATGAAAATATTATTTTATTCAATAAAAAGATGAGGTTGTGTACAAGGTGCCAAGGCATTACACAACACACATCACACCCACAAACAAGCAAACAGTCACAAACCAAAACAACACAACTTAGGATCATAACACGTCTCTACTCGTCTTATTACATTATTGGGTAAAGTAGCTATTCCTAAGTTGTGTGGTGTAGGGTGAGTTAACTCTCTCTTCTTTAGATCCTATTCGTACGTCCAAGTCTCAATGTCTGAAGTATATCCCTCGGGGGTCCTCATCAATAATCATCTGATACTCTTGGATAATAGCCTTCTGATACTTCACAAGAGCACGCATGTCTTGAAGCTCCCGCTGGCAGTGCTCGAGGCGATTGCTAAGATGAACTCCATCATTGATGCTCCTTTCCATTTGCCAGTTCGTGAACTGTGGCTGTAGTGGTGCACAAGTGAAGTTATTAATGTCGATTGGATGTTGAGGCGTGTAGGAGTGGGTGGTGTCTTGGAGTCTCTGACAGTTGATGTAGCATTGACTAGTGATAGCTACCCATGTTGCATCCTTCTCTGCATCATCTCGAGTGGCTCTCCAAGCTGGAGCGAAGTGATTCTTGAGTAGCTGACCGTTGTAGTAGATCAAGAGCTCACTCATCCATTATTCACGATCGACATGATGAACCCTGATAGTATGATAGCGAATGTAGAGCTTGTGGGCGTCGTATCCAGTGGTAAGTAGCATCACCCTAAGATGATGATTCATTCCTCCAATGACATCTCCAGTAGAGTAGTACATCATCAAGTTTCTTGAATCGTGCTGTGGGGATCTTGGAACATGGGCTGGAGCACATGAGACAAGTTGAATCCATGTGGCGGTCAGGTGAGTGTTGGCCATCTACAGTTGAATAAAAGAGTGTTAGGAAATCAAAATAGTGAAGACAAACGGAGTAAGACAACAAGACAAGATAGAATATACAAAGAAATTTTGTAAAAGACTTTTTATGAAAATAGTAAAGTCCTTAATGTGTCCATTTCTATCTAGGCTCGCGTCCTACAGCCAACACGGCTCTGATACCACTTTGTCACACCTGGTAATAAGAAGACAACTAGATGCTTTCCACATGTATGCCAGGATCAGTTCAACTCATACATGTGTAGACGAAAGTGAATTACCATAAGTAATGCCATGTTCGAGTACATCACCTTATTACATAAGTGACCATCCAGGTCTAAAAGAAAAGTACAAGTAGCGGAAAAACATATAAAAGGGCTCCAAGCACAGGCACTGGACGGGGGAGTGCCAGCCTAGAACATCTCATCGGGGTCTCCGTAGAAATCCTGGTTCTCCATCTCTTAGTCTTCGTAGACTGGGGGGGGGGGGAATATGCAACTAACAAGTTTGAGTACCAACGGTACTCGCAAGTTGGGAAGTTATGACATGAGGTTCACAATAAGGAAGGCACATAATAGGTAAAGCACTATAGCAGTTACAGCCTATTCTTAATGTTATTAAGCACCTACATCTAGGTGAAATTCCCAACCAACATCCCAAAATTAATCCAGGTAGACCAATCCCAAACCATCTATTATTTAACCATGTGATAATTATGAATTTGGTTCCAAGCCGCTCTTGTCCGTGAGCACGACTGTCTAGATAGTTTGACAAGACTCTGCAGAGTGTGTATCCTTCATCACAGTTCATGATTTCATCCCCTGTTGCCAGGTGGACTAAGGTAAACCTCCCTGATGCACGTGGTAGCTAACCACATTACACACTTTTGAAGGTGTGTGGCCAGGAGATCACTACGAGGTGTTTCCGATGGTTCTCCTGACTTTCAATGGGTACTCTAAGGTTTCACCGCTCTGGCACCTGGAGTCTATTTTCCCTCCGCCAGGAGAAGCCTCTCTTGAGCCATGCGGATCCCAAGGCAGAATTCTGAACCCATTCCCTGCCCGTTCAATTACCTATGCTACAACGGGAGAGACCAAATTACTAAACTAAGTTGTCCCATATACAATTCTGTAGTGATATTAAATGGCTTAGCAACTTCCTCCATAAACCGGTCCTTAGAATCCGATAGGTGTGAAGCCCCAAACCAAGGTCTTGTGCACGCATGCACCAATCCATACAAAACCCCCTATCAGATTCCTATCTACTAAATTCATATTTACCATCAATTCATGAATCATAATATATCAAATATAACTTGTAGATAAGTAGATCATATTTCAATTAAGCATGGCTAAGCGTAAACTAAATAATAGTAAAACACCCAACCATGTCAACAAGGAATATTGTGGAAAATCTAGGGAAACATAATATAAGATTCATATTTTATTTCAGCATGCATCTAACTAAAACTTAACAAAAAGGGTGCAAGATGGTCAAGGAACTTGCCTCCAAATTGAGCCTGGTGGTCGTCGGGAAATTGTTGCTCTTGATATTAAATGTCGGTTCTAGCCCCGACTCTAGTTTTACGATGATGCATAAAATAATAACATACAATAAGAACACATAGAATGCAAATAATTCAAATAAACACAAATTCCTACGCAAAAGTGATTTTATGGTTAATTTAAATTATAGGCATAATACCAATTATTGAGAATTCAAAGTTATATGAAATATATTGGGTAAAACATATTTAAATATGTTTTCATAATTATTTTATACAAATTAAGGACTTTTATTTAATTTCTAGAACTATGAGGGGCTTTTCTATAAAAATAAAACTGTTCCAGAGGCTAAAAACAATTTTTATTAAGTCTAGGGATTAATCTATAATTTTCCAGGATTAATTTGCTAATTTACAATATTTCCAAGGGCTTTTAAACACTTTTATCTAATTATCCAGTATTTTCCTAATTTCTAGAAATCTCAGGATTAATTCTATAAAGTTTTGGACTAATCTGTAATTAGTTTTAAAAGTCCAGGGGCTTCTTTGTTAATCTTCTAACGGCTAAGAAGATTTAAACGTGGGCCGTGGGATTTAAAATGGATGGCCCCATATTTTATTAATCGAAGGGGTACGGGGTGTTTTAATCTCGGCTGCCCATTCAAAATGAATGGCCGACAAAGGGCCACGTCGCCCCGAATGATGGGAGCGACGGCGCAGGGCGGCGCGCGGCGGCGAGCTCACCGACGGTGGCCAAAATACATCCTGGGAATGCTAAAGAGTACCTATAAATGGCACAAAATTAAGAGGGAAGCGATGGGGTCTCACCAGAGGGGCTCGCGTGGTCAGAAATTGGGCAGAAGACGGCCGACGGCGACGGGGAGCGGCGGAGCTCGTCGGTGCCTGACGAAGTCGATGATGTAGAGGCGTTCCCCCCTGATGGTGATGTCCGGCGGGCTCCTAACAAATCGACGAAGGTGTTAGACAAACTCCCGAGGAGAGATAATGGGTGGAACAACGGGAACAATGGCGCCATTACCAAGCTCAACGGCGGCTAGGGTTTGGGTGTCGGGGATGGTGAAATCCGTGAGGATTGGCCGGGTTTTTATAGGGGATCGGACGAGTAACGGGCGATGGCCATCATTGGCCACTTTCCCACGCTTGATTGAGGTGAAACGACCGACAATGAATTGGGTGAGTGGGCGGCACATCATGCGCGAGCGTTACGGGCGCGCGATGCGGCGGGGAAGAAAGGGCTGACGGGTGGGGCCCAGTCGCCAGAGAGAGGGAGAGGAGGAAGGCGCGAGCGCGGGGTGAAGCAGGTTGGCGCGGGGGAAGAAGAGGAAATGGGTCGGGGCGAGAGAATTGGCCCAGGTAGGTTTTTCTCTTTTTCTTTTTCTTTTCTATTTTGTTTTTCTTCTCTTTTATGATTTGAGTTTTAAAATCAAAATTCTAACAAATTCAAGATTGAAAAATTTCACACATTCAATTATACATGATGCACGCCTTATATGAATTTTATTCCAAAGAAATTTGTTTTATAGCTCTTGAAAAATTTATTTTACATTTTCTTTCTCTCCAAAAATTGGGTGTTACATCGAGCACTGTGACGAGAACCTCTGCAAGAGTCCGTGGAAGTTCCGGAGGTGACTGTCGGTACCCTGGGTACCATATACTCCTTGGGATTGCAAAGATCTCAAGGGAAAGTCATCTACTTGATTCGAAGACCTTCGGAGGCCCACATGTCAGACATAACCGGACCCGCTTCTCCAACATGATTAGTCCCACGGTCGCCACGTGTACTATCAAACCGGAGCTACCGCCTACAAGGGGGAAGCTCCGGGCTATGTACCGAAATGGCACCCCCGGACCTAACCCCAGACCGAGGGAAGCTCCAGAACTGACACGTGTCGGGTAACACCGGACCTATCTGTTCCCCACAGTGTGCTCCGGCGCTGCCACGTGTCCAACCGTCGAATCTTAAGCCTCTAACCTCCGGAAGACTCCACAACGGCTCCGGATCTTCAAAGGGGAATCAAGGACTTCAAGACCCGATCAAGTGTCATTAATATTATATTAATGACACATGATCGGACGACCTTAATTACCAGTAACGGGGCTGTCAAAGCCCATAACTCTGTCATTAAGGGCAATTAAACGTGTTGAATGTGTATCAATATCAGTAACCGCCGGGGCCACATGTCAGGCCAGGCTAACTTGTAACAGCTTGCCCTTGTACTATAAAAGGGCAGGCCGACGATACATAGTAGACACTCTCTGGAGACACGCTGACTTTACACTCTCAACTGAAGTTGAGCTCATACATCCAATACAACACCAACACACCCCGTGGAGTAGGGTATTACGCTCAGGCGGCCCGAACCACGTAAATCTTCGTGTCCCTTGTGTCACTCGACATCTCACCTTCTGGAATCTCCGCGCGCCCATACCGAACCTCAAACTCCTCTAACACTTTAGTAGTGTCGGGAGATCTGCCGGATAAAAACCACCGACAGTTGGCGCGCCAGGTAGGGGCCCGGAGATTTCAAGAATGGTGAACTCAGCCGCTGGATCATCCAATGGTCATCCCGCTGTTCAAGCTGTTGGGGGTAATCCCTCCAATATGCAGCCACCAGCAGGAACCACGGTTTCAGCAGGAGTCACACTTCCACCACCGCCGCCTCCACCAGCAAATCAAGCTGGACAACGCGATGGTGCACCGGCGTCAATCACTGCGTCGGTGAATCTTGACAACCCGGAACACGCGCTTCATGCAGCACGTGCTCTTCTTCAGCGCCCACCACCTCCGGACGCATCCCAGGATGCGATGGAGCAGTGGAGGGCCGATGGAACACTTGGTTGCAGCAGCAGCCGACCGCATCAGCAAACAGGGTCCTCCTCCTTCAGGACGCGCCCCGTCGCAGCGACGGACCTTGTCTGGCAGACTTGGTCCGCACGTTTCCAACAACAGGAGACGTGCTGCATCACAGCAGGTGACATCGTTGCCCTCCAAGGCACGACGCACTCACACGGTATCAAGGCTTTCAACTCATGACATCCGGGCGGAGCTTGATCGCCGATATCGCCAACAAGACGGCCGAGTCCATATTGAGCATGCTCGTGAAAGAGAGAAGCTCAAGACATTCTTGCTCCTGAAGGAGTAGGAGGAGGCTGTTCAGCCCTAGCCATGCATCTGCGTATGGTCAGGTGGCCACAGATGTTCCGGCCTCACCTGCCGGAGAAGTTCGATGGGACCGTTAATCCTGTCGAATTTCTTCAGATTTACTCCACTGCTATCTTGGCAGCTGGAGGAAATGAGGCCGTAATGGCCAATTATTTCCCAGTGGCTTTAACTGGGACCGCCAGTTCCTGGTTTATGAGCCTTCCACCCAACTCCATCAGCAGTTGGGAGGAGTTGTGCCGGCAGTTCACCGCCAACTTCGGGAGTTCCTACACCCGACCAGGCACCGAACTGGACCTTTTTGCGGTTGTGCAAAAAGGAGGAGAATCCCTGCGATCATTCATCCAGAGATTCTCTCAGGTACGAAACACTATCCATTCTATCTCTAGCGCCTCTGTCATCGTGGCATTTAGACAGGGAGTGCGGGATAAGAAGATGTTGGAGAAACTGGCGATCAAGGAGATTACCAGTGTCACGAAACTCTTCAGCTTGGCTGACAAATGTGCCAGAGCTGCGGAGGGCCGTGAAATGCACTCCAAACCAACTCCGGAGGATCACAAGAAATCCTCCAAAGGAGAATCCGCTACCTCCGAGAGTGGCAAGAAGAAGAAAAAGACCAACGGCAAGAAGAAGTCGTCGGTCGGTGCATCCAATGCTGCAGCTGCTGCAGCTCCGGGTGGCCGGGGGCCACGCCCCGAGAAGCGACCTCGACCGTCTTCTGAAGATGGTGGCAAAGCCAAGGTGTGGTGTACAATTCACAAAACGGACAGACACAGTTTGGAAGACTGCCGGGAGGTCCAAAACCTTGTCGAGCGCTACAACAAGCGCCGGGAAGAAGCTCCTTTCCGACAGAGGGAAGGAAAACAAAAAGTTGACAAAGCTCCGGCTGAAGAGGAGTTTGGTTTTCAGGATCCCAAAAAGGTCCTGAAGGCCGTCTACACCTCCGTCGATGACGATTCCGACGTCTCTGACAACGAGCGTCGAAAGACCATGAAAACCATTTTTGGTGGATCATGGGACATCACCTCCCGCCGCGTCATCAAGACTATGCGTCGGGACATGGCTGCTGTAGCTCCTACAGCCAGGGCGGAGCCTCATTGGAAGTGGATGGACACAGCCATCACTTTTGATGCTTCGGACTGCCCTCGAAGCATGATTGGAGCAGGTCAGCTACCTTTGATGGTATCTCCTACCATCAATAACATCCAGCTCAACCATGTCATGGTAGACGGAGGTTTGGGGCTCAACCTCATAAGCTTCAAAGCTTTTACCAAGCTTCAGCTCTGACCTTCGGATCTCCACCCCTCCCGACCTTTCTCCGGAGTAGGTCCGGGAGCCATTACCCCACTCAGAGCTATTACCCTCCCCGTTACCTTCGGGACCCGGGAGAAGTATCGCACCGAGAAGTTGGTCTTTGACGTTGCTCAGATCAACTTACCCTTCAATGCCATCTTGGGTAGGCCTGCCTTGTACAAATTCATGGCAGCTGCTCATTATGGTTACCTGGTGTTAAAGATGCCAACACCAGTAGGCGTTCTCCGGATTCGCGAAGATCATAATGCCGGAGTAACTGCTCTAGAAGAACTCCATGCACTTACTACGGCGCAAGAGGAGGACTCCAGGCAGGAGCAAGCTCCAAAACCCCCGAGCATTCGTCAGCAAGGCTCGACTTCTGCACCTCGTGTGCAGCCAAGCGGCGACACCGACATTCCTGTCAAAGTCGTCCAAATCGGTTTTGATGCCGCTCAACCACCCGTATATCGGGGGGATTGAATGACAAATAGGAACTCGCGCTCATCGCTTTCCTACGGGCTAATGTCGACGTGTTTGCCTGGCAACCATCACAAATGCATGAGATCCCCAGGGAAGTGATTGAGCACAATCTGAAGATATACCCCGACGCCCGACCTGTACATCAGAAGCCTCGGAAGCAATCCGTAGAGCGACAAAACTTCATTCGACAAGAAGTGAAGAAGTTGCTCGAAGCTGGATTCATCCGAGAAGTCTTCCATCCAAAATGGCTGGCAAACCCAGTCGTTGTGCCCAAGGCCGACGGGAAGCTTCAGATGTGTATCGACTACACAACACTAAATAAGGCATGTCCAAACGATCCATTCCCATTACCTAGAATAGATCAGATAGTGGATTCCACCTCCGGGTGTGAATTACTGTGTTTCCTAGACGCATATTCTGGGTATCATCAAATCAGAATGTCTAGGGAAGATGAAGAGCATACCTCTTTCATCACAGTAGATGGATTGTACTGTTATACAACCATGCCATTTGGTCTCAAGAATGCAATTTCAACCTTTGTACGAGCTATGTACAAAACCTTTGAAGAACTCATTAGAGACATAGTGGAAGTGTACGTCGACGACATCGTGGTCAAGGTCAAGAACAAGGAGTCACTCCTTGACACCTTGCAGGCTGTCTTCAACAAGCTGCAGGTCACCCGCACAAAGCTAAATCCAGACAAGTGTGTCTTCGGGGTTAGCTCCGGAAAACTTCTTGGTTTCCTGGTAAGTCACCGGGGCATAGAAGCTAATCCGGCGAAGATCAAAGCCATTGAAGACATGCGGCCACCAGCCCGCATCAAAGATGTCCAAAAGCTAACTGGATGTCTAGCAGCCCTCAGCCGGTTCATTTCAAGACTGGCGGAACGGGCACTCCCCTTCTTCAAGTTATTAAGGAAGTCCAGACCATTCCAATGGTCTGAAGAAGCAGAAAAGGCATTCCAGGAGCTAAAACAGCTCCTCACCACCCTACCGATTCTGGTAGCTCCGAACCCTGGTGAGCCTTTGCTGCTTTACATTTCAGCCACTGACGAAGTCGTCAGTATGGTCCTAGTTGCGGAGAGACCAGAACCATCCCATACTCAAGAGTTCAGACCCCTTCAAGAGGGTATGGAGGTTCCTGAAAGCGAGTCTGGGTCCCTGCTCCCAGACTTGAATCCACAAGAAGTTACTTCAGAAGACCCAGACCCCTGCGGGAGGGTCCAGGTCGCTTCTGAAGAAGCTCCGGGTTCCTCCAGCAAGGACCCGGAAGTCCCCGAAAAAAATCTGGACCACTCCGGGAGAATATGGATCAATAAAGAGGAAGCTCCGGGCCCCTCCGGGAGGGTCCGGACCATCCAGCACCCAATGTACTTCATTAGTGAAGTACTTGATGACGCCAAGACTCTATACCTAGAGGTGCATAAGCTGCTCTATGCAGTTCTTATTGCCTCCAGGAAGCTTCGCCATTATTTCCAAGCTCACAAGATCTCAGTGGTGACTTCTTACCCACTTCGAGCAATCTTGCATAATCCCAACTCAACTGGGAATATTGCAAAGTGGGCAGCGGAATTGGCCGAATTCGATCTCGAATTCATTTCAAGGCAAGCAATCAAAAGTCAAGCATTGGCAGACTTCATGGCGGAATGGACTCCCTCTCCATAAAACCCTGGGGGCCCTAGCGAGCAGAAGCCAGAACACAAGGCTCCGGTCTTCACCGAGCCTCACTGGACCCTCTACTTCGACGGCTCCCTGCAAAAGCAGGGGGCCGGAGCTGGAATCCTTCTCCTCGCACCAACCGGAGAGAAGGTAAAATACATGGTACACCTTGACTTCAAGGCGACCAACAACATGGCAGAATATGAAGCACTCATTTATGGACTAAGGGTGGCACTATCATACGGTGTCAAGCAACTGCTGGTCAAGGGAGATTCACAGCTCATCATTAAGCAAGTGAAGGGTGAATGCTCCTGCAACAATCTCCAGCTAGCTGCTTACCTCCTTGAAGTCCAGAGGCTTCAGAAGGACTTCGAAGTCTTAGATCTCCACCATGTCCAGCGTGCCCACAACGCTGAAGCCGACGAACTCTCGACGAAAGCGTCAACTAGAGCTCCGGCTCCTGACGGAACTTTTGTCCGGAGGTTGTCAAAACCCACAGCTCAGCCTGCCGAACTGAGCGAAGGGGGCGAGATCAGCATCCCGAAGCTGACGGTCCCGATGGCTCTGTTACCATGGCAGCCATCAAGGGTCGTAGGTGCTGCCGGAAGCTTCGAGCAACCTAGCACGCAAGATTCAAATGCTCAAGTTAGTTCCGATGCATGGATCTCAGAGATCCGAAACTACTTGAAAGACAACATCCTTCCTGATGATGATGTATCCGCTGACCGGGTAGTCAGATTGGCTAAAAGATACACGTTGGTAGAAGGGGATCTCTACCGGCGCGGTGCCAATGACATCCTAATGCAGTGCATCACAAGGGAAGAAGGCTGCGAGCTCCTCGCAGAAATCCATGGAGGCGAGTGGGGGAACCACGCATCTTCCCGCACGCTGGTTGGTAAAGCCTTTCGGCATGGCTTCTACTGGCCTACAGCACTCCAGGATGCAACTGAGCTGGTGAAGAAATGCGAAGCATGCCAATTTCATGCAAAGCAAATTCACACACTGTCTCAACCCCTACAAATGATACCTCCTACATGGCCCTTCGCTGTGTGGGGGATGGACATCTTGGGACCTTTCCCAAGAGCCGTCGGAGGTTACAAGTTCCTGTACGTTGCCATTGACAAGTTCACCAAGTGGCCGGAAGCAACTCCAGTTGTGACAATCAACAAGCAATCTGCTATCAACTTTTTGCAGTCCATTGTATGCAGATTTGGAGTCCCAAACAAAATCATCACTGATAATGGGACCCAATTCACAAGCTCTGCATTTCAAGGATATTGCGAAGACCTCGGCATTCAAGTTTGCTACGCCTCCGTAGCTCACCCAGCAAGCAATGGCCAAGCCGAGAGAGCAAATGCTGAAATCCTTAAAGGACTCAAAACGCGCACCTATGAGCGCTTGAAAAAACATGGAGCCAACTGGATTGAAGAGCTTCCGCCCACTTTATGGGCCAACAGGACAACTCCAAACCGGTCAACTGGAGAGACACCCTTCTTCCTGGTGTATGGAGCTGAAGCAATCCTTCCTCCGGAAATCACCTTGGGGTCACTCCGGGTCCGGACCTTCGACGAAGCCACGCAGGACCAGCTCCGGCGTGAAGACCTAGACCTCCTTGAGGAGGGAAGGTGCCAAGCAGCTGTTCGGAATGCCCGATACCGCCAAGCCCTTCGGCGCTATCATCAGCAACATATACACAATCGACAGCTCGAGGAAGGCGATCTAGTGCTACGGAGAATACAATCCAGAGAAGGGTTAAACAAACTCTCCCCCAGCTGGGAGGGACCCTTCCGAGTGATTAAAGTATCCCGTCTCGGAAGCGTTCGCTTGGCTACCGAGGATGGGACACCTCTCCCAAATCCTTGGAACATTGAGCACCTCCGTAAGTTATACACTTAATATCACGGAGGTGAGTCTGTAGTAACTTGAGGTGTATGTTATAGAGTCATTGTACAGAGTCGGGTAGTTCCTCCGGGAGAAGAGCCGGACCTTTCCCGGAAGATCCGCAAAGTTCATGCAACACTTGTCGCAGTCTCAGGGCTAAAAGTGTGGCTAGCTACCCTGGGTCAAACGAGAAATTAAACACGCTTAGCCTGGTTCCGTACCCTAAGAGTGTACTTGTTTCCCCTATACCCCAGACCTATAATGAAAGACATCTTCATGTGAAGCAGACTCCACTTGCATTTATTTTGTACAGGCTCAACGTTTTTTATTTTTCTCTTTCTTGTCTATAACAAAGACGTGCAATTCTTAAGAAATTTTAGTTCGACTGGTTCATATACGATTCGAGCTGTATTGTCGATTCTTCTAGATTCAAATATTGTTTATGGCCCACTCGCCTGAATGCCGCCAAGCCAACCTAGGGCCGGAGTGTGCTATCGACTTAGCCTGGTCAAGCACCCTAAGTACGCCACTCTACCTACACCCCGACAAGCCGAAGTAAGGAGGGTCCAAGTACAATTGGATCTGGAAGAAAAGACAACGCATTCGATTGTATTCAGAATCGCGTTTGACCTAAAACTCTCTTGGGAATCGTAAGCCACGATGAAGTTATAGGCAAGGAACGAATTTTACTATTTTTCTTGGCTTCAGTGTGCAGGAAAAATAAAAAAATCCACGTTAATGGAGAAAAGCCGGAGCTAACTAAGCTCCGACTCCCCCTAGGTGGCTTGTAATCGATGTTAAACATTGAAAATGAGCATCATCAGAGCAACCAAGCTCCGGTAAAGCTAGGGGGGCCAGCCGTCGATGCAAAATAAATGATGGTGAGAAGACCCCGCAAGCGGAGTCTGCTACCAACAAACTACACGTTGGTAAAGGTCACTGCCGGAACTACTAAGCTCCGACACCCCGAAGGACTAACTATCGATGCTCTACGCGTTGATAGGGACTATTGCCGGAGCTACTAAGCTCCGACGATAGACAATGCCGGAGCTTCTAAGCTCCGGCAACCTTATGGGGCCTTCACTATCGAATACTTCAGACCTACACTCTACAAGTTCGAAGCAAATGAGTCTTCAACAAAACACAATATCCTCTTGGTACATGTTCACAATCAAATTGTGTACATCTACCAGGGGGCCAAGTGAAGACAAAAGTGTTGAAGACAAAAAGTGAAATTCACAAAAATTTGGGCATTTCATTCATCTGTATACAAGGGATTACAAAATTGAGGAAGAAAAAGAGAGAATACAAGTGGGATCTACGGAGATGGTCCTAGACCCTATGGAAGAACCGGGCGACCTTCTGAGCAACCTCTGACACATTGGCTCGGGCGGCTTCACCTTATCCTTCGACGGGACCTTCAAGCACCGGGTCCAGAGGGAACTGGGGATTCCGGCTGGTGTAGCATGTCAGCACATACTCTGCGACGTTCTTCGCCAGAGATTGCCCCTCAACCTCCAACTGGTCCGCGATGATGTTGCCCACCTTAGAGAGTTTGCTACCCGCCGAGCTCAGCGCTTGCAACGCCAGGTCCGGCTCTCGCTCCGGATCATCCGGACGCACAGGACTGAAGCCCATTGGTGTCAGCGCGTCGGTGGCCTTGCCCAGGAACTCCCAAACTTGTAGGGAGTCCGCAACCCTCAAGCCCTTCAGTTCTTCCAAGGATCTTTTGGCCGCCACCAGTTCAGAATTCTCGCGAGCGAGGCGCTCAACTTCTTTGGCGTTTTGCTGAATCTTTTCAGAAACTCGCTTCTCGAGTTTTCCGAGCTCCTCCTCCCGGAGATAGATCTTGTTCCGGCGGTCAACCAGGTCCTTCTCCCTGCCCCTTACTTTCTTCTCCCTGGCAGCGATGGCACACTCTTGTTCGTAGAGTTCCTGCCCTCGCACCCAGGCCTTCTCCTCCTCCTCAGCGCAGCGCTCTTCCAATTTCTTGGCATGCTCTTCGAGGCCCTTTTCAGCCAAAGCCACCTTTTCGGTGAGCTCCTCCTCCCTCCTCAAGACGTCAGGAGTTTCTGCTCTTCATCTTCGAGCCTTTTCTCCCTCTCCTCAAGTGCCTCCCGGCGCTTGATGAGAGTAGTGTTAATGGCCTCAAGCCTTTCTTGGCGTTCATCAGCCGCACTATTAGCTGCTTTGGTCTGCTCATAAATGGCCCGGGATTGAGCGTCGAGGGTGCGAGTCAAGCTCTCCCTGTCATCCAATAACTTGCCCCAGTACTCCAGGCGGACCTTCTCCTGCTTGATCCATTCTTTGTCATCTACCAGCCTTGACTGCGCCAGCTTGGTCTCGAAGTAGAGCCGATTACGCCACCTCCTAAGGGTTTGGTACTCCTCTTCAAGAGCCTTGCTGTTGTGGAAGAATGCCAGCTGAACTTGACGCAGGCTGGAGCAGGCGTTGTCAATAGATAATGACAACGGGATAGGATCCGGACCTGCTGGGGTCTCCTCCGCTGGTTCCAGCGGGTTTTCAGTTACAAAAATTGGGTCCCACTCCACAAGAGTGGTCCCTTGAGCCTCCACGGCACCAGGGCCGTCCTCCAGGATGGCCTCAGTCGCTATCAAGGAGGGCCCCGCTGATGAAGTTCCGACCTCCGGAAGTGGTTCCGAAGGACCAGCCGCCAGATCTTCATTCGTCCCCTCGGGCAGGAGGCCAGCGACTTCATCAGAGCACTCCGGCTCAGCGGCAGGTACCTCCGGCGTCGTCACTCCCGGAGTAGGAACTGCTTCTGGCTCCGGCCTGGGCACCTCCTCTACTGGGGGCTCGAGCGCTGACGCCTTCGCAACGACCGGCTCAGGCACCAGAAGATCTTCAACAACAGCCGGCCCTGCGGCCGGAGCTTCAACGGCAACCGGCTCGGGAGCCGGAAGGTCTTCAACATCAACCGGCCTTGCGGCTGGAGCTCCAACAACGACCAGCTCTGCGGCCGGTGCTTCAGAGGTACCCGGCCCAACCGCCGGGACTTCCTCAACATCCGGCGCGCACGCCGGGACTTCAATTACCTCCAGCTCAACCGCCGGGTCTTCGACAATTTCCGGCTCTGGGGCCGGAATTATTGCTTCCTCCGGCTCAACGGCCGAAGATTCCATCATCTCAACACCCAAACCCAGAGCTTCAACCTCCGGGGCAGGTGCCGCTGGCGCATCTTCTCTCCCGTGGTCCGACGCTACCGCGGGAGTCTCGGGGGATGAGTCGAGGTCCATGACCACGATAGTTGGCACCGGAGCTACCGCAGCTTCAGCCACCACTTGGGGCGGCACCGGGACAGGAGCAGAGGCTTCCACCCTCACAACTTTAGCTGCTGTGGCTGAGGGTGGAGCCTCACTCCTCTTCTTGGGAACGCTGCAGATGAAGGATGAAGAAATTTAAAAAACAGTTACTACAAAAAAAACAACTGTCTGAGGTAAAGATTAAAAATTACCTCGGGAGGCTTCCGCACCAGCTTGCGCGAAACCTCTTTCTCGAGCGTTGTGGGCTGACCATAGCCGATGTCAGCGTGGAAGCTCCGGAAGGCCCCCCGGAACTCGTTGCAGTCACGGGCACTTCCTTAGTCGAGGCCCTCCTCGACCGGGAAGGACCTCTGGACCTAGAGGCCTCAACTGGCCCTGGTGATGGAGTCGCATGCCCGGAGCTAGCACCCCGGGAAGACACCGCTGCGGGTACAGTCGCCGCAGTTGTAGAATACCCCCCCCCCTCCGGGGAGAAGGAGCTGATGTAGAGGTTGCAGGCCTGACGGACCTTCCATCGACATACTGCAGTTTCCTCTTCCGGCTCAATGGTTCGTCTGCTGGTTCCTTGCCCTTGCCGACGACTTTGATCCATGGCTTCGGGGCAGGGTCGGAACCACCTTCGGGAGCCCCAGGGATCACCACCCTGGAGGTCGATCTTCTCTCGACGACACCAAGGTCTTCAAGCACCGGCATCGTCCGTCGGAGCTCCCTGCTGAACTCTACTTCCACGTTCAGAGGGAGAAAGGCTGATGGCGGGGTCAAGTCATCTCCCGCAACGTCGATGCCATGCTGGAACTTTTTGAGATGTAACTCCAAGGTTGCCCCCGCCATGTTGGACTTCAGTCCGGTCTCGACCCGGTCGTCGTCCATCACGCTGTTGAGGGACCAAGCGAGTTTTTCTCTCCTCTTCAGCGGTGCCCACTTGTTGACCAGGAAGTTGCAAAATACCACCTGAGGAGTTAATCCTCCCTCCACGCACTGGTGGATCCTGTTCAGAGCAGGGTTGAAGGCATCCGACAGCACCGGAGCTTCACTCCAGACTGCAATGTCGATGTTGGGGAGGCCTTCGGGCAGCTCCAGCTTCTCGTGCTCCTTCACCCGGATGACTATCCAGTCCTTCTTCCAATCATCCCACTTTCCAGAGGGAAACGACCCGAGGTACTTGAATGGGCACTTCTTGCGCTTCACGAAGTAATAGAAGCCAAGGTACTCATTACTCCTACCGGTGGTATGGACGGTGAAGAAGGTCCGGAAAAGTTCAATTCAGGGGGAGATGCCCACCCACATTTCACAGAAGTGGACGAAGATAGACACAAGAAGAATGGAGTGGGGGCCAAGGTGGTATAGCTGCAGACCATAAAAGTCTAGCAGCATCAAGAAAAAGGAGGAAAAAGGTGGGATCAACCCCACCATGGCGTACGAAGAGAAGTACACCATCTCGTCGGCGTGCTCCTTCTCGAACGGGAGCTCTCTTCCAGCGCGGACCAGACGGTTGAAGAAGTCCGGGGACCATCCCATGAGGGCCCGGACCTTCTTCAAGTTACCTTCGGTCTTCAAACGACTCTCGCGGAGACCCAACTCCATCACAGCACAGCAAGGCAAGAGAGGAAAAGCGAGCACAAGTTGGGAGTTTGAGCGCAAGATCAGATGAGAGGCGTAAAGAACTTCAGACGGTGCGCGCTTTCCTCCTTAAGTAAGCCCTCGCAACGCTTGGATGGAAACCGCAAGGAAGTCGAAGATATTACTCAAAAATTCCACGCAGCCGATGACAAGAGGGCCCGGGACCACCCCAACGATCAAGTCGAGATTCTTACCCAGGCGAACGGTTGTCATCATGAGGCGGGAAGCCTGAATGCGGCAGCCTGACAAGGCGCGCGGAACCGATACAATTTTCGTATCGGGAACCGATGACCTTCAATTGCGTGAGATCCGCACGCCAAAGATCTCATTTGCCGCACACGGGATATGCCACGCGGCGAGGATTTAACTCCAAACTATCGCCAACGGCACATCCGAAGACCTTTGAAGACTCAGTTCAAAAGTCGAAGGATGGACCCACCTCCGGCGGAATGACTTCACCCAAGGGGTCTTCCCCAGAGGTGGGCCCAGGGGGCCACTGTCGGTACCCTGGGTACCATATACTCCTTGGGATTGCAAAGATCTCAAGGGAAAGTCATCTACTTGATTCGAAGACCTTCGAAGGCCCACATGTCAGACATAACCGGACCCGCTTCTCCAACATGGTTAGTCCCAGGGTCGCCACGTGTACTATCAAACCGGAGCTACCGCCCACAAGGGGGAAGCTCCGGGCTATGTACCGAAATGGCACCCCCGGACCTAACCCCAGACCGAGGGAAGCTCCGAAACTGACACGTGTCAGGTAACACCGGACCTATCTGTTCCCCACAGTGTGCTCCGGCGCTACCACGTGTCTAACCGTCGAATATTAAGCCTCTAACCTCTGGAAGACTCCACAACGGCTCTGGATCTTCAAAGGGGAATCAAGGACTTCAAGACCTGATTAAGTGTCATTAATACTATATTAATGACACACGATCGGACGACCTTAATTACGAGTAACGGTGTTGTCAAAGCCCATAACTCGGTCATTAAGGGCAATTAAACGTGTTGAATGTGTATTAATATGAGTAACCGCCGGGGCCACATGTCGGGCTAGGCTAACTTGTAACGGCCTGCCCTTGTACTATAAAAGGAAAGGCCGACGATACATAGTAGACACTCTCCGGAGACACGCTGACTTTACACTCTCAACTGACGTTGAGCTCATACATCCAATACAACACCAACACACCCCGTGGAGTAGGGTATTACGCTCAGGCGGCCCGAACCACGTAAATCTTCGTGTCCCTTGTGTCACTTGACATCTCACCTTCTGGAATCTCCGCGCGCCCATACCGAACGTCAAACTCCTCTAACACTTTAGTAGTGTCGGGAGATCTGCCGGATCAAAACCACCGACAGTGGCGGTGGAGGAGCTTGTTGCTGTTGTGTCGTGGTTTGCGCCGGTGTCGGAGACTCATCACCATGACTTCGGCTAGAACCTCCCACCTCATGCGTTGAGCGAGTACATGCCATTCTGCATCCACATGATTTAAACATCAGCCACATGTTTGTTTACTTCATCCATGTCATACAATAAGAGTGCGAGATTTTACAAAGTGACACTTGCATAACATGCACATATATTCATAAAGTGTAAACTTTATAAAACATACAACATCCCTGGACCATGTTACTATTGTGAGTTCCAAACATAATGAACTCCATGGATGGAAGTTCATCTCGACTATCGTTGGTCACAATGGGATGTTAAGTGCGTTAGCATCCGTGTTTTCTCGCTATTGTAATATGACACAAACACGGCCGTCGTTCGAGATAGTATTTCGATTGTGTCACATATTCAATTCCAACATGCCGTGTCGAATAACATCTGCTGGATATGAGGTATGACACAAGCATGTGACACCAAAGGGATTTGAATTGAAGAATTCAAAACTGGTTTCACTGTCCAGTTTCTGGTCCAGCTGACCAGTCTGGAAAGATTAAACCTTTCGACCAGTTACAAGCAAACTCTGGAATTGAGTTCAACTACAAAGTTGTAGTAAACTCAAAGAACTTTCCATAATGTATTTAGTTCCCCCATAGCATTTCTGGTTGAGGAGTTATGGCTTTTGCAACTTACCAGTTTTCTGGAAAAATTTCAGCAGCACCTCATTTGTTTATGGCTGACTTTGTCCACAATTTCTAGATAGATAAACATCATAATTTGCAAAATACATAAGTTACAACATTTTTAAATACATCCTCAGGATTCCATAAATGTATTACATGATGTCATTCATCGATTTTACTAAGAGCTATGATAGAAAAAGTAACAGCTCACAGAAACTGTCCACTCTCTGCCCAGATTTGGCAGAGTTTGGAATTTTGAATTTTCATCAAGTTACAGGGGGATTCTGATCTGGAGTTCAACATAAGAGTTTTAGAAGACTCTCTAAACATTCAAACCGTGTAAGTATACCTTCATTGGTGAATTCTACAAGGAGTTATGCTATTCCAAATTTAGTCAATTTTCTATCCAGTTCACACTTGAATTAGGAACATGGCAGATTTACTTCAAATGAACTTTTCCAGTTTTAAATCTTGAAACCTGCCTTGGAGATAAAAATGAAACTTTTGGAGGACTTCCTCAAGTTTTGAAACCATGTGCCTGCTGCACACAGCGATCACATGATTTGTTGTGAGTCTGTTCTAACGCTCCAAAACATAGATTACAAATTCAAACTTAGTCCTAAGTTGGGAATTTTTACTTGTTGTCGAGTGGTACCTCAGGAACAGATATCGTCGTGACGTGCCTGATGAAACTCAAGTGCAATGCGGATACTACGCCCTCACCAAAGAAAATCCTAAGCCGGTATTCCGGCATACGTCTCAATGGTGGCACTAATGACATTCACTTACAAACGTTTTCGACTCGAGATACTTAAAATGTGGTTAATGTACCTGTAGAAGATACACAATTACAGAAAACTCATTATGGTGTCATACGGCACATCCCACATCATTTCAGACAGTCACAATTATATATATATATATATATATATATATATATATATATATATATAAGTAAGAACATCCACCCCGTATCATTCTATAAGGGTCGCCCTGAGTTGAGCCACGTCTCAAGGTACATGACTTGGTTTTCTTTGCCTAATGCTGCACCAGTAAGAGACGTTTTTGCGTGTTTCTTAAAAAAACACACTACGTGATTTTCAACTCCACGATAGGTGGCGACGTCATTTATCTCTTGTGCTAGAAATCAGCGCTGCATATGGCTCTTGAACATTGAACGTTCAAGAGTTGCATATTTCGTGTGTTTGATCATATGATGGGGTGTTGAAAGTCGCCTAGAGGGGGAGAATAGGCAATAAGATCTAAAATGGCTTAATTAAACGAGATTACATTATTGAGGCCGGACTTGTCTGGACAGGGCCGGACTAGTCTGCTCAGCACAGGGTGAAAACCTAAAAACTTGATTTCTACAAGTTATTTGCGGAATTTAAGTTCACTAAAGATGTATGCAATGTATAGTAACCTAGTACAACTTAGATTGACAAATGTATGCAAATAGGTTACAAGATTTCAATAAGATCAATGTGAAGAGCAATATGAACCCTAAAAGCAATTCTAGTGATTATCGAATGTAAAGCGACAAGAGAGACACGATTTATCCCGTGGTTAAGCTCCACAAAGAAGCCTACATCCACATTGAGAAATACACACAAGGACCAGGTCTCACTTGACCCTTCTCTCACCAAGCCACCACAATGGCCGGCTTGGTTTCCACTATATCAATGGGTAATCACCATGTTTGATTGGGGTTTCTCACAAGTTGAGGCTCCCCCAAATCAATACAATGAGGAGTACACGAAGCTCAACTCGCACAAGTCGCAAAACACAACGCATTGTGCAAGAGATCAAACCGAGAGCCCAAGCGCGATGATCTTCCTTCACTTTCCTCCCCAAACCCTAATCTCTTCAAGATTTGGTCTTAGAGGGCTAGTAGGACGAGTGGAAGGCTTTGGAAGGCTCTAGGTCACTTGTGGCGGCGCTAGGGTTCAAGAGTTATCAAATAGGGGTCGGGGGTCCCCTTTTTATAGGGGTCCCAACAACTAACTGTTACCACCAAGGCAAACCCGGACTAGTCGGCCCTGTGCCATGGACTAGTCCGACCTTCTGGGACCACCAACAATTTCACATCATCAATCGACAAAACAGATGACATGCGCGCCAACGTTTGAATTTCAAATGGCCACTAACAATACAGACTAGTCCGGTACAAAATGGATTAGTCCGAGGTAAGACAGAAAGGTTTGGCCCGTCCCAAAACGGACACAACTGGGTATGGCCGGACTAGTCTGGCCACTGGGGCAGACTAGTCCGACCCTCTAGGGTTTCCTCTCGGTTTATCTCACTAAGTCTCAAACGGACTAGTCCGCACCACACCGGACAAGTCCGAACTTTTCCCGAGAGCTTTGGTTCGTTCCAAAACGGACAAGTCCGATTTTCGGGGACTTAGCTCCAACTCCACTAATTGATGAACGGACTAGTCTGTACCCATACAGACAAGTCCGAATTTATCCAGAGACCTTTAGTCCGCCCCAAAGCGGACTTCTCTAACTAGCTGGACTAGTTCGGCCCTGAGGCCCGGACTAGTCCGACCTCCTAGGGTTTTTCCTCATTTTGGCTTCTCACTTAGGTTTTTCTGTCAACCTCCACTTTGAGCCCTCTAGAATGATCTCAATGCACATGATACATCCACTCTCACACATGATATGGCTCACTTAAGCTCAATACCATAAAAACCATAATTTGTACGTTTGAGTCTTTGACGCCCGTTTCGATCTTTTCTTTTTGAGGGTTTTTGTCTCATTTCAACCACCCTCATCAATCATCAAAAACCCACGGGGATGCCTAGATGCACTTTCAGGTATCCTCCGTTTTGCCTGAAGCACGCTGGGGAGCAACATTTCATATGCTCCGAGAACCATGAGAAGGTTTAGAGACTCATACTAACCCCCGTGCAAAGCCACAGGAAAAATCATCGTACCACCTATCGTACTAAGAGATTACCGCAATTGATCCACTTGAGGTAGCGTACCTTACATCTTACCTGACATCGGAGAATCATTATAGAATATAATAACACATATGCTAGCTTTGCCACCTTAAGTAACTAATACTATAATATATCTTATGTGAGCGTAGTGACTAATATGTAATTGTCCAAAAATAAAAGAAGTTAATTCATTCATAAAGTAATTAGAGAGAGAATGGAATAGTGATCAAGTATCTCAATGCTTTGAGGTAGGTCCTCCCAGATGACATAGAATCACGGAAGCCAGATCTCACCTACACCGAGCATCCAATCCGGATTATTAATCAGAAGACTCAAAGTACAAGGAATCGGACGTTGTGGTTCTATAAGGTATTATGGAATAACCACACCGCCGAAGAAGCAATATGGGAGAGCAAGGAGTATCTTCGATCTAATTATCCAGATTTGTTATCTTCATGTCTCCGGTAATTTCCTTTTCGTCTCGTTCTGCATTTTAATCTCGGGTTGAGATTCCTTTAAGGAGGGAGGGTTGTAAAGGTACAAAAATAAAAGAAATTAATTCAGTTCATAAAGTAATTAGAGGGAGAATGGAATAGTGATCAAGTGTACATGAGAGGGAAAATTTGTTAAAACCAAATAGGAGAGGAATTGATATGCAAATGCAAAATCTCACCCTATTTCAAAAACATTGATTACAACCCAGCCAAAACTTAAATTGTTTCAGCTTGAACTAAGAAAAAACAAAACTTATGTGGTGCAAAGAGGGGAAAACAGTTACTGTTGTTTCATTACCATATTTGAATTTATCAACTTTGCTAATCTGATTGCATCATCAAATTCCTAATAATCTATTTAGGTGCCCTGGGAAGTTTCAGGATTTTTTGAGGCAAGTATACTATGGTATTTCTAATTTTGAAATGTGGACAAGAGGGATGTGGGTCCCACCTGTCAGGTGGCCCACAGGTCAGGCATACAATTGCAGTGCTCTGTTTCTCCTCTCTTGCATGCTCGGCACGGACAGAGCCAGAGCTCCACCTCGCGCTTGCTTCACCCGGTCTACTCCAGCTCAGATCCGATCTTTTCTTGCTCTCCCCACTCCCTTGCCGCCTCTCCGTTCTTCTCCTTGCCCCGTCAATCCAACCAGCGAAAGCTGAAGCTCCAATTGGCAAAAACATTCGCAAGCTTACTCTCTACCACTCTCTCAATCACGGTTGTACAGATTAAGACCTCTTTCATCGTCTTTTGAAGATTCCCGTTGGTGACCATTGGAGCCGCCGAGTGCCACCATTGTCGCCTCATCGACTCCAAGCTCTTCACGCACCACCATAGCCACAAGAAGGTTCACCTGAACCTCATAGTTGTTCTACCCAAACCATTTCGGATTTCTTCAAGTGTAGCAGTCGTAGTTGCAATTTTTCGTCGGCATGCACATGAGGAACCGGTTTAGGTTTAGGTTTTGGTCTAATTCTCTGTACATGCATTATTATAGTTCAGGTATGTGAGATATATTTCTATAGAGGTATGTGCGCATCTATAGGAAGAAAGAGATCAAAGTTTCAACGGCCCCATAAGCCACCCCAGCCATTTTTCCTTTTTCCACTGCCCACGGCTCTGTTCACTGTCGAACATGGTGTTGCAGCTTATTTCTCCACAATTGCAATCCATTTTAGTCATCTACATGCTCCCAGGGTGCTTCCGGATCAATTCCAGCATGTGTCACCAATTTCTTACGAGGGTCGAGCTCATCGGAACCCTAAGCCGCCACCTCCGCCATCGCCGGCTACCCTCCGGCCACTCCCGAGCCTCACCAACATCGCCATCGTGTTGAGCCACCGAATATAGGCCCTGGCAGCCAGGCTAGACGCTGGCGAGGCCTTGGAACCCTAACCCGGCGGTGCGCCGCCACGGGTCTGGCAAGTGCACCGCCAACCCGAGGTTGAAGACGACCTCGTGTGGGGCCCGACTGTCATTGTCTTGTGAGGGGGGCGGGTGATCCTTTGTGGCTGCAGCCCTATACTCAGTGGCCCTGTGTGGCCTTTTTCTAATTGGCTGATTCAAATCCAAGTGGACCCGCGGGATAATTCAATTATTCAGTAGAAAATAAATCAGCAAAAGGATTCAAACTTAGAAAATGCATAACTCCCTGTAGGTTTCAAAAAAATTCTCAAAAAAACTTTGTTAGAACCACATTGACCTGTACAATCCAGTTGTACAACTTAATTGGTTTGAAAACCAATGCAAAGTTCCCAATAATTCTTTGAAGCAAAAGCTTTGGAATTTTATATCTGGAGATCCACTGCTTGAAAAATTCTCAAACTTTGCCACAGTCTTCTATTAGTACCTTAGGGTTCTCAGTAAAATTCTCAGACCCATTAGAAATGTTTAGCTAGGTCAAAACTATGATTTTGTTCCTCAGGTCCATAAAAGGCCCCAAAACACCAGTAGCTATTTCAGAAAAACTAGTGCAGATTGTAAAATCCATAACTCTTCATAGGAAGCTTGGAAAAATGTGAAATAAATTTCCATAGACTCCTTAAGAGTAGTAATATACGGATAACTCACTTTGGGGTATGGCAAAGCTACAGAATTTGTATAGACATTTCCACAAGAGAAAAGACATAGGGATTTGCTATATTGACATTCTAATCTCTAAAAATCTGAAACTTTGCTAGTGTATTACTTTTGACCTGCATATTCTACTCTACAATTATCAGAAGCATTGGAGTCATCTTACAACAGAAGTAGTAGATTATAACATGTTCCATGTATATGCTTATTAAGGTACCTCATTTGCATTTGTGCATATCGTGTAGTTGCCGAGCTCGAGGAGACTCTGGAGCCCATCGGCAGCCTTCCTCCGGAGACTGACTTTGACATTGAGCAACAACCAAGTAAGCCCCGGTTTGCATATAAGAAGCTTTACAAAATTCTTATTTTATATCACTAGCTTGATTAGAATTGCCATGTGCATTAGGTCTAGGTTATGGATGATAATCAACTTGCATGACCAGAAAGACCATGGGTTGTTGGGTAGATTAAGTGACCCTCTTATCATTTGAGCTATGCTAATATTGACGGTGGAAGTCGAGTAGTGGGAATCTACTCGCGAGACTAGTAAAAGTTGAGTGGCGACAAGCTACTCGCGAGAGAAGTCGAGAGGTGGGAGCCTCCTCGCGACATGTAGTTAGAAGACGGGTAGTTAAATCTACTCGCGATACTTAGCAAAAGTCGAGTAGTTACAAGCTACTCGCGAGAGATAAATTTGAATTCTAGAAGTCGAGTAATGGGTCTTGCTCGCGAGATGTGGTTAGAAGTCGAGAGGTTGGAGCCTACTCGCGAGATAATTGGAATAAGACCGGGCAGGAGGTGTAGGATCGGGAGTAGTCCTGCCTGTGTCGATCAAGGACCACGCCGTTTGCGGTCTTGCTAAGCAAGTTTGAACTGTATCGGATGCATGCTGGTTTATAGGACCCAGTAAACTGATGTAGCTTGTTAACCTGGGTGTCGAGACATAACCCACCAACATTGGTTGGTGCTGAGGAGGTGGGACCAGCTCGGCGTTTGGGTGTCTTGTGAAAGGTTGCCACATACGACGTTAACAAGATTGGTTGATCACCTTTTCTAGACGGGTGTGTTTGGCGTGTTATCCGGGCGTTATTGATTCGAATCACCATCGCTCGCGGACATGGATTGAGTATACTTGTTCACTGAGTCGTGATGTAGTGAACATAGTTAATTGGAACCACATATTGAATTTGACTCATATGAAATCTTCTCAGAGGATTTATATTGTATTGATACTTGGATGAGCTCACTAAAGTTACTTTTGCCAACCATTACCTTGATGCTAAAAGTATGAAATTAGGATCTACTCTTAGGCGTGTCTTTTTTATGCACATTACCTTCCTATGTCTTAAGTTTCTACATGTAGAGTTTCATGTTTAGGTGAGACGGTTAAGTCTTGCTGAGCAATTGCTCACAGTTTGTTGCTTATTTAACTGTTTTGCAGGTAATGTTGTATATGACAACGTTAATGAGGAGGGTTACCCGAGTGAGCCTTCACCCCCTCCTAGGTATGAGGTTCACTGGGAGCCCTGCACGCCTACGTGAATTGATGTGATGCTAGTGTGAAGCATCCTAGGGCATGGATGGCTTCACTTTTGCTTAGTATAGGCTTAAGGCCGTGAGTGGCTTATATGCTTTCTGCTGCGTGTATTGATGTACATTAATGTGTAAAACTATGCATTACTTTTGGAATAAGGCATATGTATTGTATTTGTGACCTTTTCTGTGATGTGTTGTTCGGTGTCGCATCTACGACACCATCCAATGCAATTCCTGGAATATCGGGACACCGGTCCCCACATTCTGGTATCAGAGCCGCAGTGGGAATAGCACACCTGAAAAGTTACGTATTTTTGAAAACTTAGGCTTACGAGTGAGGATTCGATAGTATGCCCGTATAAGGTCTATTATTAGCATAGTTATTAAAGTGGCAAGCTAACAGTGTTTAAATTGTTTCGGAACTACGGATTGGATAGATTATATAGGCTGGTAAGAGGTTGATTGGTGAATGATGGCTCTTATTGGGTGCACTTTTGGTGTTTCACTTATTTTGGTTTTTCTGCTACTTCAGCTTAACTTAGGATCTCGAGTGGACCTTTTTCATTGTTCTTGAGACTTGTTTATGGATTGTTTGGGATCTTTGAAGGGATTATGGAAGGGTGCTAGTAGAACTCATATGGACATGTAATGGTTGTAGAACCGGTAGGAGTTTGGTGTTGGGCGTTTGTAATGCTAGCGGAATGGATTAAGCTTTGTGAATAGCTTGTTGATGCGATTCATCTTATGCAGGTACACTAACCACATTAGTCATATTACGAGTACAATTCATCTGAGAGTGACCGTTTTTAGCGCCACTGGTTGATGTGTATATGCCAGTATAATTTGGTTAGGATTTTTCATTCTATGAAGCACGTAGTACCGATATGTATACTATTGATGCATTAATCAAGCCGGCTGTAAAATGGACCAAATATGATCTAAGGATGCAACTATTAGCTATCAAGTTCTGATTTATATCTAAGTTTCAAATTGGAACAGGTTTTCCACTCAAATGCTTCAAAATCAGAATGTCCTGTTTCAGTCAGATTTTTTGGACCTGACTTTGAAAGGCCATAGCTCCTAGTCAGGTATCCAATGGAGGTATATTTTACATGGTTGGAAAGTTTAAGAAGTACTCAAAACCTTTTCTGTTCACCTCCATAACAGAATCCCTCATTAACATATTGAAAGCTTTCAATTTCCTAAGTCTGTCAAATCTGAACAGAAACTGAACAGTTTCTGGACCCTTCACCAATTTGGACCTAACTCCTTGTAGAAAAATAAGTTAGGGTCATTCAATACAGTTATGGAAACCTGGTGAAATATTTAACAATGTTGTAATTTAAATTTCTGACAGATTTTGATATTATCTATATGAAAAACTGTGCCCAAATCAGCCATAAACAAAGGAGGTGCTGTCAAAATCTCCAGAAAAATCTGGCAACTTTGAAATTTTATAACTCGTGATCCATAACCGATATGAGGGCAAATGAATAACCGTTGGAAAGGTACTAGAGTTCACTTCAACTTTGGTATTCAAGTTGAGCTTCGAAACTGCAGTTTTCATCACCAGATTCAAGTTCGAGTTGGGACTGGTCATTTCGAAGCAGAATGACCTTAGTAGTGATCAATTTTTGGGTTTGATATTTGTGATGGAAATGAAAGTACTCTGTCATAATTTCTGTATCCTATTCAAGTTTCCTAATGGCATTTAGTTAATACAGATGATGTGTATGCATTGACCACTTTGCATACATGTTTAAGGTTCGTTGTCAGTATTTCAATACCATGTTTTGTGGAATGAAGCAAGTGATCGTATTAATACCGATGATGAATTTTTGTATCGCAGAATGATTCGTACACGCTCTACACCCGATGTGGGTGGTTCCAGCGGTCAAGATTGGGATGACACCCCACATCCAGAGCAGCAAGCTCCACAACCACAGCCACCACCTTTTCTGATCACTTTGGCGGAGGCCATCGCCGCCATGTCGGGTACACGCAATGAACAAACCGAATTGCTCCGTACCATTGTGCAGAATACATCTCGCAATGAGGGGCGTCAAGAAGGTCCTCGCCAACTGCAGCAAAGCACCTATTCAGAGTTCTTGGGTACCCATCCACTGGTATTAACTGAAGCGGATGAGCCTTTGGAAGCGGACAACTGGCTCCACACTACTGAAGCGAAATTCGGACTTCTTCGATGCGGTGAGCACCAAAAGGCGCTGTTTGCGGCACAGCAACTTCATGGTTCCGCGGATGCTTGGTGGGAAAACTATGTTGCTTCCATGCCCGCTGGGCATGAGATCACCTGGACAGAGTTCTGGACAGCATTCCGTGCATATCATATTCCGGATGGGATCATAATGAGGAAACTGTAGGAGTTTCTAGACTTAAAGCAAGGAGGGAGGGATGTCCAAGGCTATTCACGGGCATTCAATCATTTGTCACAGTATGCTCCTGATCATGTGAACCCTGAGACCAGAAAATGTCAATGTTTCTACAGAGGTCTCAATGTCAAGCTGAAAGAAAAATTAGCACTGGTTAATCGTGGCAACTTCAACGATCTACTTAATGCCACAATTGTAGTGGAGGATGCAAGCCAAGATGTTCATGTTGAAAAGAAGAAAAGGAGTGCACCACCTGCCAGCGGCATCAACAATCCTCAGAAGTAGCGGTTGGTGTACCGTACGCCATCCGGTTAGCAATATCAACCAGCCGCATGACCTCCTCAATATCAAGGCCGCCCAGCTAAAGCTTTAGGCTTCAGACTTACTCAACAACAGCAGCTGCAACACATTGTTCTACACCCATTCATGCCTCAACAGAATTCACCCAGCTTCCATCCTCAGTTCAGCGGAGGTCCGGGTCCTTTCCGTTGCTTCACTTGTGGTCGTGCGGGTCACTTCTCGAAGCAGTGCCCAGATGGAAAGCAGAACACTGGGCAAACAACAGTTCAATGAGGAAATCAACCCAAAAGGGCAGCACCAAAGCCCGACAATGTTCACCATACAGCTATGGAAGATGTTCCGGATGGAGAACCCGTACTAGCGGGTATGTTCACTATCATTGAATCACCCATTTTGATTCTATTTGATTCCGGTGCAACACATAATTTCATTAGCAAGTCTGTTGTGCTCAGGTATCAATTAGCTACTATGGCTGCTGAAAGTCAATATCTTATTAGCTCACACGGGGGCAATATACCCGCTCATGAGATAATAGCCAAAGCACCACTATGGTTGGGTGGGAAATTATATACTACCAACCTCATCATACTCGAAGATCAGAAGATCGATGTTATTGTAGGGATGTCATGGTTAAACCACCATGGAGCCATTCTCGACATCAGTCCTCGAATCATTCGATTGGACTCTCCACTACATGGTCAGCATACTCTCTTTCTTGAAAACCTTGTTCAATAAAGTCCAGCCACATATTACACAGAGACCATTAAACTTGAAGACATTCCAGTAGTCCGTGAATATCTGGATGTGTTTCCCGATGATCTCCCAGGTATGCCGCCTGAGCGAGATGTGGAGTTCAAGATCGAGTTAGTACCAGGAACCACACCCATATCTCGAAGATCGTACAGAATGGCACCAAACGAATTACCAGAGTTAAAGGAGCAGCTAAAGGATTTAATGGATAAAGGATTCATACGACCTAGTCCTCACCATGGGGATGCTTGGCTCTGTTCGTGACGAAGAAGGACAAGACCTTGAGGTTATGTGTTGATTATCATCCGTTAAATGCCGTGACAATCAAGAATAAGTATCCACTACCATGCATGGATATATTGTTCGATCAATTAGTGGATGCTAAGGTGTTCTCCAAGATGGATCTAAGATCAGGATTTCACCAAATCAAGATACGAGTAGAGGACATTGCGAAGGCGGCACTCTCTACTAGGTACGGACTCTATGAGTATCTAGTCATGTCCTTTGGTCTTACTAATGTGCCAGCACACTTTATGTACCTTATGAATTCCATGTTCATGCCGGAGTTGGATCAGTTTGTTGTGGTCTTTATTGATGACATACTTGTTTACTCCAAGTCCAAAGAAGAGCATGCTAAACATCTGCATATCGTGCTCCAAGAACTATGTGACACAAGCTGCATGCTAAGTTCAACAAGTGCAAATTTTGGATCAACAAAGTGCCATTCCTTGGCCATATTATTTCAGCGGATGGGGTGGCCATGGATCCAAGCAAGGTAGTACAAGTGTTGAATTGGAATCTCCGACATCTGTTCATGAAGTTGGCAGCTTTTTGGAGTTAGCGGGCTATTATCGAAGATTCATTCCCAATTTCTATAAAATTGCTAAGCCAATGACAGAGCTATTAAAGAAGAGCAGCAAGTATATGTGGATTGAAAAATGTGAGGAAGCATTCCAAATCTTGAGGAACCATCTCACAATGGCACTAGTATTAGCTCAACCGAATACTACCAAAACGTTCGATGCTTTAGGCATTGGTTTTGGCTGCGTGCTTATGCAAAATGGACGCTTGATTGCGTATTGATCACGTTAGCTCCGCAACCATAAGCAACATTATCCAACTCGTGATCTCGAGCTAGCTGCAGTGGTTCTCGCATTAAAGATGTTGAGGCACTACTTACTTGGAAACTTAGTGCACCTGTATACCTAAAAGCCTCTAGTACATATTTACTCAGAAGGAAATCAAAATAAGGCAGCAAAGATGGTTAGAATTAATCAAAGACTATGAACTCGAAATTCATTATCACTAGGACAAGGCTAATGTGGTTGCCGACGCGCTTAGCCGCTAGTCTCATGTTCATAACTTGTCAATGATTTCAGATGAAGCAGAGGAACCAAGTCTACGAGTGGTTCCATATGGAGCATTGTATAATCTCGCGCTCGTAGCTACAATCCGAGATGAGATTATTGCTGCACAACAGAAAGATAACAGAATGGCTCATCTTCGTAGAAGACTTAAAGATGGGGAAGTAAAATGTTTCTGAGAGGATGTACAAGGGGTTATATGGTTTAACAATCAAATTGTGGTACCCCACAATATGGAGCTGCGAAGAAAGATTTTGGACAAACCTCATCTGTCCAAGTATTCCATACACCCAGACAACAATAAAATCTATCAAGATCTAAGAACAAATGGTTGCGAATGAAACAAGAGATTGCTAAATACGTTTCTGAATGTAATACGTACAGAAGAGTTAAGGTAGATCATGTGAAGAAAGCGGGAACACTCCAACCACTAAGCGTTCCAGCATGGAAATGGTAGGATATTAGTATGGACTTTATAGTCGGTTTACCTCTCATGTTCCGCAAACATGATTCCATTTGAGTAATCATTGATCGGTTAACCAATCAGCACATTTTATCCCGGTGAATGTTAGGTTCATTGCCAAGCAATATGCAAACTGTACATCTCAAGAATCGTGTGCTTACATGGGGTTCTCCGCACCATCATATCCGACCGTGGAGCATTATTCGTATCTCGTTTTTGGGAGCATCTACATGCTTCATTGGGGACCAAATTGATTTGTAGCTCAACATACCACCCTCAAACCGATGATCAGACCGAGAGTGTGAATCATATTTTGGAAGATATGGTGAGAGCATGTACCATCAACTACGATAAAAATTGGGATGATCACATACCATTGGCAGAATTCTCGTACAACAACGGTTACCAATCTAGTATTAAGATGACACCATATGAAGCGCTCTATGGCCGGAAGTGTCGCACCCCACTCAACTGGTGTGAATCTGGTGAAAGAGTTATTTTTGGGATTGATATAGTTAATGAAGCCGAAGAGGGAGTCAAGATCATTCAAGCTAATATGAAAGCCGCTCAATCTTGACAGAAGAGTTACGCTGACAAGCGACACCAACTTATTCACTTTGAGATCGGAGACCAAGTACATCTTCGTGTCTCTCAGATGAAAGGCGTTCATCGATTCAGAGTAAAAGGGAAGCTAGCTCCTCGATTCATTGGTCCATTCCCCATCATAGAGAAATGCGGACCAGTCGCTTACTGGTTGGAACTACCGGCATCCTTGGCAGGAGTTCATAATATATTCCACATATCTCAGTTAAGAAAGTGTCTCAAGGCTCCAAGGGAGGTCCTCCTAGGTGACATAGAATCATTGAAGCTAGATATCACCTACACCGAGCATCCAATCTGGATTACTGATGAAAAGACTCGGAGTACAAGGAACCGGACATTGTGGTTCTATAAGGTATAATGGAATAACCACACCACCGAAGAAGCAACATGAAAGAGCGAGGAGTATCTTTCATATAATTATCCGGAGTTGTTATCTTCATATCTCTGGTAATTTCCTTTCCGTCTCTTTCTGCATATGTAATCTCGGGTTGAGATTCCTTTAAGGAGGGAGGATTGTAAAGGTCTAAAAATAAAAGAAATTAATTCAGTTCATAAAGTAATTAGAGAGAAAATGGAATAGTGATCAAGTGTACTTGAGAGGGAAAATTTGTTAAAACCCAATAGGAGAGGAATTGATATGCAAATGCAAAATCTCACCCTAATTCAAAAACATTGACTACAACCCAGCAAAAGTTAAATTGTTTCAGCTTGAATAAAGAAAAATCAAAACTTATGTGGTGCAACGAGGGGAAAACAGTTACTGTTGTTTTATTACCATATTTGAATTTATCAACTTTGCATATCTGATTGCATCATCAAATTCCTAATAATCTATTTAGTTGCCCTGGGAAGTTTCAAGATTTTTTGAGGCAAGTATACTATGGTATTTTGAATTTTGAAATGTGGACAAGAGGGGTGTGGGTCCCACCTATCAGGTGGCCCACAGGTCAGGCATACAAGTGCAGTGCTCTGTTTCTCTTCTCTTGCATGCTCGGCATGGACAGAGCCAGAGCTCCACCTCACGCTTGCTTCACCCGGTCTACTCCAGCTCAGACCCGATCTTTTCTTGCTCTCCCCACTCCCTTACGTGCTAGGTTTCATCTCTGCTCTCTGTTATACACAGAAGCTCTGCCTTCCTCTGTTTCCATCACCATTTTCGCCGCCTCTCCGTTCTTCTCCTTGCCCCGTCAATCCAACCAGCCAATTGGCAAAAACATTCACAAGCTCACTCTCTACATCTCTCTCAATCACGGATGTACAGATTATGACTTCTTTCATCGTCTTTTGAAGATTCCCGTCAGTGACCATTGGAGCCGCCAAGTGTCACCATCATCGCCCCATCGACTCCAAGCTCTTCATGCACCACCAAAGCCACAAGAAGGTTTGCCTGAACCTCAGAGTTGTTCTACCCGAGCGATTTGGGCTTTCTTCATGTGTAGCGGTCATAGTTGCAATTTTCTCATCGGCATGCACATGAGGAACCGGTTTAGGTTTTGGTCTAATTCTCGGTACATGCATTATTATAGTTCAGTTATGTGAGATATATTTCTGTAGAGGTATGTGTACATCTATAGGAAGAAAGAGATCAAAGTATAACCGGTCCCATAAACCACCCGAGCCATTTTTCCTTTTTCTGCCACCCACGGCTCTGTTCACCATCGAACTACGTGTTGCAGCCTATTTCTCTACAATTGCAATCCATTTTAGTCATCTACATGCTCCCAGGGTGCTTCCGGATCAATTCCAGCGTGTTTCACCGATTTCCTACGAGGGTCGAGCTCACCGGAACCCTAAGCCGCTGCCTCCGCCGTTGCCGGCTACCCTCCAGCCACTCCCGAGCCTCACCGACATCGCCATCGTCTTGAGCCACCAAATTTAGGCCCTGGCAGCCAGGCCAGATGCTGGTGAGGCCTTGGAACCCTAGCCTTGTGGTGCGCCGCCGCAGGTCCGGCAAGGGCGCCGCCAACCCGAGGTCGAAAACGACCTCGGGTGGGGCCCGACTGTCATTTTCTTGTGAGGGGGGCGGGTGATCCTTTGTGGCCTTAGCCCTTTACTCAGTGGCCCTGTGCGGCCTTTTTTCTAATTGGCTGATTCAAATCCAAGTGGACCCCGCAGAATAATTCAATTATTCAGTAGAAAATAAATCAGCAAAAGGATTCAAACTTAGAAAATGCATAACTCCCTTTAGGTTTCATAAAAAATCTTAAATTTTTTTTTGCTAGAACCACTTTGACCTGTACAATCCAGTTGTACAACTTAATTGGTATGAAAACCACTGTAAAGTTCCCAATAATTCTTTGAAGCAAAAGCTTTGGAATTTTATATCTGGAGATCCACTGCTTGAAAAATTCTCAAACTTTGCCATAGTCTTCTATTTGTACCTTAGGGTTCCTAGTAAAATTCTCAGACCCATTAGCGATGTTTAGATAGGTCAATACTATGAGTTTTTCTCAGGTCCATAAAAGGCCCCAAAACACCAGTAGCTATTTCAGAAAAACTAGTGCAGATTGTAAAATCCATAACTCTCCATAGGAAGATTGGAAAAATGTGAAATAAATTACCATAGACTCCTTAAGAGTAGTACTATATGGAAAACTCACTTTGGGGTATGGAAAAGCTACAGAATTTGTATAGAAATTTCCACAAGAGAAAAGACTTGGGGATTTGCTATGTTGACATTCTAATCTCTAAAAATCTGAAACTTTGCTAGTGTATCACTTATGATCTATATTCGACTGTAAAAATATCAGAAGTATTAGATTCATCTTGCAACAGAAGTAGTAGATTATAACATGTTCCATGTATATGCTTATTAAGGTACCTCATTTGCATTTGTGCATATCGTGTAGTTGCCGAGCTCGAGAAGACTCCGGAGCCCATCGACAGCCTTCCTTCGGAGACTGACTTTGACATTGAGCAGCAACCAGGCAAGCCCCGGTTTGCATGTAAGAAGTTTTACAAAATTCTTATTTTATATCACTTGCTTGATTAGAATTGCCATGTGCATTAGGTCTAGGTTATGGATGATAATCCAGTTGCATGACCAGAAAGACCTTAGGTTGTTGGGTAGATTAAGTGACCCTCTTAACATTTGAGCTATGCTAATATTGATGGTAGAAATCGAGTAGTGGGAATCTACTTGTGAGACTAGTAAAAGTCGAGTGGCCACAAGCTACTCGCAAGAGAAGTCGAGAGGTTGGAGCATACTCACAAGATAAATGGAATAAGACCGGGCATGAGGTATAGGATCAGGAGTAGTCCTGCCTGTGTCGATCAAGGACCTCGCTTTATGCGGCCCCGCTAAGCAAGTTTGAGCTGTACTGGATGCATGCTGGTTTATGGGACCTAGTAAACCGATGTAGCTTGTTAACCTGGGTGTCGCGGCGTAACCCACTAACTTTGGTTGGTGCCGGGGAAGTGGGACCGGCTTGGCATTTGGGTGTGTTCTGAAAAGTTGCCACATATGACGTTAACGGGATTGGTTGATCACCTTTTCCAAACAGGTGTGTGTGGTGTGTTATCCGAGTATTATTGATTTGAATCACCATCGCTCGCGGAAATGGATTGAGTATACTTGTTCACTGAGTTGTGACATAGTGAACATAGTTAATTGGAACCACATATTGAATTTGACTCATATGAAATCTTCTCATAGGTTTTATACTGTATTGCAACTTGGATGAGCTCACAAAAGTTACTTTTGCCAACCATTAACTTGATGCTAAAAGTATGAAATAAGGATCTACTCTTAGGCGTGTCCTTTTTATGCACATTACCTTCCTATGTATTAAGTTTCTACATGTAGAGTTTCATGTTTAGGTGAGATAGTTAAGTCTTGCTAAGAAATTGCTCACGGTTTGTTGCTTTCAATAACTGTTTTGCAGGTAACATTGTGTGTGACAACATTAATGAGGAGGGTTATCCGAGTGAGCTTTCACCCCCTCCTGGTATGAGGTTCACTGTGAGCCCTGCACGCCGTGAAGTGATGCTAGTGTGAAGCATCCTAGGGCATGGATGGCTTCACTTTTGCTTAGTATAGGCTTAAGGCCGTGAGTGGCTTATATGTTTTCTGCTGCATGTATTGATGTACATTACTATGTAAAACTATGCATTACATTGGAATAAATGCACATGTATTGTATTTGTGACCTTTTCTGTGATGTCCTGTTCAGTGTCGCATCGTACGACACCACCCAATGCGATTCTTGGAATATCGGGCATCGGTCCCCACATAATCCTCATTCGATTACTTTGAAGCTTTCAAAATAGGCTATTTTCGAGCGTGTTATTCCCAATGCGGCTCTGATACCTGGCTGTGAGGATTGGGTCCACACATTCCAGGATCGCAGTGGGTGGTGTCGTGCGATGCGGTATCCAACAGTACACAAGAAAAGAATATGATAAAATACAAAGTTTTGTTAATATAAACAGTGAAAGTTTTTTACAATACTTAATATACTAAGTCATACTCATAGCTAAACTCCCATCCTAGCTATGCAAAAGTGTAGGTGTCCAGTCCGGGGACGCTACACACTAGCAGCACACAACAAGATCACTGTGGCGTGCAGGCTCCCACTCGGTGGTGTACCCGACGGGGGCATCACCTCATTATCCGACCCTTCCTCATACGTCTCACCTGCAA
Source organism: Tuctoria greenei (assembly GCA_036927565.1). Taxonomy (NCBI): domain Eukaryota; kingdom Viridiplantae; phylum Streptophyta; class Magnoliopsida; order Poales; family Poaceae; genus Tuctoria; species Tuctoria greenei. The sequence continues at coordinate 9,777,408 of JAYESD010000010.1, read as the reverse complement.
CAACTTAATATAGAACCCGTGAGCACAAAGGCTCAGAAAGACTTAACCAACGCACAAAAATATGAAACTCTACATGCAGGAATACTTAACATAGGAATAGATATTGCAATAAAGGACTCACCTACATGTTGATCCTTACTTTCATGTTTACTAGCAGCAAGTTAAATGTTCATAAAATATAACTTTAGTGAGCAGTTCTACAGAAATCATGGTTGCAAAGGAATAATAATTGAATACATCATATTCTTCTGGCTTCTTCAGCATTTACTACGTCCCAGCGTAGCGAACAAGCGGCACTCGATCCTTATCCGCGAGGGACGGTGATTGCAATCAATAACACCCGGATTGCATGACACACACACACCCGTATGTAAGAATCTTGCGGTGCCCCTCACGACATCATACACATCAACCTTTCACAAGAAACTCAAATGCCGAACCAATCCCACCATCGCGGGCAGAAGGTCCCTATAGAGTGTGTTTGTGCCCATTAGCGGATTTACACCTCACTGCCCTCAACCCACCCCTATTGATAGTGGGCTATGCCTCGACATCCAAGTTACCAATTTACATCGGGTTCCTGGGTTCTATATGCCCAATATGCCTTTCAATACAGTTAAAACTTGCTCAGCAGAACTGCACATGGATCAGTGCTCAATCGACACAAGTAGGCTACGCACGTGAGACTCCATCTCACTGCATCCTATCCCACTCCTCGGTCTCATATTCATATTCATAAACCATTCTCATACTCAAACCAGTCACTTGTAATATAAACCTATATTGCGAGTAGATTCCAACTACTCGACTTCTACCACATTCCTTACAACATTAGCATGGCATTTTCTACTCATCGAGCTGTAGACCTACCCAATACTCCATGGGGTTTGTGGGTCATGCAAGTGGAGTAACAACCACCTTAGCCCTAATGCACGAAACTCACCCTAGACATAAGTGATATAAATCAATACCTTGAAATAAATCTTAAATGCAAATCAGAGCTTGCCAGTAAATGAAGTACAATGAGCTTGCAATTTTGACTGGAGATCAAGTGTTTTTAACGAGTGTTCTGACCAAAATTGGGAATTTTCCAATTAGCAGAACATGAGTAATTAATTTCCCAAGCAAAGACCTCAAAGGAATTAATTAGGAAAATTCCAGGACTTATATGTTCAACCAATTGCACTATTGCAAAGTGGGAATCAAGGTGAGTCTACCAGAATTTATTTGGAATTATTTGAGCAAATATACTAGGAGAAAAATGATTTTTGAGGTTTGGTTGATATCTGGAATATTTCTTAAATGGAAAAGTTCAAATAATTGAATCTGGACCCGCCTGTTTAAATAAACCAATGATATTTGGGCCACTCCGGGGCCACTGGGTTCTACCACGCGGCCATAAAAGGTCCTTAGCCAGAGCAAATCCCACTAATGGGAAATACTCACTGGTGCGTGGAACCTGCTAGGGTTTTTTCCACCTTGCACCCTGGTCGGCGCCGGGGCTGCCCGCGTTGGCGCTCGCCGGCCAGCTCGCCATCCCGGCTCCTTTGGCCTTATTTCTTTCTGATTCTCGCCGCCTAACCATATTCCGAGCCACTGAACACGGTGGTGCCTGCGCGGGCCGGTGATGGCCGGAATCCTGTGTGTGACGGCGGTGGCGGCCTCTAGGGTTCTGAAGATGTCCTAAAGCTTTGTGGCTTCCGTGTTGTAGGTGGCTCGGATTTCTAGGATAATGCGGTCAAGCATAAGAGTGTGTGTGGTTCATGAAGTGGAGAGTTTAAATGAACCACTCGTGGAACGATGTCAGGAACAGTGCCATGGCAATGTAGCCATGACATTCCTAATATGACATCAAGCTTTTGACCCTCTAATATAATTAGAGAAGTCGGATAGATATTCCCACCCATCTTAAGTGGTGCTTTATGGACTTTCATGTCCGCTGCTAACTTCCCACCCGGAGAGAAAATCAATTATGGACTTTTTGTGGGACTGATAAGTAATTGATAATTGACGGCATATGATTGGCTAATGAAATTATGGGTGGTACCGGAGTCAAAGAGAATGACTACAAGATGATTGAGTAGAGAAAACGTACCCGCAAGGACGGTTTTGCCTTCCTGCACGTCTTCGATAGCTATGTGGTGGACGTTGCCAAGTTTTGGTGCTGGTATCTTGGGCTGGTTGCGGGGCTGAGTTGCACCTTGATATGTTGCTGGTCTGCTGTCCTGTCGCTGCTCGGGACAGTCCCTTGCAAAATGCCCGACACGGCCACACGTATAGCACATGTATCATGTCGGGTTCCCTCCAAGCTGCGGACGGAATCCTGGTGCACGTGGTGGAGGTTGATATGCATGTGGGACCATCTGTTGCTGCTGCTGCTGCTGTTGTGGTGGAAACGGAGGTCAGAAGCTTGGGACGTTGAAAGAACGACCGCGGAACTGCTGCGGTCGCGCTGGTGGCTGTCACCTCTGACTGGATGGCGAGCGGTACACCAAACAGTATTTCTGTGGACCACCAGAACTGCTGCTCGATGGCGTGCTGCATTTCCTCTTATTAGAAACGAGCTCGCGCTGAGCTTCTTCTTGTACAATCGCGGCATTGATGATGTCGTTGAAGGTGCTGCGGTTGATTTTTGTGAGTGGCACTTTCATCTTCGGGTTCAAGCCTCTGAAGAATGTATCTCATCCTTCTGTCCCAACATAATCCGGCGCATACTGGGCCAGATGGTTGAACGCCCGGGAGTACTCGTGAGCACTTCTCCCGTCTTGCTTTAGCTCCAGGAACTCCTAAAGCTTCCTCTTCATTATACTAGGAGGTATTTGGTAGACACGGAATGCATCTCGAAATTCTTCCCACATCACGGTGTGTCCGGCCAGTAGTGAGGCGAGGTAGTTCACCGCCCATGCACCGGTGGCTCCATGAAGCTGCTGCACTGCAAACAGTGCCTTCTGGTGTTTGGTGCACTGGAATAGCCCAAACTTCGCCTCAATGGTTCGGAGGAAGTTGTCCGCCTCCAGAAGCTCATCGGCCTCCGTGAAGACTGGTGGATGTATCGCCAAGAAGTCCGAGTACGAACTCTGTTGGGGCTCGGCGTTGCCCGTTGCCTTGTCACCCCCCTTGACGGGACAAATTCAGCACTAATGTCCGCAGCAGCTCAGTTTGCTCGTCGCGTGAGCCAAGCACCACGACGAGAACCTCCACAAGAGTCCGTGGAAGTTCCGGTGGTGGTGGTGGAGGAGCTTGTTGCTGCTGCGCCGTGGTTTGCACTGGTGTCAGAAACTCATCGCCATGACCTTGGCTAGAACCTCCCACCTCATGCGTTGAGCGAGTACGTGCCATTCTGAATCCACATGATTTAAACATCAGTCACATGTTTGTTTACTTCATCCATGTCATACAATAGTAGTGCGAGATTTTACAAAGTGACACTTGCATAACATGCATATATATTGATAAAGTGTAAAATTTATACAACATACAACATCTTTGGACCATGTTACTATAGTGAGTTCCAAATATAATGAACTCCATGGATGGAAGTTCATCTTGACTATCGTTAGTCACAACGGGACATTAAGTGCGTTAGCATCCGTGTTTTCTCGCTATTGTAATGTGATACAAACATGGCCGTCATTCGAGATAGTATTTCAATTGTGTCACGTATTCGATTCCAACATGCTGTGTCTAATAACAGCTGCTGGACATGAGGTATGACACAAGCATGTGACACCAAAGGGATTTGAATTGAAGAATTCAAAACTGGTTTCACTGTCCAGTTTCTGGTCCAGCTGACCAGTCTGGAAAGATTAAAACTTTTCGACCAGTTACAAGCAAAATATGGAATTGAGTTCAACTACAAAGTTGTAGTACACTCAAAGAACTTTCCAAAATGTATTTTTTCCCCCATAGCATTTATGGTTGAGGAGTTATGGCTTTTCCAACTGAACCGTTTTCTGGAAAAATTTCAGCAGCACCTCCTTGGTTTATGGCTGATTTTGCCCACAATTTCCAGATAGATAAACATCATAATTTGCAAAATACATAAATTACAAAATTGTTACATAAATCCTTAGGATTACATAAATGTATTACATTATGTCATTCATCGATTCTACTAAGAGCTATGATAGAAACAGTAACAGCATACAGAAACTGTCCACTCGCTGCCCAGATTTGGCAGAGTTTGGAATTTTGAATTTTTTTATCAAGTTCCAAGGGGATTATGATCTGGAGTTCAACATAATAGATTTATAAGACTCTCTAAACTTTCCAACCGTGTAAGTAGATCTTCATTAGTGAATTCTATAGCGAGCTATGCTATTCCAAATTTAGTCAATTTTCTGTCCAGTTCACAGTTGAATCAGGAACATGGCAGATTTACTTCAAATGAACTTTTCAAGTTTTAAATCTGCCTTGGAGAAGAAAATGAAACTTTTGGAGGACTTACTCAAGTTTTAAAATCATATGCCTGCTGAGCACAGCAATCACATGATTTGTTGTCAATCTGTTATAACACTCCAAAACATAGATTACAAATTCAAACTTAGCCCTAAGTTGAAATTTTTTACTTGTTGTCGAGTCGCACCTCCGGCACGGATATCGTCATTGACGTGCCCGATAAAACTCGAATGCAATGCTGATACTACGCCCTCAATAAAGAAAATCCTAAGCCGGTATTCTGACATACGTCTGAATGGTGGCACTAATGATGTTGACTCGTAGATGTTTTCGACTCGAGATACTTAAAACGTGGTTAGTGTACCTGCAGAAGACACACAATTACAGAACACTCATTATGGTGTCGTACGGCATGGCCCGCATTATTTCAGATAGTCACGATAATATATATAAAAGTAAGAACATCCGTTCCGTATCATTGCATACGGGCCGCCCCGAGCTGAGCCACGTCTCGAGGTACATGACCGGGTTTTCTACCAACCGACAAGGGTCCCACGTCTTTGCCTAATGCTGCACCAGTAAGAGGCGCTTTTGTGTGTTTCTTAAAAAAAACACTTCATGCTTTTCAACTGCACGATAGGTGGCCACGTTATTTATCTCTTGCGCTAGGGTTCAATGCTGCATATGGCCCTTCAACATTGAACGTTCAAGAGTTGCATACTTCGTGTTTTTTACCACATGATGGGGTATCCTCTCTTTTGTCTCAAGAATGTTGGGGAGCAGCGTTTCATATGCTCCGAGAAGCATGAGAAGGTTTAGAGACTCATATTAACTCCCGTGCAAAGCCACAAGGGACAATCATCATACCACCTCTCGTATGGGGAGCTTACCACAATTGATCTGCTTGAGGTGGCGTACCTTACCTCTTACCTGATGTCAGAGTGTCGTTACAGAATATAATAACATAAATGTAGCTTTGTGACCTTAAGTAACTAATACTATAATAGACCTTATGTGGGCATAGTGACTAATCCTCACTCGACTAGTTCTATGTTTATAAAATAGGCTCTTTTTGAGCGTGCTATTCCCAATGCGGCTCTGATACCTGGCTGTGAGGACTGGGTCTACATATTCCATGATCGTAGAGAGTGGTGCCGTGCGATGCGGCATCCAACAGCACACAAGAAAAGAATACAATAAAATACAAAGTTTTGTTGACATAAACAGCGGAAGTTTTTTACAATACTTAATATACAACGGAAGTCATACTCATAGATAAACTCTCAGCCTAGCTATGCAAAAGTGTAGCCGTACAGTTGAAGCACACAACAAGATCACGGCGGCGTGCAGGGCTCCCACTCGGTGATGTACCCCCATGGGGGCATCGCCTCATCATCCGGCCCTTCCTCATACGCCTCACCTGCAACAACTTAATGTAGAATCCGTGAGCACAAAGGCTCAACAAGACTTAACTGACACACCTAAACATGGAACTCTACATGCAGGGATACTTAACATAGGACTAGATATTGAATTTAAGAACTCGCCTACATGTTGATCCTTACTTTCATGTTTACTAGCAGAAAGTTAAAGGTTCATAAAAGATAACTTTAGTGAGCAGATTCTATAGCAATAAAGGTTGCAAATAAATAATAATTCAATACATCGTATTCATCCGGCTTCTTCAGCATTTACTACGTGACAACGCAGTGAACAAACGGTAGTCAATCCTTATCTGTGAGGTATAGTGATTGTAATCAATAAAACCATGATTGCATGACACACACATCCGTACGTAAGAAGCGTGCGGTGCTCCTCACGATGTCATATGCAGCAACCTTTCACAAGAAAGTCAAACGCCGAATCGGTCCCACCGTCGCAGGCAGAAGGTCCCTACACGGAGCGTGTCTGTGCCCGTTAGCGGATTTACACCTCGCTGCCCTAAACCCACCCCTATTGACCGTGAGCTATGCCTAGATACCCAAGGTATCAAGTTACATTAGTTCTAGGGTTCCATATGCTCAGTATGCTTTCTGATACAGTTCAAACTTGCTCAGCAGAGCTGCACACGGATCAGTCCTCAATCGACACAAGCAGGCTACGCATGTGAGACCCCGTCTCGCTGCATTCTACCCACTGCTCTGTCTCATATTCATATTCATAAACCATTTTCATACTCAAACCAATCATGTGTGATATAAACCCTATCTCACGAGTATATTCCAACTACTTAACTTCTATTATATTCCTTACAATATTAGCATGGTGATTCCTACTCATCGAGTTGTAGACCTACCCAATACTCCATGGGGTTTGTGGGTCATGCAAGTGGAGTAACAACCACCTTAGCACTAATGCACAAAACTCACCCTAGACATAAGTAATACAAATCAAAACTTTGAAATATATCTTAAATGCAAACCGGGGCTTGCTTAGTTGCGAGTCAGATTGAAAATTAGCTTCTGGTGGCGGGCTCTCCAAGGCCTCCGGCTCCTCCTCGATCTCAGTCACTATATGATATGCATAGTATGATATGTATAAGTGACATTGAAACTATATAAAAGATCTTCTAAACACCGATCAAGTATGAAGATGATTTTAATTGGCTTCGGAATTTTTTACAATGGATACTAGGTTCTAAGAGGAGGATCTGGGCATAAAATTGGGGAGGTTCAAGGAAGCTTGTTGTCTCTAAAATTCTAACAATTAAATGGCTTCTCTAGATTTTGGTATTGAATCCGAAACTTTAACAAGACTAACACTGAATGATCTCGTTAGAGGAGGTCTCACTGGTTCTAGCAAAATTTGTTTCACAATTTTTTGATCTTTCTACAGGGAGGAATAAAATCTGGAAATGTTTCTGTTCATTTTTGAAATTTTCAACGAATATAGAAGATTGGAACACTGTTTGACCCAGTAAATGAAGTCTAATGAAATTGCAATTTTTATTGGAGAACAAGTGTTTTTAACGGGTGTTCTGACCAAAATTGAGAATTTTCTAATTAGCATAATATGAGTAATTAATTTCCCAAGCAAAGACCTCAAAGGAATTAATTTTGAAAATTCTGGGACTCTCATGTTCAAAAAATTGCACTATTGCAAAGTGGGAATCAAGGTGAGTCTACCATAATTTTTTTGGAATTATTTGAGCAAATATACTAGCAGAAAAATGATTTTCGAAGTTTGTTTGAAATCTAAAATATTTCTTAAATGGAAATATTCAAATAATTGAATTTGGGCCCGCCTATTTAAATGGAACAATGATATTTGGCCCACACCGGGGCCACTGGGTCCGACTGCGCGGCCATAAAAGATCCTTAGCCACAACAAATCCCACTGAGAGGAAATACTCACTGAAGCGTGGGACCCGCCTAGGTTTCTTCCACCTTGCGCCCTGGGCGGTGCCCGGGCTGAGTCCACCGTCCCGGCTCTCCTGGCCTTATTTCTTTCTGATTCTTGCCGCCTAACCATATTCCAAGCCTCTGAAGATGGTGGTGCCTGCGCGGGCCAGTGATGCCCGAAATCCTGTGCGCGACGGCTGCAGCAGCCGCTAGGGTTCTAGAGATGTCAAAACCGACTCGCCGTACCTCATCTAGCTCGGAAAAAGGTGGAGAAGCTTCCTTGGAATCTAAAGAACTCGGAACTTGATTCAAAAGGAGGTGAAACAGACTGTAGCATGAAAGTCACCGGTGACCTAGCCGGTTTTTGGTCAGACGATGGCAAAACTCGCTGAAATTCACCTATGGTCAATGGATTTTCGTTCTGATTCTTTGATAGGGTGCACATGTGGGTTTGTAAGCTTATATCTAACTGAATTAGGCGATGACTCTGAATAGAAAGCGAAATGAAATGGAAACCTAACCCTAAAGCTATGACCATGTTGTGATGAAAACAAGAATTTCTTCTTTGAGGAGGGATGGCAAAGGATGGGGTTACCACCATGATTAAGAGGGTGGAGTGGCACTCCTTTTCTATGTTAAGAGCAGCTCGCGAAAGGGCCTGTGGCGCCGGCCCGATAGGGAGGCAGAGGCCAACCGTCGGGTTCAAGTCTGAGCGCGGCCACGAGCCTTCAAAACATGCCGCAAATAAGCACTGAACTAATGATACAATAGGAGGGAAAGGTAGAGCAGAATCTTGTGCTACTTTTTTATTCTTGGAGCTCGGCGAGACAGGGTGTTGTTCGACCGGCAGCGTCGAGCAGCACACGGCAGCAAGGAGTGTGCGCACGGGAGCAAGGAACAGAGCAGAGAGCGATGGGCTTGCTTCACTTCGATCAGGAAGATGAAGATAGAGATGAAGAGGTGTGGAGATCACGCAAGATCACTGCCACACAGCTACTTCATGAGATAGAGAGCAGCGGTGCCGGCATTGAAGCGCAGGGAAAAATAGAGACGCGGGTCACTGACAGTGGATTCTACCGCCCATCTCAAGCTCATCCTTCTCTGTACAATGAATTCTCTCACCTAATTCATTCTAAAATTGCTATATTTTTGTGGGAAGGCCAAATCAATTATTTTGAAACTGATTCTGAAGTCCAAACTTTGATTTGACCGATTTTCTTCTGAATTCAAATTTGAATTTGAATTTGAGTGGAATTCAATGTGCCCATTGAATTAAATAATAAATCACCTTCAAAATTTATCAAAATTTGCAGGGATGCTATTTCGAATATTTGGAAGCTAGTGGTGAACTCAAATTTCCATTTTGACTTAGTTTGAATGGTAGCTATATTTGAATTTTGGATTGTTCCTTTGAGGTTTGAATTGATTTGATTTTCAAATTGCAATTTTAATTTATTTTCTCATTCTTGTTTTATCCCTTCTAGCTGAGATTTTCACTATGACATTTTGGGCTTTTACAATACCGCAGCCCACCCGGCATACCCTTTGGATAGGCCACTATCCCTGGTGTCGTGGTCATCCAAGAAGCAAAAGTCTATTGCCCTATCCATAGCCGAAGCGGAGTATGTTGCATCCGGAAGTTGTTGCCCACAACTCATCTAGATGCGACAGACTCTAAGGGATTATGGTTACAATATTGACCATATTCCGCTCCTATGTGACAACGAGAGTGCCATAAAAGTAGTACATAACCCCGTTGAGCACTCTAGGACCAAACACATTGAAATCCGGCACTATTTTTTTAGAGACCACTCAATCAAGGAAAATATTGTAATTTCACATATTAGAACCGAGAAACAACTAGCTGATATTTTCACCAAGCCATTAGATGATAAAAGATTTTGTTAGCTTAGGAATGAATTAAATATCCTCGATACTCGAAATGTGGTTTGAAATGTTGCATTCTGATTGCTAGTAAGGTAGAACTCTAAAATACCAGCATGTTGCAAACAATTATCTCGTATCTCCTTTTACTCTAAAACTATTTGAGAGTACAAGTTCTTGGTGAATTATGACCATAGTATGATTGTTGCTTGTTTACTGACCATGTTCATCAAGAATATTTTTGAAAACTATGTTCTTATGACCAACATTAGGTCCAATCTTAGTTTCTCTTCAAAAATCTTACCTCATCTCTCTGTTAGACCGAACAAGTCTGGACCCATAACGGACTAGTTCGGTGTCCCCGCCTATTTTGGTGAATTTTGATCATTGCTTGATGATTAATTGTTTATTGATCATGTCATTCAAGGATATCCTCTAAAATGATGTCCTAATCATTATCCAAAAGTTTAATCTCCATTCCACTTCATTTTTGTTGCCTTAAATATCTGTTTATACCGGACTAGTCCGTTTCCATATCAAACAAGTATGGTATCGCAACTAGTTTGACTTCAGTCCATTATACCGAACAAGTCTGGGTTACACCGGACAAGTCCGGTGTCCTCGTGACTTAACCTCTCCAGGGCTCCCGAGCCCTCCCTCTTCCTCCTCACTTCAACCTAGAGCGCCTCTCTCCTCCAACCCGTGCAACCAAGGCAATTTTTTTGATTTCTTTGACAAATCTTCGATTCCTCGAAGGTGAAGCTTGGAGCATCGAAGGGAAGTCCACCTCGGACTTCTCTGCACTTGGGAACTCCTCTCCTCGTCGAATCGATCTCCTCTTGGTAAAGTTTTGACCTAACCCTAGTTTTTCCCTTTCCTAAGGACTAGGCAAAATCTTCTATTCCTTAGGAATTGCATGCCTCAGAGTAGAACCTATATTGTCATTTCCCCACAACTTGCACCTTGTTTTCATAGATTTGACGAACTTCAATAAGTTAGGGTTCATGATGCATTGCACCGGACTAGTTCGGTGTTTCATGCGGACAAGTTCAGTATGCCGAACTTGTCCGTGTAAACCACGGACAAGTCCGGTTGTTAACAACATTTAGCCCTAGAATGTCGACTTCATTGAATTCTTTGAAACAATCCTGTTCCTCTATTCTCATGTATTCCTCTCATGTCAAGAAGCATGCCAGCCTCAGATGAAAGCGCTTTTAGCGACCCAGAACTTGAGGAGTTGCATCTCGCCTCTCAACGAGAGAGGGAGATTGCTCATCAACGAAGAACGAAAATGAGACATGACAGAGATGCTAGTCAAGCACCGACAGCATCCTGACGGAAAGTTGTTACGAAGAAGCCGTCAAGTGACAAGGGTAAAGAAATAGTCAGAACAAGTGCGAAGGGAAATAAAAGCAAAGGGAAAGGAAAGCAAGCTGCCAGATCTTTAGGGCCAATTGGGCCATTGAGGATGGCTCCACCGATGCTGGACATAAATTGATGCCCCACCAAGGACCCATTTGAAGGGCAGGACAGTGAGAGGGCAAAGAAGTACGTTGGAGAAGATGGATGCAAATCCAAGGTTTTGGAGTGATTTCTACTGTGACTACTACAAGACTGTATATCTGAGAATGATGAATCGAGTAGCCAAGAACCAATGGATTGATTTGAAATACATGGAGCGAAAAGGAAATGAAGCCTCTCACCAAGTCATAGCTGCAGTTGAGCACCATGGCCTCAAGGATCTTATGGCATTTCAATATGATTGGAATAATGATATCATTGCCCAATTCTACTCAACATGCTTCTTCACTCAGTGGGACTCCATGAGGATCATTTGGATGACACTTGATAAGGAGTACAATGTGTCGTATGAAGACTTTGCAAAAATTCTAGACTTGGAAGAATCTTTGGAAAATGAGCTTGTGGTACACAACAAGAAGACATTGAACAAAAATGAGCTTGAATTCCTCTATGACGAAAATTATGACTTCAAGCCTCCCTCAACAAACTACATGAAGCCCTTCTTTGCGTGTTGAACCTGGTGTTGAGGAAGACCATCACCCCCAAAGATGGTGATGCAGAAAAAAATTAACGACTTTCTCCATAACTTAATGAATATATAAGTGAAATAGAAAAATTCAACATCTTTGACTATATCTATAATGATATCTTCAACATTTCTCATACTCGAAACCGCTCCCATGGCTAGGCACCATATATCATGTGCATGATTGAGAGAGTCGCAAGTTTGGAGTTTGTCAAGATGTCAAGCATCTAAATCTCTGTCCTCAAGTGCCCTCTGCTCTACCTTCACTTCCTTCTACCTTCAGGAGGCACACCTCTCATGCTCGTGCAGATGAGGAAGGTCAATCTAGCTCCAGAGGCTCGAATAGGGGGATCTTAAATATGCTTTGCTCCATTTTTGCCTCTTGCCACAAAGTGGAGGTGAAGCAACACACGGAGAGCCTTGCAAGGAAATGTCATGCTCGCTACATGAGGGACCATGTGATGACTATTTGTCAAAAGCTTGAGATCTCACCTGTTGTGTAACACCCTCAATTTCATGCATCATGCCCTACATCCATCATTAAATATGTTTAACATTGAGCAACATAAAAAGAAACAAGTTTAAAATAGATTTAGAAACAAAACCGCACTTAAGAATTCTGGGAAGTGCGGACTAGTCTGATTTTGGTGCGGACTAGTCCGATTTCTCTTTGGCTTCAAACAGACTTGTCCGTTTTGCTGCGGACTAGTCTATTTCTCCCTCTGGAAATTTATGGATTTGTCCGGTCCCTAGCGGACTAGTCCGATTTTCCTGGTTAAATTGTGTTGAATTAATTCCAAGATTAGATCGAATCAAATCCAAACCTGTATAAACTTGCTAAAAGCTATTAGAGCTAGTTAGTGATCATTAAAAGCAACTCATTAACAAGTTCCACCTTGCATTTGCATTAATCATGCATATCATGCCATATTGAGTAATATTTGTGCATCTATTGATTGTAATTCTTGTCTTGTATGTTTATTGTGCGGATTAGACGGATTTGCGCTAGAAAGTGCTGCGGAGGATCTCCAGCACCAAGAGTTTGAAGTCTTTGATCCAAACCAAGCTCAAGAGCAAGGCAAGTGTCCTTGAAGCATATTGATCCTGTTTTTAAATAAATGTTTTGTTTGCAAAACTGCTTGCTTGCGTCAATTTGATGGGAATCCTATGATAGGAAATTTACTAGCATTGTGTAACCACCCTTGTCACCTGGAATTCATGGTAGAGAGTCGGGATGGGCTTTTTACCCTTTTTGCTTCGCTTAATTAATTGGGATGAGAAGACAACTATACCACTTACTTAATTATGCATTTATGAGATTATGTTTAACATGAACTTGTTAATATGATATGGTAATGGCTGATCTAAGAAAGCACGGTATGTGGATGGGTTGGATGTTATGGTTGTATTGCTTGCTTTAGATCTAAGGACCGGTTTGTGGAGCAACCATCCAGGATTTACAGTGCCACCATGGGGCCAAGTATGGATATGTCGTAGCTGATTAATTAGGGCTTTGCCAGTGCTATTTGGACCATTAAGGATGCTCGGGGAAGAGGTAGTCGGATTGAGTTTGTTGATGATTGGCGGGACTACCCTGGGATCCAAATGGCTCAAGAGGGGGCCCTTGGTTGAGGATGTGCTCAGTTGGAGACATCACCATCAGTGAAACCCCAGTGGGATCTAAATAGGCCAGTAATACCTTTTTAAAAGCTATTTTGTCATCTCTTGGCCACACACCAACGGAAGTGTCAAACGGCACAATGCAGATTCTAGTCATCAAAAGGTGATGAAATCACAAAAACGTGGGTAAAGTGGTACAACCTCTGCATAGTGTGTCTAAAAACTATCATGATAGCCGTGCTCCCGATTATGAGCAACCTGGACGCTCACATGATTAGGGGAAACTTGGTATTGGGATGGTTACTGAGATGGTTTGGTAATGGTTACGGTTAATAATATGGTTATGGTTGGTTATGGATTAATTCTGGTATGGAATATGGTTAATGGTAATGGTGAAATATGTTATTATGGATGATGGTAATGGAATATGGACTTGTACTATGTTGAACATTATGGTTTATGATGGATTTACTTGACATACATATAATACATTGCTTTTTAAATGTTTTAAAGTACTTCTCATCACTTAGCCATTATTATATTCGTCATTTAAATCAGCTACATGTAATACTTTCCACACTTGCTGAGTACGACATGTACTTACCCTTGCAATTCCCCCACCAACAGTTGGATGTCAGATTTGGGAGTATAACGATGATAAGTTCTAGGTCGTGTCTGCCGTCAGCTTTGCCTGTGGTGTTGATTGGGGTTGCGCTATACTCTATTTGCTTATGCTGCTTAGCTTCTTAGTTTGCTTATTTAGTTTATTTCCGCCGCATTAGTTGAAACTTGTCATTAATGTTTATTAGAGCTTGTATTCGGGGATATTGTGAATTCTGTGATAAAAGTGGTTAATTAATCTTGTTTTGTGGTAATTTTCTGTATGTCCTTTTGTGAATGTACTCGTGTATGTGTGTTGAACGTCCTGAGCACACATATGCATTCACTTGGTTCATTTTCGGAACCGGGGGTCACATATTGGCTCTCCAGAGATATTAGAAGACTCAGATGAGGATTACATAGAGATGCCACAACTGACCAATGATGAACTTGCATATTTTGGGATTGGCTTCTCCACACGTGCTCCTCCTCATCAAGCTATTGACGATGATGATGAAGAATAAGGAGAGCAAGGAAGTGAGAATACACAGAGTGATGGGAGCGAGGACCACGACGACGATGATGAGTAGTTCTCCTTGCTTGTTCCATTTTGGTGTCTTGATGTCAAAGGGGGGGATATTAAGGGGGAATAGGTCGTAGTCGTTATCTTTAATATTTTGTTGGTCATGGACATGTATTCTATTTCAAAACTGGTTGGTCGTATCTCTTTATGATTAAGACTATGTCATGTTTTATGCAAGACCTTGTAATGCTTATGAATGCTATGTTATCATAATGTCCATACCTTGTTATTTTCAATGTGATGCTCTCATGATTATCATTATTGGAATGCACTATTGGTATCACTTTGCTTGCTCACACTCACTTGTTAGGCACCCCACCATAAAGAATGCACATATGAAATTTTATCTAAGTTTCATGTATTTCTTCCCCCATATGTGCATACTTTATGAAAAAGGAGACTTTGATTGAAAAAGAAGGAGAAGAAGACTTAGTTTTATTCTTAGTGCTCAAAGTGTGTGTGGGAAATCCTCTCAAGAGCTAAAATTGCTGCATGGTAAGTGAAAGTGCATCTAGGCTAATCCCCATGGGTTTTGATGATTAATGACAACACTTAAGGGACTAATGAGCATTTCAAGTGTGAGTACAGGTGATTAAACAATGGACGGAGTATGATACACTCAAAAAGAAAAAAAGAGGAGAAAAAAAGGCGGAAAACTCGAAGAGTAGAATTTATGATTTAAAATTACTTTGTGTCAAGTTTAGCCTCATAGAATGAGTATGTTGAATGTCTCGAAATGTTGAGAATCTTCTAAGAGCTCTTAGTCCAAGTTAGATTAGATTGAGAGATGAGTTGAGGCAGCTCTAAGGACAGGGTCGGACTTGTTTGGGCTGGAAGGCTGGACTAGTCCAGCCACATCGGACTGATCCGATGTTGTAAAAGCCCGTTTTTCGGAAGAGCAAAAACGCAAAAATGCGAACTTAAAAATTTTGAAAATAGACTTGGAAATCCAAACTCACATGAGCCATATGAGTTAAACTATGTTCACTAAAAATAGGGACTTGTTAAAACTTTACATATAGAACATGGTTGCTGATGTGGAATGGAACTTAAGGTGAAGAATCCTTAATTTCCAAGTATTCACATTTTCAATAAAAAATTAAAGGAGAAAAGAAAACAAAATAGAGAGAAAGAAAAAGGAATTATTCCAACCCTAAAATGGGACATCCAAAAATATTCAAATCTCAGGCCGTAAATTTTTCCATGACCTACTAATATTCCAATTAGACTCTCGGTAAAGTTTCAAAATTTTTGAAGCCCACTTCCCATTTATTGGACACGTACTGAGAGTTTAATCAACGTCGACTTCAAATTTAAACTTTGTGCTCAACCTTGTCCAAATCAACTCCAAATTTTTCCTGAGGTCCCTTATTGTTCAAAAAGGTTAACTTCAAAGTTTCAGGATTTTTGAACCTAATCTACTATTTATTTCCTTGAGTCAAGTATCACCACTTGAATTCAAATTCAAATCTGAGTTCAAATTCAACTTGCTTAGTTTTGAAATCTGATTGCACCATAAAATTCTCCACATTTTATTTAGTCACAGGGCCAAATTTGACTATTTTTGAAGCATGCTTGCTAGACCTATTGGAATTTTGAAAAGAGAAGGTGAAGAGAGTGGGACCCACATGTCAAACTTATCCTCAGTACTAGGGAAAAGGTGGACCCCACTGGTAACCAACTCAATGGAGAGAGATATTTTACATCTGGACTGAAGTGGATAAGGGGGAAATTGGAGTGGGCCCCACATGTCATTCTTAACCAAAACTCAAGTTTGCTTCTCTCTCTGTCCTTACCACGCGCGCCCTCCTTCCTTATCTTCTCACTCCCGGCACTCCTCTCCCGGCCACTGGCCGCGCCGCACAAGCAGTCTCGGCTGGCGCTACTCCCTCCCGTCGCGCCGCTCCCGTCGTGTCCCCACCTCCACGGCCGCCGGCGCCCGCCCACGGCGCCACTCCAGCTAGGCCCGCGCGCCACCTCCCTTCGCCGCCTGCGCCACCGCCGACGCCGGAGCTCCACCTCCCCGCGCCGCGCGCTCAGACCGCCCCGCCGGCCGCCTCCTCGCCTCCGGCCACAGGTCCGCGCCCCACTAGCGCCCCCTCACTGCTGGCCCGCTCGGCGACCGCCCTGCTCAGCCTGCGGCCCTGCGTCTCGGTCGCCGCTCATGGCACCGCCGACCGTGCTTCTCTCCAGCGCTCCTCACCTGACCCCCGGGCCGCGCGACGCCCTAGCACTGCCAGCCTCTGGGTCCTCCCCGCGCTCGACCGCCCCAACTCGCCTCTGCCCAGCAGCCACGACCGCCTGCTCCTTCCGTTGGCCGCCCGCTCACTACTCCCTGGCTACGGTTGTGTGCCCCTGGCCGCCGACGCTGCGCCCATCCCACTGCTGCGCGTCGCGTTCCAGCCGCAACTGCAGGCTGCGCCACGCCGACCACCCGTACCATGGCTGTGCCATCCTGCTTGTGCCATGTTCCAATTCCAGCGCGCCATGGTCGCTATTGCACACGCCGAGCCTGCACACCATAGCCGCCTTCTGCTGACCATGCCCCTGCCTTGCCGCGCCCCAACCGGTGGTCGACGCCCAACATCGTCGCCCCGTTCCGCGCCATGGCTGCACCCAACCAGCGAAGCGAGTGACCTGTGAGATGTATGAGATGCAAGAACACGTCGACGACACAACAACAACGACAATTGGTTCAAGGTTAGCTCTGAATTGTGCGAAGATTAATTGGGACAGTGCTGTAGCCAAGATGTTCGATGAAATGTTCAAGAGGAAAGAACCAACTTTGTTGATGTGTAGAACTGGTCTGTGATGCAGGGGTAGAATGAGGTTGAAACCGACAAGCCCAAGTGCCAAGATGCCCTTTGAATGGTGATGAAGCGACGGAAGTCAATTGCACACCCTAGTTGTTCAGCGAAATGCCTACAAGGTGAGCCTTGCACTGTAATATCTTGCTTGACGTCATCGACGTCCGTTCGTGGTGATCGCTAAGGTTACTCATGTGTCGTCAAGTCGTACGTCCATGTTACGCATTAATATCGTTCCTATAGGAGTCCCCAAGTCGACCTCCTTTGTCGTTTGTGTCACGTTGGCATGTCTGTGCGTGCTCGTGATGCTCCACCATGAGTCGCGTCGACGTCGTTAACCATATGACATCGTCGTGACGTTCCGAGCCATCATCGTGTCCTGGCATCGAGATGAAGGATGCCTGTAACGTACATGATGCTGAAACACAACCACGACACAACAGTCGACAGTCGTTTAGCCAAATTAGGGTTTGGTCAAGGCGAGACTCGTCGAGTCCTAGATGTAGCCTAGATGCTCGATGAAATGCCTTCTAGGTCAAACCGAGTGTATTGGTGACCACCGATGACCTAGGGTAGAATACTGCGAGAACGTCGCGACCAACAAGGAGAACTAGACCAGGGGTAACCTTGGATAAGAGTTCCTTGGTTGTGTTGAGGATGTTCCCTAACCGATCACGGGATTGGTTAACTTGGTGTACCACTTCATCGATGACAGGTTCGTCGAGTCCCTTATCAACAACCGAGTCGACATCACTAGTCTTAAGACTCACAAGGTGGTGTTCGGGATTCCGCTCACCCCATTGATGAGTCTGGGTCGATGTGGACCTGGCTAATCTGATCTTCCCGTGATGGCAAAGCATGACCGTCACGACAAGGTCTCGCATCATGTTCGAGTTCCAGGAGTTCACCGAGCTCATCTGGACAATCTTACAAACGACACTGCAATAGTGTCGTGTAAGCACTTGAATGATGCCCAAGAAGCTAGCCGTAGAAACTACTTTACCTAAAAGTCATTTGAACGTTGTCTTGGTACTCATACTAGGTTAACGGTGCTTGTAATGACTCCTTAAGTCCAAGCCATGTTGATCTCAATTTAGTCCCAAGTGTCGTTAGGTTCCATCATGGTTCATCCTAAGTCAGGACCCTACGACAGCACTGCTCACTTAACTAGGTTTACTCCTGTATAAGTTAAGTCAAGTTCATTGGTCGATTGCTAAATCGCAACCTTCGTCTTGTACACCACTCATACTCAAGCTTTCGATGGCACCTTGACACTTAGGTCATCCTTACACTACCAGTCCAACACTTCCACACCATTCAGTTGTATCGTCCTTGAGTGGCATAGCGTCGAGTGTTGAGTGCCAAGTTGCAATGTGTGCTTACATTGCACCTTTCAATTCACATCTCGATACTACTATGACCACTTGACTTCATCCTTTGTTCATTCACACAACAAAGGCATATCTGTCCTTCCTAGTCGAACTCCTCATTCTTAGAGTTTACACAACCCCGTGGAGTCTTTTCTTAAATTACTTAATTACTTAATTACTTATGCAAATCATGTCGATAGGAAACGTGATGGTAGGTGATCGACGAGGAGCTTCGCTTGGAGGAGAAGGCCAAGGTGTTTCCACTGAGGTTCCATGGCAGGTTCTCTGGAGGAAGATCAAGCCCTAACAATTGACATTTGTTCAGTCGCAAACTAAGGCAAGCCCCGGTTTGCATTTAAGTCGTTTATAAACTTTTGCTTTATCACTATGATGAGTAGTATATGAATTGTGCATTACGTTTAGGGTGAATGATACTCCACATGCATGACCAAAAATCCTAGGGTTTATTTGGCACGAGTTACAGTTTGACCTGTAGTAACTGCTTTGCTAATGCATAGGAAATCCGGTAGAAGTCGAGTAGTTGGAATCTACTCACGAGAGATGTATCTCACAGGATTGGTTGAATAGAAAATGGCTTAATATAATGAAAATGAGACCGGGCAGGGAATGGATAGGAAGCGGCAAGAATTGAGTCTCGGTCGCATAGCCCTGCCTGTGTCGATTAAGGCCCGTCCGTATGCAGCCCCTTCGGACAAGCTTGAATTGTACCGGCAATATAATGGACATATGGAATCCAATAAACTGATGTAACTTGATAACTGGGATGTTGAGACCCATTAACTCACCATCGATAGGGGTGGGTTGAGGACAGTAAGGTGTAAATCGGTCGGCGGACACATGAGGTGTTCCGTGCGGAGACCTTCTGTTTGCGGAGGTGAGACGGGCTCAGCATTCGAGTTTCTTGTGAAAGGTGGCCATATACGCCTAGTACTGAAGTGTTATGTAGGTACAGGTGTGCTCGCTGACACTTCCGAACGACGTATGTGTCGTGTTGTCCGGGTGTGTCCTGATTGCAATCACTGTCCCTCGCAGTAATAGAGTACCACTTGTTCACTGAGCGGTGACGTAGTAAATACTAAAGAAGTCAGAAAAATCATATTGTATTGAATTATAATTACTTTGCAACCTTGTATGATTTAGAGATAGTATAATTAAAAGTTTACAGTTTCCCCATACTTTAGCTGTAATAGCATTATGTGCTTTGGGCATGTCATATCATCGGTAAAGCGTTTCTTGTTTGATTGTGGAGCCCATGATGTGCCGTGCTCAGAGAATGTCATTTGCTACTTAAAACTTGATTATAAGGATCCACTTGTAGGCGAGTCATTTATGCTATTCCTTACCTATGTTTAGTGTCCCCTTGCATATGTCTAGTGAGACGGTTAAGTCTTGCTGAGCCTTATGCTCACGTTTGCGCTTTAACGATTTTTGCAGGTATTAGTTTTATTTCTGCTGTTCAGGTTGTACATGAGACTCGAGGTGTCGAGATAAATCTCATGTGAGCCACGCCGCTGCTGTATGTTCTTCGTGTTGCTAGTGAGAATCGTCCTAGGGCATGGACGTCTTCTCTCCTGCTTAGTTAGGTGAGATTATGAGTATGTATTTTCCGCTGCGTGTGTACTCCTATTGTACACTCTTTTGTAAACTCTTCTTATTATGAAATGAAAACTTTATATGTTTTGGTATCCTTTTTGTGTGTGCTGTTAGGTGCCGCATCGCACGGTACCACCCAATGAGATCCTCGGATGTGTGGACTCCGGTCCCCACAGATGTCAGGCGGACCAAGAGGTACTATGTGAGCTCGGACTTGTTTATTTTGGAATGAACTAGTCCGTGATGAGTTTATCTGAGTCCTTCTAGGACTAAGTCCTGAAGGACCGGACCGGTCCACCCCGGTGGACCGGACTAGTCCGCTCAATCAGACTCGTCCGTTTGTGACCGGAAAAGCAGTTTCTATATGAGTTCAGACTAGTTCCTTTTTAGTCAGACTAGTCCATTGTGGACTTGGGGGTTGCTGCTGGGACTACGTCCTGGATGGTCAGACTTGTCCGCCCTTTGGTGCCGGACTAGTCCGATGGACCAGACTTGTCCATTCTCAACCGGAACAAAAATTTTTGTGTGAGATCAGACTAGTCCGTTCTTGGACGGACTAGTCCCTGGTGTTGTGATCATTTGAATTCAAAAGATTGTAGGGTACTTTGTGGTTGGTCAAGAGTGACATTACTGGTCCCTATAGGCTGGACTAGTCCGGTGTCCAACCCCGGACTAGTCCACACTTTTTCTGGTGGCAACGTCTAATTGTCGGGACTCCTACAAAAAGGGATCCCCTAGGCTTCTAAAGCTAACTATTGAACCCTAGATCCGCCAAAAAGCCTTCCATGAGCCCTCCTAGCCCTTTTTCTTCAGTTCTTTGAGCCCTAAGAGCGAATCCTGAGGATTTGTGAGATGTGGGAGAGAAGATAGAAGGGTATGCTTTGACTTGAGCTCTTGGTTGAATCTCTCGGTTTGATTCATTGATTTGAGTTTGTGTGGGTGTTCATTCGTGCTCCCTTTGAGCTCTAAACTTGTGGGAGCCCCAGACTGTGAGTTGCCCCACATATCTTGTAATTTCCCCATGGTTGAGTGGAAGAACAAGCCGACCTTCGTGGTGGCTTGGGGAGGAAAGGGTTGAGTGAAACCCATCCCTTTTGTGGGCTCCTCAATGTGGATGTAGGCTTCTCCGTGAAGCTGAACCATGAGATAAATCTTGTGTCTTGTGCTCTTGATTTGTCTTCTTTTCTCCACTAGAACACTTCTTCACGTTCTTCACCTCAATCTTGTGATCCACCTAGATAGTCATTTATTCTTCGTGCAACTTCTCCACTAGATTGCTAGGTTATTGTTCTTCATAGTTCATTTCGTAGATCGTTGAGAAACTCTTAAAAAACTCACCTTTTGCACATTATTCTTCTAAGACCAGACTAGTCCAGTCAAATGCCGGACTAGTATGCACTCTGCTTACAGATTAGCTTTTATTAAGTTAAATTTCAGGTTTTCCTCCTATTCACCCCGCCTCTAGACAACTTTCGATTGTTATCAGAGCCTAACTCTCCCTAAAAGCTTAACGGCTTGGAGAGGAGATGGGAGAAAACAATGAGAAGGAGATGCCGATCATCGACACCACCAACACCAGCGAGAACAACGGCAGCGGCGAACAAGGATCCAATCCTTTGCCCGACAAGACTGGTGACACCACCAAGGGCAAGCCAAAGCCTCCTCCCTTCGATGGCAAGACCAAAGATGAAGATGAAGAAGTGAAGCGCCATGTGGACCTTCTTCAAAGGGCAAGATATGGAGCCAAGAGGAGGAGAAGGCTTGAGAAGCAGAAGAAGCTCAAGAAGCCCGAAGAGGACAACACGCGATATCATTTTAACTATGAGCGCTTGAACTCACATTCCAACTACCCATCTATTCCTATGGGAAAACCTCTACATTTTCATGGCACTAACTATACCATGTGAAAACACAACATGAAGTTGAATCTTAGTCCTCTCAATCCTACACTTTGGCATATTGTTTGTACATGTGTAGGTATCCCCATGGATGATGAAGAGCTAACCCTGGATCAAGAATAACAAATCCACCGCAATGCTCAAGCGGCGGCCGTGCTCAACTCCTCCTTGAGCCAAGAAGAATCCAACAAAGTGGATGGGTTGGAGCAAGACAAGGATATTTAGGACACGCTCAAGATTGCATGAAGGCAATTGGTCCATGTGGAAGCTAAGATTGAGATGATCGAGGGGGAGCTTGGAAGATTCACCATGGAAGAAGGCGAAACCACCCAGGAGATGTACAATCGACTCAAGACCATCATCAATAGGAGTCGAGAGTACAGATGCAAGAATGGACGAACCATAAAGTGGTCAAAAGGATGATAAGGACTTTCATGCCTCGCAATGTGACACTTTGCACAATTATCTATGGGAGTCCAAATTTTCACAAAATGACTTCGGATGAGGTGCTTGGAAAGATCATCAACCATGAGATGATGGAGATGGAAGCATCCCACGTCAACGACCTTGCCAAGGTCACATCCTCCAAGAAGAAGGGCGTTGCTCTCAAAGCCTCACCCAAGTCCAATGGCAATTAGGTGCAAACTTCAAGTAACGATGATGAAAGTGAAGAAGAAGAAGAAAGCACCAACATGGACGATGATGAGTTGGCCTTCTTCATTAAAATATTCAAAAGAATGATGAAGAAAAGAAGAGGGTCAAACTATGGGGGCAAGGGAAAGGATATGAGCAAGTAAAGAACAAGGAGAGCTTGCTACAATTATGGCAAATATGGGCAATTTATTATGAATTGCCCATAGGAAAAGGAAGAGGACAAGAAGAAGGAGAACAAGGTTGAGAAGCCTCAAGAGAGGAAGATAATCTAGAAGAAAAAGGCACATGGTCACACTCATGTTGGCATGGAGCGGGACTCCAACGATGAGTCCTCCTCCGATGATGAGGCGGGAGTGGCAGCTGTCACCATCAAGAAGCCAACAATGAAGAAGACTCTCTTGCCAAACAAGGGAGAGTGGTACAGCTCAAGCCACACATGCCTCATGGTGAAGGAGGGAAAGCAAAAGGTTAAATCTAAACTCTCATTGCGTTCTTTTAAAGATGAGGATTTTGACAGTGCTAGTGAGAATGAGTACATGATTCAAAGTTTGAGCAAAAGTGCTATAATTAAAGTGAAAAAGCTCTCCGATGAAATCTGAGACAAGGAGGAACTTCTTGAGGAATAATATGAATTGCTTGTCAAAGAGAAGCAAAAGAATCTTGACCTTGAGAAGCTCCTCGAGCTTGAGAGGGAGAACAACAAGGAACTTGAACTTGAACTTGCAAAATGGAGGCTTCCTCAAGCCTCAAGAGTTCGAATGTTCTGCTCAATGATGAACTTGTGAGCTTTGAACAAAGCTCACAAGAATCTTGAGGCACACCTCGCAACTCTCAGGTCAAGTATTTCCTCTTCTGCCTCAACAAGCTCAAACTTGCTTAATATGGAGGCGAACACTAAAACTTACACATGTGTTAACCTTGTGCTTGACTTGAAAAATGAGCTTAACATGGCAAAGAGCAAGAGTACACCTAAGGGTGGCATCATTGACAAGGACAAGATCAAGTATGCACGTAGTGCATACTCGATCACAAGATCTCCCTTGGTCAAAGATGGTCTTGGCTATTCAAGGGGAGGAAAGCAAAATGCTAGAATTCCCAAGAATGACAAGATGCAAATTGAGTTTGTCAAGGAAGGCTCATATCAAGGCAAGAATGAACATCATGCATCTACTTCTCTTGAAATAGTGAAATTTGACAAAGCTGCCCAAAATGCTAAAAATGCCAACTTAACTATGTGTCATGATTTTGATGCATCCTATGTGCTTATGAGAAACAAATTTGGTCGTGCCTATGTAAATATGTTGGGCCACTCCGCAAGAGCCCAAAGTCTTGTGTGTGGGTGCCCAAATGCCTTGTCACTAACCTTAAAGGACCTAACCAAGCTTGGGTACCTAGTACCAAAGCCTAAACTTGTTTTATAGGCTTACTCCTCCAGCGGTACAAAGTGGGTGCTAGATAGTGGATGCACCAACCACATGACCGGAGTGAGAAAAATGTTTTTAGAGTATGAAGAAAACAATGATTCAAGTCAAGGTATCTACTTTGGTTATAATAGCCAAGGCAATGTACTAGATATGAGCAAAATCTCTATTTCTTCACAACACACTAGTTCTTATGTCATGCATGTTGGGTCATTAGATTACAATATCTTATTCATTTATCCATTACAGGAAAAGGGATATAATTGCTTGTTCACTAATGAGGGTGTGATTGTCAGTAGAAGAATTGATAACTCAATTGCCTTCAAAGGTGTGATCAAGGGAAAGCTTTATCTCGTGGACTCCACCATGGATAAAACTCAACTTGATGCATGCTTGATGGCAAATACTAACATGGGATGGTTGTGGAACCGTAGACTAGCCCATGTTGGTATGAGAAATCTTCAAAAACATTGAAAAGTCAATCACGACGGAGGTCTTAAGAATGTTGTTTTTGAGAAAGATAGGCCTTGTAGCGCATGCCAAGCCGAGAAACAAGTTAGAGCAACTCATTCTGCCCAGAATGTGATGACGACAACATGACCATTGGAGATGCTACACATGGACCTTTTTGGTCCCATTGCTTACATAAGCATTAGCGGTAACAAATATGGCTTAGTTATTGTTGATGGTTTTCTCGCTTCACTTGGGTGTTTTTCTTGCATGACAAAGGTGAAACACAAGGCATCCTCAAGAGTTTCTTAAGGAGAGCTCAAAATGAGTTCTCCTTGAGAATCAAGAAGATAAGAAGCGACAATGGCACCAAATTCAAGAAGACCCAAGTTGAAGAGTACATGGACGAGGAGGGCATCAAGCATGAGTTTTCAGCACCCTACTCACCCGAACAAAATGGGGTGGCCTAAAGGAAGAACCAAACTTTAATAGAGATGTCAAGGACCATGCTTGATGAGTACAACACATCCGATCAGTTTTTGGTGGAAGCGGTTAAGACCTCTTGCCATTCCACAAACTGTCTCTACATCCATCGTTTATTGAAGAAGACTCCATACAAACTTCTAATCGGTAACAAACCAAATATCTCCTACTTTAGAGTCTTTGGCAGCAAATGTCACATTCTTATCAATAAGCTTCAAATTTCGAAGTTTGCTTCGAAATACAATGAAGGTTTCTTGCTTGGCTATGATTCAAACACCTATGCCCATCATGTCTTCAACAAACCTTCGGGTTCGTTAAAATCGCACGTGACGTGGTGTTTGATGAAACTAATGACTCCCAAGTGTAGCAAGTTGATAAATGTGTGCTATATGAAGAAGAGACACCATGTATGGTGTTGAGAAGGATGGCACTTAGTGATATATGACCATAGGAGCAACAAGGCCCAAGTGACTCATCTTCATCACAAGAGATGCCCCAAGCACAATATCAAGCCCAAGCTCTCCAAAATCAAGAACAAGAACAAGGTCACCTTGATCAAGAAAATGGAGATCAAAATGGTGACAACGATCAAGGGGGAGACGATGAAGATAAGGGAGATGAAGAAGTTAGCTCAAGACTAAGTGTACCTCACCCAAGAGTCCATCAACGTCTTCAACAGGACCATCCTGTTGACAACATACTTGGAGACATCTCGAAGAGGGTAATGACTCACTCTCGTATGGCTAACTTTTGTTCCCACTATTCCTTTGTGTCTTCTTTGGAGCCATTTAAGGTTGAAGATACCCTACGAGACCCGGATTGGGTGATGGTCATGCAAGAGGAGCTCAACAACTTCAAGAGAAACAAAGTGTGGGAACTTGTGAAAAGACCTAACGCCAACGTGGTAGGCACCAAGTGGGTCTTCTGTAACAAGCAAAATTAGCATGGTGTGGTGACAAGAAACAAAGCTAGACTTGTGGCCATGGGGTACCCACAAGTCCAAGGTTTGGATTTCGATGAAACTTTTGACGTCGTAGCTAGGCTTCAATCTATTTGCATATTATTGGCCTATGCTACTCACAATGATTCCAGTTTGTATCAAATGGACATGAAAAGCACCTTCCTCAACGGTCTAATCAAGGAGGAGGTGTATGTGGAGCAACCGCCTGGCTTTGAGGACGATAAGTATCCTAACCATGTCTTTAAACTTCATAAAGCTGTCTATGGCCTCAACAAGCTCCTAGAGCTTGGTATGAGTGCCTTAGAGATTTTCTCATTAACAATGGTTTTAGGATAGGAAAGGACAACTATACACTCTTTACTAATAAAATGGATGATGATTTATTTCTATGCCAAATTTATGTCGACGACATAATATTTGGTTCTACTAACCAATCTTTTTGTAAAGAGTTTAGCAAAATTATGACGAAGAGGTTTGAGATGTCGATGATGGGAGAATTGAAGTTCTTTCTAAGTTTCCAAGTGAAACAACTCAAGGAAGACACATTCATATGTCAAACCAAGTACACTCAAGATATACTTAAAAAGTTTGATATTGAGAAGGCCAAGCCCATCAAGATGCCAATGGCGACAAACGAGCATCTCGATCTCAACCAAGACAGTCCTAGTGTCGATCAAAAGGTATACTGTTCCATGATTGGATCCCTTCTTTACCTTTGTGCATCGAGGCCCGATATTATGTTAAGTGAATGCCTGTGTGCAAGGTTTAAGCCGCTCCTAAGGAGTGTCACTTGACAGCCATAAAGAGAATCTTGCGCTATTTAGTTCATACACCTAACCTAGGGTTGTGGTATCCTAAGGGTCCAAGTTCAATCTCATTGGATACTCCGATGCTGATTATGCCAGATGCAAAGTGGATAGGAAAAGTACCTCCGGGACATGCCAATTCTTGGGTAGGTTCCTAGTGTTATGGTCATCCAAGAAACAAAATTCAATTGCCCTATCCACAGCCGAAGCGGAGTATGTTGCGGCCCGAAGTTGTTGAGCACAACTTCTTTGGATGCAACAAACTCTAAGGAACTATGGTCTTAGTATAAACCATATTCCACTCCTATGCGACAATGTGAGTGCCATTAAGATGGCCGATAACCCCGTTGAACACTCCAGAACCAAACACATTGACATTCGACATCATTTCTTGAGAGACCATTCAATGAAGGGGGATATTGTCATTTCACATGTGAGAACCAAAAAACAACTAGCCGATGTCTTTACCAAGCCACTAGATGAAAAACACTTTTGCAAACTTAGGAATAAGCTAAATATCCTTGATTCTCGAAATGTGGCTTGAAATGTTGCACATCTGTTTGTTAGTTGTTTATTTCCTTCAAAATCATGCATGTTTTTGAAAACTTGCCTTCCTCAACTTTCAATCAAACTATTTTTGTTTATTGTCTCCTTGACTCATGGTCATTGTATGTTTGTTTGTGTACTTTACTGGCCATGTTCGTTGAGAATATTTGTGAAAACTTAGTCCGTATGGATTATTCCTTTCAAATCTTCAAATCTCTCAATATATATATATATATATATATATATATATATATATATATATATATATATATATATATATAAGGATTTGCTGTCGAGGACCGCACTTGTGACACCCAGTTCCAAAAATGAACCAAGTGCGATGCATATGTGTGTCCAGGATGTTCAACGCAAATACACAAGTGAATCACAAACGATATACACAAAATTACCACATCACAAGCTAGTAAATAAGTATTTTTATTAAAATATTCAAATAACCCTCGAATTACAAATTCTAATGATCATTACTAATAATGAAACTAATACAACAGCAAAAATAATCTAAGCATTAAGAAACTAAACAAATGGGGTAGCGCAGCTCCAAGCATAACCACGGGCAAGTCGATGACAACACACAACCAAGTACTCTGCATTATCCTCAGGGTACTCCCAAACATCACCTGAAACCGTTGGTGGGGGGATTGCAAGGGTGAGCACATGTCGTACTCAGCAAGTGTGGGAAAAATAATAACATGTAGCTTAAACATGAAATTGATAATAAATAATGGCTATTTGCTGAAAAGTACATTTAAAATATATAAAAAGCATACTAAGATGTCTATGTGAATTAATCCCATTGTCCCAAATAAATATAATAATTCATATCCATCATTCTCGTTTACCATCAATAATTCTCCATCTATATACCAAATTCTTACCATCATCATTAACCATGTCCATTTATCACAATCCAATCCATAAACATAACCAAACCATCCTAAATCCCAAGTTCCCTCTAATCATGTAGGTCATCCAGGTGCTCTTAACTGAGAGCACCGCTATCATGATAGTTTTTAACACTCTGTAGAGGTTGTACCGCTTTACCCACAAGTTCGTGATTTCATCACCTGTAGGCGACTAAAGAAAACCTCCATTATACCAAATACACTACCGTAGGTGTATGGCCAAGAGATCACAAAATAGCCTTTACAAAGGGACTACCAGCATATTCAGACCCACCGAGGTTTCACTGGTGGTGATGCCTTCCACTGAGAACATCCAACCAACGGCCCCCTGTTGTGCTGTGCGGATCCCAGGGCAGTCTCGCCACTATTGCAAACCCAGCTGAATCCCATTTCCTGCTCCTCCAAATGATCTGAACCATGCTGGCAATACAACTAATTAATTGGCTAAGCCGCACCCATACTTGGCCTTGTGGTGGCATTGTTGTCCTGACATATTCTTACATGAACTGGTCCTTAGATCTAAAGCAAGCAAAACCACAGTAACATCCAACCCAGTCCACAATCCATGCTTGCTTAGATCTCCAAAGTCCCATGTTACCAATTAATCATGTTCATCAATTCACATCATCCATAGGTTCATTAATTCATAATTAAGCCATTTGGTTGTTTTACCATCCCAATTAATTCCAGCGAAGTAAAAAGGTAAAAATATCCTTCCCGACTCTTCACAATATATTCCAAGTGACAATGATAATCAAATAAGTCTAGTAAACACCTATCATGGGTTTCCCTTCAATTTTACACAACCATGCAGTTTTGCAAACAAAACCATTTAAAAATAGGATCAAAATGATCAAGGACACTTGCCTTGCTCTTAAGATTGGTTAGGATTAAAAGCTTCAAAGTTCTGGTGCTGGAGGTCCTCGACATCACCCTCTAGAGCAATACATTCTATTCTGCAAAACAAACATACAAAACAAACATTACAATCAATAAATGCTCACGTATTACTCAATATGCCATGACATGCATGAAAGGTGCAATTATGGGATAATGCATGTTATCAAGTTGCTATCATTGCTTACTAAGTAATTACAATTAAGTTTTACATGTTTGAACAAGTTCCAAGTTATTTTAGAGATTATTAAAGAAGTTCCAGAAATTTCTAGAACTGAAGGGCAAGACTAGTCCACTCTACGGCCGGACATGTCCGTTCTGGACCAGAAGGGAAATCGGACTAGTCCGCACAGGACCATACAAGTCCGTTATGGCTAGGGTTTTAGCAAATTTCCATCTGGAGTATGGTTTGACAAATCATGGAACCATAATTTATGTACGAAAGATTAATCTAAAATATTTACCATGAATCCTAGGGTTCAAAGGTCGAGGATTCGATGGAACTCGAGAGTCTTGATCTCTAGATCCAAAGAAGATGAAGAATTGATGGAGGAAAAACATTGACGACGAAGTGTTGATGAAGATCGCAACAACGATGATGATCTCGCTTGATCCTTCTCCTTACTCCTTCCTCCTCCTTCTTCTCCCTGCGATGGAGCTTCTTTATGGCGGCTTTCACGAACTAGGGTTAAGGGTTTCTCCTGATGTGGCGAAGAGATGAAAGGGTGGGTGGTGAGGTGTGTATATAGGGTGGAAGTGGTAGGGCTGGGTAGAGTCCATGTGTAAGGCGGTGGAGGCCTTGGTGGGGTCCCACATGGGCTCCACAGGGGTTGGGCATGATGTTCTTGGGCCCACTTAAGGTAAATACCCAAGAGCCCGTTGTGGAGGAAGAACATAATTTGAGTTAGGCACACCAGACTAGTCCGAAGGGAGTTCAGACAAGTCTGATATGGAATAGAACGTTGAACAGACAGGTCCGATGGAAGTCTAGACATGTCCGATCGGTTCCAAAAAGCAAAACATACAAGTCCGGTAAGGGGCCGGACAAGTCCGAAGGTTTGTCCAATTTTCAAAATCGGACAAAAATTTAGGAATTACCAGACAACTCCGAAAGTTTCTAGTAACGAAAATTGGACTAGTCCATACATGAGAACGGACAAGTCCAGAAAACAACAGAAACATTTTTGGACTAATCCGGGGCAAAAGTTGGATAAGTTCGAAAAATAGCAGAGAGTACATCAAACTAGTCCGGGGTCCAATCCGGACAAGTCCGCACGGATACAGGTTTTAAATGCTATCTTGGTTCTAATTCGTTTTAAACTTGTTCCTTTATATGTTGCTTAATGTTAAACATGTATAAGAATGCATGCAATGGATGATGGATGAAAATGAGGGTGTTACAAACCTACCCCCTTTAAAATGAATATCACCCTCGAGATTCGATGTAGAAGGAAAGAGATAGGGAAATTCTCTCTTGAGGTTATTTTGCAGCTCCCAAGTTGCTTCTGATTCTGCATGATGCTTCCATTGTACTTTGCACCATCGAATCTCCTTGTTTCTTGTGGCTCTCTCCTTTCTTTCAAAAATTTTGACTGGTTGCTCGGCATAAGTCAAATCTGCCTCTAATTCTAATTATTCCATTGGCACTTGTTCTTCCGGTACCCTGAACCACTTCTTGAGCTAAGAACCGTGAAACACATCATGAACATCAGAAAGATGTGCTGGCATCTCCAACTTATATGCCATTTCTCCACGTTTGCCCAAAATCTTGAATGGTCCAATATAGCGAGGTGCCAACTTACCTCTGACATTAAACCGCTTATGACCTCGCATAGGTGATATCTTGATATATACGAAGTGTACCACTTCAAAGGCTAAGTTTCTCCGCCTATTATCTGCATAGCCCTTTTGTCTTTATTGAGCAGCCCTAAAATTCTCGCGGATTGTCTAAACTTTCTTTTCGGCTTCTTACAACACATCAGGTCCAAATACTTTGTCCTCTCCCGTCTCATTCAAAAACAAGGATGTCCTACACACTACCAGGATCCCGGTTTATTGCGACGAAAAAATCGTTGCAATAGGTCGAAACTCGTCGTGATAGGTTTTTGTCGCAACAAAATAGAACGTCGGGATAGTTTTTCTGACACGTGGTGATAACAGCCGTGGCAATAGGTTATTGCGACGACTTGACATCTGTGGCAAATAGTATGGTATTGCGACGACTCCACGTTGGTGGCAAATAGTATGGTATTGCAACGGTTTAACGTATTGCGACAATTTAACGTATTGCGATGAAAATATCGGTGTTGCAACGATGTCACATTCGTGGCAAATAGTATGGTATTGCGACGACTCCACGTTGGTGGCAAATAGTATGGTATTACAACGGTTTAACATATTGCGACGATTTAACGTATTGCGACGAAAATATCGGTGTTGCAACGATGTCACATTCGTGGCAAAAAGTATGGTACTGCAATGACTCCACGTTCGTTGCAAATAGTATGGTATTGCAACGGTTTAACGTATTGCGATGACTTAACGTATTGCAACAAAAATAACGGTGTTGCAACGATGCCACATTCGTGGCAAAAAGTATGGTATTGCAACGACTCCACGTTCGTGGCAAATAGTATGATATTGCAACGGTTTAACGTATTGCGATGATTTAATGTATTGCAACGAAATTCACGGTGTTGCAACGATGTCACATTTGGGGCAAAAAGTATAGTATTGCAACGACTCCACGTTCGTGGCAAATAGTATGGTATTGCAACAGTTTAACGTATTGCGACTATTTAACGTATTGCAACGAAAATAACGGTGTTGCAACGATGCCACATTCGTGACAAAAAGTATGGTATTGCAATGACTCCACGTTCGTGGCAAATAGTATGGTATTGCAACGGTTTAACGTATTGCGATGATTTAACATATTGCAATGAATAGTATGTTATTTGCAACGATTTCACATCTGTGGCAATAAGTACGGTATCGCGAAGATTTCATACTTGTGGCGAATAGTATGGTATTGCGACGTTTTCACATTCGCGGCGAATAGTACGGTGTTCCAACGATTTCACATCCGTAGCGAATAGTACGGTATGGCAATGTTTTTACATTCGTGGCGAATAGTATGGTGTTGCAATGATTTCACATCCGTGGCGAATAGTATGGTATCGCGATGATTTCACACTCGTGGCGAATAATATGGTATCGCAACATTTTCACATCCACGGCGAATAGTACGGTATCGCGACGATTTCACACTCGTGGCGAATAATAACGTATCGCGATGTTTTCACATTCGTGGCGAATACTACAGTGTTTCAATGATTTAACTTCCGTGGCGAATAGTACGGTATCGCGATGATTTCACACTTGTGGCGAATAATATGGTATCACGATGATTTCACAGCCGTGGCCAATAATACGGTATTGCAATGATTTCACATTCATGGAATAGTACGGTATTGCAACGATTTCAAAACCATGGCAACAATATTGTATTGCAACGATTTCTGATGTGTGGCAATAGGTTCGTAATGCAACATATTCAAATCTGTTGTAACAGGGTCGTAATGCGACGTTCTCTGGGTGGTGGCAATAGCAGTCTAGTGCAACGCTTTTTTGGTCGTAGCCAAATGTTTGTAGTGCAATGTTTTATAATTTGTGGCAATAGCTAGCTTCCTATTGCAATAGTTTATTTTCGTCACAATATTCTGTTAATGCCATGTTTTATAATTAGCGGCACTAGAATCCTACTGCACCAGGTTTGAAAATTAGTGGCAACAAAATCAATTTAGTCGCACACGATACATCTGTCGACTTAACAACAAACATCCAGCAATTGATGCAACGCTCAAGGACCCTTGCGTCATTGCGAGACGATGTTATTTACAGTTTTTTCAGTTTGCAACATTCCACCCATTAAAATAGCACCGCGACAAGTTGTAGTACTAGGAATAGTTTCTTGAACATCCAGCTTCGACTTGGTGCGAGCAGGAGCCTTTTGTGGAGTTGATGCTAGCCATTGTTGATTTTGCAAGCTCTCTATCATTCTGCGCATGTCTGCTAGCTCCTTTTCTTGCCGTGCAGAATTGGCTGCTATCTGATCATGTAAAGCCCGGACTTCCTGGTTGAGCTATTCATTTGCCTAGACGAAGCCATCCATCTGGGAGGTCATATGATCATTTCTTCCTTCCAACTCTTGCACCTAAGAGCTGAGGTCTTCATTTCTATTTTGCAAGGATCAAACTTGCTGGCCGAGCTGGTCAGACATCTGGATATGCAGTCTTTCAGAAACATTAGGTTTAGCCATATAACCACGCCCCCGAAACTGTGATCCTCCAGAACCGGTTGCAGCTATATAAGTAAGCTGGAAGATGTTGTTTCTTTCCTCATCTGGGATTGGGATTCCCAGCTTAGCTTCCTTGACGTTGATTTGGGCACGTGCCTGGGTCTATATACACAAAGAAAAGTCACATGTACATTGCAAATATTTATTTAAATGGGGACTGTTTGAAGTGTTTCTCACATGTACAGCTTCTGCCTGCTCGTTTGCCCATTGACCATTCTTCACATGGCTTGCCTCCCACAGTTTTACATCAAATACAAGTAAAATTTGATTGAATGATTGCAGTGCAAAGTAAAAGCATGATTTAGTTTTCATACCTTCTCGTAACTAAGTTGGGCGTAGGATTTCGAGCCAAGCAAGTGTTTTGTCTTTTGAGTACTTTGATTTCGTGAATTGGTTCTGCTTATTGACTGCAATTTTAAGAATTAATTTCACGAATGGGTGTTATCAAATAGTTTTTGTAGGATATGAAGGTATTAGAAAGCTAGCTTACCTTGAATCGCTCGGACCCAAAATAGTCCATAAGCGCCAACCAATCAAAATATGCTATGTCAACAGGCTTGTTTTGTATACGTTCCTCATCGGTCGAATACTTCTTATAGGTGGCATGCAATGTTGATCGCCACCCCTTGTAGCGCTCACCAGCAATCTTCAATATTTTTCTTCTGGTATCATCTGTGTCCTCCAAGTCCCAGGCATTCTGTACATTGTATATCACACTGTTATAAACGTACAAGATGGAGGTCTTTAGAAAAAATACTTATGTGGGGTGTCACAACACTAACCAGAATGTCTCTCACTATATCGCTCTTCGAAGTATCGCCAACCTTTGCCCACTTCCTTACACCAGCGAGGGGTGCATTTTTTTTGTTGTAATAACCACATCATCGACAAAGTGTCGCTGATTAGGACCAACCATAGCACCCAACCTATCGGACCACTGATTTTGTAGCTTCCGATTTTGATCATTTGTTCTATTTGCAGATGCTAGATAGCGCAATTTAGCAACCTTAAATCCTTTAGCCACCCCTCTTCCAAACTTTTTTCCTTCTGTTAGTGTCATTTAAATGATAAACTTTAAAGCAAATTAGCAACTGACCAGGCCTAGTATCATGTACAAATAGTGTGAAAGAAGAAGAAGTCTGATGTTTTACCATCTTCAGGACGAGTGCGGCAAATACGAGCGTGGGAACACCGCGTCGCAACAGCATTTTGCTCCATATTGGGTGATGCATCGACTTGTTGACTTCTTTGTTCCTGTTCATACCCTACAATCAGGCATCAGGCAGTAGTCAGTGGTGCTACTGTAAGTCCTATGTGTGCTGAATACATTGGCTTGTAGTGAATACACTTGGCTTTGATGATAAAAGTTTTAAATATCACCAAAACACCTTTTTATCAAGGTCCGACTCTAGCTCTGAGCTACAGCAAGGTCCGACGGTAGGTCCGGCTTGTTTTGGGTAGCTCCGGTTACGTTAGATGCTAGGTCCGGCTTCTTGGTAAGGTCCGACTAGCTTTGGTTAGCTCCGGTGAGTTTTATCTTTAGCTCCGGCATGTCTTTGATAGTTCCGGCATTTACTTGATAGCTCCGGCATGCTTTTGCTAAGATTTGACGTACTTTGTCTGGCTCCGATTTTGGGTTGACTAGTTTTGACTAGTTTTTGGTAAGCTCCGGTGCTAGGATCTACTAGTTTTGGAAAGCTCCGGCGCTAGGTTCTACTAGCTTTTGTTAGCTCCGGCTCAAGCTCTGGGTTGCTCTGGCAAGGTCCGGAACTTGACCGCAGTGCTTCTACTTTTCATTTGCAATGTTTCGTACTTGCTTTACATTGTTGGAAAGATTGCTTAGTATTCATTTGCTAAGTTTTCGGTGCGTTTTGGTTGATACGGTTGATATCGTTTCTATTGTGGTTTTGCAACATGCTTATGTGAGGTTCTCACGTAAGGTGTTGTGTTCGGAACTAACTTGAGTCAAGTCGAGGACTTGGGTCGTATGGATTGTTTATTTATTCATGTGCAGGTGTTGCTTGAGTTCAAGTCATGGCTGGTGACAGGATCCATTGGACTAGTCTCAGAAGGAGATGAGGTTCCAACAACCAAGTTCGGGAGGAACTGTGGTTGAGCGGGTCAGGAGGTCGCGCAGGATGATTGAATCAAGGGCAGTGCATATGAAGGTCGAAGGAAGGTGTTCACACGTATGCATGGGGTGCATGACGTGGCAATATGCTTCTAGAGACGGATTATAGAAGGAAGATCTGATCGGAAGGATCGGATCGTACCGGTTGATGACTTCGGCTGCGGCGGAGTCGGTTATGGCTCGGTATGGAAAGTATCGAGTTGGTTATGTTAGGATTTCGTGTGGGTCATGAATTTGAGTTGTTTAGGAATGTAGGATACATTCCTAAGGTGTTTGGAAGTCTTAAGATTGCTTCTATCTGCGTATAGAAGAGTCCTAAGCAGTTTTGGAAAGTTCCGATTGTGATCGGATTAGGATTGGAGTCCTAGTTGAGATTGGGATGGCCTAAGGGCTGGTTATATAAGCAAGGGAAGGCCAAAGCTCGTGGTGAGACGACTTTGGGGCTGTTCCTCTTGTGTTCTATTGAATAAAATTCGTAGTTTGAAGGAACTTTTGTGCCTTGTTCGTCCGACTTGTTCCAGACAAGTTTTACTCGTCGAGTTTCTGGACAGCACTACCTTTCGTTGGTGGTTTTATCATAACTCGAGTTTTACAGATCCAATTGACGTGATTCTTTTTGGGTTGTCTTCACAACTTGATTGTATATAATCTATCAAAATTTCACTGTCATTGGATTTGTGGTTTTGTATCTACACGAGTTTCATTGCAGCATTCCAGAAACTGTTTTTTCTCGGGTAGGTCAGATTGACCAGTGTTTGATCTTTTGATCATAACCTGAGTTTTTCTCGACGGATTTGAGTGATTATTATTGTGTTATCTTCGTGACTTGATTCTCTCTGATATATATCACTTTTGTCACGGTGAAACACGTTTAGGTTAGTCTCACACACGATTTCTTTAATAAATTGTTTTTCTGCCGAAAGGGTTTGGGGTTTAATTGTTTCCGCTGCGTAAGATTTTTAAATCTACCATTCACCCCCCCTCTGGTAGATTTTCATGTGCTCTTCGATCCTACAATTGGTATCAGAGCCACAGTGCTCTAATCTTTGAGATTTGCATGTGTTTTTGACTAATCATCATGGAGAAGTACTCCGCCAAACCTTGTGTGTTTGCTGGTATTGATTTTCAGGTTTGGAAGGCACGCATGGAGGCTTTTATCCAGGCACAAGGCTTTGCAATATGGGAGAAGGTGTATAAGCCTTATGAAGTGCCACCCAATGATCAAGTCGCGGCCACAAACCTTCGGGACGTCGACAACAACAACAAAGCCCGAAACTTGATCATCCAAGGACTCACTCAAAGCGACTTTGATCGTGTCGCGCACCTCCGATCAGCATACGATGTTTGGAGAGCTCTCCGTGATTACCATGAAGGCTCCAACACAATCAAGGAGGTAAAACAAGATATGTTCAAAAAGGAATATATGCGTTTTGAGATGCAACCAGGTGAGTCTATCGATGACCTCTTTGCTCGTTTCAATAAAATTCTCAGCAACTTACGTAGTGTCAATGTTAATTTTTCTGATGCTGAGAATGCTAGACAACTTCTTAGTGCATTAGACATGTCAGTTTGGGAGATGAAAGTAACGTCTATACGTGAATCAACTGTCATGAGTTCTCTTACATTAGATGTACTCTATTCTAAACTAAAAACTCATGAAATTGACATCCTAGCACGTAAGAACCCAAACAAGTCTATTGCATTTGTCTCACAACGTGATATGTCTAGCTCCGGCCAATCATCATCTTGCAATACTCTTGCTTTGTTGTCCTCGCTAACCCTGGAATAGATCGAAGAATTTCCAGAAGAGGAGTTGGCACTCATCTCTACTAGATTCTCAAAAGCATTGCAAAAAGTGAGAACTAGAAGGAGAGGAAGCTCCGGACCTCAATGATGTTTTGAATGTGGTAAAACAGGACACTCTTGTACAGAATGCCCTAACCTTTCAGGTCCGACCACCCGGGAAGAAAAACAAAGCAAGGTCCGGACCTCCTCTGGAAACTCCAACAAGAAGAAGAAGGGTACCATAGGACGCAAGATGATTAACAGCTTCATCACCGCACTTCAAGAACTTAGTTCAAGTGATGTAGACTTTGAAAGTGATGAAGATGATGACGATCTGGCCAACTTATGCTTCATGGCGGGCAAAACAAGATCAAGATCAAGTCAGGAGGATGCAGAACACAGCAGTGAAGACGATGAGGTATGTTCTACCTGCAATAAAATGTGTGATGCTATTTCTCGTGCAACTATTATTGTCAAGAAAAAGGACAAAAAGCTTAGGGATAATGTTGCTAAAATTGAATCACTAGAATCCGAAATTAACCGTTTAAAAACCTTGATTTCTAGTGATGATGCATGTCCGTCATGTGACTTAATCTATGAACAGTTGTCCACATTAAGAAGTGCACACTCCTCCGCTCTAGATAGACTTGATGAAGAAATTGAAAAGAACAAAAAGCTTGCTGCACTTAGTGATAAAAACTTAAAAGATGCTTCTTGTTCTACAGATGATTTGCATTGTTCTGCATGTGAAAATCTTGATAAGAAACTAAAAGATGCAATGAATGAAATTTCCATTCTGAACAATGCTTTACAATCTCATGAAGTTAAAAATTGTTCCAATTGCAAATTAAAAAGAAAAACTTCATGTGCAAACTGCCTAGACTTGTCTAAGAAACTTGATGACATGAATAGGACACTAGGTCGGTTTTGTAATGGGAATAAGAATCTAAACTTGCTGCTGAACTCTTCCAAGTCTTGCAAAGATAAAACTGGTTTAGGTTTTGATTCTCATGTTCATGCTAAGGAACATCCACCTAAAATTGTAAAGTCATTAGGAAGTGGTTTGATTCAAACAGTTCCTAAACAAAAGGAAGTGGTTTTCAAATCTGCAGGAGTGTTGCCTCAATCGGTTTCAAATAAAAATATTGCTTGCTCATCTAGACATGAACACAAAATTAAGTTTCATTGTACCTACTGTGATAGAGATGGTCATGTCATAGATTTTTGTTATAGACTAGCTAAACAACAGAAAAGGGAAAAAATGTCTGCTAGATCTCATAACTTTTGTGCTAAACTAAAAATTAGAAACATGCAGCCTGCTTTAATGAGTCAGAAATTTGAAAAGGTAGCTTCTGGAACTTTTGGCAAGAAATCTACAAAGGCAGCTCCGGTAGTTCTGATAGCTCCGAGAGCTCCCGGATCTTCTGTTGTTCCCTTCGGAGCTTCAGTTTTTGCCTCTAGACCTTCCGCTTTTACCTCCGGAGCTACTGGTTTTCACTCTAAACAAGTAACAACTTCTAAATCAACTGTTAAGAACAGAAAACCTCAATCTTTGACTCATAAACCTGCTATTTTATCTCAGCTTTCGCGTGTTTTTCGTGCTGCACGTCGTGTGACTCAGTACTGGATACCTAAATGCCTTTTGACTAACCCCAGTATTGAGTCATTGACGTATTGTGCTTCTATGTAGGTTACACATTTGAGGAAGGAGAACATTTGGATTGTGGATTCAGGTTGCTCACGCCACATGACCGGTAACAAAGATTGGTTCTCCTCCCTCTCTTTTGTGTCACATGTAGAAAATGTTACTTTTGCCGATAATTCTTCAACTCCTATAATTGCTAAGGGTTCGGTTAAAGTAAATGATCACTACACTTTGAAGGATGTGGCACTTGTCAAAAATTTGAAATACAAGCTTTCTGTTTCACAATTGCTAGATGAAAATCCGGAAATTATTTTCAATAAAAACTGCTGCAAAGTTGTAGGTTAAATAGTGAGCTTATTTTTAACATGTCTCGGTTTGGAAGAGTTTTGAAAGCTGATTTTGATATGTCTTCCTCTAAGCATAGGTGTCTAGTTGCTAATGATTCAAAGGACTTATATTTTTGGCATCGTAGACTTGGTCACGTAGGCTTTGATCACCTAACGCGTGTTAGTGCTCTTGATCGCATACGTGGGCTGCCTAAGCTTAAAGGGGACAAAGAAATTGTGTGCTCTTCTTGTAGACATGCTAAGATGGTTGTAGGTTCACATACTCCTCTCACAATGATCATGACAACTGAACCATGTCAACTTTTGCATCTTGACACCGTAGGACCTTCACGTGTTCAATCCTTCGGAGGTAAATGGTATGTTCTTGTTATTGTTGATGATTATTCTAGACACTCTTGGGTTTACTTTATGGCATCTAAGAATGAAGCTTTTAGTCACTTTAGGACTTTATTTCTTAGATTATCAATTGATCACCCAGGATCTTTAAAGGCAATTAGAAGTGATAACGGAACTGAATTTAAAAAACAATCTTTTGATCACTTTTGTGCTGAAAATGGAATAGATCATCAATTCTCTTCACCATATGTACCTCAACAAAACGCTGTTGTAGAAAGAAAGAACAGAACCTTAGTTGAGATGGCTAGGACTATGCTTGATGAATATCAAACTCCTAGGAAATTTTGGGCTGATGCATTAGCAACCGCTTGTTATGTCTCAAATCGTGTTTTCTTGCATGCTAAGCTAGGTAAAACACCATATGAGCTTCGGTTCGGACATAGGCCTAGTGTTACACACTTTCGGGTCTTTGGTTGCAAATGCTTTGTTAAGAAACATGGTAATCTTGATAAGTTTGAACCTAGATCCATTGATGGCATGTTTCTTGGTTATCCATCTCATACTAGAGGCTACCGTGTGCTTTTACTAGACACTAACAAAATTATGGAGACTTGTGAAGTGTATTTGGATGAAGCTAGCCCAGGTACAAGCTCCGGTGTTGCAGGACCGATCCGTATCCTCAGGGGGAGGTTATTTTCGAAGATGAAGTAGAGCCGGTGATACTGCCTGGTAGTTCCGAAGCTGACACGTGTCCAGCTCCGGACATTGAACAAGCTCCGGTTATCACCTCTGCTGGTCCTGATCGTCCAGAAGTCACAAGATCATCAATCTACGATGAACCTAATGAAGAAGAAGCTTGTGAGACATCTGTTCCCCTACGTTTTTACAAAGATCATCCCCCACAACAGATGATTGGAAGCTTGCATGAACGAGTCACACGGTTCAGGTTTTGCGATCCAAACTCTCATGCTCATTCTGCTTTTGTTGCTTCTTTTGAACCCAAAGATATATCACACGCACTCACTAATGAATCTTGGATTATTGCCATGCAAGAAGAGTTAGAAAATTTTGAAAGAAATAATGTTTGGAAACTTGTACCTCCACCTCAAGGTCACACTTTAATTGGAACTAAATGGGTATATAAAAATAAACAAAGTGAGGATGGGGTTGTGGTTAGGAATAAGGCTAGGTTGGTTGCTCAAGGTTTCACTCAAGTTGAAGGTCTAGATTTTGATGAAACTTTTGCTCCTGTCGCTAGATTAGAAGCCATAAGAATTTTGTTAGCTTTTGCAGCATCTAAAGGTTTTAAGCTATATCAAATGGATGTTAAAAGTGCTTTTCTTAATGGCTACATAGATGAGGAGGTTTATGTCAAACAACCACCGGGTTTTGAAAATCTAGATTTTCCTAATCATGTTTACAAACTGTCCAAAGCCTTATATGGTCTCAAACAAGCCCCTAGAGCATGGTATGATAGGTTAAAAACATTCTTACTTAAAAAGGGGTTTACAATGGGCAAGGTTGATAAAACTCTTTTTGTGCTTAAACATGGCAATGACTCATTATTCGTTCAAGTGTATGTGGATGATATTATCTTTGATTGTGTTTCTCATGATCTTGTGTCCAAGTTTTCAACAATGATGAGTTCCGA
Organism: Tuctoria greenei; assembly: GCA_036927565.1. Lineage (NCBI taxonomy): Eukaryota > Viridiplantae > Streptophyta > Magnoliopsida > Poales > Poaceae > Tuctoria > Tuctoria greenei. The sequence continues at coordinate 9,735,847 of JAYESD010000010.1, read as the reverse complement.
ATTTGAAATGAGTATGATGGGTGAACTCACTTACTTTTTGGGGTTGCAAATCAAGCAAACCAAGGAGGGTACTTTTGTGCATCAAACGAAGTATATCAAAGACCTCCTAAGGCGCTTCAACATGGACAAAAGCAAGCCTCTTCGGACACCAATGGGAACAGCAATAACACTTGAACTTGATGAAGATGGTGAATCCGTGGATCAAAAAGAATATAGAAGCATGATCGGATCACTTTTATACCTCACGGCATCAAGACCGGACATACAATTCAGCGTATGTCTTTGTGCACGGTTTCAAGCTTCCCCACGTGTTTCACATCGTCAAGCCGTAAAATGGATTCTCAGGTACTTACATGTAACTCAAGAATTTGGCATTTATCTTCCTTCTTCCTCAACCTTTACTTTGAAAGCTTTTTCGGATGCCGATTTTGGGGGTTGTAGGATTGATAGGAAAAGTACTTCCGGTGCTTGTCATTTTATTGGTAATTCTCTTGTTGCTTGGTCCTCTAGAAAACAAAATTCAGTTGCACAATCCACAGCCGAATCTGAATATGTAGCTGCTGCTAGTGCTTGCTCACAAATTCTTTGGATTGTTCAAACACTTAAGGACTATGGGGTTAATCTAGATAGTGTTCCACTGTTTTGTGATAACACTAGTGCTATTTGCATTGCTAAAAACCCCGTGCAACATTCTAGAACTAAGAACATTGACATTAGGTATCACTTTCTCCAAGATAATGTTGAAAAAGGAAAGATTGTGCTTCACCATGTAGATACCGAACATCAATTTGCTGACATTTTTACAAAACCTTTGGATTTCACTCGTTTTTGTTTCATTCGTAGTGAAATAGGGGTTATGCATCCTCATGGCTTAAATTGAGGGGGAGTTTTTGAAACTTGGGAAGTCTATGTGTGAATTTGAATTTAAAATAATATGAGCATAGTATTTCATACATATATGACTTTGTGATTCCTTTTACATGCTGAAAGTTCTTACTACATTACTCGTGTTATACATTTTGTAGTTTTTGCCATGTCTAGTAATTGGAATAATTACTTACACTAAATCTGGTCATGGTTGAACTTTCTTGCTGTTTTGAACTTGTTGCATGCTCACAAATGCTTTTAATCATAAAGAATTAATCAAGTAATCAACTCACATGTTGAGTTTTTATGAACAAATATAAATTGAGAAAGGATCAAGAGAATATGCATGCATCGCACTTCTTCTTTTGAGATGGCTTGTCATTGCACTTAGATATGAACTTGGAAGAAGCTGTGTATGACTAAAACCATGTCCTTAAGCTTCTGATTGTCAAATGACATAGGCTTGGCTTGGTTGGTTAGAATAAGGCAGATGCGCATATAATCTCTTGCAAATATCATATGATCTAAATTTATGCTTTGAAAAATAATAAAATGCAGCAACTAGTGTCATGCTATCAGGTTTTGAGATAGTTAAGTTTGTGAGATCATGACTTGCTTAAATTGAAAATTACATTTGATCTCTAGCATGGCTTACACTACCTTATGTATTTCATTGATGTGATAATGTAAGGTACTTGATAGTATAACTTGGATGAGCTTTGTTTATATGTATATGTTATAATATGCCATAACAACTAAAGTTGGAGAAATAATTTATTTATATCTCATGACTTGCTGAATACATTGTCAAAGGGGGAGAGATAAGCATGAAGAGAAAGAGAATATGTGCATAAGGAAAGATAATAAAGGGGGAGAAATAATATGGGATATTTTTTTGGATTTTCTTCTCTTTTTACTTTTGATTTACAAAAGGGGAGAAATTGCTTTCAAAACTTTTATGTGAATAAGCCAATGTTCGGATTTTAGATAGTGTTGCCAATGCATTCATCAAGGGGGAGATTGTAAGGCCTATGTGTGCTGAATACATTGGCTTGTAGTGAATACACTTGGCTTTGATGATAAAAGTTTTAAATATCACCAAAACACCTTTTTATCAAGGTCCGACTCTAGATCTGAGCTACAGCAAGGTCCGACGGTAGGTCCGGCTTGTTTTGGGTAGCTCCGGTTACGTTAGATGCTAGGTCCGGCTTCTTGGTAAGGTCCGACTAGCTTTGGTTAGCTCCGGTGAGTTTAATCTTTAGCTCCGGCATGTCTTTGATAGTTCCGGCATTTACTTGATAGCTCCGGCATGCTTTTGCTAAGCTCCGACGTACTTTGTCTAGCTCCGGTTTTGGGTTGACTAGTTTTGACTAGTTTTTGGTAAGCTCCGGTGCTAGGATCTACTAGTTTTGGAAAGCTCCGTCGCTAGGTTCTACTAGCTTTTGTTAGCTCCGGCTCAAGCTCCGGGTTGCTCTGGCAAGGTCCGGAACTTGACCGCAGTGCTTCTACTTTTCATTTGCAATGTTTCGTACTTGCTTTACATTGTTGGAAAGATTGCTTAGTATTCATTTGCTAAGTTTTTGGTGTGTTTTGTTTGATACGGTTGATATCGTTTCTACTATGGTTTTGCAACATGCTTATGTGAGGTTCTCACGTAAGGTGTTGTGTTCGGAACTAACTTGAGTCAAGTCGAGGACTTGGGCTCGTATGGATTGTTTGTTTATTCATGTGCAGGTGTTGCTTGAGTTCAAGTCATGGCTGGTGACAGGATCCATTGGACTAGTCTCAGGAGGAGATGAGGTTCCAACAACCAAGTTCGGGAGGAACTGTGGTTGAGCGGGTCAGGAGGTCGCGCAGGATGATTGAATCAAGGGCAGTGCATATGAAGGTCGAAGGAAGGTGTTCGCACGTATGCATGGGGTGCATGACGTGGCAATATGCTTCTAGAGACGGATTATGGAAGGAAGATCTGATCGGAAGGATCGGATTGTACCGGTTGATGACTTCGGCTGCGGCGGAGTCGGTTACGGCTCGGTATGGAAAGTATCGAGTTGGTTATGTTAGGATTTCGTGTGGGTCACGAATTTGAGTTGTTTAGGAATGTAGGATACGTTCCTAAGGTGTTTGGAAGTCTTAAGATTGCTTCTATCTGCCTATAGAACAGTCCTAAGCAGTTATAGAAAGTTCCGATTGTGATCGGATTAGGATTGGAGTCCTAGTTGAGATTGGGATGGCCTAAGGGCTGGTTATATAAGCAAGGGAAGGACAAAGCTCGTGGTGAGACGACTTTGGGGCTGTTCCTCTTGTGTTCTATTGAATAAAATTCGTAGTTTGAAGGAACTTTTGTGCCTTGTTCGTCCGACTTGTTCCAGACAAGTTTTACTCGTCGAGTTTCTGGACAGCACTACCTTTCATCGGTGGTTTTATCATAACTCGAGTTATACAGATCCAATTGACGTGATTCTTTTTGGGTTGTCTTGAAAACTTGATTGTCTATAATCTTTCAAAATTTCACTGTCATTGGATTTGTGGTTTTTGATCTACACGAGTTTCATTGCAGCATTCCACAAACTGTTTTTCTCGGGTAGGTCAGATTGACCAGTGTTTGATCTTTTGATCATAACCTGAGTTTTTCTCGACGGATTTGAGTGATTCTTTTTGTGTTGTCTTCGTGACTTGATTCTCTCTGATATCTATCACTTTTGTCACGGTGAAACACGTTTAGATTAGTCTCACACACGATTTCTTTAATAGATTGTTTTTCTGCCGAAAGGGTTTGGGGTTTAATTGTTTCCGCTGCGTAAGATTTTTAAATCTACCATTCACCCCCCTCTGGTAGATTTTCACGTGCTCTTCGATCCTACAGCTACAACACCCGTAGTACTACAGGGGATTTTCAGTCCAGCTGCAAAGCAGGCAAGACAGTAGTTGGCGATGCTAGAGAAAGGGAGGGTTCGTCGGGTGCTCATCCTCTGCAGTACTGCCGGTTCGGTCTAACCGACATCAGCGGGAGCGTGTCTCGAGGCGAATTGGTGGCAGGGCGAGTCATGGATGTCAGCGGTATTAGCAGGTAGAAGATGCAAGACAGATGAGGCGGGCAGCTTGCGACGTTTAACAAAGCTAGGGTTCGGTCTGGCAGTGTAGTGACCACATTTAAGTCAGAGGATCGACGTCCAGATCACACCGGTGATCTCACGTGACTTACGTTTTTACTGCAGGCAATGCAGTAAAGATCCAACAGTGTGATTCTATTGGATCTTTACTGCATCGCGTGCAGTAAAAACGTATAAGTCAGGTGATCTGCGTCCATTGATATCACTCCGGAGCAAGTCTCGAGGCTAGGAGGATAGTGTGGCGGATCTAGGAATTAAATTTAGGTGGACTGCATACTGATATTTTCCTCTGCATGTTAGCATCTCGCCCTAAAGTGCTAGAACGGATACATGAATATAATCTTGCGTTAATTACCAGACATCAACAATGCATTTGGCAGTGTAAAAAATGGAATTGAGATCATATAAGCAGCAATGAACCATCATGTACATGTATCTCTAAACTATATGATACTAATATTTCTTAGTGGACAGGGGTTAATGATATTGGACTATTTTTTCCAAGCTATGCCATGTCATATGGGGCATAGCATGTAGGAGTAGGTACTCCGTAATGGCCAGGGGTTTGCAGGAGGCGGGGTCATCATGGCACGCGAACGATGGGACGTGGAGATGGAGGGAGACGCGTCGGGGAGGACAGTGAAGTGACCACCAACAGGGCGTGGGCGCCGGCCGGTGCCAGAGTGACCGGCGGCGACGTGGGTTTGCGGGCGGCAGGGTCATCATGACACGCGAAGGATGGGACGTGGTGATGGTCGAGGGAGACGCGTTTCTGAGGACACTGAAGTGAGCAGCAGTAGGGCGTGGTCGCCGGTGCCAGAGTGGCGGCGGTGAGTGACCCCAGCATGCGCGTGTAGGCATCAATAAATCACGCCATCACATATAGTCACCAGCAGGGCATGGGCGCCGGCTAGTGCCGGAGTGACCGGCGGCGACAGGGGTATGCGGGCGGCGGGGTCATCATGACACGCGAAGGATGGAACGTGGCGATGGTGGAGGGATACGCGTCGGGGAGGACACTGAAGTGAGCAACAATAGGGTGTGGTCGCCGGTGCCGGAGTGGCCGGTGGCGAGAGATCCCATCGTGCGTGTGTAGGGATCAATAAATCACGCCATCACATATACTGATTAACTATTAACTGGGACTAGGAAACTACAATCGCAATGCTAAAATATTTAGTAGAGCCCAGTACATATTTATACTCGTAGTACCAACATGGGATGACGAATCTCGGGGTTCCTGAGTATCAGGTGCTGCAATATTCTCTGCATATGATGCAAAGGAATTAACGTGTTATAAATATGTGTATATTGATAGTAAACACATTTATCGTTATACCAGGTGCTTGTTGCCCATCACGATTACTTGTAGACGACATGACGGTTTGGTGTCTTATTCCTAAAGTAAAGAGTTTATATAGTAAGTAACAGTGATAATGTCAGATTACATGAGGATGTGTATTTTAGATCGGGCGGTGTGGTTGCTATGAACTGAAAATGTTTGTTTTGAACGGAGGAATCAGAAATGAAGGAGTAGGAAAAAACCCGTACAATCTGAGAAAGAAAAACAAGAAAAATGTGTATAAACCGTGGGAACTGAAAATCTTAGGAATACAAGTTTGGAACATAGGAATGAGAGTACAACATTGGGAGTGGTTGATAAGATAACCCTGGCGTCATTTACTTCTAATTCAAGAAATTACATAGTACATGCGGTTTTTAATAGTTATCTTTCCTAACATGGAAATGTACTAGAAATACACTACCATAAACTGTCGAAGCGACATTTATTTCGGGGCAGAGGTGTAGTGTATTTTATATATAGAAACAAGTAGAATGCAATCAGATGCTAGGGTAAAACAAAAAGATGAATCGACTGTAGGATGCAGATCTAACGATTGAGGATAGTTGATTGCACGATTACACCATTAATCAGATTTTATACTAGACATTCATGAAACATAAGAGCATATAAGGAGTTGGGATGACAACTAGGAATGAACTGGCTGCAGCTGTTGGGACGACAACTAAAGCGATAAGGAGGGAGTAGCTCTATAAAAAGACGACATGGATCATGTAGAACTTACATAGCACAAAACTGGAGTCTAGGATGTTGCAGGGCGGGGTCGGCGACGAAGAGGTTCTCTAGAGCCCGTCAAACTTGGTCGCTCGACATTGTACCCACAGTCACCACCACCACTCACACGGGAATTTCTTAGGAATGCATGTTTGGAACACAACACTAGGAGGAGAACATGTGTGCCGGGAACAGAAGCCACTGTGGGATTAGAGGGAGACACACATTTATATTCGTCGTGGCTAGCTACAAATGGGCGGGACTGGAATTTTGGGCGCACAGAGTGAAGTTTCAATTGTGAAAATCTCAATTGTGCGCGCCAAGAAGAACGAAAATTTTTTTTGAGGGACCGCTACCTGCCGTTCATCTTTGTTTTCATGGAGATGTAAAAGCAGTCATGTTGTAGTGGGACATTCCAAAAAAAATACGAACAAAAATATGAATCGCCAAATGTATCATTGTGCTAATGCAAACGACATGCAAATACAGAACACCCAAGTCCACAAAAGGAGGACGGCAAATCCATGGTCTAGTAAAAGGTAAACAATCAACATTTTATATATAACATTCGTCGCAATGAAATGATAACATATACAGAGTATATACTACTACTACAAAAAAACATTTTCCCGTGTGATGTCTAATCTTCAGGCCGTCAATCCAAAGCCGCTTGTGATACGAGTATCACAGGTACATACGATATATATATATCAACAATGTCATCAGATATTAGTTACAACGGATAAAGTACTTTTCATGCACCTGTTGCATCAGGCGATGGACTAGTTAGCAATTTAGATGACGTAATTTCCTAATCAAGTTAATTATGCATCATGTCTGTTGTTAGTTCTATTACTTGTAAGGATAATGTTTACCGGATTTCATTCATTCAGCCACATGAAATATAGACGGTCCCAAGTTACAAACATATAGGAGACGTTTTCGATAAAAGAAGTTTTTCGATATTGCATATATAGAACACATTGTTCATCAACATAAAGACATATTTCATTAACAAACAAGTAATAGGAAAACACGTAGTAGACAACAAGAACAAGATAAACTATACCTAATACTACTCTACTCAGAGATCACGAAATAGATAAACTACTCCTAATACTACTCTACTAGGAGAAAACCACGTCCTCCTCCTCCGCCTCCGCCGCCGGTGCCGCCTCCTCATCCGCCGCTGCCGCCGCTGCTGCCGCCTTTGCCTTCGCCTCCGCCTCCGCCACCGCTGTCGCCTCCTACTGCTCCTCCTCTGCCGCTGCCGCCGCCTCCATAGCCGCGTCCAACTCCGCCTCAAGAGACGCCTGCTGCTTCGCCTCCTCCGCTGCCGCCACTGCCCAAGCCGCCTCATACTCCTCAACCTCCATCACAGTCCGAAGCTTCCCGGGGACGCGGTGCAGAATCTTCAGGAGGCCCTCTACCCCAGCAACCTCCGCGACCGTCTCTTGGAGGGCGTCGAGACGACCGGCCACAGTCATCAACCCGTAGCAGTAGTGGCCCGCGGTGTCCATGCTCGTGTGGAGGGGAAGGGTCCCAAGACCCAGGCAGCGACACGAGCGATCTGTGTCGGAAAAGACCTTCCACGCCACTGCATTGAGCGCTAGTGCGCTATGAGCAGCGGCGGACTTGGCGTCGGTGGCCACCTTAAGGCGTCGATCGAGTTCGTCGATGAGGAGTCTGAGAGTCTTCTCAACCCAACCGGGATGAGGAAGTGCAGGTGCCGCGGGCAAAGATGCGGGCGCTGCCATCAGTTCCACCAGCATTGCCGGTGGCAATGGAAACGGAGAAGGAGGTTCAGAGGACGTCGATGGCCTAGAGCGCTTCAGCGCAAGGCTACCCATTTGTGTAAAGACGGAGGTGCAGAGAAAGAGCGAGAGGTGGTCGACGGTGGCGGGGGGAGAAGTTTAGAGGCTAGGATCTAAGGAGTGGTGCGGCGGAGAAGCAAGAGGACGATGAGCCTTTATAGCGGGTCGTCGTCTAAGCGGGCGTGTCGAGATGATCGGACGCTAGAGGAAACCGCGCTTAATTATGAACCGGTCGATGGCCCCAGTTTCCTCGAAATCGCGGTTTGCATCCTCTCGGTCCCAACGGCTCGACGCGTCCCATTAGGAGTAAATTTACACGCGAGGAAAAACAATTTTTTCGTTATATAAAAAAAATCCGTCCGTACACGCCTAAGCCAACTTTGTGACCGCGCGTCCGTGCCAGCGGACGCCTTGCAGCGAACATGGGCCTAGTCCTGCACACATTACTTTCATTCGGATTTTTAACTGCAACTGTGCGCCATGCCTTATAACGTTGGTGCACCGACCTCAACTTTCCGTGGTGGGACTAATCCTTCGCACCTGTTCCATATGTTCTTTTCTTCTCTGTCTGTTGTCTAATACTATTTCTGTTCTATGTTCAACATGCATGTGCGACCTCAATCCACGATCATGTTTCATGATGTTATACGTGTGTTTTCTCTTTTTGTTGAAAGATCGTCATGTACTGTTTGAGGTACATATATATGCATGCATGTTAGTGTTGTTAAACATGACCGAGGTGTTTTAATTCTAGCTATGTCTAACATGCACGGACTGCAAATATGATCAACAAATTACACTACGTAAGAAACCCAAATAGGAGACAACGATGGGCGACATATCGGATGTCCATCGATCACAAAGTGATGCGAGACGTGCTTAAAGTCATTGTTTGTCTCCTTCAGCTTTGCAATTACAAATCGAGATGAGCTTCAAATCCTAAGATCTTTTGTTTTTGTCCAATTTGCTCGGTTCACTTATGACAGATTAACACATCACTAAACTTAGAGCACATTCACTTGATTGAAATCTAGAAATTCTAACACACCAATATTCATTGACACGAATGAACACATATATATTACAAAACACAAGAAATATGTACAAGAACAGAATTGAGGCTAAACATGTACAAGAACTCCTAAAACTACAAAAGAAATATGTACAAGAACTCCTAAAACTACTCCGCCGGCCTCGCCTCCTCCGCCCTCTCCCCCAACTTCTCAAACCACGACAAGTTGTCCTCCTCCTCCTCGTCGTCATCGTCGTCGTCGTGGTGGTGGTGATCGCCGTTGTCATCGCCGTCGTCATCGTCGTCGTCATCATCGTCGTCGTCGTCATCATCGTTATCCTCGTCATCGTCATCGTCCTCCTCCTCCTCCTCCTCCTCCTCCTCCTCGTCCTCCTCCGGCGATGATGCAACAGGAGAGTGGGCCGGCTGCTCCGCTTGAGCCGATTGCTCTGGCTGCACCGGTGGCTCCGGCTGCACCGGTGGTGGAACCCCACTGCGACAGAAGTTCCTCTCCGTCGCCGCCACCAGGGCACTACGGCCCTCGGCGCTGAGCTCCTGGGCCATCATCCCGGACAAGTGTCCAGGCGACCGGCCACACCCGTGAGGGTGTAGAGGTAGCGGCCGGTGGTATCCATTCCCGGAAACTCGGGAAGGGTACCAAGACCCAAGGTGTCCAAGGCCTGAGATGTACTGTTGTACGCTTCTCGCGCCATAATGAGGCGCTGGTCGTCGTTCACCCTCTCGGGGGAGCTGTAGCATATCCGCTTGCAGGGTGGCTGCCTCGGCGGGCTAGGAGGCGGAAGGTTGGCCATGGCTGTGGTGGTTCGTCGGCGCCGGGCTAGGAGGTGGAATTATGGAAGAAGAATAAAGGAGTGCAAAAGTTTTGTGCTTGTACATAACTGACACCGCGCCTTATATATGGTCTGTGCGGAGTAGACGAGGGAGCGGTTCGTTTCCCGTGCATTGAACTCTTTGCAGACCTCGTGCAGCGTAATTAAACCACTGTGGAAGACGATCTTCAGAGATCCTTCCGTCTCTCTTGTATCCATGTGGAACGTCGTGCACGCATCCCTGCACCACGGCTTCTTAACTTCTCTGCAGATCTCGTGCGGCGCGTCAGTTACTTGGCGCATTGGAAAGGCCAGTGGAGAGATCTCCGGCGAGCCCCGCCACGATGGCGCCGCGCGCGCGCCCTCCGCGCGAGGAGGAAGAAAGGGTCTGTGATGTTGGTTTTCTTGTTTCGTGATGTTGTTTTTCTTGTTTTGTAGTACTATTGTTTTATGTTAATAAACTCAATGTCATTGTTCCTCTGTTCCATCTGTTATTTTGTTTTCTGTCTGTTATTTAATGAACTATCGGTTCTATATATTTGTATTCTCTGTTAATGAACGACCGTCGCGTACGTGCGTTTTTTTGTTGTCAAAGTTAGATTCGATAGGATCATCCATGTTTTTGTATACTGGATCTCGATCCATGCTAGTTGATGTTTCATTGGATGTACGACGATCAAATAGTTTTTGTTTCGTAGGTTGGATTGGACCATCCATGTTGATATTTCATATGATAATATTTATTTATATATTAATTCTTTATTTTACTAAAGTATATTAATAATATACAAATAATAAATATGACGATCGTTTTTTCAACAAAAAGAGAAAACACTTGTATAACACCATCAATTTACATGATTGTGGATCGAGGTCTTGCACATGCGTGTTACACATAGAACACAAATACGGAGTACGTAGTTCATTAGAAAATTGACAGAGAAGAAAGTAACATATGGAATAGACGAACAACATTGAGTTCAGTAACATATAACATTACAAAACAAGAGAAATGTCATCATGAAACAAGAAAATCAACATCACAAATCCTCATCAACAAGTGATCAATCATGCATGAAACATGATGGAGACCTCGTTGGCTCTCTTTCAAAAGCATGCATGCATGTCCGACCATCATACATGATCACGACAAAGCATTAATACTCAGATAGTCGGACTTGTGGAATACACGTGTTAATTTTCTCTTATGCCGATGGGATGCGTTGAGCCGTTGGGACCGTGTAACATATATATCCACCTGTGATAATTGTCTTATCAGAGGCGGGTCTTGCAGCATAACTAACTGCCTGTGATAATGGTGTTATCAAAGACGGATGTTTACCTACATCAAGCCGCCTGTGAAGACCTTTTATCAGAGCCGGTTTCTACCATAACAGTAACCGCCTGATATAATTAGGTTATTACATATGATTCTTTACTTGTATCTAGCCGTCTGTGATAATTGTTTTTCACAGACATGCCTAGCCATTGGTTAATAACCGCCTGTGATAAGGTATAACCTATGTAGTACTACTGCTGTTATTTCTAATTTCCAGGTCAATTCAATATAATCACAGAACAAAAATCAATAATATCATCTCAGTACAAAAGTCAACAATATTATCATCACAGAAGTCAATTTCACTAAAACAATATACATATGTATAAGTTACAGATACAATTCATCTCAAAGTTTACAAGTTTTCACTAAAAACTGTTTCTATTGGCATAGTCGCAAAGTTCTGGCACATCAGCTGCTGCACCATCCTCATCAAAGAACTCCCCTCTTTTGTGCAAAATTTCATGACGAATGAATTGACAGAGTTCAGCAGCAATCCTGTCGGCTCCTCCACTAGGAATACTTCTACAAACCGGCCATTCTTCGTTCAGATTCTTCGTGTGCTGCAATATAACACATAACAAGGTTTAGAATGTATTGGTTTGAACAATCTCAAAGTATAGATCAAAGTGAGAGTATACATGAATTTATTTGGTATTTTTGGAGCAGTTGTACTATGAGCAATCGAATTTTGAAGTTGGAATCAAAATATGAAAATAATGTTTTTAGTAATATTGAACATCAGAGAATATAAGTATTAAACTATGCTAGTTACAATGAAAATGAAACACAAAAGTAAGAAAATAAGGTATCGACATTAAGGATAACTTACATCCTCACGATTCACTCTATATACGCCAGCGATCCGAAGATGCTCGCATACATAATACCCGCATAAGACACTCTCAGCAGGCTGCTTCGGACACGCATAATATGTTTTAATGTCCAATGCATTCGTATTGGAAGGTCTCTCACTGCCAAGGCGTTCCGCGTAAAACCGCCAAGCGCTGTAATACAAGAAATGTCATATAAAACTTGTCAACACATTCTAAATGTGCGTAAATTAAAATTATTGAATAAACATAAAATTTCAAAATGGAAAGGAAATCTTTGTAACGATCTGGTGAGAAATCGGCCGAGTCCAAGACTGTTGCCATTCCCTGTGTTGGCTTGATGAATATCATTATGTTGTGATTACTGCAAACATACAAACACACGTGTTAACAATTAGAAATAATTGCTATTTCAATGTCATGTGTCAAACTTACTCGAAGTGGTACGGAGCCTTTATGAGGTCCTTGCCGTCTCTGACAAAGTTAAACATCGCATGTCCTATGTAAGCTGCAACTTCTGTCCTTTTATCCTTCTTAAGTTTTGCGATTGCTTTTTCAAAATCTTTTTTTTTTCATGTGTTTGAACTGTGCTGAGTCTCGATTCGCCTGGACGTCGAATAACACCTTCGCAATCCTAGTAGGGTCAAGGATACCTGTCTTGCGCTCCAACTTTTCATTATCCATGTGTTGCATCCTATTGAAGAAGTCCAGAATTGTTATAATCTCATGAAATGCGTATGCGTGTAGTAAGAAAAGCAAAAACAAAATATTAGAGCACTTACAAGCACCAGACAAGTAGCAGGTTGATTTCGAGCATGCCCCGATGGAAAAGGGCTCGCAACTCTTCAAATAAAATGACTCGTCTATCCACTCCAGTGCTCCAGAATGCTTCTTTTGGAATACTAAATGTGATGCAATTAAGACCATATTTTGTGCTGGCAAGGATGTACCACTCATGCATTCTTCTGAGCTGGAAGGGTTGTTTGCTAAGTTGTACGGATGTCATGAACGGCTTCCCATTCTCAAATTCAGGAGGAACATCCTCAAGCTTGTATATTGGAACTCCTGGTTTAACTAAAGCCATCCGCCGATTATACATGACACCGTCTTCTTCCCACTCCTCGATATCTCCTAATGATGGCTCATGAGAAGAACGAGATGCACTCAATTTTATAATATTTTCCTTCATAGATTCCAAATATTTTGACACTTATGATGAAGGTTTCTTATTTTAGTATGAGGTAACTTTGATAGGCACTGATGATAGAGGAGTAGTCGTTGGAAGTTGAACATTGGCTTGTTGTTGAACCTGTTGTTCAACTGATTGCTCTTTACTCCCAGCAGTTGGCTCTAGTACTACTTCAAGCTGTTGCTCAACTGGTTGCTCTTTACTAGCAACAACTTGCTCTGGTACTGCTTGAAGCTATTGTCCATCTTGTTGCTCTTGGATATCATCCTTGCTGAGACATAGGGGGAGTGGATCTTCCTGGACTAGGAGTGGTTCTTCATGCACTTTTGCCTTAGAAGATGGGGTTGCGGTATTTGGAGATGCGACGGGGCTAGAAATTGGCTCATCGTCCAACACGATATCGCGTTGATGCCAAAGGATTAATTGGTTGACAGCCTGCCCCAGAGTCGCGATCCCCTCAGGTGTGACATGGTCTATTTCATAATCTTCATAATCATTATCAATGATCTGAAGAACTTGCACCACAGCATAATAAAACGGAAGTGGATTCCCATTGAAGTCACGATCAGGCTTTGCCATATCAGTGGCAACCTGTTTGGATTTGTTCCCTGCTCTGCCTATCGGGACAAGAAGATGACAAGATTTGTCGTTAGCAATATCATCGACAGGGAACTTATGGGTTGACCCTGAGCCTGGCACGGAACCAACGCTACTAGGGTAGGCAGTTGGAGATACTAATTGCTCCTTTTGCACCGGAACCATCACTGTACTTGGTGCCACTAATTGTCCCGATTGTCTAAGTTGTTCCATTATTTCTTGCATATTTTCTTTGACCTTTTGAGCAATCCTTTCATCAAGTGTTTTCTTAAACTTCTCACATCTTCTATATGTGTCTTTATCTTTAGGGAAACCATCTAGCCAAGACACTTGAGAAGAGACCGCTCGAACCCGTCCGCTGTGTTCAGGGTTTCCTAAGATAGCGGTAAGTTGGTCATTCTCCCTCTTCAGCTTGAAGAGACCCTTCTGTTGCTTTTCAATTACTTCTTTCATTTTATCCTCTACTTCATTCAGAGAGTCGGGCTTTTCAAGTTTGCCCTCGCTGGTCAAACCTGACCGAGCAAAGACCCAGTGTTGAGTTTGCTCATCGCACCCTTCTAATGGGTGAGGATTGCCCTTACTGGTAATTTTGTCTAATATCTTATTCCATTTCTGGACTTTGGGGGTATATCCGGTAGACCCCAAGCGATGATGGTATTTGTTCATTTTTGCAAGCTCTGACCTAGTTGCACTTAGAGCTTTAGCATCAGGTGTGCTCTTTTGACGAACAAACTCTTGCCACTGAGCTTGTGTGATTTTTCCCATCTTCCTCGGGCTAGGGACCTTATCGGCCTTAACATAAGCATTCATTTCACCCTTCCAGCATCGAAACTTCTTGTTGCAAGAGACCAATGTTGCTTTCTTTACAGCTTCTTCTGTGCCTTTCGGGAACTTGAATTTTTTCCTTATCCTTTCCCACAACTCATTCTTGGTCTGCTCGGGTAATTTCCTCCAATTCTCGGTTATGATCGGCACAACCTTCCTAACAAGAAAACCGCATGCATTATGGTACTTGGTAACTGAATCCAGTGGTTCTTAGGGAAGCCCACCTGGATCGACCCTTGTTATGTACATGATGCGGTCCAATGGACCCTTATTGGGACCTCGTTGCCCTTGTTTCCGCTTGAGTGAAGTTGAGGATTCATCCGTTGGAGAACCTTCTGCGGTTTTAGGAGCCGATGTCACCTCATTGTCTTCGCGATTAATCTAGGTAGAAAAAAATTATAAGACTTCGTATACTTAACAACCAACATTAACTTGAACTGCTGAAGTTAAGATTCGTGATCCATACCTCATCGGCAGGATCATATTCCGGGTCTAGATCCACTGAAGTCTTTTTAATTTTTATATTCGGAAAAGGATCCGATGGACTGTGATAGGAGCCTGAACTGCTTGAGTCAGTAAACTCCATATTGTCTTCTTTATTGTTACTACCAAGACCAGTCTTCTTAGGGCTTTCCATGCTAGAACTAATAAGACAAAAAATCTAATAAATTGCATATTAACTCTACATGAAGTGTTGCATGAAGAAAAAGATAGAAGCATTCTAGGATTTGATAAGGCATTCTAGGGTTTAAGGCGACTGACCAAAAGGTTGCTATACATTGCGAGGATGACAAGCATGTTAAAGTTGCTCACCAGCAATGGCAATTTTATCTTCTTATTCTAAATAGGCTAGCTTCGTTCAGAGTGGCAACCACGTTCTTGAGCTTTACTAGGCGGCGCCTAGCTCCGGACCTATAATTGATCAAGCAAGGGACAAAAAGCAAATCCTCCAGCCTTTTTCTAGTATCAAGAATGGCAAAGTGTGGCACTTGGATTTGGATGGTGAGGTGAGGCAAGGTGAGGTAGCTGCAGGCGAGAAGAGAAACTCTTTTTCAGCGATGAGGGCGTACCTGGAAGTGACGAGGGCGAAGTTCGGCGGCGACGGTGAAGCTCGGCAGCGACCGCGAAGCTCGGCGGCGACGACGAAGCTTGGCGGCGTAGCTGGAAGTGACGAGGGCGAACACTTGGTGGCAAACGAAATTTTGGCAGCCTAACGGCGTCTAAGTGTTTCGCCCGGGTTAGGTTTTTCCTACGCTGCGGAGGGGTATATATAAACTCCAATTTTCTCAGACGGATTTTAGTACTGACCGCCTAAGAAGATGGTTACCTCAGACGGGTTTTACTTACCAACTGCCTGAAAAGATATTTACTTCTTCTTAATTAATATTCTTGATTAAATGTGGGTCCTTTAAAAAGACAAAATTCCACTTTCTTGTAATATTATTGATATGTAAAGGTTACCATTAAATTTCACTTCATAAATCATTTGAAATTGGTCAGAACATAAAAAACATACAAAAAATGCTATTTTTCATTTTTCTGTCTTGATGAATATAATGATTTTTTCATTTATTTTTCAGTGGACATTTTTACTCATCATACCAACCTCTATGAATTTTTCAGATTTTTATAAATTTTTTTGAATCAATGTGTGTTCATAATTTGATGAACGCCTACATAAAGACCCCTCACCAATTGCCTGTGAAGACGTGTCGACGACCGTGCGCGACCTTTATTTCCCCGAGGCGCGACCTTTCAACGCGCGGTAAACCAACTGCTCCATCTTCCACTCCGTGCGGCCTTAAAGACGCGCTATCAACCGTTAGTTCTCTACAAGCGCATCGCTCACTTTGAATCCTCTTCTTTCCTTCGTCTTCCTCCGCTCTGACGACCCAACACCACTATGGCCGACCTTCCGCCACCAAGCCCTCCGAGGGAGCCACCTTGCAAGAAACCATGTTGCAGCTCCCCCGAGAGGATCAACAACCAGCAGCGCCTCCTCATGGCACGAGAGGCGTACAACAATACGTCTTGCGCCATGAGTGCCTTAGGGCTGGGTACCCTTCCAGAGTATCCTGGAATGGGTACCATCGACCACTACCTCTAAGTTCTCACGGGGGTGGCTGATCGTCTCGACATTCTGTTTGCGATGATGGCCCAGGTTCTTGGCCCCGAGGGCCGCAGAACGCTGGTGGAGGTGACGGCTAGCAACCTCGGGGTTGCATCGCCGGTGCAGCCGGGGAAACTGGCCCTGTCTCCTATTGCACCGGCGCCAGAGTCGTCGCCGGAGGACGAGGAGGAGTAGGAGGAGGAGGAGGAAAAGGAGTAGGAGTAGGAGTAGGATTTAATTAGTTTTTCTTTGTTGTTTTTAGTTGCTTTTGTTTTGTAAATATTGTTAATGAATGAAATCTATCTTTGTTCATCTATGATTGAATATTACTTATGTATCTTGTGTGTTCTTGTGTGTTTTTGTGTAAATATTGTGTATCTTGTGTGTTCTTTTGTGAAATGTGTGATTGAATATTGTTAATGAATGAGTATCTTGTGTGTTCTTCAACTGTGTGAATGAATGAATGTGTAGTGTGTTCATCGTGTTCCTCAGACTTGCGTATCATAAGGTAATTATCTCAGGCGGTTGTTAATTCAAACTCGTCTGAGAAGAAGATTATCTCAGGCGGTTGGTAAGTAATACCCGCCTGAGATAATCATCTTCTCAGGCGGTTATTAACACTACAGGAATATCGATCACTTACGTCAGCCAGGGCAACTTACGTCGGCTGGCCGACGTAAGTAAGTAACTTACGTCGGCTACTAGTAGCCGACGTAAGTTAAATAAATTACGTCGGCCGACCGACGTAAGTAAAGGGACCGACAGTAATAAAAGTTACCCACGTCGGCCACGGCCCAGAGCCGACGTAATTAAGGAGAACGACGTAATTTAGACCTAACTTACGTCGGCCGCGAAGTAGGCCGACGTAAGTTAAATAAGCCGACGTAAGTTATTATTTAACCTAAACGCGCGAGCGGTGCACGCCTTCATTTCACGCGCCTTCCCCCGAGCCGCCTGCTCCGCCGCCGCCGCCTGCCCCCCGAGCCGCCGCCCCGCCGCCGCTCCCCGTCGCCGCCCCGCCGCCGGCACGCTGCCCCGCCGTCGCCGCCCGGCCGCCCCCCGCCTCCCGCCTGCGGCCCCGCCCCCGCGGCGCGCCCCGACCCGCGCGGCCCCAACCCCGCCGCCTGCTCCCCCTCGCCGCCCCGCCGTCGCCGCCCGGCCGCCCCCCGCCCCCCGCCTCCCGCCCGCGGCACCGCCCCCGCGGCGCCGCCCCGACCCGCGCGGCCCCGACCCCGCGCCGGCGCCCCACCTCCTGCTCCCCCTCGCCACCCCCGCCGTCGCCGCCCGGCCGCCACCCGCCTCCCGGCCGCAGCCCCGCCCCTCCGGCGCTGCCCCGACCCGCGCAGCCCCGACCCCGAGCCGCCGCCCCGCCGCCTGCTCCCCCTCACCGCCCCGCCGTCGCCGCCCGGCCGCCAGCTGCCTCCCGCCCGCTGCCCCGCCCCCGCGGCGCCGCCCCGACCGGCGCGGCCCCGACCCCGAGCCCGAGCCGCCGCCGCCCCGACCCCGAGCCTTCCCGACCCCGAGCCACCGCTGCCCCGACTGCCCCCACGCCGTCGCCCCGACCCCGAGCCGCTCCGACCGCCCCGCTGCCGGCTCGCCTCGCCGCCCCTGCGCCCCCGACTCCGCCGCCGATCTTCGTTGCAAGTATTTTCTCGCCTCATGCATTTACCTTAATTAAATTGCTGTCATTTGAATTAAATTTCTCTCATTTGAATTATGGTTATGTTTAGGTTTATTGATTTGCTCTTATGGTTATGTTTAGGTTTATTGAATTGCTCTCATTTGAATTATGGTTATGTTTAGGTTTTGAATTGCTCTCATTTGAATTATGGTTATGTTTAGGTTTATTGAATTGCTCTCATTTGAATTATGGTTATGTTTACGTTTATTGAATTGCTCTCATTTCAATTGAATTGCTTATGATAGAATTGAGTTGATAAATTGATGAATTACAATGGATAATTGTTATGTTTAGGTTTGTTTGAATTGCTTAGTTTTTTGAATTATGGTTACAATTTTAATTTTGATTGCTTGAGTGTTCAAGTACTATATATACATAAATGGGCTTTGGACAGGCTTGACACTCTCCATTGCCTCTGTTCGCCCCTCGAGGCCTCGTCGCTGCTAGGTTGCCACCATCGTAGCCGAATCTCCACCACCATCGTTGGATAGCCACGGCCGCCGTCGCTGGAGTAGGGGTATCGAGGAGAGGAGAAGGGGATCGTCGCGGCCGCCGTATCTGGACTCTGGAGCGATGGAATCGTGGAGAAGAGAAAGGAAAATGAGTAGGGTTAGGTCAGGGAGGACTTTTATGTTGCCGATCTGAAGTGTGGACCGTCGGATATGATTCGACGGCTCACAATAACTGGGCCGATTTTACTCCTCAGGCCCACTCGCCTCAGTCCTCCGCCTCCCCCGATGGCTTAGTCCTCCGCCTCCTTCTCTAAGACCAACTTTCCTCTCAGTCTTTCTCTAGTTCTTTCCTCTCTCTTAAATGAACTCAAAATGAAAATGAGCAACGTAACCTATAGCAATGTATTACCCGTTTCGGATCGGCACGTCTCACATGCCATTGGCATGTGAGACGTGCAGGTTCGGAATTGTCCCTTTTTGGACAGCCTCGGAGTGACCGAGGGGGCGTGGCTTGTGACGAGACGCGGGTCCGGATTTGGACGAGATTTCGGTGGCGTAACCCTGTTGTTCTCTGCTGCACCATTTTTTGGCGTGCAGTGGAGAACAGCGGGGTTATGCTGCCAAAATTTCGTTCGAATCCGGATCACGCGTCTCGTCATGAGCACGCTCCGCTCGGTCACTCTTGGGTGGGTTTAGGATCTATCTGCCTAGATTGTAGGGCCGTGACACATAACATAACAATACATTAACGACAATTTCTTTCGCGTTAAACTGCAGAGTCAAACATGGGCGAAGACCGTAGTTGGATGTACACTGGTTGGAAGAGCAGAACTGGTGGTCACTCAGATGAGTGGTACGCCAAGACAGAAGCTTTTGTGGAACGAGCTTTTTCGTTGTCAAATAGAGATAAGGCGCGGTGCCCATGTACGAAATGCCGAAACGGAACGTTTTTGGACAAAGTGGAACTTACGTTGCACTTGTGTCGAAACGGTTACGTGTCACATTATGAGTTGTGGAACTTCCACGGCGAGACAGCTTCTCAAGCTGTACAAGAAGTGGAAGCTGACAATGATGATGCTCAAGAGGTTGATATGATGGATGAGATGCTGGAAGCTATACGACCAGAGCTTACAGAAGATACTCAAACAGCAGAGGTTAAAGAGTTCTTCAAACGTCTCAAAGATTCAGAAGAGGCTCTGCATGAACACACTAAAATGTCAATCCTCAATTTTGTGACTAGACTTATCGCAATTAAGTCTAAGTTCTTCTTTTCTAACAATTGTTACAACATGCTCATCGATTTGTTCAAAGATGCTCTTCCACAAACCAACAAAGTGCCTAAGGATATGTACAACTCGAAGAAAATTCTTTCTGGTCTCGGGATGAAGCACGAAAAGGTTGATGTGTGTCCGGACAACTGCATGCTTTTCTGGAGAGAGCATGCCAATGAGAACAAATGTTTGAAATGTGGTCAACCGAGGTTTGTCGAAGTTGTTAATAACGATGGTAATACAGTGACGACGGAAGTCGCACGTAAGCAGCTTCGTATGATGTTAGCGAAAAAGAAAGGCGTGCTGCATTCTTCTACATGTACGCTAATATGGAAGAAATGAATGAATATTTCAAGTAAGTGTTTCTCCTACACTTATGCTTTTCACCATCTTTTCTGACACATGTATTCTAAAAGGTTCTCTTTGTCGTGTAGTATGTTCGACAAGCAAAATTGGAGACATAGACATCAACCCACGAGCAAGCAAATAGAACATATTCGACGGGAAGGAATAAACGGGGGATCTAATTTTCTCTCCTGGTTTCGAGATCATGTAACGTTTTCTCGATAACTAATCAATGTTAACAATGTTTTCTTATAACTTAAGAATGCTTACGTTTTCTAATAATTCCATATCTTGGACAGTGCCAAAAAGATGCCAACGTCCATGAAGATTTGCGACAACTATCCCGTGGAGTGGTTAATGTTAGAAGCTATGGTCGATATGATGTCAACGGCTATCGATTCCGTACAACTCAATTTGAATCTCTTCGTCCTCTCGCGGCAACATGTAATACCGGAGTTGTGATGAGGGCAATCGATTCGCAAGATCATGAAACGCAATACTACGGGATTATTAAAAAAATCCTTGAATTCACTTTTGTCGCAAACAAGCCAATTCGAGCGGTATTCTTTGACTGCGAATGGTTTGATTCCATTCGTGGAATTCGAGTAAACGAATTTGGCATGGTCGAAGTAAAACACAAGGAACGGTTGAAAGGATTCGATTCATTAGTTCTTGCACACCAAGTAGAGCAAGTGTACTATCTACCTTATCCATGCAATAAATTCAAAGCTTGGTGGGTGGTACATAAGGTGAATCCTCGTGAGCGGTTATACGCTCCAGGAGATGATGATTATCACGACGAAGCTGAGGTTGATTGTGTCTACCAAGAGGAAGAGTTGCCAGACTCCTTCTCAGTCGAGCCCGGTGTAGGACTCGATAACTTAGTTGGAGACGCTCAAGATATCGAGGCTGGCACGGAAGCGGAAACAGAATCAGAATCAGAATCTGAAGATATCGATGACATAGTCGAACCTGCTGATTTGCGCAAACGAAAACGATATGCGCAACAAGAAGATCGATGGGCTGGTTTAAGGAGTAGGGTGCATGATCGTGATGTTGATGAATTTTGAAGTAACGTTTTATTCACTAATTTAACATTAATTTTGCTCAGGGAGCTCGTTCCGTTCTAGTCGACGTGAGCTCTTTCTGGCACACGCTCCACCCTCAGCTGTCGTGTGCTTTCAGCAGACAGAGGTAAACTTTAGTTACTATAAAGTTATTTTTGAAATTGCAATTGTTATTAATTATTAATAAAGTCATTCCTTTTGTGCAGTCTGACTCAGAGACTTCTGAGTCTGAGTCAGAGTCTGAGGCTAGGGGGCCGCTATAGGAGCCCGACTCAGAGGCTAGGGGGCCCTCTAGCGCTAGCCTCCCTTCGGAGCCGGCTAGCGCTAGCCTCCCTGGGCAGCCCTCTACCACTAGCCTTCCTGGAGGCTCCGGGGGGTCCGCAGAGCCTTCAGGGTCACAGGACGCGGCAGCGTCGCAGCAGAGGCGACGGACGAGGAGGACCCACTTTGCGGCTCCTCCTCCGGTTACTACTCAGCGGACCACGATCCGTCCCGTTGGAGACAGGTATAAAAACTGTATATAGTATACTAAATATTAGATGTTGTTTTTCTTTACTTAATGATTTAATATATTTTGTAGATGTTGGTACGACTTCTCGTTCACGGGGGCCGAGAAGCACCACAGGCAGGTTAACAGTGTCCTCGGTGCTATCGTCAAGTTGCACTACCCCGGTGTAATTGACGGTTTTCCTGCACTGTCGTGGGATGACTACGCTCGGGTCTCTCACCCGGTGCACGGCACGGTTCAGGGAGCCGTGTGGCATGATTTTATGGTAAGTTTAACTGTTTCGTTTTTTCAACTCCTTTGAATTCTTAATTGCATATCACTTAAATATTTGTTTGCTTAAAGTTGAGGTACCAAGTAGAAGAGCCGGGCATGGAGGACCACGCGAGACGCGTGTTCCATTACAACGCTCGGAAGCTCACGACGGCGGCGTTGTCATACGCCCGGATTCAGGCCGTCAACGCTTACTACAAGCGGCACCCCCGGGAGCAGGAGCAGGAGCAGCAAAGGGGTGTCTTTAGGAAGGACTCGGACTCCTACTTGACAGAGGAGCAGTACGCGGAGGTAAGTTTTTAATATTGTTAAATATTTACAATATCTATGTATGTTAACCGCGTTGATGAAAATGAAATATGTGCAGGTTAGTATTTCCTGGTTACAGGGTAACATCGAGGCGTACTTAGCTCTCTGTCGGTACTGGGCTAGCGACGCTTTTATCAACAAGTCCACGAAGGCTAGACAGTGCCGCATGGGGTCCGAGGGCAAGCACAACTATGGCGGTGACGGCTACTTGCTTTGGCTAAACGCATGGTAAGTACCTTTTTATTTTATTTATGTGTTCTTAATATATTATTTATCTCACTAACACGGATGTACAGGAGCGAGAGCTGGGTCATGAGCCGACCCCGACCCAGGTTTGGAAGAGAGGTCACAAGGGAAGTGACCCTTCTCAGCGAGGGCAGTGTAGTCAGGTCGCAGCCGACCGACTGGTAAGTTTTCGAAATTCATCAATTTCATTATAACTAATACTATTATTGACATACTTACAAGATTTATTTGTTTTGTAGACAGAGTACGCGCAGGAGGTCGCGAAGATACACGGTGCGGATTACGATTGGGAAAGCGTGCCGATCGACCCCCAAGCCGCGTACGCAAGCGGAGGCGGGAAGGCCCACGGACGGTGAGTTCTTCGTGTGTTTCATTTCTTTTTCAATTAATCTTCTTCTACTTAGTGTTTTCATTCTTTTGCGGGTTTGCCATTTTCGATGGAGTTGTCGACTCGAGGTCGACGCGACCTTTGAGAGGCGCTTCATCGTCGCAGGCTTCGACCGCTGGGACCAGTGGTCGTCTCTCGCAGACGCAGCTGGAGCTCCAGGCCATGAGGGAGTCGCTGACGCAAACTCAGGCAGAGCTGGAGCGGACGAGAGCGGAGGCAAGGGAGGAGCAGCAGAGGACGGCCTTAATGATGGCCCAGATGCAAGCAACGGTGGCGGTAAGTAATTTAAAGTACCGTAGTTAAATTTCACAACACTTAATAACATATATCTGCTAATATCTTGCAATGGCAGGCTCTTGCTCGACAAAGCGGTCAGGACATCCAGATTCCTACGCTTCTGCCGCAGCAGACACCGGAGCAGGTAATATTGTCTATACCTAGGAGTTTGATTCCCTTTTCATTATGTTAAAAAGTTATTTGCATCACATTTAATCCTAATTATGATTCTTTTGCAGGGTTCCGGAACGCGTCGAGATCCCGAAGGCAGTGGAGGGGGTAGCGTGTAGACACTGGAGTAGGTGAGAAACTCTCTTTAAGTGTATCTAATCAAGCTTTAGTAGTTTTTGACCATGATAGAAATGATTAGTATATAGTGAATAAGTTGTTAGTGCTTCCATTTAACAAAAGAGCTAGTGATTATCACTGATGTTACCTTCTTATGTCGAAACTGATGTTCATTGAGTTAACAAAGGGCTAGTGCTTCCATTTAACTAGTGATATAGTACATTACTTCATTTGAAACTACATCATGCTTCCTTCTTTTGTCACTGATGTTCTTGGCCTCTTATGTTATCACTTAGTTGACATTGATGCTTACTAGTGATTATGTTTGTTTTGCAGGGATCCGGAACGCGCCGGGAAGATCCTGGAGGTAATGGAGGGGCTAGCGTGTAGCCCGGTGTAATTTATTTGGAAAATTTTGGTGTTTGTTGATGTTTTGAACCATGGGCGAACTTATATTGACTGTTCTGTGACTGTATATATCTGTATATATCTGTATATATTTTTTGACTATTCTGTGACTCGCCATCGAGCGAGGTAGACAGTTTCTGTTTTTAAAAAAATTTCGAAAACTTAACTTACGTCGGCTATGAGCATGTCGACGTAAGTTTGCCCAGGTTAACTTACGTCGGTATGGCCAGACCGACGTAAGTTAAACCACTTAACTTACGTCGGTTTGCCCTGGCCGACGTAAGTTACAGCACTTAACTTACGTCGGCCTGCCCAAGCCGACGTAAGTCATCTGGCCCAGCCCAAGGCCCATCTCGAGGGTGAACTTACGTCGGCTCCTGCAAACCGACGTAATTAAGGTAACTTACGTCGGTGGCCGACGTAAGTTACCTTAATTACGTCCAAAACCCTACGTCGGCTGAAAGCCGACGTAATTAAGCAAAAACCGACGTAATTAAGTTAATTACGTCGGTTTAAGCCTAACTTACGTCGGCTTTGGCCGACGTAAGTGACCGGTATTCCTGTAGTGTAAGTACCAACCGCCTGTGGAGATATTTACTTCTTCTTAATTAATATTCTTGATTAAATGTGGGTCCTTTAAAAAGGCAAAATTCCACTTTCTTGTAATATTATTGATAAGTAAAGGTTACCATTAAATTTCACTTCATAAATCTTTTGAAATTGGTCAGAACATAAAAAACATACAACAAATGCTATTTTTCATTTTTCTATCTTGATGAATATAATGCCTTTTTCATTTATTTTTTCAGTGGACATTTTTACTCATCATACCAACCTCTATGATTTTTTCAGATTTTTTTAAATTTTTTTGAATCAATGTGTGTTCATAATTTGATGAATGCCTCATATGTATAGGAACATTTAGTTAGAATGATGGATAATTTGAAGTTTGACATGTTGGAATGCTTTTAAAAAAATTAACAAAATTCGTACATGTATAAATGATACAAATATGTTCATACAAACAAATTTGAGTGAAGGATCTTTTTTTTATGAGATACACAAATGTGAATAATATGCGAGTAGAAATTAATTTGATATTCACCAAAACATTACAATGTCAGCTATACAAGTTTTAAAATATTTTGTTCAAGTGGTAGATGTTAATTTTATACAAATGTAGAAGAAAGAATCATCGAATTTGGACACAATTTGCAGAATCTAAACATGTTTGAGTATTTATATTGGAATCTAAATAAAAAAGAAGCAAGAGATAAGGAAACTGGAGAACAGTATCGGGCATTATCTCAGGCGGTTGGTAAGTAATACCCGCCTGAGATAAACATCTTCTCAGGCAGTTATTAAATACCAACCGCCTGTGAAGATATTTACTTCTTCTTAATTAATATTCTTGATTAAATGTGGGTCCTTTAAAAAGGCAAAATTCCACTTTCTTGTAATATTATTGATAAGTAAAGGTTACCAATAAATTTCACTTCATATATCTTTGAAATTGGTCAGAACATAAAAAACATACAACAAATGCTATTTTTCATTTTTCTATCTTGATGAATATAATGTCTTTTTCATTTATTTTTTCAGTGGACATTTTTACTCATCATACCAACCTCTATGAATTTTTTCAGATTTTTTTAAATTTTTTTGAATCAATGTGTGTTCATAATTTGATGAATGCCTCATATGTATATGAGCATTTAGTTAGAATGATGGATAATTTGAAGTTTGACATGTTGGAATGCTTTTAAAAAAAAATTAACAAAATTCATACATGTATAAATGATACAAATATGTTCATACAAACAAATTTGAGTAAAGGACCTTTTTTATGAGATACACAAATGTCAATAATATGTGAGTAGAAATTAATTTGATATTTACCAAAACATTACAATGTCAGCTATACAAGTTTTAAAATATTTTGTTTAGGTGGTAGATGTTAATTTTATACAAATGTAGAAGAAAGAATCATCGAATTTGGACACAATTTGCAGAATCTAAACATGTTTGAGTATTTATATTAGAATCTAAATAAAAAAGAAGCAAGGGATAAGGAAACTGAAGAACAGTATCGGACATTATCTCAGGCGGTTGGTAAGTAATACCCACCTGAGATAAACATCTTCTCAGGCGGTTATCAAGTACCAACCGCCTGTGAAGATATTTACTTCTTCATAATTAATATTCTTGATTAAATATCTTACCAAGCGGTTGGTATGTAAAACCCGCTTGAGATAAAGTAAATATCTTATCAATGACCGTGTGTTATTCCAGAAGGACTATTCTCTGCTGAATAGTTGCCCAAAATGTGGTGAATTAAGATGGAAAAATAGTACTGCTGGGGATGCAAGAGAGGCTTTACCTTGTGGAAAATCCAAGAAGCTTGTAGAACGCAAGATTCTACGTTACTTCCCTCTTATTCCCCGTCTACAAAGGTTTTATATGGGAGAATCAACGGCATCAAACATGCGCTGGCACAAAGAAGGTCATGCTGATGATGGGATATTACGCCATCCCGCCGATTCGAAAGCATGGAAGCATTTTGATAGCATTCACCCAAATTTCTCATCTGATCCTCGCAACATAAGACTTGGGCTAGCATCTGATGGTTTCAATCCTTTTGGAGTAATGAATGTTTCTTACAGTACATGGCCTGTGATTCTAATCCCTTATAATCTACCACCTTGGTTGTGTATGAAGCAGTCTTATTGGGTGATGTCAATGATAATTCCTAAGCCAAAGTCACCTGGAAACAACATTGATGTGTATCTGCAGCCTTTGATTGATGAGCTACTGAAATTATGGTCTGATGGTGTTGAAACATATGACAGTTTAAAGAAAGAGACATTTGTCATGCGAGCTTCTTTATTGTGGACAATAAATGATTTTCCAGCATATGCAATGCTATGTGGATGGAGCACAAAAGGGAAGCTAGCATGTCCATACTGCCATATAAACACTGACGCCTTCTGGTTGAAATATGGACGAAAGCATTGTTACATGGGTCATCGTCGTTTCCTACCTCAGGATCACAGATGGCATCGAAACAAAGGTTCTTTCAACAACAAGGCAGAGAATAGAGAGGCTCCAACATCACTCTCTGGTGATGAAGTACTCCAACAATACGAGTGTTTTGATCAAGTGAGTTTTAGACCGGTGAATAATAAGAGAAAGCACACCAAGGAAAATAGATGGCATAATTGGAAGAAGAAAAGTATATTTTTCGACCTCCCTTATTGGAAGACATTGCTAATAAGGCATAACTTGGATGTCATGCACATTGAGAAAAACATTTGTGATAGCATATTGGGGACATTGCTTGCTATGGATGGTAAAACAAAAGATAGTCTACAAGCTCGTCTTGATATGAAGGATATGGGTATATGGCCAGATCAACATCCGAAGTTCATAAAGAGCAAGTACACATTCCCACCATCATTATATACTTTGGGCAAAGATGAGAAGACCACCTTGTGCAAGTTTTTGGGGAATGTGAAGAAGCCTGATGGTTATACCTCAAACATCAAGAGTTGTGTGGACATAAAAGCATGTAAGGTATCGGGTCTAAAAACTCATGACTGCCATATTATATTTCAGAAGCTCCTTCCTACTGCAATACGTAACATATTGCCTGAAAAGGTTGTTGCACCTTTAATTGAGTTTAGCACATTCTTTTCTAGAATTTGTTCTAAAGAATTGGCGGAACCAGATTTGGACAAGATGAGCAAACAAATTCCTGAAACAATTTGTAAGCTTGAGGTGTTGTTTCCTCCCGCTTTCTTTGATATCATGGTACATCTTCCAACCCATCTTGCCGAAGAAGCACGGTTGGGTGGACCTGTTTCTTACAGATGGATGTATCCAATTGAGAGGTACCTTGGTACATTGAAGAGGTATGTACATAACAAAGCTCACCCGGAGGGTTCTATAGCTGAGGGATATATTGCCGAAGAGTGTATGACTTTTTGTAGTCAGTTTTTGGATAACATCAGCACTAAGCTTAATAGGCCAGAACGTCATGAAGCTGCAGCTACAAATAAACCTTCTGTTGATAATTCTAACATATTTACAGAAGTTGATAATTCTAAAAAGGGTATAAATGGGACCAACTTACCATGGTGGAACTACATAACATCATGCATTATGTTATTACTAACGTTGAAGAGGCCACTCCATGGATCAAGTAATAACGTATAACTCAGATGTTGTATACTATATATATGGCTTATTGTAGATGGCTAATTTAATTGTGTACCCTTTTCAGTGAGCATATTGAAGAACTAAAAAAGATTCATTCTCGTGATGTTGATAAACGCCATAGAGATGAGTTTGTTGATTGGTTTCAGAAACGAGTAAGTACATGCAAGTTTGCACTTTGATGAAATATTGAACAAATATGTGTTCTGAAATTGGTTTGTCATCGATAACCCCTGTTATACTAATGTGTACAGATTATGACATTACACAAAGAAGGCAAAGCAACCGATTATCTGTATGCATTATCTAGAGGACATGATCGTCAGGCACGTTTTTTTAGTCAGTTATTCATCAATGGCTTCTTCTTTCGAACTGCAGATGTGGAAAAAGATTTACGGACCCAAAACTGTGGTATTGTTGTTCAGGGCACTGATCATGATTGGTTTGGAGTAATTAAGAAAATCATTGCTGTTGATTTTGAAAAAAATCAAGAGGTTCTGTTATTTCAGTGTGAATGGTTTGATCGGCCTTTTAGAAGCAGTCAGAACCAAAGCAGAGGCTACAAAAAGGATCAATACGGAATGATAGATGTTGACACTACTCTGTTTTGATTCCAGTATGAGCCTTACATTCTAGCCACCCAAGCAGAACAAGTTTTTTATGTTCCAAGTGTGAAGCATCCTAAATGGGCTACAGTTGTTAAAACGAAGCCATGAAACCTTTTTGCCATGCCCCCTGGAGACAGTGAAAATAATGTGACTGAGACGATGGAGGCTGAGACATTTCATGATGATCTGCTTACTAATGATATCAATAATGAGGATACGACCGCATGGGCTAGGAATGACATTGAGGGAGCCAACGGCGATGCTTCCACTCTTATAATGACAACGTCAGGTGATCGGTTTGAGGTAGATGGAGTTGCATCAGAAAATGAAGACGACGACGACGATACATATACCAATGATGGTCATGTAGCTCCAGTGTGGGGGGACAACAGCGAAGGTGATGATTTTTAGTATAATTAAGTACGTGACATGTAGCTCCACAATGAATTCATCCGTCCGAACCCGATAATTAATTTTCAGTTATTTATATTCCCGAAAAGTACCCGATACCCGATATTTCGGTCTTTTCAGTTCCGGTCTCGGTTTTATTGGTTTCGGTTTTTCGGTCTCGGTTTATTTGCCCACCCCTAATTTACGTAGTATTAGCATATATATGGGATATACATATTTCTCCTGCATGTTTTTTTTTGCAAAACTATTTAGTGATATATCCTATGTGCATATTACATATGTAAACTAATGTAAAGTATAAAACTTTTTTAAAGGGAAGTCTTAGGTTTCGTCAAATCTATCTTTTAGATTTACGCAATTTTGATCTGTTTTAACAATACAAGAATTGTACTTTTAGATTCACCATGAAAATATTTCCATAATATACAATCTAGTACTACATGTTATTGAAGTTAATAAATTCCATATAAATAATTTGTCAAAGGTAATTAGTTCGACCAAAACCGAATAGAGTTGAGTTGGGGCGGAGGAAGTATTATACGTTGCTGTTTGCCGCATAAGGTTTCGTCCTTCGTTCAGGCTGTAGCCATTTGTAGAGGCGGCTGATGCGACCGGGCACACCGAGCTTACTTGCGCGCCAGTCACCGAGGCGCCTTAGACGCACGCAGCGCATGCGTTGAAATCACCTGCGGTACTGCAGGTGCAGTAATAGTCACTGACATGTGGGTCCGGCTAGCTGTGGGGCCCACATGTTAGTGACTGTTACTGCACCTGCAGTACTGCAGAGGTTATGCATCCCGCATGCCCATCTTTGAATTCAATTGGAACCGCTCCAAATCCCATCACCGCTTTATCGTGAACCACTGCGGCTGGTCTTAAAGGCAGGCCTGACTCTGGGCCTAGGCGGGCGGAAATAAATTTTTTGCGGCCCTGCCGCACAAAGTCGCCTGCCGCGCCCCTGGCTCCGCCGCTGGCCCGCCGCCCCTCGCCCCCACCGCCGGCCCGCCCCTGACTCGAGAACGGATCGAGGGGAAGGCTCATCGCCCATAGCGGTCGTGTAGCTTCCGTCCCCTCGATCCGTTGGCGATGAGCCTTCTCCTCATCCATTCTCGAGTTTGTGGCAGCCACGGCGCCGCTTCTACCCTCCTTCTGGACTGAGGATGCTGATGATCCGCAGTATACTTTTAAATCTGCTTGCTGCTAGCCATTGTTGATGCGTTAATACCTGATGTTTTACATCATTGAGTATGTTGCAGATCATCAGCATCGTTAGTCCAGCACTGAGTCGTCAGGAGGCAAAAAGTAATGAACATCATTGATCAGCACTGCGCCGAGGAGAACGCGAAAACTACAGTTGGCCGCGTCAAGTCGGTTTCACGATTTTATTCACGTTCCATTTGACTTCAAGTACCACGCCTAAGCTTTGAAATATATGATTATACTAATCAAGCTCCGGTCTTTTACTGATTGATACTTAACCTCGTTTGTTGCATTTGCCAAGGTTCGAGGCCAACAAGGGCTACTGCTTTGTCAACGTCACATCGCCAGATGCGGCGTTCTTGCTGTGGATGAAGCACCTGCATGGCTTCCGTTGGAAGGTGAACGACTCGCGGAAGATGTGCGAGGTCGACTACGCCAACATCTAGGTACGTCGCAGTCCGCTGCCACCATTTTCCATTGCGCCGCCGCTGCATGGTGTTCACCTGCCGCTGCTCGTCATCCTTTCACAGGGTCAGGATGCATTGGTGGCCCATTTCTCCAAGTCATGCTTCGACTGCGAAACCGAGGAGTTCCTGCCAGTGTGGTTCAGCTCGCCGCGGAAGGTGAATGACTCGCGGAAGATGTGCGAGGTCGACTACGCCAACATCCAGGTACGTCACCGCCCGCTGCCACCGTTTTCCATTGTGCTGCCGCTGCAACGTGTTCACCTGCCGCTGCTCGTCATCCTTTCCCAGGGTCGGGATGCGTTGGTGGATGCGGCCAGATGGTTGCTCTTGCAGGTGTATGGTAATTACGTGAGTGTTTGGTCGGGTCATGTGGTTAGTCCACGATGCACCCTAAACCCGGTGTTGAGGCCGTGTATTTTTCATTTGTGCGTACACTCTAGTGACATGTGACAAAGTGCTCAGTCATCAATTGCATTTGGTTTGATGTCGAAGTTCGACCGGAGATAGATCATCCATTTCTTTATGTCTTGGATCATCCAAATTAACGTTTGGTTGGATGGACTGGACGATCCAATTTTTCGTTGGTAGGTTGGATAAAACTTGATTGAGATTATTGAATCATCAAAGTTGATAATTTCATAATATTATTCGTGTGCATGATGATCAATCGTGCACGTCGAGCGCCGAGTTATTCGGATCGCTGAGCAAAGTTCAGACGTGGAGTTCGTGTGTGCCCGTGCGCCCTGCAAGATTCGGTGTGCTTGCATACGTGGCAATCATCAGGGCAGGGTGGTACAGTCGCGGGAACCGTGCAGTGCACCCTTGGCTGTAAGATTTGGAGCATGAACGTACGTGGCAACCATCTGGGGATGCAACTTCGGTGCTCCCATTTATGCTTCCATGCCTACTCCGCTCTTATGTGTCATCATCTAATTGGTTGAAGTTAAATCAGACATTATGTTAGGTAAATGAAAGGGCCAATAAAATCATGACACTTAAGTAGGAGCACGCATGGAAGCACTGAATGGGAGTATACAAGCCGTTTCCTCGGATGCAACTTCATGTAGCTCCATCCTAATGCAATGATTGTGGTCCCGTGGCGATAGATCCTAACGCCACGAACCAGTGAATTGTGGAAAGACATCCTAATGCAATGATTGTGTTTCGTTGCATTAGTATCCTGATGCCACGAAAAAGTGAATCGTAGCCACACATCCTAATTGCTACGATTGGGGTACGTGGCCATTGATACTAACGCCACGAACCAGAGTATCGTGGCAACACATCCTAATGCAACGATTGTGTTCCGTGGTGATAGATCCTGTAACGCCACAAACCAGTAATTCATGGCAACAGATCCTAATGCAACGATTGCGGTCTGTTGCATTAGCATCCTGACGCCACGAACCAGTGAATCGTGGCAACACATCCTAATGCAACGATTGTGTTTCGTTGCATTAGCATCCTGACGCCACGAAAAAGTGAAATGTGGCCACACATCCTAATTGCTACGATTGGGGTCCGTGGCCATTGATACTAACGCCATGAACCAGAGTATAGTGGCAACACATCCTAATGTAACAATTCTGTTTCGTTGCATTACGGTCCAAATGCAACTGTTTGCTGATTCGTGGCAACAGATCTTAATGCAACGACTGTGTTCTGTGGCAATAAAGCTGTAACGCCACGAACCAGTAATTCGTGGCAACAGATCCTAATGCAATGATTGTGTTCCGTGGCAATAAAGCTGTAACGCCACGAACCACAGTATCGTGGCAACACATCCTAATGCAATGATTGTGTTCCATGGCAATAAAGCTGTAACGCCACGAACCAGTAATTCGTGGCAACAGATCCTAATGCAACGATTGTGGTCCGTGGCGATAGATCCTGTAATGCCACGAACCAGTAATTCGTGGAAACAGATCCTAATGCAACAATTGTGGTCCGTTGCATTAGCATCCTGACGCCACGAACTAGTGATTCGTGGCAACAGATCCTAATGCAACGATTGTGTTTTGTTGCATTATCCTGACACCACGAAAAATTGAATCGTGGCCACACATCCTAATTGCTACGATTGGGGTCCGTGGAAATTTATACTAACGCCATGAACCAGAGTATCGTGGCAACACATCCTAATGCAACGATTCTGTTTCGTTGTATTACGGTCCAAATGCAACTGTTTGCTGATTCGTGGCAACAGATCATAATGCAACGATTGTGTTCCGTGGCAATAAAGCTGTAACGCCATGAACCAGTAATTCGTGGCAACAGATCCTAATGCAGCGATGTGTTCTGTGGCAATAAAGCCGTAATGCCATGAACCAGTAATTCGTTGCAACAGATCCTAATGCAACGATTGTGGTATGTGGCGATAGATCCTGTAACACCACGAACCAGTAATTCGTGGCAACAGATCCTAATGCAACGATTGTGGTCCTTTGCATTAGCGTCTTGACGCCACGAACTAGTGATTCATGGCAATAGATCCTAATGCAACGATTGTGTTTCGTTGCATTAGCATCCTAACGCCACAAAAAATTGAATCGTGGCCGCACATCCTAATTGCTACGATTGGGGTCCGTGGCCATTGATACTAACGCCACGAACCAGAGTATTGTGGAAACACATCCTAATGCAACGATTCTATTTCGTTGCATTACGGTCCAAATGCAACTGTTTGCTGATTCGTGGCAACAGGTCCTAATGCAACGATTGTGTTTCGTGGCAATAAATCTGTAACGCCACGAACCAGTAATTTGTGGCAACATATCCTAATGCAACGATTGTGTTCCGTGGCGATAGATGTTGTAACGCCACGAACTAGTGATTCATGGCAACAGATCCTAATGCAATGATTGTGTTCCGTGGCGATAGATCCTGTAACGCAACGAACCAGTAATTCGTGGCAACAGATCCTAATGCAACGATTGTGTTCTGTGGCGATAGATCCTAGTTCCACGAACTAGTGACTCGTGGTGACAGATCCTAATGCAACGATTGTGTTTTGTGGCGATAGATCCTAGTGCCACGAACTAGTGAGTCGTGGCAAAAAGCCAAGCTTACTACAACGATTTAGTATTCGTTGCAGTACAATCGTTGCAATAGGTCGGAATCCTTGTAGTGACACTTCCCTCCATATAGTGCTTCATATGGTGACATCTTCAAACTTGCTTGGTAACTATTATTGTAGGAAAATTCGGCATACAGCAAGCTTTTTTCCCAATTGCGTCAACGCTTCAAGGTGCAAGCTCTCAACATGTCTTCTAATATTTGATTTGTGCTCTCAGTTTGTGGATGATATGCGTAGCTGAAATTTAACATTGTACCCATAGCTTCATGCAGTTTCTCCCAAAATCTAGAGGTGAATTGAGAACCTTGGTCAGACACTGTTTTCTTAGAAACTCCATGTTGGCATACAATATGCTCCATATACAGCTATGCAAGCTTTGATGTTGTATATGTGGTCCTAACAGGAATGAAATGAGCTGATTTCGTCAACCGATCCACAATAACCCATATCGAGTCATAACCGGACTGGGTTCAGGGTAATCCAACTATGAAGTCCATAACGATTTCTTCCCACTTCCACTCCGGAATCTTCAATGGTTGCAATAATCTAGCTGACCTTTGTTTTTCATCCTTTAACCATTGGCACACATCACAAAAAGCAACATATTCAACTATGTCCCTTTTCATTCCATCCCACCAATAGCAAGTACTTAAATACTTGTACATCTTCATACAACCGGGATGGATGGAGTAAGCCAAGTCATGTGCCTCCTTCCATATTGTCCCACAGAGATGCTTCACGTCAGGCACAACAATCCGTTTCCCAAGCCATGGAGTGTCATGGTCATCCTCATCAAATCTGAATTCTCTCTCTTCTTGGTTCCTTTCTTTGATTTCTTGGATTTCCTCATCCTTTGTCTGACCTTCTCGAATTTCTTGCTCCAAGGTCGGATTTAACTCCATTATTCCCATCTCATTCACAAATCCAAGATTCAACCGCTCAAACTCCTTGCATAGCTCGGATGGCAATTCCCGAATTGTGAGTTGGTGGCTTACTCCTTTCTGACTCAAAACATCTGCCACTACATTAGTCTCCCCTGGGTGATAGTTGATTCCCACATCATAATCCTTGATGAGCTCCAACCATCTTCGTTGCCTCAAATTCAGATCCGTTTGTGTGAATATGTACTTGAGGCTCTTGTGATCCGTGTAAATCTCACACCTATGACCAAGAATGTAATGTCTTCATACCTTCAAGGCATGCACTACGGCTGCAAGTTCAAGGTCATGCATAGGATAATTATGCTCATGTTTCTTCAATTGCCTCGATGCATAGGCTACCACTTGTCCTTCTTGCATGAGCACGCATCCAAGCCCTTGCCTTGATGCGTGACAATAGATATCAAAACTTTTACTCACATCTGGCAATACCAACACAGGTGTTGTTGTTAACCTCTTATTTAGCTCCTCAAAACTGTCTTGACAAGCTTGCGTCCATTGGAAAGCTTTTCCCTTCATTAAACAATTCAGTCATAGACTTTGCTATTTTGGAGAAATCCTTGATGAACCGACAGTAACATCCATATAATCCGAGAAAGCTCCTAATTTCCTTAACATTTTGCGGTGGTTCCCACTTTAGAACATCCCTCACTTTTCTTGGGTGAACCGATACTCCTCCTGCAGAGATGATATAGCCCAAAAATGACACTTCCGTTAACCAAAATTGACACTTACTGAATTTGGCATATAATTGGTGTTCCCTCAATTTTTGTAATGTGAGACTCAAATGCTCCTCATGCTCTTCTTTGCTTCTTGAGTAGATCATAATGTCATCAATGAACACCATCAACGAACTTATCCTAGTACTCCATGAAGACCTTATTCATGAGGTACATAAAGTGTGCAGGTGCATTCAATAATCCAAAGGACATAATAGTATAATCATAAGGTCCATACCGTGTCCAAAAGGCTGTTTTGGGTATATCCGACGATCTAATCTTCATTTGGAAATATCCTGACCTCATGTTGATCTTGGAGAAAACACAGGCATCCTTCATTTGATCGAACAAATCCTCTATATGGGGCAGTGTATACTTGTTCTTAATGTCACCTCATTGAGAGCCCAGTAATCCACACACATCATTTGAGATCCATCCTTCTTAGCTACAAAAAGCATTAGTGCTCCCCAAGGTGAAGAGCTTGGGTGAATGAAACCCTTCTCTAGCTGCTCTTGAATTTTGTTCTTGAGCTCCGCTAACTCCATATGAGGCATCATATACGGCCTCTTAGCTATAGGTGTAGTTCCAGCTATTAATTCAATAACAAACTCTATGTCACGATCAGGTGGCATACCTGACTCATTCGGCAACACATCAGAAAACTCACACAACACTGGAATCTCTTCAATTGCTGCACCATACATTTGATTCAGCTCTACTTGCTTTGGTGTGTTGAGATGCTTCAAATTCTATGCTGACTCCTTCCTCATTTATCAACTTTACCATCTTTGTGGCACATTGAATTATCCCATGGTGCTTCCTTAACCAATCCATACCAAGTATTATGTGCAATCATCGTGATTCCAAAACAATGAGGTTGGCAAAGAAGTATACCCTCCTTATTCTAAGGCTTACTTTTGGACATATTATATTCGTCCTCATCTCCCCTCCAGGAGATTTAACCAACAAGGTATACTTCATATGAGATATGAGCAAACTATACTTGGCAACATACTTTGATGCAATGAATGAATGCGAAGCTCCTGAATCAAATAAAATTGTTGCCGGGTTGGAGTTCGCAAGAAACATACCAATCACCATGTCACCCACTTATTGGGCCTCCTCCGTAGAGAGATGGTTCACCTTGCAACAAACAAAATTTTGCAGACCACGGTTACCTTGTGACGCTCCTCCATTCGGTCTTGGGTTTTGTCTCGGGGCATTTTTCCCTTGACCAAGGCCGGACTTAGGGTATTGAGAAGCAAAGTGTCCCACCTCACCACAAGTATAGCACGATCTTGCTGCACCAAAATTGTTTGAGCGATCTTGGTTTTGAGCATTAGCAGGAAAATTAGCGCGGGGCGCTTGAGGAATTGGAGTACAAGGTGCTTGCATAGCGGGGCGTTGCTACATTGGTTGAGCTGGGCACGCTGGAATAGCAGCATGATATGCAGGAGCAGAGGGGTTGTAGTATGGCGCATTTGGTGGTGGAAAGCGGGGGCGAACATTGCTTCCTTGTGGGTGTTCTTGATATGGCATCTTCCTCTTATTTTCTTGCTCCATCTCACGAATCTTGTCCTCAACCACAATAGCTTTGTCCACAAGCTTATGGAAATTTGCATAGTCACAATTGAGCAATTGGACTTGAATCTCATTGTTTAGTCCCCTTATGAACAAATATTGCTTGCAGCTGTCCCGCATGACATCCTCTGGAGCATACCTTGAGAGTTGAGTGAATTTATTGAGATACTCACTCACACACGACTTCCCTTGCCTTAGGTTCTCAAATTCTTGCATCTTTAGGATCATAACACCTTCAAGAACAAAATGAGAATGGAAGCTCTCCTTGAATTCAGCCCAAGTGATCCTTTCCTTATTAGCATGGGGATTGCAAAGCGAGTCCCACCAATCCACAGTTGTTCCAACTAGTTGATGGGAAGCAAAAAGGACATTCTCCGGGTCATTACATTGGAAAATAGCGAGCTTCTTCTCCACAGATTTCAGCCAATCATCAGCTTTCATAGGATTAATGGCTTGAGCAAAGGTAGGTGGCCTAGTCCTCATAAACTCTCCGAATCTGTTATGAGGCGTTGGGGGTGGCGGTGGTGGAGGCATATGTGGCTGATTCTGATTATTGGCCTGCAGCTGTCCTAAAGTTTGCATCACGGTTTGCATAAGTTGATTCTGCATAGACATCAACCACTTCTGGTTGCTATCCTCAGGTCCAAGTCCATTGTTGTTCTTAGGTGCCCTGTTGTTCTCCTCATACTCATTTGCATTCCTTTGGTTGCGGGTCCTCGATATCTGAAGAAAGAGCAAGAGATAGAAGAATTTAGAAAACATCTCCAACTATATTCATCAAGGGATATGAAACTAAGCAACCACCTATATAAGCCAATATGGATGTGGCAAGTGCTATAGCATCCCATGATCCTCTAATAAGCACAAAAGCAATCATTACATAACAATCAGCACAACAAGCAAACCTCAGCCGTTCCAAAGTGTTCCTATGTGCTCTAAAGTGTCCTTTCTATCAAGGCTGCATCCTACGGTCAACCAGTGGCTCTGATACCAATTTGTGACGCCCAATTTCAAAAATAAACCAAGTGCAACGCATATGTGGTCAAGGATGTTCAACACACATACACGAGTGCATCACAAACGATATACAAAAAATTACCACAACACAAGCTAGTAAATAAATACTTTTATTACAATATTCAAAAAATCCTCAAATTACAAACTCTAATGATCATTACTAATCATAAAACTAATACCGCAGCGGAAATAATCTAAGCATTAAGCAACTAAGCAAATGGGGTAGCACAGCTCCAAGCATAACCACAGGCAAGTCGACGGCAGCACACAACCTAGTACTCTACATTATCCTCAGGGTACTCCCAAACATCACCTGAAACTGTTGGTCGGGGAATTGCAAGGGTGAGCACATGTCATACTTAGCAAGTGTGGGAAAATAATGACATGTAGCTTAAATAAGAAAGTGATAATAAATAATGGCTATTTGCTGAAAAGTACATTTAAAACATATAAAAAGAATACTAAGATGTCTAAGTGAATTAATCCTATTATCCCAAATAAACATAATAATTCATATCCATCATTCTCAATTACCATCAATAATTCTCCATCTATATATCAGATTCTTACCATCATCATTAACCATGCCCATTTATCACAATCCAGTCCATAATAATAACCAAACCATCCCAAGTTCACTCTAATCATGTAGGTCATCCTGGTGCTCTTAACCGGGAGCACGACTTTCATGATAGTTTTTAACACTCTGCAGAAGTTGTACTGCTTTACCCACAAGTTCGTGATTCATCACCCGTCGGTGACTAAAGGAAACCTCCATTATGCCGAATACACTACCGTAGGTGTATGGCTAAGAGATCACAAAATAGCCTTTTCAAAGGGACTACCAGCATATTCAGACCCACTAAGATTTCACTGGTGGTGATGCCTCCAACTGAGCACATCCAACCAAGGTGAATGTGGCTTAGAGGGGGGGGGGCTGAATAGGCCTTTTTGAACTTTGTCGGAACCTGCAACACTTAACAACCAAATCAAAACTCGAGATATCGGACTAGTCCGGTCAAGTGCGTTCTAGTCCGGCGTGTCGTGTTCTAGTTCGGCGTGTACCGACTAGGTTTATCAAGTTTGATCGATTAATTTGATTCTAGGATGTATGCAGCAGAATATACTTGTAATTTAAGTGTTGCACAACTTTGAACTAGGTTGTATCACAAGTCAATCTTATATTTAATGTTTCAACGTAAAGTAAGCAAGATTAATTGAAATCCTAGATTGATATGATGTATAAGAATGATGAGCGCAAAGAAATAACACAAGAATTTATCCTGTGGTTCGGTTCCCACAGAGGCAACCTACTTCCACATTGAGGAGTCCATAAAAGGACCCGGTCTTCTCCAACCCTACCCTCATCGGATCGCCACGAAGGCCAATCCTCTTCACTTATCACAAAGGGTAAATAACCAAATTCAAGGGTCCTTCTCACTCATTGAGGGCTCCCCAAGATTACAACAAGAACTTCACAATGAACACACTCGAAAGATTATAATGAAAATCACAGGAGTGTGTTAGGGAATCAAACCAAGATCTCAAGAGTGATGAATCATGTCTCTCCAATGTTCCAAAGTGTATACTCAAGGGATTGATCTTTGTGGCTTTTGATTTCGTGTAGAGATGTGTCTTTGAGGCTCTTGGAAGGTGTGACGGTGCATGGGTCCGAGAGTTGAAAGTTGGGTCGTGCACATCTATATACATGGGATTTCTAAAAGTGACCGTTAGGGTTTAGGAATATCGTACTAGTCCGTGGTGGACACCGGACTAGTCCGGTGTGCTGTGTGTAGCAAACCCTAAGTGTCTCGAAATATCGAACTAGTCCGGCTAGAAGCAGACTTGTCCGATTTCGCTTCTGGAAATCTTCGGACTAGTCCGATAATTATCAGACTTGTCTGGATCAGTGAAACCCTATGTGAATTAGGTGACAAGTCCGCACTTGGAGGACTTGTCCGATTTAGGTCAAAGGGTTTTCGGACTAGTCCGTGCCAATATCGGACTTGTCCGATTTACATCAGAATGATATCGAACCAGTCCGTTGTGTGGTCGAACTTGTCCGATTTTGTGCAACTTGTGAAGTGTTTTGAGGACTAGTCCGCACTAGGGATGACTAGTCCGATTCTAGTTAGAGAGATATCGTACTAGTCTGTGGTGATATCGGACTTGTCCAATCTTGTGCAGAGAGATATCGGACTAGTCCGGTGTCAGTCGGACTAGTCCGGTCCTGTATAAACTTGTGCAATGTGTGTGATTATTTGTGCTTGAGATCTTGGAGTGTGTTTCCTTAACACACACCATACAAAATGATCTACTACACTTGTTCCTTGAGCTCTTTTCCACATTGCTCCTCATTCTCCCTTCTTTTTGACACTTTGCTTATTTTCCCATTAAAACCTGTGCTCATCTCAACAAAGTAGTTAGGATCTCATTTGCTTGTCATAAATCATCCAAAACCCACAAGGGATTCCTAGATGCACTTTCAATCTCCCCCTTTTTGGTGATTGATGACAACCAATTGAGATTTCACAAAATATGATAAAAAGTTGAGATTTTCATAAAGTA
Organism: Tuctoria greenei; assembly: GCA_036927565.1. Lineage (NCBI taxonomy): Eukaryota > Viridiplantae > Streptophyta > Magnoliopsida > Poales > Poaceae > Tuctoria > Tuctoria greenei. The sequence goes on along the minus strand of JAYESD010000010.1, from coordinate 9,694,932 downwards.
TGCACATATGAGTCTAAAATACATCAAGCAATGAAAACAAGATCCATATGTGCATTCTTTATGGTGAGATGCATAATTAAGTGCATTGAAACAATGAGAATGACATAATTGACATTAATACACCAACAACAAGTATATATGTCATTCTAGGAGCAAAATCATAGATTTCATCAATTACTTCATAAGTAGTTCAAAACATTGCATCACAGGACCATAAGCATCATAAGAGCATATTAAAAAGTTTTACAACCCACAAAATAGACAAAAAAGCATAAAAGGAAGCTCTCCTCGCATCCTACAGCTAAGACCTAAGACCTAAGACTCCCCCTCAATCTCTCCCCCTTTGGCATCAAGACACCAAAAAGAAGGAGAGGAGGGACCTAAAGTCTTCATGCCTCGTTGTCGATCCTCTCATCGTCTTCATCTTCATCTTCGAGGTAATGAGGAGGAGGAGGAGGAACAGAGCCACTCGAGCCCCCGATGCCGAAATAGGCAAGCTCGGAGGGAGTCAAGGGCCCGAGCTTGGTGTAGTCAGAATCAGAATCTTTAGAGATTACTGGAGATCCAATGGGATCGATCTCCAGTTTTTGGCAAATCTGCTTCACATTTGCCTTGACATACTTTATGTCTTCCTTTCTTCTCTTGTTAAGCTTGTGGGCCTTCACCTCGGCCTTTTTGAAGGAGGAAAAAATAGCAGCCAGGTACTTGAATATGCCACTTGCAGATCCTTTTTGAGGAGCTGCCCTAGTGGCAGGGGCAGCCCTGACATATCCACTTGCTCTCGCTGGAGCCTCTTCACTAGAAGCAGGAGACGGAGCAGCTTGAACATTTGCTTGTTGAGGATTTTGAGGCCTCAATGGTGTGTGCTCCACATCTTTGACGAATTTGATGCCTGTGACCTTCTCAATTATGAACATGAGGTAGGGGGCATAGCCACAGGATCTGTTGGGGGTGCTAGAGATGTTGACCATATCGTTCCAGATATAGTCACACACATCAAACTTGCGGTCCTTGCTTATGACCTTCATCAAGGTCCGGAGATAGCCCTGTACACTCCCTGCATCCCCATCCTTTGGGGCAATTGTCTTCCTTAGCACTCTGTTAAGCACCACAAAGAAGGGCTTCATGTTTTTTGTGGAGGGAAGGATGAACTTGGAGTTGGGCTCATAGAGGAACTTCATCCTATCCTTTTCCAAGACCCCAAGGCTGTGGATCACCAGCAAGTCATTGTCGGTGTTCTCCAGGTGGAGGAGACTGGCAAACTCGTCGTAGGTAATGGTGTACTTGGATCCGTGAGTCATCCAAGTCACACGGTCCTCCTCATCACTGGCGAAGTGACAAGTAGCATTGAATTGAGCTATCACTTCATCATTCCAGTTGTACTTGAAGGCGAAGAGGTCCTTCAAGCCATGTCTATCAGCTGCCCTGATCACCTCATCAAATGCGGAGCATCTCTTCCTCTCAAGATGTGCCCAATCTATCCACTGACTGCGCACTACAGGTGTCTTTATGGGGAGGTAGACAGACTTGTAAAAGTCTGCATGGAAGTTGCTCCAGAATCTTCCATCGGCAGCTTGCTTCGGACGGCTGTAGCAATCCACATCCCTGAACTTTGCAGCTGAGTCACTGCCCTTCCCGTTGAACCTTTCTTCTGTGGGATCCCGAGCCCCTTGCTTCGGAGCTGACATCTTTAGAGGGCCAATCGGGCCCGTTGCGATCCCTTTGCCTTTTCCCTTTGCTTGGCAAGCACTTGCCGAGCTAGGGCCACCACAAGTAGAAGCTCTAGAAGCAGGCACCTTGCATCAAGTCGTCCTTTTCCAAGACTGAGGAGGGGAGGGGGCTGGCTCGGAAGGGTGCTTCTTGTTTTGGCCCGTCGAGGACCGAAGTAGGGCTTCTTGGTCCATCTCGGCTTTGAAGTCGGAAACATCGTCGTGAGAGTTTGACATGCCCTGAGAATGGATTGTACAAGGCATGGGTGAGAAAGGATAACAAGAAATTGCATTGAGGAAAAAACAGGTTAGGTTTGAGTTTAGAAAAATTGGACAAGTCCAGTGTTCAGGCACGGACTAGTCCGGGTGACCGGACTTGTCTGTGCATGGACCGGATTAGTCCGGTATTCATCCTCAAAAACCTAAGCAATGAGACAAATGGTGATTCCTAATGCACAACTATCTTAGAATCAATGTAATACATCAAGGAAGCATGTATATAGTGAGAGATGCTAGGCTATTCGATCAACAATGAAGAAAATGGAGATTTCTAGGGTTTGGGGAAAAATTTATCGAAAAATTGCTTGAATCTCGGAGAGGAGGGTGCTGAAGGCCGGACAAGTCCGTGAACTTCAATCCCTATGCGAAGAAGATCAATTTCCACCCAAACTTGCGAAGTTTTGATGGAGGAATCAATAAATCGCCTTAGGGAGCTCGAGCGTGGAGAGAGAAGGATTGAGGCAAGTGTGGGGGGTGAGGAAATTAGGGTTTGGCGGCGGCTAGGGTTATGAACACGAAAAATCGGACAAGTCCGAAAATGATCGGACTAGTCCGAACTTTTCCAGAGGCTATATCGGACTAGTCCGTGGTCTGTCGGACTAGTCCGACCTAACTGGCGCTTTGCGGACTAGTCTGCACGTGCGGACTAGTCCGGGTAACGACGGACTAGTCCGTGGTCACCAGGGAAGAAATGCCTAGCCCATTCGTATATATTTGAAGGTACTTATTTAGAAGATAGGGAGGCAAATCAATCAAATATTCTTGCTGAATATGATCAGTAAGCATACAACAATCAAGCAATGACCATAATTCACCAAGATCTAGTAATTGACATAGTTTTTCAGAGAAAATTGAGAAAGATGATTTTCACAATCCAATCAACATATTTTGAAGAATTCATACAGGTATGCAAATTTTCAAGCCACATTCCGAGCATCAAGGATATATAGTTCATTTCGAAGCTCGCAAAAGCGCTTTTCATCAAGTGGCTTGGTGAATATGTCGGCTAATTGCTTTTTGGTGTTGACATGGGAAATGGCTATATCTCCTTTCATGGATTGGTCTCTCAAGAAGTGATGTCAGATGTCTATGTATTTGGTTCTAGAGTTCTCAACTGGATTATGGGCAATTTTAATGGCACTCTCATTATCACAAAGGAGTGGAATACGATTCATATTGTAACCGTAATCCCTTAGAGTTTGTGACATCCAAAGGAGTTGCGCACAATAACTCCCGACTGCAATATACTCTGCTTTGACTGTGGATATGGCAATGGAGTTTTGTTTCTTGGAGGACCAAGAAACTAGGGATCTACCTAGGAATTGGCATGTACCGGAGGTACTTTTTCTATCTACTTTGCATCCGGCATAATCTGCATCAGAGTAACCAATGAGATTGAATTTGGAGCCTTTTGGATACCAAAGACCAAGGTTGGGTGTATGAACTAAATATCTCAAGATCCTTTTTACGGCTGTCAAGTGACACTCCTTAGGATTGGCTTGAAATCTTGCACACAAACATACACTCAACATAATGTCTGGCCTAGATGCACATAAGTATAGTAAAGATCCAATCATGGAGCAATATACCTTTTGATTGATGCTAGGTCCATCTTCATTGAGATCCAAGTGGCCATTCGTTGCCATGGGAGTCTTTATGGGTTTTGCCTTGTACATTCCAAACTTCTTGAGTATGTCTTGAGTGTACTTAGTTTGGCTTATGAACGTTCCTTACTTTTGTTGCCTCACATGGAATCCCAAGAAGTACTTTAACTCTCCCACCATAGACATCTCAAACCTATCTGTCATAATTTTACTAAACTCCTCACAAAAAGATTTGTTAGTTGAACCAAAGATTATATCATCAACATAGATTTGACAAACAAAGAGATCATTGTCAAAGTTATTTGTAAACAATGTATAATCTACTTTACCGATCTTAAAGCCATTTTCAATTAAGAAATCTCTAAGACACGCATACCAAGCTCTAGGAGCTTGTTTGAGGCCGCAGAGAGCCTTACGCAATTTAAATACGTGGTCGGGGAAGTCTTCATCTTCAAACCCGGGGGTTGCTCCACATACACCTCCTCCTTGATTGGTCCGTTGAGGAAGGCGCTTTTCACATCCATTTGATAGAGCTTGAAATCATGGTGAGTAGCATATGCAAGTAATATTCTAATGGACTCAAGTCTAGCTACGGGAGCAAATGTTTCATTGAAATCCAAACCTTCGACTTGTGAATACACTTTGGCCACAAGTCGTGCCTTGTTCCTTGTCACCACCCCGTGTTCGTCTTGTTTGTTGCGGAAGACCCATTTGGTGCCGACGACGTTGGATTTGGGTCTTTCGACTAGTTCCCACACCTTGTTTCTTTTGAAATTGTTGAGTTCTTCTTGCATGGACACTACCCAATCCGGATCCTTCAATGCATCCTCAACCCTGCGTGGTTCCAAAAAGGACACAAACGAGTAATACTCACAAAAATTAGCTATGCGAGATCTAGTAGTTACTCCCTTTTGGATGTCAGTGATGATGTTGTCGATTGGGTGATCCCTTTGGACGCATTGGTATACTCTTGGGTGTGGTAGCTGTCATGAATCTTCATGATCATCTTCTTCTCCCCCTAAATGGTTGTCCTCATTTATTTGTTCATCATATTCACTTTCTTGAGGTTGATCTTGTATGGAAGCTCCCCCTTGATCATTGGTATCCTCTTGTGGTTCGTTTTCCTCATGCATATGTAGAGGTGGCTCTTGTGGTCGAACTTCGCCTAACACCATTCTTCTCAATGCTTGACAAGGAGCTTCTTCTTTATCTAGCACACATGGATCAACTTGCTCATTTTGGGAGCCATTAGTTTCATCGAACACTACGTCACGTGCTACTTCGACAAGTCCGGAGGTCTTGTTGTAGACACGATAGGCATAAGTGTTCGAATCATAACCAAGCAAGAAACCTTCATCAGATTTCGAAGCGAACTTTGAAGTCCTAGGCTTCTTGTTCAAAATATAGCATTTGGAACCGAAAACTCGAAAATATGAAATATTAGGCTTGTTACTGGTGAGTAGCTCATAGGATGTCTTCTTGAGTAGTCGATGAAGATAAAGTCGATTTATGGTCTGGCAAGCGGTGTTGACCGCTTCCGCCCAAAATCGATTCGAGGTCTTGTACTCATCGAGCATTGTTCTTACCATCTCTATGAGGGTTCAGTTCTTTCTTTTGGCAACTCCATTTTGTTGAGGGGAGTATGGAGCTGAAAACTCGTGCTTTATGCCTTCTTCATCTAGGTACTCCTCCACTTGTGTGTTCTTGAACTGTGTGCCGTTGTCGCTTTGAATGTTCTTGATTGTCAATGAGAATTCATTTTGAGCTCGCTTGAAGAACTTCTTGAGTATTCCTTGTGTTTCTGACTTATCATGTAAAAAGAAAACCCAAGTGAAGCGAGAAAAATCATCAACAACTACTAAACCATATATGTTACCGCCGATGCTTATGTAAGCAATTGGACCAAATAAGTCCACATGAAGTAGCTCGAGCGGTCTTGTTGTAGTCATGACGTTCTTAGCGGGATGAGGTGCTCCAACTTGTTTCCCGGCTTGGCACGTGCTACAAGGCCATTCTTTCTCAAAGACAACATCCTTCAAACCTCGGATGTGATCGCCCTTGAGGAGTTTTTGAAGATTCCTCATACCAACATGTGCTAGCCGTCTATGCCACAACCAACCCATGTTTGTTTTTGCAATCAAGCATGTATCAAGTTCGGCTTTATCCTTGTTGAAGTCAACAAGATAAAGCTTTCCCTTTAACATACCCTTGAAGGCAATGGAACCATCACTCCTCCTAGAGACGGTCACGCCCTCGTTAGTGAACAAGCAATTATAACCTTTGTCACATAATTGAGATATGGACAGCAGGTTATAATCTAAGGAATCAACATGTAATACATGAGAAAGAGTATGTTGTGGTGATATGGCAATTTTACCGGTACCGAGCACCTTTCCTTGACTATTGTCTCCAAAATAGATGCCCTCGCTTGGATCCTCATTTGCTTCATACTCAACGAACATTCTTCTTTCTCCGGTCATATGATTGGTGCAGCCACTGTCTAGCACCCATTTTGATCCACTGGAGGAATGGGCCTGCAAAAACAAATTATGCCTTGGTTTTAGGTACCCAAGCTTGCTTGGGTCCTTTTAGGTTAGTCACAAGGGATTTGGGCACCCACACATGAGACTTGGTGTTCCCATGGCGTGGCCCAACATAATGAGCATAAACTTTTCCATAATTACTTCTCATTAAGACATAAGATGCATCGAAAGTTCTAAATAGCAACTATTGTTGTTTATACACAGGACTAGTCTGGGAGACCGGACCTGCCCAGATCCCGACCGGACTAGTCCGGTGATCATGCGTGTTGTATTCATTAATTTTTGATTTTCCAGTTTGAAAGAGTCTTCCCTTTACAAAGACATTGCTATCCTTTTTATTCTTATGGCTTCTAGCTTGTTGCTTTGTACCATAAGAGTAACCAATGCCATATTTAAATTTGGAGGTCTTGTGACCAAGTATGCACTACGTGCATATTTGATCTTCTCCTTGTCAAATATGCCATTTTGTGAAGGATGCTTGTCCTTGGTAGAGGTTTACTTGTCTTTCAAACTGGTGTCAACTTTACCACATGTCCAAGTAGAAGCAACTTGAGTTTTAATAGGTTGAGAGGGTGAGCTTGAAGAGGATGAAGGGTCACGTTGCTTGAGTGACTCAACTTGCACTTCAAGGATCTTGTCAACCTTGATTAGGTTAGCAAGTTCTTCCTTGACTGTAGCATTTGAGTCGCTTAACTCCAAGCAAGCTTCCTTGCTTGAAGCTAATTCATGTTCTAGTGACTTGCTTTGCTCCTTTTCAAATTCTAGAAGCTTGTCAAGTTCGACAAATTCCTCCTTTTGGGAGATAATCATGTCTTCTTGACGATGTATCAACTTCTCCTTCTGAACAAGTTGATCAAGAAAAAATTTCATTTTAGTGGCTGTTTTCTTATCTAACCCAATGAGCATATCTTCATTATCACTATTAATTTCACCATCACTGGAATAAGAATGCATGGAAGAGGGTTTTGTTGTTACCTTGCATTTACCTTTCTTTGCCATGAGGCAAGTGCCGTTCCCCTTCCATGCGCCAAGTGTAGGGAAGAGAGTGGACTTCTTGGATGTCTTCTCGATGGCTATGCTAGCCATCTCTTCTTCTTCTTCCGATGAGGACTCATCATTTGAGTCCCACTCTTTCCCTATATGCACTTGTTCGGATTGTTTCTTCTTCTTGAAGAATTTCTTTGGTTGAGGCTTGGCTTCTTTGGTCTTTTTCTTGTTCTCTTCATATGGGCAATCAACTATAAAGTGGCTATACTCACCAAAATTATAGCATGCCCACCTCAACTTTGGCTTTGATCTTTCCTTGTATTTTCCTTCACTTGATTTCGCGCCTTGTCTCTTCTTCATCATCTTCTTGAATTTCTTCATGAATAGTATCATGTCATCTTCATTCAAGTCACCGCTTTCATCATCACCGTCTTCTTCAAGTTGAGCTTCTCGAGCTTCTTTAGACAAGGGCTTAAGGGTGGACATTAGAGCGACCCCTTTCTTCATTGCCGAGGTGAGGTCGGCAATTTTCTTAACATGTTTAGCTTGTTTTTCCATCATCTCAAAGTTGATGATTTTCCCAAGTAGCTCATCCGGGGTCATTCTCTTGTGTTTGGGGCTTTCTTGTATCATTGAGCACAAGGTGACATTGTGAGGCATGAAGGCTCTAAGGATGAGCTTCACTACCTCATGTTCGTTCCACTTCTTGCTTCCGTATGGTGGCACCTTGTTGATGAGCGTCTTTAATCGGTTGTACATGTCTTGTGGCGACTCATCTTCTTCAATTGTGAACCTTCCCATCTCGCCTTCAATCATCTTGGTCTACGCTTCTCGCACATGACGATCGCCTTCATGTGCAGTTTGCAGTGTATCCCATATTTCTTTTGCTATCTCGAGTCCATCCACTTTTGTAAACTCATCACGACTGAGCGATGAAGTAATGACTGCAACAGCTTGAGCATTTCGATGGATGGCTTGCTCTTGGCTCGGTGTGAGCTCCTCATCATCATCCGGGATATCTATTCCTGTGCATACTATGTGCCATAAACTTGGATTTAGAGAAATCAAATGCATTTTCATATTTTGCCTCCACATTGAGTAATCATTGCCATCAAAGTGTGGGGCTTTTCCAAGAGGAATGATAGATAGTGATTGTTGCTAGAATTTGGGCGATCATAGTTAAAAGGATATCGGGAGTAGTCAGTGTGACTACTCCCCTTCTTTCTCTTTTCATCTTCGATTTTCACTTTTCCCTTGGAAAGGGTTTTCTTCCTTAGGAGCGCCTTGAGTTCCAGCGTCTCCTCATCGTCATCCTCGAAGTCTTGAATGGCATCGAGGAGTTTTTTCAATTTCTGGTTCTTGTCTTCATCAACCTTCTCTTGGTTGTTGCTCTTGTGTACGTCTTTCATGTCCGACATGATCTCTTCGAGCGATTAGTCTCCTTCTTGAAGAACCTGCTCTGATACCAATTGAATGTGGCCTAGAGGGGGGGTGAATAGGCCTTTTTGAACTTTGTCGGAACTTGCAACACTTAACAACCAGATCAAAACTTGAGATATTGGACTAGTCCGGTCAAGTGCGGACTAGTCCGGTGTGTACCAACTAGGTTTATCAAGTTTGATCGATTAATTTGATTCTAGGATGTATGCAGTGGAAATATACTTGTAATTTAAGTGTTGCACAACTTTGAACTTGGTTGTATCACAAGTCAATATTATATTTAATGTTTCAACATAAAGTAAGCAAGATTAATTGAAACCCTAGATTGATATGATGTATAAGAACAATGAGCACAAAGAAAGAACACAAGCAATTTATCCCGTGGTTCGGTTCCCACAGGGGCAACCTACATCCACGTTGAGGAGTCCACAAAAGGATTGGGTCTTCTCTAACCCTACCCTCATTGGATCACCACGAAGGCCAATCCTCTTCACTTATCACAAAGGGTAAATATGAAAATTCAAGGGGCCGTCTCACGCGTTGAGGGCTCCCCAAGATTACAACAAGAACTTCACAACGAACACACTCGAAAGATTACAATGAAAATCACAGGAGTGTGTTAGGGAATCAAACCAAGAGCTCAAGAGTCATGAATCGTGTCTCTCCAATGTTCCTAAGTGTATCCTCAAGGGATTGATTTTGGGCTTTTGATTTCATGGAGAGATGTGTTTTTGAGGCTCTTGGAAGGTGTGACAGCGCAAGGGTTCGAGAGTTGAAAGTTGGGTCGTGCACATCTATTTATATGGGGTTTCCAAAAGTGACTGTTAGGATTTAAGAATATCGTACTAGTCCGTGGTGGACACTGGACTAGTCCGGTGTGTTGTGTGTAGCAAACCCTAAGTGTCCCAAAATATCGGACTAGTCCGGCTAGAAGCAGACTTGTCTGATTTCGCTTCTGGAAATCTTCAGACTAGTCTGATAATCATTGAACTTGTCCGAATCAGTGAAACCCTAAGTGAATTAGGTGACAAGTCCGCACTTGGAGTACTTGTCCGATTTAGGTCAGAGGGTTTTCGTACTAGTCTGTGCCAATATCGGACTTGTTCGATTTACATCAGAATGATATCGGACGAGTCCGTTGTGTGATCGGACTTGTCCGATTTTGTGCAACTTGTGAAGTGTTTTGATGACTAGTCCGCACTAGGGAGGACTAGTCCGATTCTAGTCAAAGATATATTGGACTAGTCCGTGGTGATATCAGACTTGTCCGATCTTGTGCAGAGAGATATCGGACTAGTCCGGTGTCAGTCGGACTAGTCCGGTCCTGTATAAACTTGTGCAATGTATGTGATTATTTGTGCTTGAGATATTGGGGTGTGTTTCCTTAACACACTCAATACATAATGATCTACTACACTTGTTCCTTGAGCTCTTTTCCACATTGCTCCTCATTCTCCCTTCCTTTTGACACTTTGCTTATTTTCCCATTAAAACCTGTTTCATCTCAACAAAGTAGTTAGGATCTCATTTTCTTGTCATAAATCATCCAAAACCCACAAGGGATTCCTAGATGCACTTTCACAAGGGCCCCCCTATTGTGCCGTTCGGATCCCAGTGCAGTCCTGCCACTATTGCAAACCCAACTGACTCCCATTCCCTGCTCCTCAAAATGATCCGAACAATGTTGGCAATACACCTAATTAATTGGCTAAGCCAAACCAAACTTGGCCTTGTGGTGGCTTTGTTGCCTTGGCATATTCTCGCATGAACCGATCCTTAGATATAAATCAAGCAAAACCACCATAACATCCAACCCAGTCCACAATCCATGTCTGCTTTGATCTCCCAAGTCCTATGTTACCAATTAATCATGTTCCTTAATTCATATCATCCATAGGTTCATTAATTCATAACTAAGCCATCTGGTTGGTTTCCCATCCCAATTAATAAGAGCAAAGCAAAAAGGTAAAAACATCCTTCTTGACTCTTTACAATATATTCCAAGCGACAAGGATGGTCAAAAAAGTCTAGTAAACCCCTATCATGGGTTTCCCATCAATTTGACACAACCATACAATTTTGCAAACAAAACCATTTAAAAACAGGATCAAAATGATCAAGGACACTTTCCTTGCTCTTGAGATTGGTTAGGATCAAAAGCTTTGAAGTTCTGGTGCTGGAGGTCCTCGACAGCACCCTTTAGAGCAATACCTTCTATTCTGTGAAACAAACATACAAAACAAACATTACAATCAATAAATGCTAATGTATTACTCAATATGCCATGACATGCATGAAAGGTGCAATTATGGGGTAATGCATGTTATCAAGTTGCTATAGTTGCTTACTAACTAACTACAATTAATTCATGGTTGAACAAGTTCCAAGTCCTCCTTCCTCCTCCTTCTTCTCCTCGCGGTGGAGCTTCTTGATGGCAGCTTTCACGAACTAGGGTTAAGGGTTTCTCCTGATGTTGCAAAGAGATGAAAGGGTGGGTGGTGGGGTGTTTATATAGGGTGGAAGTGGTAGGGTTGTGTAGAGTCCAAGTATAAGGCGGTGGAGGCCTTGGTGGGGTCCCACATGGGCTCCACAGGGGTTGGGCATGATATTCTTTGGCCCACTTAAGGCAAATACCCAAGGGCCCATCGTGGAGGAAAAACAGAGTCCGAGTTGGGCACACCAGACTAGTCCGAAGTGAGTCCGGACAAGTCCGATATGGAATAGAAGGTTGAACGGATAGGTCCAGTTGAAGTCTGGACAAGTCCGATCAGTTCTAGAAAGCAAAACGGACAAGTCCGGTAAGGGGCCGGACAAGTCTGGAGGTTTGTCCATTTTTCAAAACCAGACCAAAATTGAGGAATTATAGGAAAACTCCAAAAGTTTCTAGTAATGAAATTGGACTAGTCCGTACATGAGAACGGACAAGTCCGAACAATAATAGAAGCATTTTCGGACTAATCCGGGGCAAAAAGTGGATAAGTCTGGAAAACAGTAGAGAGTACATCGGACTAGTCCGGGGTCCAATCCGTACAAGTCCCGGGTCCAATCCGGACAAGTCCGCACTGATACAGGTTTTAAATGCTATCTTTGTTCTAATTCGTTTTAAACTTGTTCCTTTATGTGTTGCTTAATGTTAAACATGTATAAGATTGTATGCAATGCATGATACATGAAAATGAGAGTGTTACAAGACCTTATGTTCTAGGATGTTCCTTCCATATCCTAGGATTCCTATTGCTTCATAAACACCTTGTGATCCTTTCCTTGCAATATTGCCACCTTTTGTTGAGATTTGTAGAAAAATCGCATAGTTAGTGTTTAACACTGGGTGGTCCGAACTAGTCCGAACCAAGGACGGACATGTCCGTTCTGGACCGGACTAATCCGGCCAAGGACCGGACACGTCTGACCTAACTTAGGGTTAACTCCTAACTTTTGTGGATTTGTTGCACTTCTATCGCAATACCTTGTTTGTTCTCATCTCATATCCTCTTATTATCATTCTTTCAGCATTTCTTGGCGCGACGAATCTCCTCTTTTCCATCCGAAAAAGGAGGTGAGTCGTCAAGAGGTGTATCGCCGAAGGGATGCGGAGAATGCAGCCATAGCTCAAGATCTAGCTCGTCGTGAAGCTAGAACAAAGAAGCATGACTGTGATGTAGCACAAGCGCGGGCAACCGAAGAACAAGCTGGTACAAGGAAGAGAATAGTCACAGTTGATGAGAAGCAAAGGGCCGATAAAGGAAAAGGTCCCATTGTTGAGAGCAGTTCAGCTAAGAACAAGGCAAAGGCCCCAACAAAGAAGGTGCTATCCAAGAAGGCACCTCCAAGGAAGAAGGCCCTAGCTGGTAGGGGTTTGGTCATTCCTGACCATCTCGTGGGGTCAAGTGCTTCACCGCAAGGCCCCATTGGACCCTTGGTCATGACTGAGCCTATGTATGACCCCAACCACCAGTGTGATCTCGCAAGCAACATATTACAAGGGAAAGGGTCAGAGAAGGTCAAAAGATTGAGATTGAAGGGTCCCTACAAGTATGAGAAGGCCACTGCGGATCATCGTTTTTGTTGTGATTTTCATTGCAATTATTATCGCTTGGTCTACTTATCGAAGAGGACACTAGTGGCAGATGCTCAGTGGGCTGATTGGGCATATATGGAAAGAAGAACCATCAAGCCTTCAGTGCAGTAATTCAGGCTGTTGAGCACCATGGACTCAAGGAGCTGCTTGGGTTCAAATACAGTTAGAACACAGAGGTGGTAGCTCAATTTTACACCACATCCTACTTCTCCACCTTTGGAGATAGGAAGATTAGTTGGTTGACCGATGGAGTCCAATACTCCATCCTCTATGATGAGTTTGCGAAGACATTGGTCTTGAGGAGTTCCTAAGCTATGATTTGATCATTCACAACCTCAAGGCTAGGGATTTGGGGGAGATGGAGTTCATGTACGGAAGTGGTTTCTACAATCCCCCTACAAGCAAGATTCTCCGCCCCTTATTAAGTGTGCTCAATAGGGTATTGAGGAAAACTCTAGCACCTAAGGATGGGGACGCAGGCATGATACAAGGCAACCTCCGACACTTGATGAGATTGATTGTGGAAGATGAAAAATTCAATGTCTTTGACTATATCTACAATGACATTTTAAACATATCCCACACTCCCAACCGCTCATGTGGATATACTTCCTTCATCATGTGCTTGATAGAGAAAGTCTCAGGGTTGGAGTTTGTAAAGGACATTTGTTGAGGTGTAGCAACGACACTTCCCCCGGTACTACTTAGAAGTAGTCTGCGGAGGTTCGTATTTAGGCGGGGCGCTAAACAAGATCCAAGAACGAGGTGACACAGGAGTTTTACATGGTTCGGGCCGCCTGAGCACAATACCCTACTACACGGGATATGTGTTGTTTGCATGAGAATGCTTAAGCATGAGCTTAGTTGTGTATGCTTTTCTTCCATCGTGCAACACAACCCTTTTATATGCCAATGACTGGTTGTTACATTGCGCCAGGACCCGACACGTGGCCTTGACCGTATTAACCACCCTATACACGATCTACAGGAATAAATATGGTTAATAACGTGTTAACGTGCCTTGATGGTTGCGTTACCAGTCTTGATAGCCTCCTGATCAAGCGTCATTAACACAAAGTTAAAGACATGTTAACTAGGTATTGCAATGGCAGTTTTAGTGCCCTTAAATGTCAGTGCCATTGAAGATCTTGGAGTCCTTTCATTGTAGACGTATATCCAGACACCTAACACGTGTCAACATCGGAGATTCCCTCAGCAGGATGTAGGTCCGGTGTTATAGGACACGTGGCAGCACTGGAGCTTCCCTCAACTGGGAGGCAGGTCTAGCACTGTGGGACACATGGCAGCGCTAGAGCCACCCTAAGGAGGGAGGCAGATTCGACACTGTGGAACACATGTTGCCTCCAAAAGTCCACAATACTATAAGGTGGAACTCAACTCGTCTTCTTGTGGTACGAAGAGATACCTCGTATGCAGGGTATCGACAGTGGCCCCCGGGCCAATCTCTGGTGAAATTGTGAGGTTTCGATGTCAGAGGTGGGGCCATTATCTCTCCCGTGATGTTGCTTCAGCTTTCCTCTTGGGACACGCGACCCTTCTTGATTCGGTAGGTGAGATACATGACGTGTCGATTTCACACAATTGAAGGACGCTGGTTCCCAATACGATTTTCGTATCAATTCCCAGACAATCTCTGTAGCCCTGATAGGTTGCCGTAGTTGGGTTTCCGACTTCTCATCACGACAACAGTTCATTTGGTGTGACTTCTTCAGAAAAGTGGACCAGGGCCCCTTTTCTCATTGACAAGGTAACTTTATTGAGCGTAATCAAGGTCCGAATGCAGTTGCCATACAAGCGTTTTAGAGGCTTAATAAAGGGAGAGGCTTTGTAAGGGGAGATAACTCTTAGGCATCGACCTGTTCTTGTGTATAGAGTTCTCCGCTTGGATCCTTGCATCGCGCTCCCACTTTTGCTCCACTTTGCGGCGATGGAACTCGGACCCCCCCCCCCCAGCAAGCTTGTAAGCGAGAGGGATCTTACAACAGTCTGGAACTGATGGGCTGGTAGTGTGACTACTTCAACAATGCTATTCACTGCAACAAGCTCTCGTTCAAGAAGGAGTGCCCGACGACATTTTCTATCTCTCAGCATATGCCATGGTTTGGCTGGTTCCGCCAGTGTCCAACTTCTTGCTAATGCTGCTGGAATCATACGGGCTCCAACTGCAGCATCTCAGCCCTCACTCGATCTTGCTGGTGCCAATCTTCGTCCACTTCTGCGAGATGTGGGTAGGCGTGCCACCCTGTGTGCCGCTATTTTGGACCTTCTTCACACTCCGAGCGATAGGCAAATATAACAACCTCTTGGGATTCTACTACTTTGTAAGATGTAGGAATCACCCATACAAGTACATCAAGTCCTTTCCTTCCGGAAAGTGCGAGACCTAGAAGACCGATTGGGTAGTTATCCTAGTGGACTGCACGACTGGTTGGAGCTGCCAGAAGGATTCCCAATGACAGAGTCCGACTCCTAGGAGGTGCTCCCGAAGCTGAAAGAAGAGTACAACCCCGTGCTATCAAGAATCTGGAGCTTGGTCAATAGAGGATTGACGTCTCTGATGGTCCTCGACAACTTCTTGACCAACTGCTAGGCTCCACTCAAGGAGCGAGAGTTTGCAGCTTGGTCATACTCTAGAGAAAAGGATTTTCTCCGGATTCACATTGGTCTAGGAACCAACTTAGATGAGAATGCCGTGAAGCTCCATATACAGAAGTTGTACAACGAAACTTTATCAAGAGATGACCTTGTACCTCTGGTAGTGTTCTTGCCTCTATGTGTATTTCCGGAGGTCAGGAGGGAGCCGCAGAAGGTGATGCTGAACCTTGACGATACTTGTCTTGTGGTGCGACAAAGGAGCATTCCTCCATCAGAGATTGTGATCCTTGGAGCTTTAGCCCCTGCCTACATGGGGGGTCCGAACCTGCACCTATCAGTTGGAAGGGCAAGGCTCCTGTAGAACCAAGTCAAAAGAATTCTAACTCAAGTCGGGGCAAAGGCAAAGAGCCCGTTGACACCTCTAGTCGGAAGAGGAAGTTTACGTGAGCTGATGGCAGCTCTTTCAGAGCAGCTCTGATGAAAGCGGTGCCATTGCCTCGCCTGACCCTCAAGTCAGTGCTGGTTATGCCTTCAGCTGCCGCAACCCCAGCTCTAGTGGCCGAGGTGAGCTCCAGGCTCAGGAAATCATCTTCAGACCCAGTACCTATAGTGGGCACTAGGTCCGACAAGTCTTCTACTCTAGTCCCAGTGCCAACGGTGGGCTCCGGGTTCAGAGTGTCTTCTTAGACGATAGCAGTGGGCATGGGAAATAGTGCAACACCCACTCCGGAGATCCCGGCTGTAGTGACGCTGGTGGCCGCCACACCTCTTGGGGTGAAGTACGGATCTTCTGCCTCGCTGGCGACGGTGGATTCTGACTCCGGCCGTCCAAGCAAGAGGTTTCGTGCCGACTGGAGCTGCGATGTTCCCAGGTAGCGATCAACACTTGAAATTGTGTTTTCCTCTTACTTCTTTCTTTTTGTTGAATTCATTTTTTCCTCTGTTTCCAAAGTGTCGAGAGTTGCCGCTACTCCGGCACCAGCAACCAGCCAGGTCAGGGTTGCAGTCGTGGATACCACACCAGCTAAAGCTTCTGTTGATCCTGCGGCCTCTCCTATGGTCATGGAGGACATCACGGCGGTTCCAGAGTCAATTGGCACCAAGATTAGCTCGGGGCCAGCAGCCGAAGATGTTGTGGTTGCACTGGACCAAGCAGAAGAAGCACTGGAGCAAGCTGTGGTTATACCAGAGTTAACGACAGAGATACCGGTTGAAGCTCCAGAGATACTAGCACCCACAATTGATGCCACACCTAAACCAACGATGGACGTTGAGATAATGCTAACACTGGAGGTAGACACTGTGGTGGCACCTGTGCTTGTGCCTGCAACAGAGTCTTCAGTTGAAGTTGCACCGGAGCAGCTAACTGACACCACAATGGTGTCAAAGTTGGCACCTGAAGATCCAGCTATGAGACCTTCAAAGTCAGCGCCCGAGGTTGACGAGCTCTCGAAACTCAGTCCAGCTAATTTTGAGTTGTTGGAGTCCATGCTTGTACATGGTCTCCGATAAATGTTCCTGAATACATGGAGGCGCCAGAAGACTCTGAGGAACATCTGGAGCCAATCCCTCTGGACATGTCAATAGAAAATGCCTGCTCCAACCATCTACAAGTGCAGCTTGGATTTGACTTCGAGCGCAAGACCCTAAAGGCAGAGCAAGAAACTATGAAGCGATGGCGGAAGCTGTTGTACTTCAAGACGAAGCTAACTCAGACCCACTGTGCTGATGAAAGGGAAAGACTTGCAACCCAGAAGGCACATCAATGCTATATGGACAGGCTGCTGGATGAAAGGGAGGCTATGATTAGAGCTCTCGATGAGAAAACTCGTGAAGTCTTGGAGAAAGCAAAAGAAAAAGATGATATGGCAGATGCTCACTCACATACCTTAAACAAGCTGAGGGATGAGCTCCTCAAGCATCGAGAGTTAGTAGACAATAAGGAGCAGGAGCTCCAGAAGAGAGATGAAGTAATCTCTTAGAAGTTAGCACGCGGCGAGCAGGACTTAGCTGACCGCACTGAGAAATTCAAGTCCTGGTGCGATAATGAAAAACACCAAGTATGGTTGGTAGGAGAGGGAGTCGGCAGGGAAAGTGTTGTTTCTGCAAGGGAAGACAAGGTGAAGGCCAAGAGAAGGAGCTAACAGATAAGAAGGACTGTCTGAACCTCCAAGAGAAACAAATCATTGACAAAGAAAGGCAGTTAGTTGAACGGATTTAGCAACATGCCAAAGAGGTCGAGCGATTCCCCAAAGAAGGTTATTCAGAACTTTCATCTGCTAGGAGATCTATAGAGGAGCTTTGGACCTTACGGAAGGTTGAAGCTCATCAGATCTGGGACTTCTTGGGGCGTGCGGAAGAAGCACTGGTGCCTCTAGTTTTCATTCTGATCCAGCCAGCTGACTTCGAGTCAGAAATGGACAGAGCCTTGATAGCCCTCAAATGGGCTGGAGACAAGCTGGGAATGCTAGAAGACGTAATTTGCGACCATCTTGAGAATGAGGGAAAGTATCTGGACAAGTTAATTGCAGAATATGTGCTGACTTGCTTCTGCGGCTGGGACCTCTCGATGTCTCTAGCTCCGATGACCGATGGACCCATAACTGAGACAAAAGAAGCTGCTAAGGCAAGTGTCCAAGAAGTTGCCGAGAAGGTTGCCGCGTTGTTCCAGTGGAACTCCAACCAGTAGCTAGGATTTTTTCTTCCCTTTGTATCTTTAACTTGTAAAATATTTTGAACTTTTGAATGAAATCCTCTCGAATTCCATTTTTTTTTGTCTTCAATATTATCATTGCCTTATTTTTGTTGGCCCCCTGGTAGATTTGCTCAATGATTGAGGACATGTACCATAAGGATCTTAGTAATATCTTGAAGATGTTGTAGTAGCTCCAAACTTAAAACTTCCGAGTTAGCTCCGTGTTTGGCGTCGAGAGCTCTGAGAACCTCTTTCCAATGTACAGAACATCGATTGCAGGCCCCCTGGGAGGTGTCAGAGCTAGTTACTTCGACCTTCGACGGCGCCCATCATCAACGTGTGAAACATCGACGGTGGGCCCCTTGGGTGGTGCCGGAGCTAGATGCTCCGGTGGCAGCCATTATCAACGTGCAAAACGTAGATGCTGGGCCCCCTAGGGACGTTGGAACTCCCAGAACGAGCATGAAAAGCATTTGTCCTGCACATGAGAGACAAGAAAAGTAGTAAAATGCTTCTTTTTGCCTATAGCTTAGCTGCGGCTTATTGTCCTTAATTAAAATTTAGGTCCTTACCAACTCAATGCAATATACTTAATATATTGTTTGTTCTTTTATAGGTCCGAGTGATGTCCAGGCCCACCTTACTATGACACAACACCAGAATAGGTAGAGTGGCGTACTTAGGGTGCTGGACCAGGCTAAGTCTTTAGCCGTCTGCGGACTTGTCATTGGTATTGTTTTTCAGGCAAGTAGATCATTTTGATAACACTAGATCCCAAAAAAGTCTAGCAGTAACACCAAAACAATATCACTTGAATTCTTAGAGACCAAATTCCAAAAGGATTGCATAGTTCCACTATCGGCAAGAAGCTGAAAGGAAGGAAAAATTACGACCTTGCGCAAAATAAATGCACGTAGAGTATGTTTTCATGTAAATGTATTTCATTATAGGTCTGAATAACAGGGGAAGGCAAGGACACACTTAAAGTACATGACCAAGTTAAGTGTGCTATACATCTTGGACCAACCCGACTCTATTCATAGACTCTATTAAATACTCTATACAATAACAGACTCACCTCCATGCTAAGTGTTTAACTTACAAAGGTGCTCTACATTCCAAGGATTAGGAAGCGGTGCCCCATCCTTTGTTGCCAAGCGAACGCATCCGGGGCGGGAATCCTTGATGACTTGGAAGGGACCCCTCCCAGCTGGGTGAGAGTTTGTTCATCCCTTCTCGAGATAGTATTTGTCGTAGCACTAGATCGCCTTTTTCAAACTGCCGGTTGCGGACATGCCTTTGGTGACAGAACTGGAGCGCCTGATGGTATCGCGCGTCTTGAACAGCTGCTTAGCATCTTACCTCGTCGATGAGGTCTAGGTCATCACGCCGGAACTGGTCCTATGCGGCTTCATCGTAGGTCCAGACTCGGAGAGAACCCATGGCGACCTCTAGAGGAAGGACTGCTTTAGCTTCGTACACCAAGAAGAATGGAGTTTCTCCTGTAGCCCAGTTGGGTGTTGTCCGGCTAGCCCACAATGCGGATGGAAGCTCTTCAATCCAGTTCGCACCATACTTTTTCAAGCCTTCTTAGGTGCGGGTCTTGAGTCCTTTAAGAATCAATGTGTTTGCTCTCTCGGCTTGGCCATTACTTGCCGTATGTGCTACTGATGCATAGCTAAGATTGATGCCGAGGTCTTTGCAACACTCTTGAAATGCTGCACTGGTGAATTGGGTCCCATTATTAGTGATAATTCTGTTTGGAACTCCAAATCTGCGTACTATGGACTTCAAGAACTTGATAGCTGTCTGCTAGGTGATTGTCACAACTGGAGTTGCTTCCGGCCACTTCGTAAACTTGTCTATGGAAACATAGAGATATAGGTACCCTCTGACGGCTTTTGGTAAAGGTCCCAAAATATCCATCCCCCACACAGCGAATGGCCATGAGGGAGGAATTATTTGCAGTGAATGCGTCGGTGTGTAGACTTTTTTGGCATCGAACTGACACGCCTCGCACCTCTTGACCAGCTCGATGTTGACGGTCCTTAATTGCCATATTTATACCATCAATTCACCTCATAATATGCACAGAAACACAACGTAGTGGTAGGGTTAAAACTAACCAATTCCACAAGTATTGGTGTTTATTTGTATGCATGTGAATTTAGACTCAAAATACCAAAACATACAGGGAGTAATCCATAAAATTTGATTTCTATGAATCAGGCGACGCCATGTGACACCACATGGATCAAATGGCCCACAAACAAAAGTATCCGAGGCCATCCAACGATGCACACCCTATATCAGTCAATGGGACCCACCTGGAAGCCACCTGGAGAAAGCACATGCCGGTTGGAGCCAGGACCAGGTCGGCCGACCTGGTGGATCAGACGACCCCTTCCTGGCACCAAACCCGGTCAGCTTCCACATGTTGGCTCCTCCCGGCATGAAGAAGTTAGTGGTGACTGATTCGCGCTCAATTGGTGGTGAGAACCGACCCTTCTCCACCTATAAATAGCACCCCACACCTCACTTCACACACACACCAAAAATTAAAAATAGAATACCAGTCCTAAGGTTTAGAGTAGTCCTAGAGGCTTCCAAGTAGAAGGAGAGTGTTGTGAAGAGTCTAGGAGAAGGAGGCTTGGGCTTGTCAAGTCATTCTTCTACACTTGTACCCCTACAAAGATGTTATTCAAATCAAGTAAGCCTTTTTGAATTCATTTCAAGTTTGATTTCTAATTCAAGGTAGTTTTCACAAGTAGTTACTTGTGGGTTCATTGCTTTAATTTATTAGAGTCTCTAGTTGTAGCTTTGTGATCGAAACAACTAGAGTTGTGATTTAGAATGTAAGCGTGCTTCTTAGGTTAGAAATGACCAGTGAATATCTCGTAGACCCACAGATTGATGAGGTAGATAGTAGGTGGTGACAACCCTATCTGTCCTTGGTAATCCTCCATGTCCGGCTATTTTGTTGGCTCTTGGCGAGAGTCGTCCTAGTGTTGCTAGGGGTAAACCCATGCCCGAAACAAGCATCTACCACAAATTCCTTAGAATTAGAATCAATAGTTTGAATTCCTCTCTGTTTCTACCAACCAAACAACTTTGTGTCCTTGGGTGAATTAGTTCATAAGATTAGCACACATGTTCTTTGGATTCGATACCCTTGGGAATACTCTTAAGGGGAAGTGCTACACGACAGTTTTTGTGCGCTTGCAGATTTTTATCTGTGACGTAAGAAATGTCAACAAGCATTTCTGGCACTGTTGTGGGGAATGGTTGCTGATAATCTTCGAACCTTGTTCACCCTTGTATCTTTATTCTTATATTATCTTTCCTTTTCTTACCACCACACATATATGGAGAAGCCCACCAGTCTTTCTTATTCTGCCCCAAAGGGCAAGTTCATTGAGCCACCGCCTTCAGCGAAACCCATCTATTCTACCAGCTATGAACTTCATCTTGGCTTTATAGCCATGGTTCTGGAAAAATCATTCTTAGGAACAGATTGTGAAAACCCTTATCACCATATACGAGAGTTCAAACAATTGTGTTCATGCCTTTTAATCAATGTTATGACACAGGAAACTCTCTTATGGAAGTTGTTTCCTTTTTCCCTCAAGGAAAAAGCTAAACAATGGTACAACAACAACGTTGTGAAGACATACAAAAATTGGAATGAATTACGAGACAAAATTTGTCTTGCTTTCTTTCCAATTGCTCGTATTGTTTCCTTATGAAAGGAAGTACTATGCTTCTAGCAGATGGAGAAGGAATCTGTAGGTGCAGCTGGGGATAGATTTTCTCTTTTGAGAAATTCCTGCCCAAATTTGTCCATTCCTGATCCGTTGCTTTTGCAACACTTCTACATGGGATTGAACAAAGAGTCTGCCTTACATCTTGACATTACGGCTAGAGGATCTTTCCTCTATAAGATGCCAGAAGAAGGTAAGGATCTTCTAGATTGAATTCTAGAAAATTCTTCCTTCATGATGGGTCTTAATGAGCCTACTCAAGAGGAAGTTGTGTCAAGAACTGAGGATAATGTGACACTCAGTTCCGAAAAATGAACCAAGTGCAATATATGTGTTCCCAGAATGTTTAACACACATACACAAGTGATTCATAATTGATAAACAGATAATAACCACAACTCAAATTACTAAATAAGTATTTTTATTACAATATTCAAGTAATCCTCATATTACAACTCTAATGATCATTATTGAACTATATCTGCAGCGGAAATAATCTAAACTAAGCAAACTAAGAAAAAGGGATAGCGCGGCTCCAAGCAACACCACAGACAAGTCGACGGCAGCACACAGCCTAGTGCTCTGCATTATCCTCATGATACTCCCAAACATCACCTGAAACTGTTGGTGGGGGGACTGCAAGGGTGAGTACATGTCATACTCAGCAAGTGTGGGAAATATGACATGTAGCTCAAA
The DNA here is from genome assembly GCA_036927565.1 of Tuctoria greenei. Classification (NCBI taxonomy): domain Eukaryota; kingdom Viridiplantae; phylum Streptophyta; class Magnoliopsida; order Poales; family Poaceae; genus Tuctoria; species Tuctoria greenei. The sequence continues at coordinate 9,672,524 of JAYESD010000010.1, read as the reverse complement.
CAAGGCATGATAATAAACAATGGCTATTTGCATAAAAGTACATTCAAAATGTGTAAAAGCATCATACGTCTATGTGAAGTAATACCAGCATATCCAACATAATTAACATAATGTGAAACCATCATCAATTATCCATCCATACACCAGATTATTACTATCATCATCATCCACGTCCACTTATCATAACTCAATCCATAACCATAACCGTAACCATAACCATGACCATTGCCATAACCAACCATCCCAAATCCCAAGTTCCCTGTAATCATGTAGGTCATCCAGGTGCTTGTGACCGGGAGCACGACTATCGTGATAGTTTTTAACACTCTGCAGAGGTTGTATCACGTAACCCACAAGTTCGTGATTTAGTCACCCGTCGACAACTAAAGAAACCTCTCTTATGCCAGTTAAACTTCCTTAGGTGTATGGCCAAGAGATCACAAAATAGCCTTTACAAAGGGACTACTAGCATGTATGGACCCACTGAGGTTTCACCAGTGGTGATGCCTCCAACTGAGCTCATCCTAAACCAAGGGCCCCCTCTTGTGCCGTTCGGATCCCAGGGAGTCCCGCCACTCATACAAACCCAATCCAACTCCCCTTCCCCGCTCTTTCAATTGGTCCGTGCAGTACTAGCAATACCCTAATTAATTAGCTACGCCGCACCCATACTTGGCCTCGTGGTGGCACTGTGGTCCTGACCTATTCTCGCATGAACCGGTCCTTAGATCCAAGTCAAGCAAACCACCATAACATCCCACCCAATCCACAAACCATGCTTGCTTAGATCTCCCAAATCCCATGTTACCAATTAACCATATTCATCAATTCTTATCATCCATAACTTCATTAATTCACAATTAAGCCATTAGGTTGTTTTCCCGTCCCAATTAATTAGAGCGAAGCAAAAAGGTAAAAAGCCATTCCCGACTCTCTATAATGTATCCCAAGCGACAAGGATGGTCAAACAAGACTAGTAAACACCTATTTTGGGTTTCCCATCAATTTCACACAAACATGCAGCTTTGCAAACAAAACATTTAAAACATAGGATCAAAATGATCAAGGACACTTGCCTTGCTCCGACTGATAGGGTTTCTCAAGCGCTTCAATGTCTTGGTTCTGAAAATTCTTGTACATGGCCTCTTGAGCATGTCCCTCTACTTGCGATCAAACACATACAAGAATACACATACGAATCAACACAATGCACACATATTAATCAATATGCAATGACATGAATGCATGCAAGTTCAATAATTAACTATCCAAGGTTTTTTATTAATTAGATGCAACTAGTTCATATGTGTTCATGTGAGTTTACAGGGGTTTTAGTGACAATTAGTGCTGCTGAAATAAAATAGATGTATGTGCAACTATGATTAAATTCCGGTATTAGATCTATTACATCGCTAAAATTTGGGTCGGAAAATGAATCCTACCGTAGGTGTTGCAGCTTCAAAAGTCGCAGGACGGAGGCGTAGCATAGATGAAGTAGATGGCGCAGCAGTCCTCCAGCGGCACGATGACAGCGGCGCAACGATCTCCGGCAGACGACGGCTCCCTCCTTCTCTTCCTCTTCTTTCTCCCCTTTTCTCTCTTTTTTTTCTCTCTGGCGCAACTTCTATTTTTCCCTCTGGCGGCTAGGGTTTTTGGCGCTGGGAAATTTTCTACGTGGTAGAAAGCACCTGGGGCGGCGCTATTTATAGGCAGGCGTGCGACACCGAGAGTCCGACTTGGTTCCATGAGGTGCGCAGGCACTAGAGCTCGGTCTAGCTCGGCATCGGCCTGGCCCTGTTGGGTGCGCAGGCGCGCGCGTGGAATGCGCAGCCCAGCTCGGGCACGTGGTGCCGGCTCGGCACCCTGGACCGAGCGCTCGCTAGTTGGGCGGCACTGTTTGCCTGGAAGCTTTCGAGGTTGAGGCAAAGCTTCCCCTGGAAACTTTCAGAAGGTTTGGGAACTTCTTTTCTTTTTTTATATATTTTTTCCATTTGTAAATATTTGTTTCCTATTAAATGTTTTATATTCTTATTCACCTTTCTTATTACCTACACATATTTTTATATATATGTTTTATCTTTTATTTTTCTTCCCTTTTGTTCTACTAATGTTTCTTGCATGAAAATGTATGCAATGCATGATGCTAAAATTGAGGGTGTTACAGATAAACCCATGGACAAGGATGAACCCAGCTCTTGCTTATCTAAACACTTGCTGGAGGAATCCTCTCCCAAACTAGAAACTACGAAGGACGAAGAATTCAACCTTCAATGTTTCCCTTTTACTTCAACGAAGAAATATTTGAAGATTTTGTAAATACCTTGAAGTACTGTTGCCATAGGAAACCATCATTGCCACTAACTCCACCTGACCCACCTGATGGAGTGTTCGTCCAACAGACGGTCAAGGAGTTAACCTCTATTCTAAGCAAAGAATGGGTTGCAGAAGTTGAGCAGTCACCCGAAATCCTTCAAATGACCTCACCTTTGGCAACCGTTCTATGTTTCATTAGAGGGACACCAATGAGGGTCCTATACAACCCCACTGTTGGAGCAAATCTCATTTTCGATTCTTGTGCTCTCGCCATTCTGGGCGATGTGCCGCTGGCACCAACAGGTAAATCCTTCAGAGATTCTTTCGAAAACATCCTTGAAGGATGCGGGGTTTTGCAACAGGTGTATGTAAGGCAGAAAGATATTGAGGCTATCCTAGACTTCCATGTGTTTGAAATCCAAGATTTCGATTTTATGATTGGGATTCCCATTGAGAAAATTCTGATGGAAATTCCCTTGGAAGGAAACCTCAATGTCAAACTTGGAGGGAGAAAATTCTCTATTCCTATCCTGCATTCCAAGTACACATCCACAAAATCTCCCATCCAATATGAACCATTAGAGGAGGTTAGAACTCTTCAATTCTTAGCACCCCCTGAAATTGAAGGAGAAGAAGATTTCATCCAAGAGGAGGATGAATTTCAGGAGGCAATTGAATTGCCAAAAGAAGAGTTCTTCCCAAAACCTCCTGTTGAGCTAAAAATTCTACCTCTGGGCCTACATTTTTCCTTTCTAAATGGCGATTTGGAAGCCCCTGTCATCATAAGTGACAAGCTTTCATATGACGAGACACTCAAACTCATTGCCATGTTAGAAAAGCATAGAGCTGTTTTTGGTTATTCACTAGAGGATCTCAAGGGGATTAGTCTAGCGTTATGCACCCATCGCATTCCTATTGACCCCAAGAGTGTCCCCTCAAGGGAACCTCAAAGGCGATTGAATAATGTGATGTGGGAAGTTGTCAAGAAAGAAGTCTTGAAACTCCTGCATGTCGGGATTATCTACCCAGTTCCTCATAGTGAATGGGTCAACCCAGTTCAAGTAGTGCCTAAGAAGGGATGTATGACGATCGTTCAACATGAGACGAACAAATTAATTCCTCAACAACCGTTATGGGATGGAGGATGTGCATCGATTACCAAAAACTTAACAAGGCTACAAGGAAGGATCATTTTCCGTTGCCCTTCATCGATGAAATGTTAGAGTGGTTGGCAAAACACTCCTACTTTTGTTTCCTTGATGGGTATTCGGGCTATCATCAAATCCCAATCCATACCGATGATAAAAGTAAGACCACATTCACATGTCCCTATGGAACTTATGCCTACCGGTGTATGTCCTTTGGACCGTGTAATGCTCTTGCCCTTTTTTTTAAAGATGCATGATGTCTATATTTTTCGACATGATTGAGGAGATCGTAGAAGTTTTTATGGACGATTTCTCCGTCTATGGGAACACTTACGATCATCTTTTTGGAATCTTAGACAAGGTCTTACAAAGATGCCAAGAGAAGTACCACATACTTGATTGGGAAAAGTGCCATTACATGGTCTATGAAGGCATCGTTCATGGACACTTAGTGTCCGAGAGAGTAATAGAGGTGGAAAAAGCAAAGATTGAAGTCATTGAAAAACTTCCACCTCCTATCAACATTAAGAGAATCTGCAGCTTTTTTGGTCATGTGGGGTTCTATTGGCGATTCATCAAAGATTTCTCAAAAGTCGCTAGACCCCTAACTAACCTACTAGCTAAAGAAGCTCCCTTTGATTTCGATGATGAATGCCATAAATCATTTGATACACTCAAAATGGCACTCATCTCCGCTCCAATCATCCAGCCTCTTGATTGGACGCTGCCATTCAAAATCATGTGTGATGCTAGTGATTTTTGCTGTTGGTGCGGTCCTAGGTGAAAGTGCATCTAGGACTCCTTTGTGGGTTTTGGATGATTTATGACAAGCAATTGGGGTCCTAACCTCTTTGTTGAGATGAGTGCAGGATTTTAATAGGAAAATGAGCAAAGTGCCAAAAAGAAGGAAGAATGAGGAGCAAAGTGGAAATGAGCTCAAGGAAGAAGAATAGTAGATCATTGTGTACAGAGTGTGTTAAGAAAACACATCCCAAGAGCTCAATCACAACTTAACACACACATTGCACAAAGTTACACAGGACCGGACTAGTCCGACTAACACCGGACAGTCCAATATCCTTTCTACACGAAATCGGACAAGTTCGATATCCATCGGACTAGTCCGATATCCTTTCTGACTAGAATCGGACTAGTTCTCCCCAGTGCGGACTAACCCTCAAAACACTTCACAAGTCACACAAAATCAGACAAGTCCGATCACAACCGGACTAGTCCGATATTCTTTCTGATCCAAATCAGACAAGTCCGATGTTTGCACGGACTAGTCCAAAATACCCTCTGATCTGAATCGGACAAGTCCTCCAAGTGCAGACTTGTCATCCTATACACTTACGGTTTCACATGCCCGGACAAGTCTGATGACTATCGGACTAGTTTGAAGATTTCCAGTAGCGAAATTGGACAAGTCCGTTCCTAGTCGGACTAGTCCAAAATTTCGGAAAAATTAGGGTTTGCTACACACAGCACACCGGACTAGTCCGGTGACCACCACGGACTAGTCCGATTTTTCTGTACCCTAACGGTCACTTTTAAAAACCCATATAAATAGAGTTGTATGGCCATATTTTACTACTTTAGGAACCCTACGCCGTCACACCTCCCAAGAGACTCACAAACCACATCTCTCCACGAAATTAAGTGCAACAAAGATCAATCCTTTGAGGATTCACTCTAGTTCATTGGAGAGACACATTCAACACCACATTGAGCTCTTGGTTTGATTCTCTAACACACTCCTGCGATTTATTTGCAATTTTCGAGTGTGTTCTTGGTGGTATTTTGTGTTGTAATCCAAGGGAGCTCTCAACGTGTGAGAAAGCCCCTTGAATTCAGTTATTCACCCCTTTGAGATAAGTGGAAGAGGATTGGCCTTCGTGGCGATTTGACGAGGGTAGGATTGGAGAAGACCCGGTCCTTTTGTGGGCTCCTCAACATGGATGTAGGTTGCCTCTGTGGGAACCGAACCACGGGATAAATCTCGTGTGTTCTTTTTGTGTTCATTGTCCTTACTTCATATCAATCTAGGGTTACAAATTGATCTTGATTAGTTTACGTTGAAATATCAAGTATAAGTTTGAATCGTGATACAACCTGATTCATAACCTCGTGACACTTTGTCTAATCGTATACTTCCGCTGCATATATTGAAGAACAAAGTTAATCGGTCAAACCTAATCAATCTAGTCCGTATTTACGGACTAGTCTGCACTTTACCGGACTAGTCCGATTTCTCTGGTTTTGAACTGGTTGTTAAGTGTTGTAGGATCCGACAATTTTCAAAAAGGCCTATTCACCCCCCCCCCCTATAGGCCACATACAATTGGTATCAGAGCAGGTTCTTCAAGAAAGAGACTAATCGCTCGAAGGAGATCATGTCGGACATGAAGGACAACCACAAGATCAACAACCAAGAGAAGGTTGATGATGAAAAGAACCTCAAGGTGTAAAGCTCCTCGAAGCCATTCAAGACTTCGAGGACGACGATGAGGAGATGCTGGAGCTTAAGGCACTCCTAAGAAAGAAGACACTTTCCAAGGGGAAAGTAAAAGTGGAAGAGAAGAAGAAGGGGAGTAGTCACACCGACTACTCCCGGTATCCTTTTAACTATGATCATCTTAATTCCAATAGCAATAATTATTTATCTATCCCACTTGGAAAAGCCCCACACTTCGATGGAAGTGATTACTCAATGTGGAGGCAAAATATGAAAGTGCATCTAATTTCCCTCAATCCATGTTTGTGGCATATTGTGTGCACAGGGATAGATATTCCGGACGACGACGAAGAGCTCACCCCCAGCCAAGAGCAGGCGATTCACCGAAATGCTCAAGCCGCGGCCGTAATTACCTCTTCACTCAGTCCAAACGAGTTCACCAAGGTGGATGGACTCGAAATTGCAAAGGATGTATGGGACATACTACAAACTGCGCATGAAGGTGACCAACATGTGCGTGAAGCAAAAATCAAGATGATTGAAGGCGAATTAGGAATATTCACAATTGAAGAGGACGAGTCACCCCAATAAATGTACAATCGATTAAAGACACTCGTCAACAAGGTCAGATCATATGGAAGCAAGAAATGGAATGACCACGAAGTGGTAAAGCTCATCCTTAGAGCTTTTATGCCTCGCAACGTCACACTATGCTCCATGATTAGAGAAAGCACCGGATACAAAAGGTTGACTCCGGATGAACTGCTTGGAAAGATCATCAACTTCGAGATGATGGAAAAGCAAGCAAAAAATGTCAAGGAAATTGCCGATCTCACCTCGGCAAAGAAGAAAGGGGTTGCTTTGAAGTCCACTCTCAAGCCACTATCCAAAGAAGCTAGAGAAGCACAACTAGTGGAAGATAGTGACGACGAGAGCAGTGAATTGGATGAAGAAGACATGATATTGTTCATGAAGAAATTCAAGAGAATAATGAAAAAGAGACAAGGTACAAAGTCAAGCGAAGGAAAGTACAAGGAAAGAACGAAGCCAAAGTTGAGGCAGGCATGCTATAATTGTGGTGAATACAACCACTTTATAGTTGACTGCCCATATGAGGAGAACAAGAAGAAGACCAAAGAAGCCAAGCCTCAACCCAAGAAATTCTTCAAGAAGAAGAAACAAGCCGAACAAGCACACACTAGAAAGGAATGGGACTCAAATGACGAGTCCTCATCGTCCGAAGAAGAAGAGATGGCTAGCATAGCCATCGAGAAGACATCCAAGAAGTCTACCCTTTTCCCCACACTTGGCGCATGGAACGGAGATGGCACTTGCCTTATGGCAAAGGAAGGTAAACACAAGGTAACCATTAAACCCTCTTTCGTGCATTCCTATTCTAGCGATGATGAACTCAATAGTGATAATGAGGACATGCTTATTGGACTAGATAGGAAAACTGATACTAAAATGAAATTTTTGCATGATCAACTTGTTGAGAAGGAGAGATTAATACATCGTCAAGAGGACATGATCATCTCCCAAAAGGAGGAATATGTCGAACTTGACAAACTTCTAGAACTTGAAAAGGAACGAAGCAAATCACTAGAGCTTGAGTTAGCTTCGAGCAAGGAAACTTGCTTGGAGCTAACTGACTCAAATGCCACCATCAAGGACCAACTTGCTGACCTGATCAAGGTCAACAAGATCCTTGAAGTGCAGGTTGAGTCACTCAAGCTAAGTGAACCTTCCTCCTCTTCGAGTTCACCTTCTCAACTAACTAAAACTGATTTTGCTCATGCTCGCACATGTAAGAAAAGTGACACCAGTTTGAAGGATCAGCCAACTTCTACAAAGGAAAAACATCCTGCCCAAAGTGGCATATTTGACAAGGAGAAGATCAAATATGCACGTAGTGCATACTTGGTCAAAATACCTCCAAATGTCAAATATGGCATTGTTTGTTCTTATGGTGAAAAGCAACATGCTAGAAGCCATAAGAATAACAAGGAGAGGATTACCTTTGTGAAAGGAAGGCCCTCTCAAACTGGAAAGTCACGGATTAAGACTGTAACTGCACAGGAACACCAGACTAGTCCGGTCTGTGTTCGGACAAGTCCGGTCCTCCGGACAAGTCCGGTCCTCCAGCAAGTCCGCCCCCCAGACTAGTCCTGTACATAAACAACAATAACTATTGTTTAAAACTTTTGATGCCTCCTATGTGTTAATGAGAAATAACTTTGGCAAGGTTTATGCTCATTATGTTGGGCCACGCCATGGGAACACCAAGTCTCATGTGTGGGTGCCCAAATGCATTATAACTAACCTCCAAGGACCCAAGCAAGCTTGGGTACCTAAAACCAAGGCATGATTTGTTTTTGCAGGACTATTCCTCTGGTGGATCTAAATGGGTGCTAGACAGTGGATGCACCAATCATATGACCGGGGAAAGAAGAATGTTCGTGCAATATGAAGATAATGAGGACCCAAACGAGGGCATCTACGATAATAGTCAAGGAAGGGTGCTCGGTACCGGTAAAATTGCAATATCCTCCAAACACACACTTTCTCATGTTTTACATGTTGAATATCTAGATTATAACCTACTCTCCATATCTCAATTATGCGACAAAGGTTATAATTGCTTGTTCACTAACGAGGGTGTGACCGTTTCTAGGAGGAGTGATGGTTCCGTTGCATTCAAGGGTATGTTAAAGGTAAAGCTCTATCTTGTTGACTTCAACAAGGATAAAGCTGAACTTGACACATGCTTGATTGAAAAGACCAACATGGGTTGGCTGTGGCATAGACGCCTACGCATGTTCGTATGAGGAACCTTCAAAAACTCCTCAAAGGCGATCACATCTGAGGTTTGAAGGATGTTGTATTTGAGAAAGACAGGCCCTATAGCGCGTGCCAAGCCGGGAAGCAAGTTGGAGCACCTCACCCCGCCAAAAACGTCATGACTACAACAAGACCACTCGAGCTTCTACACATGGACTTGTTTGGTCCAATAGCCTACATAAGCATCGGTGGTAACAAATATGGTTTAGTTGTCGTTGATGATTTTTCTCGCTTCACTTGGGTTTTCTTTTTGCATGATAAGTCAGAGACACAAGGAACACTCAGGAAGTTATTCAAGCGAGCTCAAAACGAATTCTCATTGACAATCAAGAATATTGGAAGCGACAATGGCACGGAGTTCAAGAACATGCAAGTGGAGGAGTACCTTGATGAAGAAGGCATAAAGCACGAATTTTCAGTGCCATACTCCCCACAACAAAACGGAGTTGCCGAAAGAAAGAATCGAACACTCATAGAGATGGCAAGAACAATGCTCGATGAGTACAAGACATCAGATCGATTTCGGGTGGAAGCGATTAACACCGCTTGCCATGCCGTAAATCGACTCTATCTTCATCGACTACTCAAGAAGACAGCATATGAGCTACTCACCGGTAACAAACCAAATATTTCATATTTTCATGTTTTCGGTTCTCCATGTTATATCTTGAACAAGAAGCCTAGGACTTCAAAGTTCGCTTCGAAGTCCGATGAAGGTTTCTTGCTTGGTTATGATTCGAACACTTACGCCTATCGTGTTTTCAACAAGACCTTCAGACTTGTTGAAGTAGCACGTGACGTAGTGTTCGATGAGACTAATGGCTCCCAAAAGGAGCAAGTTGATCCATGTGAACTAGGTAAAGAAGAAGCTCCTTGTCAAGCATTGAAAAGAATGGCTCTAGGTGAGGTTCGACCACAAGAGCCACCTCCACACGTACATGAGGAAGATGAACCACAAGAGGAGATCAACGATCAAGGGGGAGCTTCAACACAAGATCAACCACGAGGATACGAAGATAATCAATAGTCAACAAAGGCAATGACTTAGGGGGAGAAGCAGATGATCATGAAGAGACAACTCCTCAAGTGCCACACCCAAGAGTACACCAATGCGTCCAAAGGGATCACCCAATCGACAACATCATCAGTGACATCCAAAAGGGAGTAACCACTAGATCTCCCATAGCTAACTTTTGTGAACACTATTCGTTTGTATCCTTTTTGGAACCACGCAGGGTTGAAGATGCATTGAAAGATCCGGATTGGGTGGTGGCAATGCAAGAAGAATTGAACAACTTCAACAGGAACGAAGTGTGGGAACTTGTGGCAAGACCCAATGCAGACATCGTCGGCACCAAATGGGTCTTCCGCAACAAACAAGATGAACACGGGGTGGTGACAAGGAACAAGGCACGACTTGTGGCCAAAAGGTATTCACAAGTCGAAGGTTTGGATTTTGATGAGACTTTTGCTCCAGTAGCTAGGCTTGAATCTATTAGAATATTACTTGCATATGCTACTCACCATGATTTCAAGCTGTATCAAATGGATGTGAAAAGCGCCTTCCTCAACGGACCAATCAAGGAAGAAGTGTACATGGAGCAACCACCCGGGTTTGAGGACGAAGAGTTCCCCGACCACGTATTTAAATTGCGTAAGGCTCTCTACGGCCTCAAACAAGCTCCTAGAGCTTGGTATGAGTGTCTTAGAGACTTCTTAATTGAAAATGGCTTTAAGATTGGAAAAGTAGATTATACACTGTTTACAAAGAATTTTGATGATGATCTTTTTATTTGTCAAATTTATGTTGACGATATAATCTATGGGTCAACTAACCAATCTTTTTGTGAAGAATTTAGTAAAATCATGACAGACAGATTTGAAATGTCAATGATGAGAGAGTTAAAGTACTTCTTGGGACTCCAAGTGCAGCAACAGAAGGAAGGAACGTTCCTAAGCCAAACCAAGTACACACAGGACATACTCAAGAAGTTTGGCATGGACAAGGCTAAGCCCATAAAAACCCCCATGGCAACGAATGGCCACCTAGACCTCAATGAAGATGGACCTAACGTCGACCAAAAGGTATATCGCTCCATGATTGGATCTCTACTCTATTTATGTGCATCTAGGCCAGATATTATGTTGATTATATGTTTGTGTGAAAGATTTCAAGCCAATCCTAAGGAATTTCACTTGACAGCCGTAAAAAGGATCTTGAGATATTTAGTTCATACACCCAACCTTGGCCTTTGGTACCCAAAAGGCTCAAAATTGAATCTCATTGATTACTCCGATGCAGATTATGCCGCATGCAAAGTATATAGAAAAAGCACTTCTGGTACATGCCAATTCCTAGGGAGATCCTTAGTTTCTTGGTCCTCCAAGAAACAAAATTCCATTGCCTTATCCACAGCCGAAGCGGAGTATGTTGCAGCCGGGAGTTGTTGTGCTCAACTCCTTTGGATGCGACAAACTCTAAGAGACTATGGTTACAATATGAACCATATTCCACTCCTCTGTGACAATGAGAGTGCCATTAAAATTGCCCACAACCCAGTTAAGCACTCCAGTACTAATCACATAGACATAAGACACCACTTTTTGAGAGATCGTGCCATGAAAGGAGACATAGCCATTCACATGTCAACACTCAAAAGCAATTGGCTGACATATTCACCAAGCCACTTGATGAAAAACGTTTTTGTGAACTCCGAAATGAACTAAATATCCTTGATGCTCGGAGTGTGGCTTGAAATGTTGCATACCTGTATGAATTCTTCAAATATGTTGATTGGACTGTGAAAATCATCTCTCTCATTTTTCTCTTCAAGTATGTCAATTACTAAATCTTGATGAATTATGATCATTGCTTGATTGTTGTATGCTTACTCGTCCTAGTCATCAAGATTATTTGATGTGTTTTGCCTCTCTTTTCTCTTAATATGTACCTTCAAATATATATGAATGGTCTAAAATTCTTGCCTGGTGACCATGGATTAGTCCGTGGTTGCCCCGACTAGTCCGCCCATGCAGACTATTCTGTAGAGTGCCAGTTAGGTCGGACTAGTCCAATATAGCCCCTGGATAAGTTCGGACTAGTCCGGTCATCTCCGGACTTGTTCGTTTTTTCATGTCCATAACCCTAACCGCCGCTAAACCCTAATTTCCCTCACCTCCACTCATGCATCACGCGTTCTCTCTCTTTGTGCTCGAGCTCCCTAGGCGATTCCTTGCTCCCTCCACCAAAAAGCTTCGCATTTGGGCGGAAATCAAGGTTGTCCACTTGAGGATTGAAGCTAGAGGACTTGTCCGGCCTTCAACACCCTCCTCTCCAAGTTTCAAGCAATTTTTCGGTAATTTTTGCTCAAACCCTAGAAATCTTAAATTTCTTCATTGTTGATCAAATAGCCTAGCATTCCTCGCTATATACATTCTCTCTTAATGTATTACGTGTATGCTAAGGACGTTGTGCATTAGAATTCACCATTTATCCAGTCTCTTAGGTTTTCGAGGATGAACACCGGACTAGTCCGGTCCATGCACGGACAAGTCCGGTCCCCCGGACTAGTCCGTGCCTGTGCACCGGACAAGTTCGATGTTTCTGAACTCAAAACGTAATTCTTCAATTCCTTAATGCAATTCCTTGCTACCTGTTAACACCTTTGCCTTGTGTCATTCACTATCATTCATACCACTCATTCTAAGGTCGTGTCGAGCTCCGGCAATGATGTCTCCGACTTTGAGGCCGAGATGGACCACGAGGTGGCACCTCGGAACTCGACGGGTCTTGGCAAGAAGCGCCAAGAAAGACCCTCCAAGCCAGCTCAGTCTCCTCCACAGGCTCAGAGGAAAGTGCTAGCCAAGAAGCCATTCTCCAAGATGCTTGCTTCTAGGGCTACCACCTGCGGTGGCCCTAGCACGGCAAGTGCCCGCCTAGCAAAAGTCAAGGGCAAAGGAATAGCAACATGCCCGGTTGGCCCGTTGAAACTTCATGCTCCAAGGGAAGGGGTCCGGGACCCCATTGAAGAGAAGTTCAACGGGAAGGGCAGTGACTCGGCGGCCAAGTATAGAAGCATCAATTGGTATGGCCGACCGAAGCAAGCGGCTGATGGAAGGTTCTAGTGCAACATCCATGCTGATTTCTATAGATCGGTGTATCTCCCAATGAAGACACCAGTTGTGCGCAGTCAGTGGATTGACTGGGCACATTTTGAGAAGAAGGGCTGCTCACCATTAACTGATGTAGTGAGAGCCATTGAGAAGCATGGACTGAGAGATCTGTTTGCTTTCAGAAATAACTGGAATGATGAAGTGATTGCACAGTTCTTTGCGACCTGTCACTTCTCAAGTGAGGATGAGGAGAGTGTCACTTGGATGACCCATGGATCCAAGTACAACATTACTCAAGAAGATTTTGCTAACCTGCTTCACCTTAACACCACAAGATCTGATTGCTTGGTCATACGCAACATTGGTGTCATTGACAAGGATAGGATGAAGTTCCTATATGAGCCAAACTCAAAGTTCAACCCTCCTTCCACCAAAAACATGAAACCATTCTTTGTGGTGTTGAATAGAGTGTTAAGGAAGACAATTTCTCCCAAGGATGGTGATGCTGGGAGTGTGCAAGGATACCTCCGGACTCTGATGAAAGTCATAAGCATGGACCACCCATTTGATGTGGCGGAATACATTTGGAGTGATATGGTGAACATATCCTGCACTCCCAACAGATCTTGCAGATATGCTCCTTACCTAATGTTTGTGATTGAGAAAGTCTGTAACACCCTAAATTTTCGCATCCTGCATTGCATACATGATCGTGCATTAAATATTAGTAGGATAAAAGAAAAATAATAAAATATAAAAGATGGAGCATATATATACAAATGTATGTAGCAAAAGAAGAAATAGAAAATAATAATTATAGCCTAAAACATGTATTAGAGAATAAATCTAAAATATTAATAATAATATATAAAAGAAATATATATAAATAAAATTTATAATAAAGAAATATATATATAAAGTAAATAAATAAAACAAATACGATAAATAAAAATAAATAAAATAAAAATAATAAAATATAATAATAATAATATATAAAAAAAGGAAAAAAGAAAAAAAAAGGCTACTGGCCAGCGGCCGAGCCGCCAGCCGGCCCCGCGCCCGACCGGCGCTCACGCGCCCCGGTTCCCGCCTCCCGCTCCTGCCTCCCGCCTCCCGTTTCCCGCCACCCGGCCCCCGCCAGCCCCTGCGCGAATCCCGCCCGGGCTCCCGCGCTCGGTCGCCCAACCGGCCCCGCCGCCTGCCCCCCCCCCCCCCCCCCCGCCTCGATCGCCCCCCCCCCCCCCCCCCCCCCCCCCACGATTCCCGCCTGCCGGTCGACCCCACCCCGGGCCCCGCCTCCCACGGCCCCGCTCAGCCGCACGCCCCGCGTCCCATCGCGCGCCGACCCCGCCTCGGCTCGCCATCCCGCTTGCCACGCCACCCAGCGCGCCCCGCACGCGCTCCCGCCCGGCTCAGCCACCGCCTCCGCTCCCGATTCACGCGCCGAATCCCACGATTCCGGCCGTGTCGTGCCCCTATATAAACGATCGTAACCCTCGTAGGGTTTTTCCCAGCCGCCAGAAAGCAGCCGCCGCCTAGAGAAGAAAAAAAAAGCCGCCGGAACCAGAGAACAGAGGGCTGTGCCCAGGGAAGAAAAAGGAGAAAAAGAAGGGGAAGAAGAGGAAGAAAAAGAGGAGGGAACCACCGTCCGCCGGAGATCGTCGTCGACATCGCGCCGCCGTCGTCGTGCCGCCGAAGGACGCATCTACTTCGTCTACGCATTGTCCCCATCCCGCGATCATCAAAGCCATCGCATCTACGGTAGGCCATGTTCCCGATGCGAATTTTAGCGACCATATTGAATCTAATAGACGTAAATTGATTTTAGTTGCACCATAATTTTATTTTCAGCAGCATTAATCCACCCTAAAACCCCCGTAAACTCATATGAACACGTATGAACTAGTTGCATCTAATTAATAAACAACCGTAGTTAATTAATTATTGTACTTTGCATGCATGCATATCATCGCATGTTGATTAATGTGTGTGCATCATGTTGAATTGTATATGTTTTCTTGTATGTGTGATCACGAGTAGAGGGACGTGCTCAAGAGGCCGCATACGAGGATTTCGAGAATCAAGATTTCGAAGCGCTTGAGCAACCCTATCCGCCGGAAAAAGGCAAGTGTCCTTGAAGCATATTGATCCTATTTTAAATTAAATGTTTTGTTTGCAAACTGCATGCTTGTGTCAAATTGATGGGAATCCTATGGTAGGAAGTTTACTAGTTTTGTTTGACCACC
Source organism: Tuctoria greenei (assembly GCA_036927565.1). Lineage (NCBI taxonomy): Eukaryota > Viridiplantae > Streptophyta > Magnoliopsida > Poales > Poaceae > Tuctoria > Tuctoria greenei. The sequence goes on along the minus strand of JAYESD010000010.1, from coordinate 9,657,408 downwards.
CTTGTCACCTGGAATTTATGGTAGAGAGTCGGGAAGGGTTTTTTACCTTTTTGCTTCGCTTAATTAATTGGGATGACAAACAACACTACACATTTATTTATGCATCAATGATATTCTGGATAACGTGAACTGGTCAATATTGTATGGTAATGGGTGATCTAGGCAAGCCTGGTATGTGGATGGGTTGGATGTTATGGTGGTTTGCTTGCTTTATATCTAAGGACCGGTTCATGCGAGAATAAGCCAGGACTACAGTGCCACCACGAGGCCAACTATGGGTGCGACGCAGCTGATTAATTAGGGCTTTGCTAGTGCTGTTTGGACCATTGTGGATGCTCAGGGAAGGGGTAGTCGGATTGGGTTTGTTGATGATTGGTGGGACTACCCTGGGATCCGAATGGCTCAAGAGGGGGCCCTTGGTTGAAGATGTGCTCAGTTGGAGGCATTGCCACCGGTGAAACCTCAGTGGGGTCTAAATAGGCTAGTAATCCCTTTGTAAAGGCTATTTTGTGATCTCTTGGCTACACACCAGCGGAAGTGTGTAATATGACTGACGCGTCATGGGCATAAGGGAGATTCTTAGTCGCCGAAAGGTGATGAAATCACGAACACGTGGGTAAAGAGGTACAAACTCTGCAGAGTTAATTAAAACTATCATGATAGCCGTGCTCCCGGTTATGAGCACCTGGACAACTTCCATGATTAGAGGGAAATTGGAATTTGGAATGGTTATGGTTTGGTAATGGTTATGTTTGATATTATGGTTATGGTTATGGGTTGATAATGGTTATGGATGATTATGGATTTAATTTCTGGTATTGAATATGGTTATTGGCAAATGGTGAAATCTGGAATTATGGTTTATGACATTGATTATGGTTATTGGTAATGGTGAATTATGGACTGGTATTATTATGGATACATGGGTTATGATGGGATTACTTCACATACATATAATATATTGCTTTTCAAATGTTTTACTGTACTTTTCAGCACTTAGCCATTATTATTGTCGTCATTTGAATCAGCCACATGTCATACTTTCCACACTTGCTGAGTACGACATGTACTCACTCTTGCGATCCCCCCCCCAACAGTTGCAGGTCAGAATTGTGAGTTTAATGGCGATAATGCGGAGTTCTAGGCCGTGTCTACCGTCAGCTTTGCCTGTGGTGTTGCATGGAGCTGCGCTATCCCTTTTGCATAGTTGCTTAGATTGCTTAATTAGTTTATTTCCACTGCATTAGTTGAACTTGTCATTAATATTCAATAGAGTTTGTATTCGAGGATATAATGAATTATGTAATAAGAGTACTTATTTAATAATTTGAGCTGTGGTAATTATCTGTTTATCATTTGTGAATCACTCGTGTATGTGTGTTGAACATCCTGGGCACACATATGCGTTAGCTTGGTTCATTTTCGGAACCGGGCGTCACAGATTGGTATCAGAGCCACAGGTTGACCGTAGGACGCAGCCTAGATAGAATGGACACTTTAGAGCACATAGGAGCACTCAGGAATCGTTGTGTTTTTGCTTGGAGTGCTGTTTGCTATATATATTGCTTGCTTGTGTGCTTAATAGAGGATTTTGGGATGCCTTAGCATTGCCATGTCCACCTAGACTAGTATAGCCAGTTGTTTAGTTTCATATCCCTTGATGCATTTAGTTGGGGACGTTTTCTAATTCTTACCTACTGCTCTTCTTCAGATGGTGAGGACTCGCAACCAGAGCAATGGCAATGATGAAGAGGAGAACAATGGAGTGCCTCAGAACAACAATGGGCAAGGATCTACTCAGGGAGGTATCAACATCGAGCAGCTATTGACCATGCAAAACCAGCTCATGCAGACCATGATACAGACTATGGGACAGCTGCAGGCTGGCAATATCAACAATCAGCCCCAGATGCCTCCACCGCCACCCCCGCCTCCTCATAACCGATTGGGAGAGTTTATGAGGACTAGGCCACCAACCTTTGCTCAAGTCGCAAACCCTATGGATGCGGATGATTGGCTCAAGTCCGTGGAGAAGAAACTTGCTATTGTCCAATGCAGTGATCGAGAGAAGGTCCTATTTGCTTCTCATCAACTCGTTGGAGCAGCTGCCGATTGGTGGGATTCACTATGCAATGCTCATGAGGATCAAGAGAGGATCACCTGGGCAGAATTCAAGGAGAGTTTCCGTTCTCATTATGTGCCGGAAGGTGTTATGATCTTGAAGAGGCAAGAATTCGAGAACTTGAGGGAAGGAAGATCAAGCGTGAGTGAATATCTCAACAAGTTCACTCAACTCTCACGATATGCGCCTGAGGATGTTAGTCGGGACAGCCGGAAGCAATATTTGTTCATGAGGGGATTAAACAATGAAATCCAAGTGCAACTACTCAATTGTGACTATGCAAATTTTCAAAAGCTTGTGGACAAAGCAATTGTGGTTGAGAACAAGATCCGTGAGATGGAGCAAGAAATCAAGAGGAAGGCGCCATATCAAGGACAGCAACAAGGAAGTAATGTGCGCTCTCGCTTTGCGCCGCCCAATGCGCCTTATTACAACTCCTCTATTCCTGCTCAGCGCCCTAGTTATGCCCCGCGTCCAACTCAGTTTGTGCAGCAGCGCCCAGTCATGCAAGCAATGCCTTATGCACCTCGTGCTGATTTTCCTGGAGCCAATGTTCAAAACCAAGCTCGTCCCAACAATTCTGGTGGGGTTAAGAAGTGTTATACTTGTGGAGAAGTTGGACACTTTGCGAATCAATGTCCTAAGTCAGGCCTTGGTCAAGGAAACAATGCGCCGAGGCAAAACCCAAGACCCTATGGAGGACAACCACAAGGAAGTCGTGGACAGCAGAATTTTGCTCGTGGCAACGTGAACCATGTCTCTACGGAGGATGCTCAACAAGCAGATGACGTGGTCATTGGTATGTTTCTCGCCAACTCCAACCCCGCGACTATGTTATTTGATTTTGGAGCATCGCATTCATTCATTGCATCGAAGTATGTGGCCAAGTATAGTTTGCCTATCTCCCATATGAAGTTTACTTTGTTGGTTAAGTCTCATGGAGGAGAGATGAGGACAAATATAGTATGTCCAAAAGTAAGCCTTAGAATAAGGGGGGTAGACTTCTCCGCCAACCTCATTGTTTTGGATTCTCAAGGATTGGACATTATACTTGGTATGGACTGGTTGAGGAAGCACAATGGAGTTATTGAGTCTGCAACAAAGACTGTTAAGTTGACTAATGAGGAAGGGATCACCGTAGAATTTGAAGCATCTCAAACCACACCGAAGCAATTGGAGCTGAATCATGTGGACGGTGCCACAATTGAGGAGATTCCGGTAGTGTGTAAATTTTTGGATGTGTTTCCGGAAGAGTTGCCAGGTATGCCACCCGATCGAGACATTGAGTTTGTTATTGATTTAATACCTGGAACTGCACCTATAGCTAAGAGGCCGTATAGGATGCCTCCTATGGAATTAGCGGAGCTCAAGAAACAGATTCAAGAGCAATTAGAGAAGGGTTTCATTCGCCCTAGCTCTTCACCTTGGGGAGCGCCCGTTCTATTTGTGGACAAGAAGGACGGATCCCAAAGGATGTGCGTGGATTACCAAGCTCTCAACGAGGTGACCATCAAGAACAAGTACACCTTGCCCCGTATAGAGGATTTGTTTGATCAGAGAAAGGCGCCTGTGTGTTTTCCAAGATTGATTTGAGGTCGGGATACTTCCAAATGAAGATTAGACCATCGGATATACCCAAGACAGCATTTCGGACACGATATGGATCTTATGAGTACACCGTCATGTCTTTTGGATTGACGAATGCGCCTGCCTACTTTATGTACCTCATGAATAAAGTCTCCATGGAGTACTTGTACAAGTTCATTGTGGTGTTTATTGATGACATTATGATCTACTCGAAGGATGAGAAGGAACATGAGGAACACTTGAGGCTTACGCTGCAGAAATTGAGGGAGCATCAATTGTATGCCAAGTTCAGCAAGTGCCAGTTTCGGTTGAAAGAGGTGCCATTTTTGGGTCATATAATCTCAGGAGGAGGAGTATCGGTTGACCCCGGAAAGGTGAGAGACGTGTTGAAGTGGGAGCCGCCACAGAATGTCAAGGAAATTCGGAGTTTCCTTGGAATGGCTGGATATTACCACCGATTCATCAAGGATTTCTCCAAAATAGCCAAGCCTATGACCGAATTACTCATGAAAGGGAAGGCATTCCGATGGACTCAAGCTTGTCAGGATAGCTTTGAGGAGTTAAAGAAAAGGTTGACAACAACCCCGGTTTTGGTATTGCCGGATGTAAGCAAGAGTTTTGACATCTATTGCGATGCATCAAGACAAGGACTTGGATGTGTATTGATGCAAGAAGGTCAAGTGGTCGCCTATGCGTCAAGACAATTGAAGAAACATGAGCAGAATTACCCAACACATGATTTAGAACTTGCAGCCGTGGTACATGCATTGAAGATTTGGAGACACTATATTCTTGGACATAGGTGTGAAATTTATACGGATCATAAGAGTTTGAAGTATATTTTCACACAAACAGATCTGAATTTGAGGCAACGAAGATGGTTGGAGCTCATCAAGGATTATGATGTGGGAATCAACTATCATCCGGGAAAAGCCAATGTAGTGGCCAATGCTTTGAGTAGAAAGGGAGTAAGCCATCAACTTACAGTTCGAGAGTTACCATTCGAGTTATGTAAGGAGTTTGAACGGTTGAACCTCGGGTTTGTAAATGAGGTGGAGATGATGGAGTTAAATCCGACCTTGGAGCAAGAAATCCGAGAAGCACAAACCACAGATGAGGAGATCAAGGAAATCAAGGAAAGGACCAAAGAAGGGAGAGAATTCAGGTTTGATGAAGACGAACATGGTACCTTATGGCTTGGAAAGAGGATCGTTTTGCCTAATGTAAAGCATATTCGGGAGACAATATTAAAGGAGGCACATGACTCGCCATACTCGATTCACCCTGGTTGTACAAAGATGTACAAAGACTTGAAGACTTGCTATTGGTGGGATAGCATGAAGAAGGACATAGCTGAATATGTAGCACTGTGTGATGTGTGCCAACGAGTCAAGGCGGAACATCAAAGGCCAGCCGGATTATTGCAACCGTTGAAGATTCCGGAATGGAAGTGGGAAGAAATTGGAATGTACTTCATAGTTGGGTTACCACGTACTCAGTCCGGGTATGACTCAATTTGGGTAATTGTGGATCGCTTAACCAAGTCAGCTCATTTTGTCCCTGTGAAGACCAAGTATACAGCTGCACGATTGGCCGAAATATACATGGAGCATATTGTGTGTCGACACGGAGTACCGAAGAAGATAGTCTCGGATAGAGGTTCTCAATTTACCTCCAGATTTTGGCAAAAATTGCATGAAGCTTTGGGAACGAGGTTGAACTTTAGTTCAGGCATATCATCCTCAAACAGATGGACAAACCGAGAGGACCAATCAAATTTTGGAAGACATGTTACGAGCTTGTGCTTTAAAGCATGGGAAAAGTTGGGATAAAAGTTTGCCGTATGCTGAATTCTCGTACAACAATAGCTACCAAGCAAGTCTGAAAATGTCACCCTATGAAGCATTGTACGGAAGGAAGTGTAGGACTCCCTTGTTTTGGAATGAAACCGGAGAGAATCAAGTATTTGGTCCGGATGTGTTGCAAGAAGCCGAAAAGCAAGTCCAGATAATTCGTGAAAACTTGAGGGCTGCCCAATCAAGACAAAAAGGCTATGCGGACAATAGGAGAAGGAAATTAGCCTTTGAAATAGGAGATTTTGTTTACCTCAAGGTGTCACCTATGAGAGGTCATAAGAGGTTTAACATAAGAGGCAAGCTCGCACCTCGTTATATTGGACCATTCAAGATTTTGGACAAAAGAGGAGAAGTAGCATATAAGTTGGAGATGCCAGCTCATCTTTCAGACGTACATGATGTGTTTCATGTTTCCCAACTCAAGAAGTGTCTCAGAGTGCCGGAAGAACAAGTGCCGATGGATGAGTTAGAACTTCAAGAGGATTTGTCTTATATCGAGCAACCTATCAAGATCTTGGACGTGAAGGAAAGAGTCACGAGAAATAAGAGGATCCGTTGGTGCAAAGTGCAATGGAAACACCATACAGAAGCCGAAGCTACGTGGGAACGTGAAGAAGAACTGAAGGCAGAATTCCCGCATCTTTTCTCCACGCTGTCGAATCTCGAGGGCGAGATTCACTTTAAGGGGGGTAGGTTTGTAACACCCTAAATTTTCGCATCCTGCATTGCATACATGATCGTGCATTAAATATTAGTAGGATAAAAGAAAAATAATAAAATATAAAAGATGGAGCATATATATACAAATGTATGTAGCAAAAGAAGAAATAGAAAATAATAATTATAGCCTAAAACATGTATTAGAGAATAAATCTAAAATATTAATAATAATATATAAAAGAAATATATATAAATAAAATTATAATAAAGAAATATATATATAAAGTAAATAAATAAAACAAATAAGATAAATAAAAATAAATAAAATATAAATAATAAAATATAATAATAATAATATATAAAAAAAGGAAAAAGGAAAAAAAAAGGCTGCTGGCCAGCGGCCGAGCCGCCAGCCGGCCCCGCGCCCGACCGGCGCTCACGCGCCCCGGTTCCCGCCTCCCGCCTCCCGCTCCCGCCTCCCGCCTCCCGTTTCCCGCCACCGGCCCCCCCGCCAGCCCCTGCGCGAATCCCGCCCGGGCTCCCGCGCTCGGTCGCCCGACCGGCTCCGCCGCCTGGGCCCCCCCGCCTCGATCGCCCCCCCCCCCCCCCCCCACGATTCCCGCCTGCCGGTCGACCCCACCCCGGGCCCCGCCTCCCACGGCCCCGCTCAGCCGCACGCCCCGCGTCCCATCGCGCGCCGACCCCGCCTCGGCTCGCCATCCCGCGTACCCCGCGCGCGCGTGGGCCCCGCTGGCCATGCCACCCAGCGCGCCCCGCACGCGCTCCCGCCCGGCTCGGCCGCCGCCTCCGCTCCCGATTCACGCGCCGAATCCCACGATTCTCACCGTGTAGCGCCCCTATATAAACGATCGTAACCCTCGTAGGGTTTTTCCCAGCCGCCAGAAAGCAGCCGCCGCCTAGAGAAGAAAAAAAAAAAGCCGCCGGAACCAGAGAACAGAGGGCTGCGCCCAGGGAAGAAAAAGGAGAAAAAGAAGGGGAAGAAGAGGAAGAAAAAGAGGAGGGCACCACCGTCCGCTGGAGATCGTCGTCGACATCGCGCCGCCGTTGTCGTGCCGCCGAAGGACGCATCTACTTCGTCTACGCATTGTCCCCATCCCGCGATCATCAAATCCATCGCATCTACGGTAGGCCATGTTCCCGATGCGAATTTTAGCGACCATATTGAATCTAATAGACGTAAATTGATTTTAGTTGCACCATAATTTTATTTTCAGCAGCATTAATCCACCCAAACCCCCCGTAAACTCATATGAACACGTATGAACTAGTTGCATCTAATTAATAAACAACCGTAGTTAATTAATTATTGTACATTGCATGCATACATATCATCGCATGTTGATTAATGTGTGTGCATCATGTTGAATTGTATATGTTTTCTTGTATGTGTGATCACGAGTAGAGGGACGTGCTCAAGAGGCCGCATACGAGGATTTCGAGAATCAAGATTTCGAAGCGCTTGAGCAACCCTATCCGCCGGAACAAGGCAAGTGTCCTTGAAGCATATTGATCCTATTTTAAATTAAATGTTTTGTTTGCAAACTGCATGCTTGTGTCAAATTGATGGGAATCCTATGGTAGGAAGTTTACTAGTTTTGTTTGACCACCCTTGTCACCTGGAATTTATGGTAGAGAGTCGGGAAGGGTTTTTACCTTTTTGCTTCGCTTAATTAATTGGGATGACAAACAACACTACACATTTAATTATGCATCAATGATATTCTGGATAACGTGAACTGGTCAATATGGTATGGTAATGGGTGATCTAAGCAAGCCTGGTATGTGGATGGGTTGGATGTTATGGTGGTTTGCTTGCTTTAGATCTAAGGACCGGTTCATGCGAGAATAAGCCAGGACTACAGTGCCACCACGAGGCCAAGTATGGGTGCGGCGCAGCTGATTAATTAGGGCTTTGCTAGTGCTGTTTGGACCATTGTGGATGCTCGGGGAAGGGGTAGTCGGATTGGGTTTGTTGATGATTGGTGGGACTACCCTGGGATCCGAATGGCTCAAGAGGGGGCCCTTGGTTGAATATGTGCTCAGTTGGAGGCATCGCCACCGGTGAAACCTCAGTGGGGTCTAAATAGGCTAGTAATCGCTTTGTAAAGGCTATTTTGTGATCTCTTGGCCACACACCAACGGAAGTGTGTAATATGACTGATGGGTCATGGGCATAAGGGAGATTCTTAGTCGCCGAAAGGTGATGAAATCACGAACACGTGGGTAAAGAGGTACAAACTCTGCAGAGTTAATTAAAACTATCATGATAGCCGTGCTCCCGGTTATGAGCACCTGGACAACTTCCATGATTAGAGGGAAATTGGAATTTGGAATGGTTATGGTTTGGTAATGGTTATGGTTGATATTATGGTTATGGTTATGGGTTGATAATGGTTATGGATGATTATGGATTTAATTTCTGGTATTGAATATGGTTATTGGCAAATGGTGAAATCTGGAATTATGGTTTATGACATTGATTATGGTTATTGGTAATGGTGAATTATGGAAATTATTATGGATACATGGGTTATGATGGGATTACTTCACATACATATAATATATTGCTTTTCAAATGTTTTACTGTACTTTTCAACACTTAGCCATTATTATTGTCGTCATTTGAATCAGCCACATGTCATACTTTCCACACTTGCTGAGTACGACATGTACTCACTCTTGCAATCCCCCCCAACAGTTGCAGGTCAGAATTGTGAGTTTAATGGCGATAATGCGGAGTTCTAGGTCGTGTCTACCGTCAGCTTTGCCCGTGGTGTTGCATGGAGCTGCGCTATCCCTTTTGCATAGTTGCTTAGATTGCTTAATTAGTTTATTTCCGCTGCATTAGTTGAACTTGTCAATAATATTCAATAGAGCTTGTATTCGAGGATATAATGAATTATGTAATAAGAGTACTTATTTAATAATTTGAGTTGTGGTAATTATCTGTTTATCATTTGTGAATCACTCGTGTATGTGTGTTGAACATCCTGGGCACACATATGCGTTAGCTTGGTTCATTTTCGGAACCGGGCGTCACAAAGTCACCGGCATTGAGTTTGTGAAAGATGTGGAGCATCTCCCCTTGAGGCCTCAAATGCCTCAAAAGCCGAGTGTGCAGGCTGCTTCCTCGCCGACCTCCAGTCCCGAGGCACCGGCAAGGTCAAGTGAAGATGCTAGGGCTGCCCCTTCTTCTAGTGCAGCCCCTCAAAAAGGTTCAGCCAGTGGTATTCTCAAATACCTGGCTGCTATCTTTGCCTCCTGCAAGAAGGCCGAAGTGAAGGCCCATAAGCTCAACAATAAAAGAAATGAGGACATGAAGTATATCAAGGCAAATGTGAAGCAAATTTGCCAAAAGCTGGAGATTGAGCCAATTGGGTCTCCAACAATCTCTGAAGACTCAAATTCTGATTTCACCGAGCTCGGGCCCTTGACCCCCTCCGAGCTTGCCTACATTGGCATTGGGGGCTCGAGTACCTCCGCACCTCCTCCTCCTCCTCCTCCTCATCATCATCATCAAGCTGAAGATGAAGATGATGAAGACGACGATGAGAGGACCGACAGCGAAGAGTGAAGACCCTAGGACCCTCCTCTCCTTCTTTTTGGTGTCTTGATGCTAAAGGGGGAGAGATTGAGGGGGAGTCTTAGTCTTAGCTTAGCTGCAGTTTGCGAGGAGAGAGCTCTATGCTTTGTTTTTTTTTAAGTCTTTTGTGGCTTGTAATGTCTTCACAATGATCTTATGTTAATTATGGTTTTGTGATGCAATGATTTGATCCTTTGAGTAGTGTTAATGAAAACTGTAATTTTGCTCTAGAATGACATATATGCTTGCTATTGGGTAATAAATGTCAATTATGTCATTCTCAATGTTACAGTGCTCTTAGTTATGCATCCCACCATAAAGAATGTACATATGGACTATGCTTTCTCTACTTGATGTATTTTGGACTCATATGTGCATGCTTTATGAAAATCTCAATTTTCATCATATTTTGTGAAATCTCAATTGGTTGTCATCAATCACCAAAAAGGGGGAGATTGAAAGTGCATTTGGGACTCCCTTGTGGGTTTTGGATGATTTATGAAAACAATTGGGATCCTAACCTCTTTGTTGAGATGAGTGCAGGATTTTGATAGAAAAATGAGCAAAGTGCCACAAAGAAGGAAGAATGAGGAGCAAAGTGGAAATGAGCTCAAGGAAGAAGAATAGTAGATCATTATGTACGGAGTGTGTTAAGAAAACACATCCCAAGAGCTCAATCACAACTTAACACACACATTGCACAAAGTTACACAGGACCGGACTAGTCCGACTAACACCGAACTAGTCCGATATCCTTTCTGCACGAAATCGGACAAGTCCGATATCCATCGGACTAGTTCGATATCCTTTCTGACTAGAATCGGACTAGTCCTCCCCAGTGCGGACTACCCTCAAAACACTTCACAAGTCACACAAAATCGGACAAGTCCGATCACAACCGGACTAGTCCGATATTCTTTCTAATCCAAATCGAACAAGTCCGATGTTTGCACGGACTAGTCTGAAATACCCTCTGATCTGAATTGGACAAGTCCTCCAAGTGCGGACTTGTCATCCTATAAACTTAGGGTTTCACATGTCCGGACAAGTTCGATGACTATCGGACTAGTTCGAAGATTTCCAGTAGCGAAATCAGACAAGTCCGTTCCTAGCACGGACTAGTCCGATATTTCAGAAAACATAGAGTTTGCTACAGACAGCACACCAGACTAGTCCGGTGACCACCACGGACTAGTCTGATCTTTCTGTACCCTAACGGTCACTTTAGGAACTCATATAAATAGAGTTGTACGACCATATTTTACTACTTCAGGAACCCTAGCATCGTCACACTTCCCAAGAGACCCAAAAATCACATCTCTCCATGAAATTAAGTGCAACAAAGATCAATCCTTTGAGGATTCACTCTAGTTCATTGGAGAGACACATTCAACACCATATTGAGCTCTTGGTTTGATTCTCTAACACACTCCTGCGATTTATTTGTAATTTTTGAGTGTGTTCTTGGTGGTATTTTGTGTTGTAATCCAAGGGAGCTCTCAACGTGTGAGAAATACCTTGAATTCGGTTATTCACCCATTTGAGATAAGTGGAAGAGGATTGGCCTTCGTGGCGATCCGAAGAGGGTAGGGTTGGAGAAGACCCGGTCCTTTTGTGGGCTCCTCAACGTGGATGTAGGTTGCCTCTGTGGGAACCGAACCACGGGATAAATCTCTTGTGTTCTTTTTGTGTTCATTGTCCTTACTTCATATCAATCTAGGGTTACAAATTGATCTTGATTACTTTACATTGAAATATCAATTATAAGTTTGAATCGTGATACAACCTGATTCATAACCTTGTGACACTTTGTCTAACCGTATACTTCCCCTGCATATATTGAAGAACAAAGTTAATTTGTCAAACCTAATCAATCTAGTCCGTATACACCAGACTAGTCCGCACTTTACCGGACTAGTCCGATTTCTCTGGTTTTGAACTGGTTGTTAAGTGTTGCAGAATCCAACAATTTTCAAAAAGGTCTATTCACCCCCCTCTAGGCCACATTCACTAGGCCAAACAAAGATAAAAAGCATCATGCAATAGCCTACGCTAGCAAAACTCTAACAGGAGCTCAACTCAATTATGCCACAACTGAAAAAGAGTTCTTGGCTGTAATTTTTGCTATCGATAAGTTTAGGTCCTATTTGGTTGGAGCCAAGGTCATAGTCTACATAGACCATGTTGCCTTGAAGTATTTGCTCACCAAAAAGGATGCTAAACCAAGGCTAGTCCGATGGATTCTTTTACTCCAAGAGTTTGACTTAGAAATCAAGGATAATAAAGGAGTAGAAAATTTCGTGGCAGATCATCTATTGCATATGGAAGTCACTCAAACCACACATTCCAGGAATCGCTGGGGGTGGTGCCATGTGATGCAGCACCCAACATCACACACAAAAAGAATACGACAAAATACAAAGTTTTATTTATAGAAACAGCGGAAGTTTTTTACAATACTTAATATACAGCGGAAGATAATACTCATAGCTAAACTCTTAGCCTAGCTATGCAAAAGTGCACCCGTCTAGCTTGGGGACGCTACACACTAGCAACACACAACAATTTACGGCGGCATGCAGGGCTCCCACTCGGCGGTATACCCTGATGGGGGCATCGCCTCATCTTCGGGCCCTTCCTCATACGTCTCACCAACAAACAACTTAATATAGCAACCGCGAGTACGAAGGCTCAGCAAGACTTAACCGTCTCACCTAAACATGGAACTCTACATGCAGGGATACTTAAGATAGGAATAGATATAGCAGTAAATGACTCGCCTACATGTTGATCCTTAATTTTCAAGTTATTAACAGCAGCATAAAGGTTTAGTAAAATGAACTTTAGTGAGCATATTCTATGGCAATCATAGTTGCAAAGCAATTGTAATTCAATACATCATATTCTCCTAGCTTCTTCAGTATTTACTACGTCACGGCGCAGTGAACAAGCGGTACTCAAATAACCGCGAGGAACGGTGATTGCAATCAGTAGACACCCTGATAACACATCACGTACACCCGTACGTGAAAAATGTGCAATGCTCCTCATGACGTCATACACAACAACCTTTCACAAGAAACTCAGACGCCGAACCGGTCCCACCATCGCAGGCATAAGGTCCCCACATGGAGCGTGTATGTGCCCGCCGGTAGATTTACACCTTGCTACCCGCAACCCACCCCTATCGACAATGGGCTATGCCTTGACACCCAAGTCATCAAGTTACATCGGTTTCCTGGGTTCCATATGCCCAGTATGCATCCAGTATAGTTCAAACTTGTCAAGCAGGACCGCACACGGATCAGTCCTCGATCGACAAAAGCAAGGCTACACACGTGATACCACGTCTCGCTGCATCCTATTCGCTGCTCGGTCTCAAATTCATATTCATAAACCATTCTTTGATCAAATTCATCCCGTCTGGTAAATTCTATCTCGCGAGTAGATTCTAACTACTTGACTTCTACCGGGTTCCTCAAAACATTAGCATTACATTGTCTACTCGTCAAGTTGTAGACCTACCCAATACTCCATAAGATTTGTGGGTCATGCAAGTGGAGTAACAAGCACCTTAGACCTAATGCACAAAATTCATCCTAGACATAAGTGATACAAATAGAAACTTTGAAATAGCACTTAAATGCAAACCGGGGCTTGCCTTGGATTGTGCTAAGTCAATGTCAATACAGTCAATGCTTGAGCTTCAAAATAACGCTTCTCGCCCAGTTCTTCCTTTTTCTTGTTGCGGCTCCAATTAACTTTGTTCATAGCAGATTCATGCTTGTTTCATTTCCTCCATATGGTGCTCCTCCATCGTGATCACTATTCGATATGAAGAATGCACATGTAAGACCTATGGTTTACAAAGAGTGAATCATATGAATTTTGAGAGGAAAACATGTAGTACAAGAACTACAGAAAAGTTGCTGCTGTATTTCAGATTCTAGTGGACATGATCGAGATCTAGCAAAGTTGAATTGAGAGCAATGGATTATGAACCTCAATGTCACATTCATGTAGAAGAATTAGTTTAGCAAAGATGAAACTATATAGAGCTGAAAAGTGAAAATGGCATTCTGTACAGTACTATAGGAAGGTATGTACTGTATTTCAATCCTGGTGGCAAGACATGAATTTAGCATAGTTGATTTGGAAATAATTGAATCATGAACGTTAATATGACATTCATGTAAATGCAAAGCCAAATGAGATTGTACTGATGAATACCAAACCCAATGGACCTTGGATTTTTGTAGTAGTCCACAGATGTCACAAAAAAGGTGCTGGCAAAGTTTCATCTCAAACCAAGCAGGGATCTGGTCTACAAAATTCCTTAAGGCATTAAGCTTCTCTAAATTTTCCTGGCTGGTCTGAAGTTTTGACATAGGAAAAGGTTGGTTCTCTGTTTAGAGGAGATTAATAGAAGTCTAACAAAGTTGGTTTCAAAATTTTTAAGCATTCTACAGTGAGATATCGATTTTTGAAGTTGGAATTTTTTTTCCTGAAAAAGTTTCTGGATGTTTTGCAATTTTTCATGTTCATACGGATTTGGAGATCAAGTGTACATAGTAAATCGATTCAAATGGCTATGAAACTTTTACTGGAGTTCAAAGGAATTAAATGGAAGAGTATGGTCAAATTTGGGAATTTTCCAATTAATAGATAATCAGGAATTAAGTTCCAAGAATTTTCGCTTCATGGAATTATAATGGAACAATTTTGGACTTTCATACAGATTCAAGAGCACCACTTGAAAGTATAGCCAACCCTGGATCTAATCAAATTTAATTGGGAATTTTTAGCCAATGCTACAAGTAGTGATGATTTTTCAAAGTTTGGACAAAATCTGAATTCATTTGCCTATGGGAAATTCAATCACTGTCTGCCAGGGGGGTCCACCCAACAGATTCATCTTCTACCTTTGGACGGGACGAAACTGGAGGGCTTCGCTCGTTCGTTCCTGTTCCTGGCGGCGACAACAGGCAATGACATAAAAACAAGAAATGATCTCCAAACACTGGAACACACGCTGGGTAACGTTTAACAGTGCTGCGGCCATGGGAATGAGTTTTCCGACGGTGGCAGCGGCAGCTAGCTCGGCGGCCATGGTGGGACTGCGTGGAGACTACTCTATTTTGCTAAGGTTTAGACCCTAGAGTATCCTTGCACTATAGGGAACTCAAATACAAACTTTAATCGCAAGGAAAGCGACCACAACGTGGTGTTCTACGAGGACCTAGGGTTTCATAGCAAAATTAGGGAAAATTCAATGTCCGACATGGTTAAGATGTTATTTTCGGATTGCTCTGGTCCTGGAAGTATGTAGGAATGTCTAGAACATATGTTCTAACTGGATTGAACCAATATTGAGGGTGTAGGAGGAATTAGGGGAAAACCTAGCCGCTTTGGTGTTGAACATGCCGGTGAGAAGAGAGAAAATAAGGTAGCTACGAGGCATAACTTGATGAACAACTTTGCAGGAAGTAGAATGGAGGCTCAGCGCACCTTGAGGAGTCCTTGAGGCCACGGGAGAAGAGCTAAATCGTTGGAAACGCCGCGAGAACGTCGGAACAGAGAAGCAGTCCACAACTTGGCGGCGTGGAAACCTCAGTTTCTTCCTCAAGGAGTCATACACTGGCCAAGAATAAGATCAGTGTGCTGCGCAACATACTTGGGAAGGTTTAAACACGAAGAAACAAGGATCAATACGCACCATGTTGTGATGAATAGGCTGGCAAAGAAAAAACGGCGCCGGCGGCAAAGCTACTGATCGAGGGTGAACAACAGAGCCCCAGTTCGTTCTTGCAACCTTGGAGTGGATGAGGAAGACTGAGAAGGGTGCAGCGCAGCTGTCAATGGCCTCAGCTGGACACGGACGCGACGGAAACGACGGCCGACGATGGAGCAGTGGCGGTGAGCAAAACAGCAAGCAGGTCAGTGAGCTGTGCGTGAAGCTGAGTGATACACAACAAGGACTCACTAGGTTTTTACTTGG
Source organism: Tuctoria greenei (assembly GCA_036927565.1). Taxonomy (NCBI): domain Eukaryota; kingdom Viridiplantae; phylum Streptophyta; class Magnoliopsida; order Poales; family Poaceae; genus Tuctoria; species Tuctoria greenei. The sequence goes on along the minus strand of JAYESD010000010.1, from coordinate 9,641,581 downwards.
GACTAAAAAGATCTAGTAGAGAGTCAGGATAAGGAGGAAGAAGCAGGCAGCTGTGTGGCCATCCAAGGTGACAGAACACTCTTTTTCACACTTACATGTGGGACCCACAACTCCCTCCTTCATCCATTTTGAATAGGACAAAATAAATAGCATAAGAACTCCCAATTCGATGAAATTTAGCAGAGTGAATAAATAAAATATGAGGAATCCAATGGTGTGATCAAATTTGACATTTGAAGAAACTGGGTTTGAACTTTAAATTCGAATTTGAATTCGATTTCACTCAAGTTTTTGCATTGCATTAGAATTTAACCATGTAAGTTCCATTTGGTTAATCAGTAATGGTTGGCTTACTTTCTATCAGAAAAATGAGATTTTTGTGAATCCCAAGTTATGCATGATATTTATTTTACAACTATTGATTTGTAAATTTAATATGAATTCACCTCATATGAGGCGGTTTGCCTTTAATTCAATTGACCATTGTAATGTGATTTCATTAACTGATTTGATTTCTCTTATATTGTGTTAGCAAGATTTGAATTGGGTTTTTTCTTTAATCCAAGCTCTATGTGTTAACTTGGAACACATTCAGATGAAAAATTTTAATTGCCTCATTTTGCAAACTAAAATTTGAGTGTATAAAATGTGGACTTTTACAATCCTTTCCCCTTAAAGGAATCTCATCCCGAGATTCAAATGGAGGGACAACAGAATCGATTTGGGAATGACTGGTAAAAGATGGACGTCGATTCGGATAACATGATAGCAACGTTGCAGGAAAGAATTTGTGATAATCTTCTTGTCCCCGTGTAGCGTCTTCGAAGATGTCATTACTGGAGTATATCGGGGTGCTTGAACTTTGTATTTAATGGCTATGGATTCATGTCTCTACTCGATAAACTTGATTGTGCCCGAACTACTATTTAGTGTATTGCAATGCTTTCTCTAACCTTAAAAGGAGGTATTCTTCGGCCCTAATCTTGACTTGAAGAATTAACACTTATTCTTGACCTCTTATGATCACCTTGGTCTTTTGAAATTACTCTTGTAATGGTTCTTGTTTGCTTGCTTTGTCTCGCACAAGTCCTTATAATCTTAACATAGTATTTCCTCAAACAAGAATCAAGGTGTTTCATGAGAATAGTATTGGATTACTAAACTCGCAATGAACAAATATTTTCAACACATGAGTCAAGGATTGAAAATGCTTTGCGGTGGCATACGGGATTTAATATTCAGTGCCCCACATGTTTTCAAACAGCAAAGACTCAAATATATGATAACCACAAGGTTTTCGATATATCAATGTCACCATATATCAAATCAAGAATTTAGATGGAACTCGAGGAGTGTTGCGAAGCCGATCATCAAATGGTACCCTCACGATAAAAGAAAATCAAGGATATCGTGAGGTTGATCATTTAACTGATGATCACACAATGAAGCAAGATATAGCTTCAACAGTCAAGGTACTCGAACATAAAGAAGTCAAGTATATAGGTTCAAGCTTTTGCTTAACTACAAGGGATGTTGAGTAATCGGTTTCCCACGTATTACTCAATAATAAAGAATTCATCACATTATGAAATAACACAAAGATTGAGAAATGATCAATGTCATTAGACACAACTTAAGGATCTGAATGGAGAGACATATTCTTGCTCAATAGTTTATTTATATTCATGCATCATGTTTTTCTTGTTTCATTAATGTGAGTGCTTCATGATGCATGACATGTTGAATGGTGCAATGCATATGCACTTGGTATGGTGCAAATGGTGCATATGAATGATGCAAATGATGCATATGTATGGTGCAAATGGTGCGCATGTATGGTGCATCATCTTTTATGATTTGAGCAAGAACGAGCCACTCACGCAAGAATAAGGAACATCTCATGATTTGCAAGGATTGAATACCCTGGTCGTGAAAGGAGCTCGATAGGGAATGTTACTTTCATGTATCGACCACGATCAAGGAATTCATATTAAGAATGTCGACAAGGAATGTGGAAAACATACCACATCATCTTAACCATCCCAGAACTTGTACGTATTCTAACCGTCTTATCTATCTCTCTACTGAAGTCCTTTCTGCACTTGAGAATCAGTTCTACATGAGAATTCACAAAGTTACTCAAGTAATCTAGAAGCACTAGACATATGATTGAGACTACTAGAGCTGTCCTTAATGGTGTTTCACTTAATCTTCTCTTCGATCATGTAGTGGTGTTTGATATCTCCCTTGATAGCTCTGGTGGAGTTGAAAGTACACTTCCTCTGTGATGGGTCAACCTTGATCTTGGAGCTGGGTTCTCATGAAAACATAATCCCATTTGATCATGTCGTTGTTGATATGTTACAATGTACGAGCGGTTGATGAATGAATCCTTAAGTTAATTGAGCGCACTCCTTCCCCCTTAAGTTTCGAGCTAGGAGGTCGAGAAACTAATTTCAAACAATCATCATGGGGAGGTGGTGTGCACTACTGGAGTGAAACCAAAGTTGGACGAATTAGCAATTTCAGAACTGGTTCTCCTGACTACCCCACTGTCCCGATTGAGCACTCCGCACTTAATCAAGATTTGAGGCAGCAAAAAGTAGAATTATCTCTGGATGTGAATAACAAAGTTGTAGATAACTTCAAGACCTTTCCAGAATGTATTGGTTTTCCATCATATCAATTGTGGTTTAGGATATATAGCTTTGCAAAGTTGATAGACTTTCTGGAGATTCTCTGCAGAATCCAGTGGTATATACTCACTTTGATCTAATGTTCACTTACCTTTCTTATCTAATTTCGACCAAACTCACAACTACAAAGTTGTAGTATAACTCCTAATATTTGTATACATGTTACATATAACTCTTGGTGATGTTTATTTTACAAGTTAAAAGTAATGCCTAAAGGTATACAGGAACAAGGTCCAGGTTGATTGGTTCTGTACAGTTTCTGTATATCTTAAAAATACACCAACTTAGGAGGAGATTTTGGCCTTGAGGTGAATAGAAAACTTGTATATGACTTCCCAAGATTTCAAAATAATATATATTTGCCTTCATAGCACTTCCGGTTTGAAATTTATGGAAGTGTTAATCAAATGGTACAAGAAAGTTCAAAACTGAAGTGTTGATCACAGTTCAATTCCAGCTGACCATCCTGTATGAACTCAATATTTTTCATATAGTTGATGCCAGCTCTAGGATTATAGTTGAATACAAAAGTTTTAGTTAATTTCCTATCCTTTCCATATTGTACTAGTACACCTCCAGGAGAGCTCTGGAATAAAAGTTATACAGGTTTGAAGTTGACACACATTGCTGGGAATTTTGACAGAATCTCCCCTGTATATGTGGGTTTTTGTCCACAGTTTATACAGATACAAAAGTTCAAGATATGGAGATAATATCAATTACAAAATTTTAAAACATCATGCTAAAATACCATAAATTCAATGGTTAAACCCTCAACAAGTGTTATACAGGTTATAGCACGCAAACTTCAAACTGGGCATGTTAAGGTTCTGGTTCTGGACTGCTAGAACAGACTTAGCGACAAATTGAATTAGGCCCTATTAATGCAAGTTGTTGCTCAAGAGTTGAATAAGAAATTAGTATAGGAATTACTAATCTTTCCATAAAAGTATAGTTTTGCCTATGTCAATTTGTAAGATTAGGAGATATGACTCTCCAAAGTTGACAGATGAGCTGACTGGTTTCTGCCAGCAATTCTGCAGAGTACCAGTTTGCACCTGGAATTTGAATTGGTTATGGGTCGAATGTGAAGACACTTTAAATTACAAAGTTGTAGGGATGCTTCTACACTGTCCATAATGTATTTGTTTGTCTACAGTTCTGTTAAGGTTTAGGAGATATGGATTTTTAAAGTTTGACAAAAGTACCAGATTTTTAGTGAAATTTTGACAGCACCTCCTTTGTACATGGCTGGTTTGAGCACAAATATACAAATAGATAATATCAAAATTTGAAAGAAATTTGAATTAGAACATTTTTACACATCTCGTAAGGTTTCCAGAAATATATCATATGAATCCATTTGAATTTTTTACAGAGAGTTATGGTTGAATTACTAAAGAGTGCAGAAACTGTTTCCAGTTTCTGTCCAGATTTGACAGAGTTTGGAATTTCGAAATTTTGAACAGGTTAGATATGGATTATGCTCTGGGGATGAACATATAAGTTTTAGTGGACTTTATTTTCTTTCTAACAATGTATGGTACATCTTTTTTTAGATATTGGATTACCCGACCTTCCGCTCAAAATGAGGTTATGGCGAGAAATTTACAGAGTTCAGCAAACCAATTGTCCATGAAAACTTAAAAAACAGCAAGAACTTTACAGAGGTAGTACATGCATATTATTAAATAACTTGAAGTCTTCAACTAAAACTCCATCCAAATCTAGAGAAAATCTGCATTGCTTTTGTCTCAACAGCCCTGCATGCACTCCTCATGTGGTTCTTGTCTTCTTCAACTCTTTCCAGCCCAGGTGTGGCACCAATGTGTACCCCTGAAAAGGAGCTGCAAATAGTTTTTCATAGGACAATTATCAAAAACATAATCATTCCGCATTAGCCAAATCGCCCAGCACAAAGTGGCTGTGGGAACCATTATTTTCTTACTGAGAGGTTTGGGGAAAGAACAAATCCACTCATTAAACATATGAGAAACAGACGAAGGTGTGTAAATATTAAAAGTAATGCTTACAATCCTCCAGATGAATCTCGCATAGTGACAATCAAATAAGAGGTGTTGAATGCTTTCATGAGCAGTGCAAAACACAAAATTCTTGTCTCCTACCAAATTGTGTTTCAGAAGGTTATCTTTTGTAAGAATCACATCGCATAACTCGATGAACAACTTTGCAGGAAGTAGCATGGAGGTTCAGCGCACCTTGAGGAGTCCTTGAGGTCATGGGAGAAGAGCTGAATCGTCGGGAACGCCGCAAGAACGCTGGAACAAAGAAGCAGTCCCCAACTTGGTGGCATGGAAACCTCAGTTTCTTCCTCAAGGAGGCATACACTGGCCAAGAATAAGATTAGTGTGCTGCACAACATACTTGGGAAGGTTTAAAAACGAAGAAACAAGGATCAACGCACCATGTTGTGATGAATAGGCTGGGAAAGCAAAAACGGCGCCGGCAGCAAAGCTACTGCTCGAGGGAGAACAACAGAGCCCCAGTTCGTTCTTGCAACATTGGAGTGGATGAGGAAGACTGAGAAGGGTGCAGCGCAGCTGTCAATGGCTTCAGCTGGACACGGACGCGACGGAAACCACAGCCGACGATGGAGCAGTGGCGGTGAGCAAAACAGCAAGCAGGGCAGTGATGTGTGTGGAGCTGAGTGAAACACAACAAGGACTCACTAGGTTTTTACTTGGGACCAAAAGATCCAGTAGAGAGTCAGGATAAGGAGGAAGAAGCAGGCAGCTGCGTGGCCATGCAAGGTGCTCGGTGGCGCACGCAGTAACAAGACCAAAAACAGAACACTCTTCTCACACTTACATGTGGGACCCACAACTCACTCCTTCATCCATTTTGAACAGGCCAAAATAAAGAGCAAAAGAACCCCCAATTCGATGAAATTTAGCAGAGTGACTAAATAAAATGTAAGGAATCCAATGATGTGATCCAATCTGACATTTGAAGAAACTGAGTTTGAACTTTAAATTCGAATTTGAATTTGATTTCACTCAAGTTTTTGCATTGCATTAGAATTTAACCATGTAAGTTCCATTTGGTTAATTAGTAATGGTTGGCTTACTTTCTATCAGAAAAATGAGATTTTTGTGAATCCCAAGTTATGCATGATATTTACTTTACAACTATTGATTCGTAAATTTAATATGAATTCACCTCATATGAGGCGATTTGACTTTAATTCAATTGACCATTTTAATTTGATTTCTCTTATAGTGTGTTAGCAAGATTTGAATAGGATTTTTTTCATCCAAGCTCTATGTGTTAACTTGGAAGACGTTCAGATGAAAAAATTTAATTTTCTCATTTTGCGAACTAAAATTTGAGTGTCTAAAATGTGTACTTTTACACTGACTCTCACCCTTGTTTTGTCGATATCGTGAACTTCATGGTCACGAGATACGTACCACTAGGGAGAAACAAAATGAAACTCATCTACGAGAGTTGAAGACACATTTGGGATGACCCATACCTCTATCCAGTTTGTGCCAATGGCCTTCTTAGAAGGTGCGTCCCATCATTCGAAGGTACCAAGATTATTGAGAAAGCCATGCTAGGCCCTGTGGTGGCCATTATGGTGTTTACCGTACCCAGTCAAATATCTCGCAAAGTGTATTATATTTGCCTTCTATGTATGAAGACACAAAAGAATTCATTCGCAGATGTTGGAAATGCCAGAAGCATGAAGTAATTTCTGCTCGCAATGCGACGCCCCTAACATATAATCTCCAAGTGAAATTATTTGATATGTGGGGTATTGGTTTCATGGGACCTTTCCCTAGGTCCTATTATTGCAAGTATATCCTGTCCTGGTGGATGTAGCTTATGTGTCAAAATGGGTAGAAGCTTTGCCATGCAAAAATGTTGATTCCAAGCAAGCTAGGAAAATATTTCATGAGATCATTTTCCCACGCTTTGGCACTTCCTGTATGGTCATGAGTATGGAGGGTATCATTTCATATATAAGACCTTCCGAAACTTTTTGAGGGAGCTTGGTGTCCAGCATAATATTGCTACCCCATACCACCCACAAACAAATGGTCAAGAAAAAATATCTAATAAGCAAATTAAGAATATTCTGCAAAAAAACGTCTTGGAAATGGGAGTGGGATGGAAGCATAATGTAAGACCCCAGCCACTACAGGTCTGAAGGTCGATACTTCTGCAGGTCTCTAGGATCACAAACTAGCCCCACAAACCAACACTAGTCTTTTCTGCGCATTTTGTCCTCACTCGTGCACGGGAAAACTTCCCGGTTGGTCACCCATCCGTAAATTGCTCCGTGCCAAGCACGCTTAACCTAAGAGTTCTTTGTAGGTGAACTTCCAGAAAAGAAGGTATACCTTTGTGCTATGAGTATTCTATCAATCCTATTAAGTCTTGAGTCAGGATGTCACAATCCACCCCCTTAGAAGACCAACTTCCTCGTTGGTCAACTCCCAAGCCAGAAATGTCCCCTCTTGGCCACGTCCTTACGTTCAGTACTGGCATACATACCATACTGTGTCCCTCCTAGAGGACCCACGCGTCATGCGTACGTACCCACGTCCATGACCCGTACGCACCCGTGAAACTGCGAGGGTCGGCTCTGATACCATTTGTAAGACCTCAACCACTACGGGCCTGGCAGTCGTTACTTCTTCAGGTCTCTAGGATCACAGACTAGCCCCACAAACCAACACTTTTCTTTTCTGCGCATTTTGTCCTCACTCGTGCGCACCCGGGAAAACTTCCCGGTTGGTCACCCATCCGTTAATTGCTCCGGGCCAAGCACGCTTAACCTAAGAGTTCTTTGCAGGTGAGCTTCCAAAAAAGAAGGTATACATTGGTGGTATGAGTTATTCTATCATTCCTATTAAACCTTGAGCCAGGATGTCACACATAAGCTACCTGACGCATTGTGGGCCTACCGTACTGCCTACAAAATTCCCATCAGCATCTCTCCATTCCAACTTGTCTATGGGAAGACTTGTCATCTTCCTGTAGAATTGGAACATAGAGCCCATTGGGCCATCAAGCGGTAGAACATGGACCTTCATGAAGACGGAAAACACAGATTGAAGTAACTTTCTGAGTTGGAAGAGTGGAGAGTTAATGTGTACTATAGTCCAAAAATCTACAAGGAAAGAACCAAAAGATGGCATGATAAGAGCATTACGCCTAAAGAGTTCAATCCTGGAGATAAAGTTTTACTTTTCAACTCTAGGGTTAAACTCTTTGGGCATGGGAAGCTTAGAAGTAAATGGGAAGGACCCTTCACTGTAGTAGAAACCTCATCCCATGAAGCAATCACACTCCAAGGTGATGATGATCATCTATTTAAAGTGAATGGGCACCGAATCAAATTAATTCTTGAATCTCAGGAGGAGGAGGCAGAAAAAGAAATTTACGTGATAAATATTATTGATTGTCACGCCGTTTCATTAAATTATGTCTAAATTCTATGTGTCCAATTAATAGGCCCATCCAATTAATCATCCATGGGGCCCATTAAGCCAACCCACAAAAACCTAGCCCGAACGGAGCCAGGAAGGGTTCGGCCTAACCCTAGGGTCAGCGGACTCCTCCTTTGCGCCATCGGTGTTTAGTTTTCCCGTGTAGACTCTCCCGACGTATCTCCCTGCTTATTTATTGACGGGAATAGCGAGGGAAACCTTGCACCATCCAGAAAAAAAATCCATCTCCTGTTCCTCCCATCCAAGTCATGGCCGACAAGAAAATTGTGCCTCATGCCTCCTCCAGCTCAACCTTCAACCTGAGCGGAGACATCGCGTCGGCCAATGACAAGTCCACCCTCACCTTGGAGTCCGTCATGGCATTAGATGTTGTACCTCTCGCCATGATCTCGCCATCGGCAACGACTCCACGTGGCCGTAGCGCCACGCCTCGTGGTGCTGCACGGTCACTCTCCTAAGAGGATGCTCATGAAGTCGACGACACCTTCACGTCGTCCGAATACTGCTGGCATTAAGTCAATCAAGACCCGTCTTTTTCTTGAAAAATATGAGTCTCTCCCAAAGCTGCAGCCTGGCGAGTAGTTCATGTACACTCTAAAGACCAAGGACAGTGACGTAGTGAGCCACCACTACAAGTCACCTACGCGTACCTCGCGTGAGCGTGTGGGAGATCACCTCATTATCCACAGGGTACGCAAGCCTGAAGGAGGCTATGCAAAAGGTTCTTTCAAGCAAGTGGATAATTTGGTGATGGAGGAGTCTACGGGCTCGTCACCCTCCAAAATTAGGTGTCATCTCTCGCCGCCTACCATCAGAGGGCCACCTGGCCAATTTGAGGACAGTGATGGGAAATCATCTAGTGCCCTGAAAGTGGCACAATTTTCTAAGGAGTTAGCTTCTCTCCATTTGGAGAACAAGAAGCTATCAAACTTAGTAGCTAAATGGCACATCAAGAGGGCAGAACTGAAGGATGAGATCATCTCCCTCAAAAAAGAGATTGATGGTGTTCACCGTGGCATGAGCGCCAAGCTGCAGCGCGTATACAATGCCGTCGGGAAGCCCGACATCTACAACGCACCATAGTTTAGATGTCCCGACCACACAGGATGCTTACTAGTTTAGTTTAATTTTATTCCAAGTTTTTATATCTTAAATTTAGATTTAATAATGTAAGCATCCACAATATTCTGAATTCAATAAAGTGAACTTACTGGTTCATCTAACTTGGTAAAGTTCCCCCTTTAGTATATTTTAGTTGAACAAAGAATCAAGGGAAGAAGTGTGGGGGAGGCACCTTAAATCACGAAATCCCGACGTGCAAAGTTAGTGTTGCATCCCAAAACACGTCGCAACCAAACATATGACTAGACTCGTCGAAATAGAGCAATAGAGAGGCCAGAAGGGGGTCGGCCGATCCCCCTGGTCGGCTGACCTGGTGTGGGCCCCACACGGCTCCGTTTTGCTCCACAAATTCTATTGGGATCTCCAACCCCTAAATATGCATGCTATGTTACTGTTGAGTTGATTTAATATTTAATATTGAATATTTATAAGAAAATCAACTCAACAATTAAAAATTTAAAACTTGGTAGTCAAAATTGGCTTGAGCTGAAATTTTGAATACTTTATATTTCAATTTATTGCCTTTTTGTGACTCCCACAATTAAAATAAAAAAAAACACGTCATCTAAGTATTTGGCTAGTGTGATATGGTAAATGAGTTATTCGAGGAGATATCTCTTTGCTTGAAATTGATTTTGATGTTTGCAAAAACTTTGAGTCTTGAACTTTGCCTGATTCTCTCATTGGAAATTTAAATACCCACCAAGGACATATGATACACTTATTGAAAACTACATGCATATGGCACTTTGTTTTCATTGAACTTTATCAAACTCATGACCCAATTGAGTGACATGCATAAACTTTTGACTTAGAAATTCTTGTGCACCCTATTCATGCAAAATATCTCACATTCAGAATTTGCATCCACCATTCATCCATCCAATAAAGAAACTCCATACATTATGGTTATCAAAATCTCTCTAGAAAAAATAAAAAGAAGTAGAAGACATGGCTATGAAAAAAAAAGAGAAAAAGAGAGAGAAAAATAGCTATGTTTCATCCTTAAAGAGAGAAAACCATGGAGTTCACATTTATCCATTCCATTCATGTGCACAAAGATTTTCTTTATCAAATTGTTTGTTGCATAAGTCTCTCATAAGATCAAGTTTTTGACTTAGTAATATATGAATTACAATGTATGTCACATTTATCTCTACCAAGCTTCAGATATAGCCATATTTAGTATAGTGACAGAATTGGCAAAACATGCCAAGGTGAGGATCAAAACACTTTGAGAGATTGAGAGATTCCAAATGGGAGATAAGGGCAATTGTTTCTTTGGCTTTCCGAATATAGCAAATCGTCAGATCATTTCGGCAGGGAAAATCCAGGAGAACTACATTCCAACCATTCCACTCTTCAAACATCCAAGATTGATATGGTAGCCACATTCCACAAAGGGAATTCATGAATTGAGGTATGAGATGAAATATCTAGTATTCTCATTTTCTAACTTATAGCAAATTTATGACAACACCTTAGTTCTTCTTCTTGCTTTCACTCAAGGACGAGCAAAGGACTAAGTGTGGAGGAGTTTGTTGACGGTCCTTAACCATATTTAGACCGTCAACATTGAGGCTGTCAAGAGGTGTTAGGGAAACACAACGTAGTGGTAGGGTTAAAAACTAACCAATTCCACAAGTATTGATGTTTATGAATTTAGACACAAAATACCAAAACATGCAGGGAGTAATCGATAAAATTGGATTTCGACGAATCAGGCGGCACCACGTGACACCACATGGATCAAAGGCCCACAAACAGAAGTATCTGAGGACATCCAACGGTGTGCACCCTATATCAGTCAATGAGACCCACCTGGAAGCCACATAGAGAAAGCACAAGTCATTTGGAGATAGGACCAGGTCAGCCAACCTAGTGATTCGGCTAACTTCTTCCTGGCGCCAAACCCGGTCAGCTTCCACGTGTTGGCTCCTCCCAACTTGAAGAAGTTAGTGGTGACTGATTCGCGCGCGATTGGTGGCGAGAACCGACTCTTCTCCACCTATAAATAGCACCCCACACCTCACTTCACACACACACACACACACACCAAAAGTTAAGAATAGAATACCACTCCTAAGGTTTAGAGTAGTCCTAGAGGCTGCAATGTAGAAGGAGAGTGTGGTGAAGAGTCTAAGAGGAGGCATGGGCTTGTCAAGTCCCTCTTCTACACTTGTACCCCTACAAAGGTGTTATTAAAATCAAGTAAGCCTTTGTGAATTCATTTCATGTTTGATTTCAATTCAATGTAGGTTGCACAAGTAGTTACTTGTGGGTTCATTGTTTTAAATTATTAGAGGCTCTAGTTGTAGCTTTGTGTTCGAAACAACTAGAGTTGTGATTTAGAATGTAAGCATGATGCTTAGGTTAGAAATCACCGGTGAATATCTCGTAGACCCGGGGATTGAAGAGGTAGGCGGTAGGTGGTTACAGGCCTATCTGTTCTTAGTAATTCTCCACGTTCGATTATGCCATGGGCTCTTGGTGGGAGTCGTCCTAGAGTTGCTAGGGGTAAACTCATGCCCGAAGCAAGCAGCTATCGCAAATTCCTTTGAATTAGAATCAATACTTTGAATACCTATTTCTTCATTGCCTACCGAACAACTCTGTGTCCTTGGATGATTTAGTTCATAAGGTTATCACACACGTTCTTTGTATTGGATACCCTTGGGAATACTCTTAAGGGGAAGTGTTACACGATAGTTTCCATGCGCTTGCGGATTTTTATCTGTGACATAAGAAACGTCAACACTCGACTACATCCTCGAGTGTTGTAGGCTAGTAATAACCATGCCGGAAGACTTTACCGACTAGCGTGCGGGATGACGCGTGTTTCCCACACTCGCCTCCATGGATTTTTGCGAGGAGCTAGCAACCTTCTTCTCGAGAAATGCACCGCAATAGGATGTTGTTGGTGCCATGTCGATAGAGATCCCCTTCTACCAACGTGTATCTTTTAGCCAATCTGACAATCCGTTCAGCGGAAACACCATCTTTAGGAAGGATCTTGTCTTTCAAGTAGTCCCTGACCTCCGAGATCCATGCATCAGGACTGACTTGAGCTTCTGGATCTTGTGCGCTAGGTTGTTCGGAGCTTCTTGTAGCACCTACGATCCTTGGTGCACACCATGGTAACAGGGCCACCGGGATTGCCAGCTTTTGTGTGCTGGTCTCGACCCCATCACCCGGCTCAGCAGGCTGAGCGGCACGTGCTGGTAATCTTCTGACAAAAACTCCTTCGGGTGCCGGAGCCCTGGCGGAAGCCTTCGTCGAGAGGTCGTTAGCTTCAGTGTTGTTGAGACGCTGGACATGTCGAAGGTCCAGGACATCAAAGTCTTTCTGCAACTTCTGGACTTCAAGAAGATACGCTGCTAGCTGAGGGTTATTGCAACTACATTCACCTTTGACTGGTTTGATGATAATCTACGAATCCCCCTTCACCAGCAGCTGCTGGACGATGAATGATAATGTCATCTTCAGTCCGAAGATGAGAGCTTCATACTCCACCATGTTCTTGGTCGCCTTGAAGTCAAGGCAGACCATGCACTTGACCTTTTTCCCGGTTGGTGCAAGGAGAAGAATTCCATCTCTGGCCCCCTACTTCTCTACAAAGCCGTCGAACAAGAGAGTCCAGTGGGGATCAGTAAAGATTGGGACCTTAGGTTCTGGTACCTCAGGGTCAAGAGCTCCCAAACCAAACGAAGATGGGGTCCATTATGCGAGAAAGTTAGCTAGCGCTTGACTCTTGATGGAGTCTCGAGGTTGGAAGTCAAGATCGAACTCTGCCAGTTCTGCAGCCCACATGGTGATGCTTCCAATTGAATTGGGATGATGCAGAATAGCACATAGTGGGTAAGAAGTTACCACTGAAATCTTGTGGGCTTGGAAGTAGTGGCGTATCTTCCTTGAGACAATAAGCACTGTGTACGGTAGCTTATGCACATCAATGTATCGTGTCTTAGCATTGTAGAGTACTTCACCGATGAAGTAGACTGGTTTTTGGACAGTTCGAACCCTTCTGGAGGAGTGCTAACCTTCTTCTTCTTGAGCAGTCAGAACTCTCCCGGAGGGGAGAGAATGATCCACAGACAACTTGCCTTTAGGATCCGTGCCCGGTAGCTGGGACCCAAGCTCACATTGATGATCTTCTCCTCCAAATAACTCTAGACCTTCCTGGAGGGGTCTGAGCTTCTCTGTAGAGGATCTTGGAGATGTGTCTGGCTTTTTTGCAACCAGAACCATATTGAAAACTTTTGTCGTTGTAGTAATTTATAGTAGAAGAGACTCACTAGGCAGCGTAGAAAGAGACTTCTTCAGCTCCTAAAAGGCCTTCTCTGCTTCTTCAGACCAATGGCAAGGTCCGAACTTCCCCAATAGCTTGAAGAAGGAAAGTGCTCGCTCAACCAACCTTAATATTATCCGGCTGAGGGAGGCTAGACAGCCAGTAAGCTTCTCGACGTCCTTGACACAGGTAGGAGGCCGCATCGCTTCGATGGCTTTTATCTTGGCCGGATTTGCTTCAATTCCTCGGTGGGTCACCAAGTATCCAAGAATCTTTCTGGAGGAAACCCCAAAGACACACTTTTGAGGGTTGAGCTTCGTGCGCGTCAGGTGCAGCTTGTCAAAGAAGGATTGAAGGTTGTCCAACAGTGAGTATTTGTTCTTCACTTTGACAAATGTCATCAACGTAGACTTCCACTAGGTCCCGAATAAGCTTCCCAAAGGTTTTGTGCATAGCTCACACAAAATTGGAGTGAGCATTTTGAGACCATAAGGCATTGTTGTGTAACAGTATAGACCATCTACTATGATAAAAGCAGTGTGCTCTTCATCTTCCTTAGACATTGAAATTTGATGGAAACCAGAATATGCGTCTAGGAAACAAAGTAGCCCACAACCAGAGGTAGAATCCACTATCTAATCTATTCTTGGTTGTGGAAAGGGGTCTTTTGGGCATGCCTTATTTAATGTGGTGTAGTTGATGCGCATTCAAAACTTCCCGCTGGCCTTGGGTACAACAACTAAGTTTGCCGGCCAGCATGGGTGATGCACCACCCGAATGAATCCGGCATCAAGCAGCTTCTTGACTGCTTCTCGGATGAAGTTTTTCCGCTCAACAGATTGCTTATGGGGCTTTTGTTGTATAAGTCATGCGTTAGGGTAGATCTTTAGATGATGGTTGATCACCTCCCTGGGGACCCCAGATATTTGTGATGGTTGCCGAACAAACATGTCAACATTTACCCAGAGGAAAGTGACGAGCTCGAGTTCCTATTTGTCACCTAGACCTCCTGATACACGAGTAGTCTGAGCGGCATCAGAATTGATTTGGATGACTTTGATGGGAACGTTGGTGTTGCCGCTTGGTTGTGCACGAGGTGCAAATTATGATCTGTGTTGGCGTGAGCTCGTAGGTTGTTGAGCAGTCTGCTCCTTATCACATTCAGCTTCTTGCGCTGCTGCGAGCTCATGAAGCTTCTCCAATGCTGTAACTCCAGCAGTGCGGTCCCCTCAGATCCGGAGAATGCCTGACAAAGTTGTCATCTTCAACACCAGGTAGCCGTAGTGGGCCAACGCCATGAATCTGTACAGAGCTGGCCTGCCAAGGATGGTGTTGAAGGGAAGGTTGATGTGTCCTACATCAAAAATCAGCTTCTTCGACCGGTAGTTCTACGAAGTTCCGAAGGTAACTGGCAGAGTGACTGATCCAAGTGGTATGATAGCTCCCAGACCCACTCAAGAGAATGGGCGCGAGGGCCTAAGGTTCGAGAGGTTGAGATAAAGCTTCACGAAGGCAGCTGTTGACGGTTCCTATGCACTACTAACAATTCATCTATAGCAGTGGTGCTAGAAATGCTTGTTAATAGATTTTAGATTATACATATAAATCTGCAAGCGCATGAAAACTATCGATGTAGCATTTCCCCTCTAAGAGTATTCCCAAAGGGTGTCATTTATATTCTCCAAAAGCAAGGCTAGATGGAAGTAAAATAATCATCAAGTGGAGAGGCTAGGTTGCTCTAGGCAAGGTTCTAGCAAGGATGTATAAATGATAATTGGAGTAGTGTGACACACACAAGCGCATTCTATCTTAAGGGGATAAATGAGGTAAATAGGGGACTAGGCTAAGGGTTAGGTAGAGACTCCTACTATGCTTCTAATGTACATATACATAGCCTA
The DNA here is from genome assembly GCA_036927565.1 of Tuctoria greenei. Taxonomy (NCBI): domain Eukaryota; kingdom Viridiplantae; phylum Streptophyta; class Magnoliopsida; order Poales; family Poaceae; genus Tuctoria; species Tuctoria greenei. Next base: position 9,626,097 of record JAYESD010000010.1, on the reverse strand, counting down.
AGTTAGTTACTAATGATCATGCCAATTATGAATTCTCATGCTAAGTGGATTAACACATCGGGCACGGGTTTAACCCTAGAAATACTAGGAAGACTCCCGCATAGAGCCTGTGGCATAGCCGAATGTGGAGGGTTACAAAGGACAGATAGGTATGTCACCACCTACTGCCTACCTCTTCAATCTGTGGGTCTACGAGACATTCAACGCTACTCTCTATCCTAGCACCATTGTAGCATATTAAGTAATTACCTTACAAGCCTAGGCACAAGCCATCCTATGGCAATGAACTAAATCATCATTGAACCAATGTTAATTCATAGCATAAGTGATTCATGTTAACATAATCATGTCATAGCTAATTAGACTACAGTGGGGGTTTGTAGTGTTTATGATGATATAATGATAATGGTATAGCATAATCATAAATACAACTCCTACCACATACATGGAATCCACAATCAAACAAGAAACACTTCATCTAAGTATATGAACAATAGAATACTAAAGATAACATCTTTATTAAGAATAAAGTCACAAATACAAATAGGAATATGAGAGCCATACCTTTCCAATTAGGAATCGGGAAGAGACTCCTACTCCTCTCCTACTTGGACTATGGACTAGAGACTCTCCTCTCTACATCCTGTACTCCTCTAAACCTATGGAGAGTAGTGGATACAATGGATGAATACTCAAGTGATGTGTGTTGAAGTGAGGGGTCCTATTTATAGCTTGGAGAAGGGTCGGTTCCCACCACCAAAAGCGCGTGAATCGGTCACCCATGACCTCTTCAAGTCGGGAGGAGCCAACAAGTGGTGTTTGACTGTGTTTGGCGCCAGGACCTCGTCGATCGACTAGGGGGGTCGGCCGACCTGGTCTTGGCTCCTTTTGCGGTGTGCTTCTTCCAGGTCTCTGCCAGGTGGATCCCATTGACTGTTATTGCTGCTACACAGTTAGATGGCCTTGGATAATTCTGTTTGTGGGCCATTTGATCCATGTGGTGCCACATGTCTTCACTTGATTGGCTGCAATGATATTTTATAGGATGCATCCCCTTGTTTCACTTCAATTTTGCATAAAATCCTTGCATGCACTACTTTCTCCAAAGACAAGTGGAGATAGGTTAAATAGAAAGGTGATGTGTGCAAGAAATGATTTTCCTTCACATAATTGAGTTAGATTGATGGGTAAAATTGGTATATAACAACCGTCAACAAACTCCCCAAAGCTTATCCTTTGCTCGTCCCAAGCAAAGTCAAGACTTTAGGTTGATGATCAGGAGTTGCTACTATATTTTATTTTTCAAAAGTACCATGTGCACAACAAAATACTCTACCTAGTACTGCAAAAATTGGTATGGTACTTCACCCATCTTAGGTCATTATGGGGCTTATGCCATCTCCTATTCATGGGTGGTTGAAAGATAGAACAACAAATGGAGCACACATACCCGAGAAATCAAGTTCCACTCAAATTCTGGAGAGTTCAATTTAAATTTTAAGTATCTCAATTTGATTCTCTCGGTCTCTCATTTATGTGTAGTGGAAATGTATCCTCACCAAGGCATTTTTTCTAAGTTCATCCTACCTCTATATAAGTCTTGTATGTGGAGATTGGTAGGGAATATTGTAGGCATATTTGCAACACATAATATTGCTAAGTCAAAAGAGTAAGCCTTAGGAGAAATCAATTCAAAACAATTTGATTCAAGACTTGTGCATGGGTGATGGAATGTATTGGAAGGGAATATTGAGATGACTCGTTTTTGAGTGGAATCTCTTATTTTGTAGGGATGAAACATAGCTACTTTTTTTCTCATGCTTATGATGTAAGTATGCATTTTTTCTTGTAGCCATGTCTTCTACTCCCTTTTTATGCAATAAATTTGGAGAGAGTACTAAGCATGAATGATATGGAGTTTCTCTTTTTATTGTGGAATGGTGGAATTTTGCTTACTTATAGTGTAGAAGTATGGCATGTGCAAGTGCAGTCTTGAATTCAAAAAGTAATGAATGAAATCTCACATAGGTCTATACTAGTTTGACAAGGCTCAATGTGAAGACAAATAGCATATGCATAAGGTCTATCAATGTAATGTATCATATGACTTTGGTAGGTATTTCCAATCAAATGAGAGTAACTTAAATCTTTTTAAAATTTCTCCGGAAATCTAAGTTTCACTTTCAGACAAGAAATAGCAGCCCTATCACTATATCATATCTCACAACAACTTAGGATGGATTAGGCTTTTGGTACCCACAATTTTCAAATCAAGGCAAAAGCAATTTTAGCCAATGAGAGCAATATGTTGGAGAGTAGTAAGTTGTAAACTAGGGACTTAGGAAAATTAAAACAGATCAACTATTCATTATTTCATCTATGTGAATTCCAAACCATTCTTACCGCATATCATTTATTTTATTTGAAAGCAAATCTATACTATATTTTTTTATATGCAAGGTGAATGGTGGTTGAATGGAAAATAAATTTGCAAAGGGATTGATAAAATTTAGCTCAAGTGGGGTCCTCCTCCAAGCTTGTTCTTCATGCAACTCCTTGATGAGGGTTGAACCTTGATGACAGAAGTATGCCGCAAGATTAGCTTGTTATTATTGTAGCGTGGAGTTGAAGTTGGTGAACTGAGCATCCGTGTGTTGTTGCCGATTTTGGGTACCCTGGACATGCCCTTGGAGAGTGTTGTAGATGTCACCCGTTCTCACTTCAAGCTCTTCCATACGTCTAGTAAGATCCATCATTCCTTGGCTATAGTCATGATGACTTCTAGCCGAAGAGAAACGACATCTTCTCATGGACGATGGAGGCAAGATGCTAGAGCTTGAAGTGGATAGGGGTGGCTCCCATGTGGCACCTGGCCATCCATGCCAAGACGGACCTTCGGTCTCATACGATGGAGGTTGAGTCCATCCAGGTGCATGATCCGTTGGGTTCTCTTCCTCTTCGTACTCATGGGCCGTGGAGGTTGTCGGAGGCATGGCCGCTCTCCTTGCACGGCTTCTAGTTATCCTGGTAGAGACATTACTTCTTCGTTCTTCCTCGATGGTAAGAAGGTCAATGGTTAGCCTCCGACATTTGTACAAATAATAATCCGACTTAGATAACCGAATTTAATTGACAAAGCCAGGATAATAAAATAACAAAAAGCCATCTTGATCATGCTTAAGGGTATGTCCTTGCACTAAATAATCTTCATCAATTAATTCTCTTTCATTTTCAATATACTCAAATGAAGAATATTCTAGTGCTCCTACCCTAGTAGCAATACGAGTAATTAATGAAGTGCATTCAATTGGCACTATTCTTGAAATGTAATCTAATCATTGTGTCATTATGGAAAAAACTGGAGCAACTTGTTTCTTTTCAATCATGGCAAATAAAATTTTCAGCTACTCATCACGCACTGTCCTTACATCTCCTCTAGGGAACATAGTCATAGCTACCCATCTATGCATGAAGCGTAAAGTAGGGTTGTGTAAGTGGCTATTTCTAGGGGCACTACCTCTGACCTCACAAGTTAAATCTTGCCAAAAACTATGTTTGTTAAACATAGGCAAAACATCTAAATCTAGCAAATCGTCTATGGAAGCCTAGTATTTCACTTAATTCTTTCCATAGGATATTGTATTCTTTTTGAAATAATCTAAAAGTAATACCATCAAATCCTATATTGAGTGTGCAAAGGAATTGTATGGAGAGAAAGTGTGAACCTCTCTCTTCTATGTGATCAAAGTTTTCCCATCCTAGTGCATGCGAAATGGGAAAGAATTTGGAATCCATACCTATTTGGAGATCAAATGCGGATCATAAGCTTTTGTATGAGAAAAATCACAATCTTGGAGGAGCTTGCGTGCTTGATCTTCAACTTTACTTTGTATCTTGAGGTTGTCGTCGTGAAGAAGTTGATAAGGGTTGCTCCTCTCACCCGTGGGAGTGTCTTCACCTACACTCCTCCTCCGTGGGCTTGGTGTAGCAACAGAAGAGGGGCGTGCACTTGAGTCTCCACCATGGCTTGAGCTTGCAGCCTCCTTCCTCTTTCCAAACAATCTCTTCATCTTTTTCATGGCCACAACAAACAAGAACACAACAAGGCAAAAACTCAAAAGAGGTGATGTTAGCAAAAGCAAAACCCCCGACAAATTTTCCCTTGAAGAACTTGAGAGCAAATTGCGAATGCAAGCAAAAGAAAATATTTTTGAGTTGGGAATTGATCAAGACCACTTCAATGGAGAGCAAGAAAAACAATGTGAGCAAGAGTGACTTTGGGCAGGTATGAAATGAGGTGAAGTGTGAGGAGAAGTGCCCCATCACAGCTACCATTTATAGTGTGCACTCCCCAACGGTCTCTAGGGTACCAAATGTAGCCGTTGGAGGAGAGAGAGCCAAAATGGCTCCTTCCCCTAGTCGGCCGAAAAGGGGGGTCGACCTAACTAACATGTTGGCCCCTCTGTTCTCCCTTTTGGCAGGTGGCTCCCCAACGATTATGGGATTAGCATGTTGGTGAATTACCACTTTTGCATTTTAGAAAAATTGTTTTTTGGATAAAAACTATTTTTTGAAAACCCAACAACTTTCTTTTTGTGAAAATAAAGAAATAAAAATGATAGTTGAGAATATAAGATTCCCAACTTACTAAGAAAATCAAATATGCAGTGGGCAAAATCAAATTAAATGGGGAAAATCAAATAAAGAGAAAATAAAAACAAAGAAAAGGATAACTACCAATTCAACCTATTGGCTAGGTCTCACTTCCATCCGATGAGATAGACATTCTTCCTTCTTCATTTCTTAACATCCGAGCCCAGAGGGATGGGTTCGGACGGCTTTTCTTGCTTCTTCCGCCATACCTTCTTTGGCGGCTTGGTGGACTTGGGCCTTTCGGGAGGCCCGGACTTCTCCGTATTCTTGTGGTGTTAGCGTCGACGATAAGATGAGTTTTTCGCATAGATCAAATTCCTCATGATTGCAATGAGCGGGTGCACCTTTGAAGTTGTGATTTCGACCTCTTGAATGTGTTTAACATTCGGCCCATACTTGATACGGATCATGGAGCATTGCTCCAACTTTGGGCGAAAGTTAAACTTCTCTTCCTTTCCATTGATATGTGTTGATAGCTACTAATAAACACTAACAAATCATCCCCGACAACGGCGCCAGAAATGCTTGTTGACGGCTACCAACGTCACAGATCATCTGTTGAAAGAGATGAGGTCCGCAAGCACACGGAAACTATCATGTAGCATTTCACCCAAGAGTATTCCCAAGGGTATCGTATTTATCCCAAAGGAAGGCAATGGAGTAAAGTAAACACTATTCTTATGATCAAGCTATGGTATACTAATCAATTATCAGGACAGGGGTAAGTTGATAATATGGGTAGTGTGACACACACCTAAGCAATCTACTCTAAGGGTAAGGTTGTCCTAGTGAGGGTTAGACGACGAGACGAAGATACTCCTACTATGCTCGAATTACTCATATACATAGTCCAATAAAGTACACATGATTATGCTAGTGGCGAATACTAGGGCTTAGTGGTCCAACATATCGGACGTGCATTTACCCCTAGCAATACTAGGCGACTCCCGCCAAGAGCCTGTGACATAGCCGAACGTGGAGGATTACAAAGGATAGATAGGACTGCCACCACCTACTGCCTACCTCTTCAATCCGTGGGTCTACGAGACATCCAACGCTACCTAACTATCCTAGCACCATGCTAGCATATTAAGTAAATACCTTAAGAGCCGAGACACAAGCCATCCTAAGGCAATGAACTAAATCATCGTTGAATCAATGTTGGGACCAAGCACTAACATATTCATATTAACATTATCATATTATTACCTAATTTGACTATAGTGGTGGTGTATGATGTTTATGATAACATGATAATAGAATTATGTATAAATCATAACAACATCTACAACTAGCACATACATGGACTCCACAACCAAACAAGGAACTTTTCCCAAGTATATAAGTAAATAAAGACTAATAGTAATATTATTATAAAGCACAAAGTCAAAAATACAAGAGAAGATACATGAGCCATACATTCCCAATTTGGACTTGGGATTAGAGTCTCCTCTCTACAGCCTATCTTTTACTAGGTACGAAGAGAACTAGTGTATACAACAGAGTGATGCTCAAGTGGTGTGTGCTGAAGTGAGGGATCCTATTTATAGCTTGGAGAAGGGTCGGTTTCCGCCACGAAAAGCGCGTGAATCAGTCACCACTGACTTCTTCAAGCCGGGAGGAGCCAACACGTGGATGTTGACTGAGTTTGGAGGAAAGACCAAGTCGATCGACTAGGGGGGTCGGCCGACCTGGTAAGTCCTCCAAACGGTATGTGCTTCCTCTGGGTGACTTCCAGGTGGGTCACATCCTTGATATAAGTGCTACACCGTAAGATGGCCTCAGATACTTGTGTTTGTGGGCCATTTGATCCATGTGGTGCAGCATCTCAGCGCTTGATTGGTTGGGATAATATTTTATAGGATCCATCCCCTTGTTTCACTTTAATTCTGTATAAAATACCTGCATGCACCAATTTCTCCAAGTATAAGTGGAAATATGTTAAATAGAAAGGTGATGTGTGCAAGAAATGATATTTTCTTCACATAATTGAGTTATATTGACTGGTGAAATTGATATAGAATAGCCTTCAACAAACTCCCCCAAGCTTATCCTTTGCTCGTCCCGAGCAAAGTCAAGACTTTTGGTTGATGATCAGAAGTTGCTACTATATGTTATATTTTTCAAAAGTACCATGTGCACAATAGAATACTCTACCTAGTATTGCAAAATTGGCATTGTACTTCACCCATCTCAAATCATTATGGGGCTTATGCCATCTCCTATTCATGGGTGGTTGAAAGATAGAACAGCAAATGGAGCACACATACCCTAGAAATCAAGTTCCACATAAATCCCGGGGAGTTCAATTTAGATTATAAGTATCTCAATTTGATTCTTTCAGTCTCTCCTTTGTGTGTATTGGAAATATTTCCTCACCAAGACATTTTTGCCTACACTCATCCTACCACTAAATAAAGCTTGTATGTGGGCTTGGTAGGGAATATAGTAGGCATATTTGCCACACATAATATTGCTAAGTTAAAAGAGTAAGCCTTAGGAGAAATCAATTCAAAACAATTTGATTCAAGACTTGTGCATGTGTGATGGAATGGAGGTGGATGTGGATATTTGAGAAGACTCCTTTTTGACTGGACTCTTATTTTGCAGGGATGAAACATGGCCATTTTTCTTTTCTTTTTCTCTCAATTTTTTTTATTTTTTCTCATGCTTTTGATGTAAGCATGCATTTTCCTTTTTTTCTTTTTTTTTTGTATTCATGTATTCTACTCCCTTTATATGTAATAAACTTGGAGAGAGTTCTAAGCATGAAGGGTGTGGAGTTTCTCTTTTTATTGTGGAATGATGGTATGATGGGATTTTGCTTACTTCTAGTGTAGAAGTATAGCATGTGAAAGTGAAGTCTTGAATTCAAAAAGTAATGAATGAAGTCTCACATAGGTCTATACTAGTTCGACAAAGCTCAATGTGAAGAAAAATATTATATGAATAAGGTCTATCAATGTAATGTATCATATGGCTTTGGTAGGTATTTCCAATCAAATGAGAGTAACTTAAATCTTTTTAGAATTTCTCCGGAAATCTAAGTTTCACTTTCCTACTAGGAATAGCAGCCCTATCACTATATCATGTCTCACAAGAACTTAGAATTGAATTAAGCTTTTGCTACCCACAATTTCTGAATCAAGGCAAAAGTAATTCTAGTCAATGAATGCAATATTTTGGAGAGTAGTAAGTTGTAAACTAGGGACTTAGGAAAATTAAAACTGAGCAACTATTCATCATTTCATCTATGTGAATTCCAAATCATTCTTACCGCACATCTTTTATTTTATTTTTAAAGCAAATCTACTCTACTTTTTTAAAGTTTTTTTATATATGCAAGGTGGATGATGGGTAAATGGAAAATAAACATGCAAGGGGTGTGATACAAGTTCCTCAAGTGGGGGTCCTCCCCCAAGCTTGTTCTTGGTCAAGGTCCGCGATAGGGGCTGAAACCCTTATGACCGATGTAGGCCATGAGGCTGGCCTAACCTTGTTGCAACATGACTTTGACATTGGAGGGTTAAGTGTCGATGTTGAATTGCCTTCCATGAGTTTCATGAGTGTGGTCGAGGAGAGTGTTGTCGATGTCGCTTATCCTCACCTTAAGGTTCCCATCGGTTGGATGTACTTGGTTATTCCACGGCTAAGGTAATGATAACCCTTAGATACAACAGAATGACTCGCACTCAACATGCGTTGAGTGTGTTTCATCATTCTTTGGCTAAGGTGTATTATACCTTCTTGCTATATGGGAATAATTTGTACCTCTCATGCATTGGGTGTGATCTGTCACTCCTTGGAAAAGGTAATGATACCTTTAGCCACAAAGGAGTGACATGTACCCAATATGTGTTGAGTACGATAAATTATTCCTTGGCTAAGGTACAACCTACCAATAACCATAAAGAGATGATGTGCACTCAACATGGTTTGAGTGTGATCTGTTGTTCCTTGGCTAAGGTATAGAATACCTTCTGGCCACATAGGAACAACTTGCACCCAATATAGATTGGATGTGATCTTGTCATTCCTTGGATAAGGTACATCATACCTTTTAGCCACAAGGAATAACTTACAACCAATGATGGTGGCAATTCCCTTGAGCTTGAATGAGTGCTTAAAATAGTTGAGAGCATAATGCTCTTACATATTCGTAGCAGCCCATTGGTATCTCATGGAGGGTTTCCATGTCAAATCTCTGACCTCATATGGTTATGATTGATCTTCGGGCTTAATTTCCGATAGGTGGCAACCATCCTAATTTACTCCTTGTCCAAGAGATATTGAAATGGAATCCTCTAGGGATTCCAACAATCGGATCTTTGAATGTCTGCATAGTTATTTTACTCTTGCATACTTCCTCTCTATGATAGAGAGGGATGGTTAGCTCCTGATATCTGTACAAGTGAATCTTTGGGTTAGGTAACCGAATCTTCATTTGTGCGCACGGTGAAAAATAAGACCAAAGATGCAATTGGTAAAATTTCCAGTGTATCGTGAACAATGTATGAATCATTGTTAGGAGTGAGGCTTTATGAATAAATCAAGTTGCACATTTTCTATAGCTCCTACTCATAGCAATGCAAGTGATATAAATACACTATATGGATCCCTTCACCTTGTAAATATTCTAACCATCTTTGTTTTTTTACAAAAGAGCAAATGTCATCATTGGGATCATGGCAAACAAGATTCTCAATTTTATCCTCCTGAATATTTTTTTTATTTCCTTGCCTAGAAATTTGAAATTTAGTGATCCCTGCATGAATGAGTTTCAAATCAAAATTATGGATATCACTATTCCTAGGTTGCTACACACCAATTCAACCATTAAGTCATTCCATAAGCATTACCTAGGCGGAAAATGTCTAAGTCAATTTTAGCAATGCTTATGAAATTCTAGGTACTTTTTAAATTTATTCCCAAGTAAGGTGACATTCCTTTTTGAAGAATCAAAAAGAGTAATGTCAACACTTACTCTCGTGAGGATGCATAAGATTTGAATGATGAGAAGGTGTAAACCTTCTTTACCAATGTAAGAAAAAATCATTCAATCCTAATGCAATTCGAACCACGAAAATTTTTAAACATGTACCTCAATTGAAGAGCAGTCGAGGTTGAAGGTTGTTGTGTGAGAAACTCACAACCTTGAATGTTGGTGTAGCCTTCATGTTCAATGTCTCTTGCCTAGTTGAGGTTGGAGTTGAATGAGCTTCATCTTGTTTCTCCATTAGACCACCATCTTGAGCATTTCTCCACCATGAACTCAAAATGAGATCGATGGAGGGATATGCGCTTGATGGGGCCTTCCAACCTCTTTGCAATTTTTGTCTTGGCTGCACTAAAATCAAGAACAAACAAAACAACTCAAAAATGGGTTACGTTAGCTAAAAAGCATGTTGTGCCCTTTGTCAAATTGTTTTGCTCAACTTGAAACAACTTGCAAATGAAATGAGAATTAAGGGAAATATTTTTGGTTTGAATTAGGAAGGTGAATTCAAGTGGTTACACCCGAGGTTCATATAAAATTAAATTTATTTCATAATTAAAATTTTTAGTTTTATGATGGATGGAAATTTTACTCTCCAACATGCATGTGTGAAAATTCAAACATTCTAAATGAAAATGCAAAGATTGATGGGAAATTCAAATATGCAATTGAGAAAGCAAATATGAGATAACAACCAATTAACCTATTGGCAAGGTGATGAGGACATCACTTCTATGGATACAAACAACACTCCATTGAACATACAAGATGCAATCAATAGAGTTCATACACAACAATTAATTTCAGAGGTGAACTCGTTCTTATATATTTCCTTATATGTTTTTGAGCATAGATTGCTACTTAATGATTTATTTGTGATTAGGATCAATGGAGAGGTTCAAGGAGTACTTGGAGGGAGTATTAGGGACGTGGAAGACCAGAGAATTCGTTCAAAGAAGATGGAAACCGAACCAAACTCCAAATTGTATCCAACTCGGAGTCCAGGAGCAGTACACACTAAAACAGACGCCCAGGACGCATACAAACTCCGTTTTGGACGTTATACATATGCACGGAATGGGGAGATGATAACCTTTCTAATGGCATCGGTCCCATGTCAAAATTCATTCGGATCGACGGAAATCGTGCTGCGCCACCGTATTGGGCCATTGGGCCTTGTATCAAGTCTAAGTCCATTATTTTCGTGTCTTAGGGTTAGGTCACGACCCTAACACACCCTTGGACGTCCTCCTATCAATATATACTCCATGGTAGCCGCCATAGACAATGGGGTTTTGCTTAGATTAATAATATCGCCATTCTACGGTTTGTGAAATCCCAACTTCGCGATTTCAGATCGTGTCTTCTACGTTCTTGCTTGTGTTCTCGGTAGCACTTGCAGGGATTAGCCTTCTTGGCGAGGTCAATCGTGTGCAGCACGGTTGATAACCAACGGAGCGGTGGTGTAGTGATTGCAGGGGTTGTTCGTGTTCTACTCGAGAGCCTCGGATCATCAACGTCGAGATCTCTCCATCAATCGACTTACCCATTACCTTTCGGAAGATCGGGACTCATCAATTCTCCTATCAATTGGTATCAGATTTCCAGGTTGCCCGTTAGGTAATTCATCTATCCATTACATTAGTTTTGTTATTCATACCTAGAGTCCACAAAAAAATTGCAATTTAGTAGATCTGTTCATCACTTTGTCCAAACCACCATTGAGCCCTTTGAAACTTTGTTATTCAGTTTGTTTTGGTGAGTTTGTGTCCGTTGTTGAGTCATATTTCTGGTTTAGAAAGTGTTTTTGGTCTTAGTTTGAGTTTTGCATTGTGTGATTCATCCTTTAGAATCACGTTATCACGTCCAGATTAGATTCACCTCTGTCCAGTTCGGTAATTTCATCATATCTCGCACATACAAACTCGGATTTTAGTGTTCTTATACTTTCTGGAAAGCTTAAGAAGTTCTCTATAACTTTCGCATTCATCATTTTCCAAGAAAATATAGTTATAGATGTCAAAATTGCATTAGATTCGAATCTGTTATTGACCTAAAAATTCTGAATAGTCTGTATTTCGGGGGCAATATCTCCTATTGTTATTTTCCAAAATAGGTCTTCTATATATTGAAATTAAAGAGGAGAGATATATCTACAATCTTTCTGTTGTTAGTTTTTCTATTTGGAGCCTCTAAGTATGCCTATTTGTCCTTGGACGATTAATCAGAAAACCTGTGACAGAGCCACGAGATATCTTTGATTGATTTTCATTGTGTTCTTCACTTGCAGCACATTCTGAAAAAAAAAGAAGAAAAAAAAGAAAAAGGAAAGTGCAAAATAAGAAAAAAAGCCGCACAAAAAAAAGAAAAAAAATAACAAAAAAACAGAAGTGCTTGCATTCTTTGTGTCATCTAGTTTTGTCTCATGTCTTGCTAGCTTGAACTACTAGGAACACATTTAGGCCAACAACTTTGACAAATACTTTGGACACTTATTCATATCTGATTTCATTATTGCTAATCCTTGCTACATAGAAAGTGCCATCCAAGCTACACCTTACTCTTGAGCAGAATCGATACACCTTTGCAATCATCCCACGCTTCATTGGTTTCTTCATACCGGCCACCGTTTGCCACCTGCATTGTCGGTAAGAACACTTGTAAGAGCGTGGTAAGATGCTTGAGAGTGTGTGATTTCACTTCCACTTTGCCATTATCCTTTTTAGTTGATAGGGATAACATTTTTTTTGTTGTCTTCTGTTTGCTACTAACAATGTTAGGTAAAAACAAGAATCATGCATTATATGCTGAGATGATGGACATGATGAAGACGGCGATGTAGTTGCTCACTAAAAATCAAACATCAACCAAGTTTTCACATGACATTCAGACCACCTTTACAACACCTTCCATAAGAAGTAATTACATTCTCCCATCTCTTCCTTCTTATGATGGTTTTGGTTATGATGAATATATTACTTGGGAAATAGAGGTGGATAAATTTTTTGGACAATATCATATGTGTGAGAGGAGAAAGATTAGAAATGTTGCAAGTGCATTAGTAGATTGTGCATTAACTTGGTGGAACAATTTAAATGAATTAGAAAAACCTCGAACATGGAAAGAAACGAAAATTCTTATGCGAGAAACTTTTGCTAATGTATCTATGTGCAAAGAAGAAATTCAGCAATTTGAGAAGAAATTTCTTGTTGTACCTCCTTTTGTGTCTAACATTTTGCAGGACAATATAGAAAATAATATAGATGATGCAAAAGAGAACGAGGATTTTGACAACACTTGTGAAAATTTAGATGGATCAACTCATAATGCACTCGAAATCACTGCTGAAAATGGTAAGGCAAAACATTCTACAAATACAGAAGGTGAGAAGTTTTTGGATGTTCTGAAATTTTCCACCAATCATGCTATTTTCAAGGAGCAACTATTAGAATCGTATATTTATACACCATTGTCACATGTTGATTTTCCCGCTGATCGTTGCGCTATGAAAGAGTTGTGTGCTAATAACTCTATTATACCTATGCAAAAACAAGTTAATATACAAGATGATTGTGTTTTGGATTCACCTACTTGTGCTGAAATTCATAATTTGATCACCGCTACTGCTGAAAATGATGAGCTGAAATTTTTGTCTTCTCTAAATACTTTAGGTTATATTGAATTTGACACTCTTTGTGATCTAAATATTGTAGAGAGGAGAATATTTTCACAATCTGAATTGTCTTTATTAAGTAGAAATATTTTTCATGCTATAGGCAACTATGAAGATAGTGGTGAATTTATGGTGCATAAAGTTTACATATGTTCAAATGTGCAAGCTCCTTTTGTGCTGCAACAACATGGTGAAATGAATGGATGCACTAACACTAATAATGTATTGTCAAGTTTTTCTAGCATTTTTTTTATTGCAGCAAGGACAACAAATAAAAAGGAAGCATTGTTCATTGCGGTTGTGCAATATGGACAGTGTTCATTCTACCCCCAAAGCAATCCTTTTTCCTCGACATACGAGCAAGCCGAGGACGGCTTGTCATAAAGAAGGGGAGAATGATGAGATCATGCATATTATTATTGCACCTACAAACATGACACAATATTTATTTGTTTGGGATCCTGGCTCAAGTGAATGTGCACTCTTATTTGATGGACAATACAAGATGGCGCACTATGTCGTCCACCACCTTGGCCTCCTCCATTCATGCATACAAGAAGATTTGATGGCGTTGCACATTTGGACCAACACATGAGAGGAGATGAACTTGAGTCGAGGACGACTCCAATTCAAGAAGGGGAGGATGATGAGGGCATCACTTCGATGGATACAAACAACACTCCATTGAACATACAAGATACAATCAATAGAGTTCATATACAACAATTAATTTCAGAGGTGAACTCGTTCTTATATATTTCCTTATATGTTTTTCAGCATAGTTTGCTACTTAATGATTTATTTGTGATTAGGATCCATGGAGAGGTTCAAGGAGTACTTGGAGGGAGTATTAGGGACGTGGAAGACCAGAGAATTCGTTCAAAGAAGATGGAAACCGAACCAAACTCCAAATCGTATCCAACTCGGAGTCCAGGAGCAGTACGCACTAAAATGGACGCCCAGGACGCATACGAACTCTGTTTTGGACGTTATACATATGCACGGAAAGGGGAGAGGATAAAATTTCCAATGGCGCCGGTCCCGTGTCAAAATTCCTTCGGAGTCGATGGGAATCGTCAAAACAAAATCAAGTACAGAATTTGTCAGGGTGCTGCACCACCGTATTGGGCCATTGGGCCTTGTATCAAGTCTAAGTCCATTATTTTCGTGTCTTAGGGTTAGGTCACGACCCTAATACCCCCCTTGGACGTCCTCCCACCTATATATACTGCATGGTAGCCGCCATAGACAATGGGGTTTTGCTTAGATTAATAATATCGCCGTTCTACGGTTTGTGAAACCCCAACTTCGCGATTTCAGATCGTGTCTTCTACGTTCTTGCTTGTGTTCTCGGTTGCACTTGCAGGGACTAGCATTCTTGGCGAGGTCAATCGTGTGCAGCACGTTTGATAACCAACGGAGCGGTGGTGTAGTGATTGCAGGGGTTGTTCATGTTCTACTCGAGAGCCTCAGATCATCAACGTCAAGATCTCTCCATCAATCGACTTACCCATTACCTTTCGGAAGATCGGGACTCATCTTTTTCCTATCACAAGGACTCACCAAATTTTTTTGAAGTTTGATGAGTGGGACTTACCTCCGTCCATTTTAGTGTGATCATTTGTTGTCCAATTCCGGAGTGGAAGAAGTGGACAACTTATCTGGATTGACATGCCAAATCTCCTTTGGCATGTTAATTGGACATGTGGGCCACCTGATGAACCTATCCTCTCCGTCGTCTTGATGAATACTTCTTGATGTAGTGGCGGCTCTTCCTTCTTGAAGATATTCTTTTAAGAGCATGGTGAGGCTTGTCCTTCCTTAGGGGTGCCACTTCTACCTTCTTGATATTCTTTAAGGTTAACCCATACTTTGATCACGGATCAAAAACTTCCTTGGGCATGATGACATGTGGACTCCACAATCAAACAAGAAACGCTTCATCCACAATGTCACTTGCCCTAGGTTGCATGGGCTTGGTCGAAGGATAGGAATCCCAACAAGTGATTGTGGGATATCTTGGATCTTGAATGCTCTTTAAGTTTGTTGTCCTTGTCCAAGAGCTTCATGTTGTCTTGATTCCTTGATTGGCCATGGATAGGATACTTCAAGGTAGGCTAGTTGAACTTAAATCCCATGAAATACTCATAGCCTCCTTGATTACATGGGTGATATTGATTACACCCTTGACCTCCTTGTTGGTGATAGCCATTGAAGTTGTGTTTGAAAGGAAGAATCCTCATGGGTTTTAGGGAAATGATCCCCAAGTGACCCATGGTTGACATGGATTTTCACAAATCATGTGAATATCCATGGCGTGGATAACTCCACACACTTCTCCATTGGCTTGATCTTCATGATATTTCAATGGGAGGTGTAGTTCCTTAGCTAGCATGTCTACCTTGTTAAGTGGTGTGCATGCCGAGATAAAGGAAGTAGAGCACTCTTCAATCCACCTGTTGAGTAGAGACCATATTCCCATCCGTGATGAATGAGAATAGGACTCCTTCAGTTCCAGCACAAAGGTGGTCATGGATTGATGGACCAACCCATGACATGAATGTTGGATGAGGAGACAACTATCCACCCCATGATGGAGGCAAACCAAGAACAAATCTTGTGGCCTCCCGCAAGCTTAGGGATGGATGACTTTGGTTCTTACTAGAAGCTGTAATTCTTCCGTGAAAGGCAACGGTGTTTCCTAGCGGACATTTGTTGAGGTACGCCTTGAATTATCTTGCAGTTGAGCACTTGCGTCCTCGTTGGCCACCCCATAAAATGGGTTTGCCAACACTACCCTGTTTTCACCACAAAAGGAGAAAACAAACAAGAGTAATCTTGTCTAATAACT
This sequence comes from Tuctoria greenei, assembly GCA_036927565.1. Lineage (NCBI taxonomy): Eukaryota > Viridiplantae > Streptophyta > Magnoliopsida > Poales > Poaceae > Tuctoria > Tuctoria greenei. Next base: position 9,609,924 of record JAYESD010000010.1, on the reverse strand, counting down.
ACTAGCGCCTATAGCTTAATCACAAGTGATAGCTATCCTTCACTTCATTTGCATTCCCCGGCAACGGCGCCAAAAATGCTTGTTAACAGCTACTAAGAAACACTAACAAAACATCACCGGCAACGGTGCCAAAAATGCTTGGTTACAGCTACTAATGTCACATATCATCTCTTGAAAGAGATGAGGTCCGCGGGCGCAAGGAAACTATCGTGTAGCATTTCACCCAAGAGTATTCCCAAGGGTATAATATTTATCCCAAAGGAAGGCAATGGAGTAAAGTAAACACTATTCTTATGATCAAGCTATGGGACACTAATCAATTATCAAGATAGGGGTAAGTTGATAATATGGGTAGTGTGACACACACCTAAGAAATCTACTCTAAGGGTAATGTTGTCCTAGCAAGGGATAGACTACGAGACGAAGATACTCCTACTATGCTCTAATTACTCATATACATAGTCCAATAAAGTACACATGATTATGCTAATGGTGAATACTAGGATTTAGTGGTCCAACATATTGAGCACCGGTTTACCTCTAGCAACACTAGGCGACTCCCGCCAAGAGCCTGTGGCATAGCCGAACGTGGAGGATTACAAAGGACAGATAGGGCTGTCACCACCTCTTGCCTACCTCTTCAATCTGTGGGTCTACGAGACATCCAACGCTACCTAACTATCCTAGCACCATGCTAGCATATTAAGAAAATACCTTCAGAGCCACGGCACAAGCCATCCTAAGGCAATGAATTAAATCATTGTTGAACCAATGTTGGGACCAGGCACTAACACATTCATATTAACATTATCATATTATTACCTAATTAGACTATAGTGCTGGTGTATGATGTTTATGATAACATGATATTGGAATTATGTATAAATAATTACAACATCTACACCTAGCACATACATGGACTCCACAACCAAACAAGGAATGCTTTGCCCAAGTATATAAGTTAACAAAGACTAATAGTGATATTATTATAAAGTACAAAGTCACAAATACAAGAGAAGATACATGAGCCATACCTTCCCAATTTGGACTTGGGATTAGAGGCTCCTCTCTACAGCCTAACTTCTACTAGGGACGACGAGAACTAGTGTATACAATAGAGTGATGGTCAAGTAGTTTGTGTTGAAGTGAGGGGTGAGGGGTCCTATTTATAGCTTGGAGAAGGGTCGGTTCCCGCCACCAAAAGCGCGCAAATCAGTCACCACTGTTGACGGCTCCTAAGGTATACTAACAAATCATCCCTGGCAAAGGTGCCAGAAATGCTTGTGGGTATTACTTACGCACCATTGACTAAACATCTCCAACTGATGTGTCAGAAATGCTTATTAATGGTTCTATTGGATCACAGAGTGAATTCCGCAAGCGCACAGAGGTATCATTGTAGAATTTTCCCTTAAGAGTATTCCCAAGGGTGTCATTTATTTGATCCCAAAGGAAGGTGGGGTAGAGATATAACAATCATGGAGTGGAAAGGGTAGAAAGGTCTAAGTAAGAATCTAGTAAGGATAGATAAAATAATTGTGGAGGTAGTGTGACACACACAAAAGCTTTCAAGTCTAAGGGGGGTAAGAGGATCCTAGAGGTTAGTTAAGGTTGAGAGTTATGGAGGTACTCCTACTATGCTCTATTGTAAATATATATAGTCTAAACTAATTATTCATAAGCTAGATCAATAGTGAATACTTATGCTATGTGGTTCAACACATCAAACACGGGCTTGCCCCTAGCAATACTAGGGCGACTCTTGCCAAGAGCCTGTGGCATAGCTGAACGTGGAGGATTACAAAGGACAGATAGGGTTGTCACCACCTACTGCCTACCTCTTCAATCCGTGGGTCTACGAGACATCCAATTCTACTTAGCTATCCTAGCACCATGCTAGCATATTAAGTAATTACCTTAAGAGCCTAGGTACAATCCATCCTAAGGCAATGAATTGAATCATCATTGAACCAATGTTGATACACAACATAATTATCCATACTAACCTAGTTATGTTATAATTAACTAGACTATAGTGGGGGTCTATAGGTTCTATGATAATGAGATATGTTCATGATGAAACCGTCATAAAAGCTATACCTTCCACATACATGGACTCCACAATCAAACAAGAAACGCTTTGCCCAAGTATATGTATAAGTAGAGACTAAAGATACTATCTTTATTATGCATAAAGTCACAATTACAAGAAATAATACATGAGCCATACCTTTCCCAATGTAGAATTGGGAAGATAGAGACTCCTTACTCCTTTCCCAATTTGGACTTGGGACTAGAGACTCTCCTCTCTACAACCTAACTCCTCTAAGACTATGGATGATAGTGTATACAATATAGATGAAGCTCAAGTGGTGTGTGTTGAAGTGAGGGGTAGGGGGTCCTATTTATACTAGTGTTGAGGTCGGTTCCCACCACCAAAAGCGCGCGAATCAGTCACCATTGACTCCAGGGAGCCGGGAGGAGCTAACACGTGGAGTTTGACCGAGTTTGGCGCCAGGAAGAGGTCGGCCGAACCCCTGGTTCGGCCGACCTGGTCAAGGCACCAATTCTCATGTGCTTTCTCCAGGTGGCTGCCAGGTGGGTCCCCTTGATGTATATGGGTGCAACAGCGTTGGATCTTCTCGGATACTTCTGTTTGTGGGCCATTTGATCCATGGGATTCCACTGTTGTCGCCTGATTGGCTGGGATGATATTTTATAGGATTGGTCCCTCTACATTTCCTCATTTCCTGTATAAAATGCTGCATACACATATTTCTCCAAGTCCAAGTGGAAATGGGTTAGATAGAAAGGTGATGTGTGCAAGAAATAACAAATCCTTCACATAAGTGAGTTAAATTGATGGATGAAATTGGTATATAACAACTGTCAATAAACTCCCCCAAGCTTATCCTTTGCTCGTCCCGAGCAAAGTCAATACTTTAGGTTGTTGATCAGGAGTTGCTACAATGTCTTATTTTCAAAAGTATCTAATGCACAACAAGATACTCTACCTAGTATTGCAGAAATTGGCTATGATACTCTATCCTTCTTAAGTTATCATGGGGCTTATGCTTTCTCATATTCATGAGCAGTTGAAAGGTAGTATAGCAAATGGAGCAAACATAGCCTAGAAGTCAAGTTCCACTTAAACCCCAGAGAATTCAATTTAGATATTAAGTACATCAATTTGATTCTCTCAGTCACTCCTTTGTGGATAGTGGAAATATTTCCTCACCAAAGCATTGTGCCTCTACTATTCCTACTCATTGAATATGGCTTGTATGTGGAGCTTGGTAAGGAAAGTAAGTAGGCATATTTGCATCACATATATTGCTGAGTCAAAAGAGTAAGCCTTAGGAGAAATCAAATCAAAACTTTTCGATTCAAGACTAGTGCATGTGTGATGAAGTGGAAGTGGATGCTTGAGATAACTCCTTATAATCTCTCTTTCTTTTGCAGGGATGAAACATGGCTACTTTTTTTCTCATGCTTATGATGTAAGCATGCCTCTTTTTTTCATTTTGTAGCCATGTCTTCTACTCCCTTTCTTTGTAATGAATTTTGAAGAGAGTGCTAAACATGAATAACATGGAGTTTCTCTTTTTATTGTGGTATGGAGAATATGATGGACGCTTTGCTTACTTCTAGTGTAGAAGTATAGCACGTGCAAGTGAAGTCTTGAATTCAAAAAGAGTTGAATGATTTCTCACATAGGTCTATACTAGTTTGACTAGGCTCAATGTGAAAGCAAATTGCATATGCAAAAGGTGTTGTCTATGTATGACCATCATATGGCTTTGGTAGGTATTTCCAATCAATTGATGGAAAATTAAATCTTTTTATAATTTCTCTGGAAATCTAAGTTTTACTTTCAAACTAGGACTAGCAGTCCTATTACCAATTCTAGCCTTACAACAACCTAGAATTAGATTAAGCTTTTGCTACCGACAACTTCCAAATTAAGGTAAAAGTATTTCAAACCAATGAAAGCTATATTTAGAGAGTAGCTAGTTGTAAACTAGAGACTTAGAGAAATAAAATAGAGCAACTATTCATCATTGCATCTATGTGAATTCTAAATCATTCTTACCGCACATCTTTATTTGATGAAAGCAAATCTAACCTATTTTTTTTTATATGCAAGATGGATGATGGATGGATGGAAAATAAATATGCAAGGAATGTGATACATGTTACCTCAAGTGGGGGTCCTCCCCCAAGCTTGTTCTTCAACTACCTCCGTGATAAGGGTTGAACCCTTGATGACGGAAGTATGTGGCAAGATCGGCTTGTTGTTGTTGTAGTGCCGTGTTGAAGTTGGTGAATTGAGCATCCATGTGTTGTTGCCAATCCTGGGTACCTTGAACATGCTCTTGGAGTGTGCTGTAGATGTCAGCCATTCTCACTTCAAGTTCTCCCATACGTCTAGTGAGGTCCGTCATTCCTTGGCTATAGTCATGATGACATTTGGCCAAAAAGGAACGACGTCCTCTCATGGACGTTGGGGGCAAGCTTCTAGAGCTTGAAATTGATAAGGGTGGATCCCTTTGCCATTCTTGCCAAGATGATCCCTCAGTCTCATACGTCGGAGGTTGAGTCCATCCGGGCGCATAACCCATTAGGTTCTCTTCCTCTTGGTATTCATGGACCGGAGAGATTATTGGTGGCATGCCTGTGGCTGCAGCCCTCGCATGATTCCTTGTTACCCCGCCAGAGACATTACTTCTTCTTGCTTCCTCAAGGGGAAGAAGATTAATGGTTAGCCTCCAACATTTGTACAAATGAAAATCCGGGTTAGGTAACCGAATTTCATTGACAAAGCTGGGATAGAAAAATATCAAGGACCCATCTTGATCATGCTTAAGGGTATGTCCTTGCACTAAATAGTCTTCATCAATTAATTCTCTTTCAGTTTTAATATATTCAAATGAAGAGTATTTAAGTGCTCCTACCCTATCAGCAATATGAGTAATCAATGAAGTGCATTCAATTGGTCCTGATTTTGAAATGTAATCTAACCATTGTGTCATAATGGCTTTGACTGGAGCAACTTTTATTTTTTTTTAGTCATGGCAAACAAAATTTTCAATTCATCATCTCGCACAACCCTAACATCTCCCCTAGGGAACATAGTCATGGCCATCCATCTATGCATTAAGTGTAAGGTAGGGTTTTGGATGTGGCTATTCCTAGGAGCCCTACATGTGACCTCACTAGTTAGCTCATGCCAAAAACTTTGTTTGTTAAACTTAGGCAAATTGTCTAAATCTAGCAAACACCGTTTGTGGAAGCCTAGGATGCTACCTAATTCTTTCCATAGGATGTTGTATTCTTTTTGAAATAATCTAAAAGCAATACCATCAAATCCTATTTTTAGCGTGCAAAGGAATTGGATAGTGAGAAGGCGTGAACCTTTCTCTTCTATGTGAGCAAAGTCATCAAATCCAATTGCATGCCAAATGGAATGGAATTCGGAGTCCATACCTATTTTAGAGATCAAATGTGGATCGTAAGCCTTGGTGTGGTGGAACTCACAATCTTGGAGAAGCCTACGTGCTTGATCTTCAACTTCGCTTCGTATGTTGAGGTCGTTTTCATGAAGAAGTTGGTGTGGGTTGCCTCTTTCTTCCATGGGAGTATCCTCACACACACTTCTCCTCCTTGGGCTTGTACCCATGGAAGAGAGGCGTGCACTAGAACCTTCACCATGGCTTGAGCTTGCAGCTTCCTTCCTCTTTCCAAACAACCTCTTCATGTCTTTTTGAGTTCAACAAGCAAGAACAAAACAAGGCAAGAAAAATCCAAAAAGAAGCGATGTTTGGAAAACAAAACTCTCAGCAAATTTTCTCCTCTTGAAAGCTTGAGTGTAAAATGTAAATGTAAACAAAAGAAAAAAATTTATTGGGGGGATGGATTTGAGCAAGAGTGTTGCAATGAAGAGCAAGAAAAACAAGGTGAGCTAGAGAGTGACTTGGGGAGGTGTAAGATGATGTGGTGTGTGAAGAGAAGTGCTCCTCACGGCCACAATTTATATGGTGCACCTTCCCACGGTCACTTAGGGTTCAAAATGTAGCCGTTGGAGGAAGGGGGGCCAATTTGGCTCCACTCCCTGTTTGGCCGACCAGGGGGTTCGGCCGACCTGATAGGTGGCCCCGTTGGTTCCCCTTTTGGCAAATGGCTCCCCAACGGCTATAAAGTTAGCACGTTGGTGAAATGCCACATGTGTAGCTCAGAAAAAATTGTTTTTCAAATAAAAACCCTTTTTCAAATCCAATAAAAATTTTCTTTTGAAAAGAAAGAAAGAAAAAAATGATGGTTGAGAATATAAGATTCTCAACTTGCTAGGAAAAATCAAATATGCAATGGGAAAAATCCAAATGGGGTGGAAAAAAGAAAAAAAAATAAAGTGGGATAACTACCAATTTAAACTATCGGTGTAGGTCTCACCACCGTCCGATGAGATGGACATTCCTCCGTCTTCATTTCACATCCGGGCCCGGAGGGATGGGCTTGGACAGCTTGTCTTGCTTCTTCCGCCATTCCTTCTTTGGCGGCTTGGTGGACTTGGGCCTTCAGGAAGGTCCAGATGATTCCGCCGCCTTTGGATATCGGCGTGGTTGAAATGACGGATTCTCCTCGTAGATTAATCTTCTCATGAATGCAATGAGTGAGTCCACCTTTGGAGGTGTGACTTCGACCACTCTAATGTGTTTATCATTCGGCCCATACTTGATTCGAATCATGGATAATTGTTCTGATTTTGGCCGAAAGTTAAACCTTTCCTCCTTGCCATTGATATGGAAGTGGATTTCTCCAGCTCCCACATCTATGCGAGCTTTTGCAGTGCTTAGGACTGGACGCCCAAGAATGAGTGGTGTATCTTTCTCAGTATCCATGTATAGCACCACAAAATCCACGGGTATGAAGCAGTTCTGGATCTTTACCGGGACGTCTTCAACAATACCCACTGGATAACGAACTGAAGAGTCAGCTAGTTGTAGCTGCATTGGTGTTGGAGTCAGCTCTGTGAAGTTCAGCTGGTCAAACACAACCTTGGGCATCACACTGACACTTGCTTCCAAATCATAAAGTGCCTTGTCAAAGTGGTGAGCCCCAATTGAGCATGAAATGGTAGGACACCCGGGGTCCTTCTGCCAGTTGCTCTCTCGTACAAAAATCATGTTGACATTTTCCGTCGAGGGTTCTGGCTGGCCTGGCATCTTGCCATTCTCCATCGGAGGAATAGCAGTTGCCAGCTGAGCTAACTAAGTCTCGAGCATTTTGTTGAAGCTCAATTGATTCTTGAAGGATGAGGATAGTCCTTCCATCTTTGCATTGATATTCTCTAGGGTCTTGTCATTAGCTGACAACTTTTTGGATAGGGCATCGTTGATCTTGAGCTGGCTAATGGAAAGTTCTCTCAAGTTGGGCTGATTTCCAGGGTTGCCATTGTTGTTGTACCCTCCTTGAAAGAATGGGCGTTGTTGACCCCACCCTTGACCTCCTGGACGATAGCCATTGTTGTTGTTGAAATTTCCATTGTTGGAGAGGTATAAGGCATCCTCACGAGTTTTTGGGCAATCATTGCCCATATGACCCATGTCGCCACAGACTACGCACGTGATGTGAGAGTCTAGGGCATAGGCATTGTCAGACACTTCACCACTGGCTTGTCCATCAATTTTCTTCATTAGGAGGTCCAATTTTGCAGCGATCATGTCCACCTCCTTCAAGGTGTGCATGCCTCGCTGTCGGGTATGGATACGCTCATCGTTCCATCCCATGTTGGACACCATCTTCTCAATAACATCTTTAGCTTTTGGCACCATCAATGAGAAGAAGGCTCCTCCAACAGCATTATCCAAATGGTGACGAGCTGATGGGATCAGCCCGTTATAGAAATTCTGAATGAGGAGCCAGTCATCCATCCCATGGTGGGGACAGGCTAGGATGTACTCTTGAAGCCTTTCCCATGCCTCGGGAATAGATTCCTTGGGCTCTTGCTGAAAGCTGGAAATCCTTCCACGTAGGGCATTGGTTTTGCCCAACAGGAAGAATTTGGCGAGGAATGTCATAGAACACTTCTCCCAAGTGTCTATAGCACTTCGGTTCGCGTAGAACCACTTTTTCTCTCTCCCAAGGAGAGAGAACAAAAACAGTCTCATACGGACCGCATCCGGAGACACATCCTTGATCTTAAAAGTGCCGCAGATCTCGAGGAATTGTTGCAGGTGAGCACTTGCATCCTCGTTAACCTTCCCACAGAATGGGTTGGCTTGCACCATAGTGATAAGGCCAGTTTTGATCTTGAAGTTCACATCTCCCGTGTTAACAGTGGGCCCAATAGGCACATTGTTAGCAGAGGGAGTTGAGAACTCACGAAGGGTCTTCTGAGCCATTAGTGTTTGGATTGTTGGTGCAGAAATGTTGCCTTGCCTTGCCGCTCGAATCTTCTGAGGAGTAACGACGCGAGGTCGATCTCTCAGAAGAGATTCGGGATCTTCAACAAAGTTTTTTGGCAGGCGGAAACCAGACATACACTACCCTGTTTTCACATTTAAAATGCGAAATCAAAGAATGGTTATCCTACTAAAATCCTACACATATTTCTCCTAGTCCAAGTGGAAATGGTTAGATAGAAAGGTGATGTGTGCAAGAAATGACAAATCCTTCACATAAGTGAGTTAAATTGACGGATGAAATTGGTATATAACAACCGTCAACAATCACTGTCTTCTTCAAGCCGGGAGGAGCCAACATGTGGAAGCTGACCGAGTTTGGAGGAAAGACCAGGTCGGCCAACTAGGGGGGTCGGCCGACCTAGTAAGTCCTCCAAACGGTCTGTGCTTTCTCTGGGTGACTTCCAGGTGGGTCCCTGTAACATCCCAAAAATTTCAAACTTGGCTAATTTCAATATAAAAGGGGATTCAAAATTTTTATTTCCAAATCTTTTCTTCAGCCCATCCGAATCTCGAGGGCGAGATTCATTTTATGGGGGGTAGAATTGTAACACCCTGATTTTCGAGTTTCGGCAAATTAAAAATTTAAATGAGAATTTAGAGTTAATAATGGGAGGAAATTGTTTTTATAAGTAAAAATATAAAATATATGCATCTCATATTGCATTTTGCATTCATCCTCATGTATTGAAAATTTATTACCAAAATAAATAAGCTAAAAGAAGTTTATTTACCAGAGTAAGTACATTAAAAGAAATTAAATTGGCATAATGAATATGGAATGAAAGAAATAAAGAAAAGAAAATTTATTATGAAAGAAAGAAACAATAATTTCCTAAGAATAATTTAATAAATAATAAACATGAAAAAAGAAAAAAAATATAACTTTAACAAGTAAATAACTAAATAAATAAAATAAAAGAATAACAAATAATAGGAAAATAAAAGATAAATATATATATAAATATAAATAAATAATATATATGATAATAATATATATATATAAATAATAATATATAATAACAATATATATGTAAAGGAAAAAAAGGAGAAAAAAAAGTCAACCCATCCGCTGGCCAGGCCAAACGGCCCAACCAGCGCTTGCCCGCTCCCGCCGCCTGGGCCACGTGCCCCGGCCCCGCACGTGCCTGGCCCCACCCCGCGCGATACCCCGCGCTCGCCCGTGCCTTAGTGCCGACTCTCGCGCGCCACACGATGCCCCCGCGCTCCCGTGCCGCCAGCACGCCCGACCGTCCGCGCCTTGGCCCCAGCGCAGCGCCCCGCTGCACCGCGCGCCCGCACGCGCGCCGTGCGCCAGCCGAGTCGGCCACGGTGCCCTAGCTGCTGCGGCTATAAATAAGGATCGATGTCTCGTAGTTTTCGGTACCAGAAAAACAATGCCAACGCCAGGGAAAAAGGGAGGAGCCCTAGCCGCCGGTAGGGAGAAGAAACAGAGGAGACCAGAGGTCCCTCCAAGAAGAAAAAGAGAGGAAAAAGAGGGAGGAAATGAGAAGAAAAAGAGGAGGGTGCCGTCGTCCGCTGGAGAACTGTTGCACTGTCCGCTTCGTCTACGCGTCGCCTTCACCCTCGCGATCTTCGAAGCCATCGCATCTACGGTAGGGTTCGTTTTTCCGAGGCGTATTTTAGCGATGTATTAGATCTGATAGACGCAAATTGATTTTAGTTGTATCGTCTTTTTATTTTCAGCCGCATTAATTCTCGCTAAAACCCCCGTAAACTCATATGAACACGTATGAACTAGTTGCATCTAATTAATAAACAACCGTAGTTAATCAATTATTGTACTTTGCATGCATGCATATCATCGCATGTTGATTAATGTGTGTGCATCATGTTGATTTGTATGTATATTCTTGTATGTGTGATCACGAGTAGAGGGAAGTGCTCAAGAGGTCGTGTACGAGGATTTCCAGAACCAAGACTTCGAAGCGCTTGAGCAACCCTATCCGCTAGAGCAAGGCAAGTGTCCTTGAAGTATATTGATCCTGTTTTTAAAATAAATGTTTTGTTTGCAAACTGCATGCTTATGTCAATTTGATGGGAATCCTATGATAGGAAGTTTGCTAGTTTTGTTTGACCACCCTTGTCACCTGGGATATATGGTAGAGAGTCGGGATGGGATTTTTACCTTTTTACTTCGCTTAATTAATTGGGATGGCAAACAACACTACACATTTAATTATGCATCAATGATATTGTGGTTAATTTGAACTGGTCAATACGATGGGTGATCTAAGCAAGCCTGGTATGTGGATGGGTTGGATGTTATGGTGGTTTGCTTGCTTTAGATCTAAGGACCGGTTCATGCGAGGATAGGCCAGGACTACAGTGCCACCACGAGGCCAAGTATGGGTGCGTCGTAGCTGATTATTTAGGGCTTTGCTAGTGCTGTTTGGACCATTGTGGATGCTCGGGGAAGGGGTAGTCGGATTGGGTTTGTTGAGGATTGGTGGGACTACCCTGGGATCCGAATGGCTCAAGAGGGGGCCCTTGGTTGAAGATGTGCTCAGTTGGAGGCATCGCCACTGGTGAAACCTCAGTGGGGTCTAAATAGGCTAGTAATCCCTTTGTAAAGGCTATTTTGTGATCTCTTGACCATACACCAAAGGAAGTGTAATTGGGATAAGGGAGGTTCTTTAGTTGCCGACGGGTGCTGGAATCACAAACACGTGGGTAAAGTGGTACAAACTCTGCAGAGTATTAAAACTATCATGATAGCCATGCTCCCGGTTATGAGCGCCTGGATGACCTACATGATTAGAGGGAAATTGAGATTTGGGATGGTTATGGTTTGGTAATTGTTATGGTTGATATTATGGTTATGGTTATGGTTATGGGATGGAATCATAGTTTATGACATTGATTATGATTATTAGCAATGGTAAATTATGGACTGGTATTATGATGGTTACATGGTTTATGATGGGTTTACTTCACATAAATATGATACATTGCTTTTTCCAAATGGTTTTATTGTACTTTTCAGCACTTAGCCATTATTATTGTCGTCATTTGAATCAACACATGTCATACTTTCCACACTTGCTGAGTACGACATGTACTCACTCTTGCAATCCCCCAACAGTTGCAGCTCAGGATTGTTAGTTTAATGGCGATAATGTGGAGTTCTAGGCCGTGTCTACCGTCAACTTTGCCTGTGGTGTTGCATGGAGCTGCGCTATCCCTTTTGCTTAGTTGCTTAGTTGCTTAATTAGTTTATTTCCGTTGCATTAGTTGAACTTGTCATTAATATTCATTAGAGCTTGTATTCGAGGATAATATAGTTTGTGTAATAAAATTTGATAATTAGTCTTGTTCTGTGGTAATTTTCTGTATACTCTTTTGTGATTGCACTCGTGTATGTGTGTTGAACATCCTGGGCACACATATGCGTTAGCTTGGTTCAGTTTTCGGAACTAGGCGCCACAGTCCCATCCCTTGATATGGGTGCTACACCGTTGGATGGCCTCAAATACTTCTGTTTATGGGCCATTTGATCCATGTGGTGCCACATGTCGGCGCATGATTTGTTGGGATGATATTTTATAGGATCCATCCCCTTGTTTCACTTCAATTCTGTATAAAATACTTGCATGCACCAATTTCTCCAAGTACAAGTGAAAATTGGTTAAATAGAAAGGTGATGCGTGCAAGAAATGATATTTCCTTCACATAGTTGAGTTATATTGACGGGTGAAATTGGTATATAATAGCCCTCAACAATATGGAAATGGATTTCTCCAGCTCTCACATCTATGCGATCCATCGCGGTGGAGGAATGGTCGCCCAAGAATGAGCGGCATATCCTTCTCGGCCTCCATGTCGAGTACCACAAAAGCCACGGGTATGAAGCAATCCCGGATTTTCACTGGAACATCTTCAGTGATACCAGCCAAATAACGGATTGAAGAATCAACTAGTTGGAGTTGCATTGGTGTTGGAGTAAGTTCTGTGAAGCTCAGTTGGTCAAAATCCACCTTGGGCATCACACTCACACGTGCTTTAAGGTCACAAATGTCCTTGTCAAAGTGGTGAGCCCTAATTGAGCATGTAATTATAGGACATCCAGGGTCCTTCAGCAATTTGCCTCCTTGTAGAAAAATCATGTTGGCACTTCCCACAGAAGGTTTGGGCTGTCCTGGCATCTTTCCATTCTCCACTGGAGGAACAACAACTGCCAGTTGAGCCAACTGAGTTTCCAACATCTTGTTGAAACTCAATTTATTCTTGAAGGATGAGGATAGTTCTTCAATCTTGACATTAATGCGCTCTAGGGTCTTGTCATTGGATGACAACTTCTTTGATATAGCCTCATTGATCTTTAGCTGGCCAATGGCAAGTTGTGACACCAGGTTCCGAAAAATGAACCAAGTGCAGTATATGTGTGTCCAGGATGTTTAACACACATACACAAGTGCATCACAAATGATAGGCAAAAAATTACCACAAGTTAGTTAAGAAGGTACTTTTATTACAATATTCAAATAATCATCAAATTACAACTCTAATGATCATTAACGATAACATTACTGCAACGGAAATAATCTAATTAAGCAACTAAGCAAGCTTAGAAAATAGGGTAGCGCGACTCCAAGCAACACCACAGGCAAGTCGATGGCGGCACACAACCTAGTACTTCGGATTATCCTCAGGATACTCCCAAACATCACCTAAAACTGTTGGTGGGGCAATTGCAAGGGTGAGTACATGTCGTACTCAGCAAGTGTGGGAAAGTATACATGTAGAACAAGGAATGATAATAATAATGGCTATTTGCTGGAAAGTACATTTAAAACTTGTAAAAAGCATACTAAGATGTCTATGTGAATTAATCCCAACATAACCCAAATAATTACCAATAACAAGTCCATTACCATCAATTACCACTGTATCACATCCAACAATGATTGTCCATCCAAATACCAAGTTCTTACCATTATCATCGACCATACTCAATTATCACAACTCAACCCATAACCAAAACCAAACCATCCCCAATCGCATGTTTCTCTAATCATGGAAGTTGTCCAGGTGATGTTAACCGGGAGCACGACTATCATGATAGTTTTTAACACTCTGTAGAGGTTGAACCACATTACCCACAAGTTCATTATTTCGTCACCCGTTAGAGACTAAAGAAACCTCCCTTATGCTAATTACACTTCCTTAGGTGTATGGACAAGAGATCACAAAAATAGCCTTTACAAAGGGACTACCAGCATATTCAGACCCACTGAGGTTTCATCGGTGGTGATGCCTCCAACTGAGCACATCCAACCAAGGGCCCCCCCTATTGTTCCGTTCGGATCCCAGGGCAGTCCCGCCACTATTGCAAACCCAACCGATTCCCATTCCCCGCTCCTGCAAATGACTCGAATCAATGCAGGTAATAATCCTAATTAATTGGCTAAGCCGCACTCATACGTTGCCTTGTGGCGGCACTGTTTTCCTAGCTTATTCTCGGATGAATCGGTCCTTAGATCGAAGGCAAGCAAACCACTATATCATCCAACCCAATCCACCAACCATGCTAGCTTAGATCTCCCAAGTCCCATGTTATAAGTTAACCATATTCATCAATTCTCATCATATACATGTTCACTAATTCATAATTCAACCATTTGATTGTTTTCCCATCCCAATTAATTAGAGCGATGCAAAAAGTTAAAAAGCCCTTCCCAACACTCTACAATGTATTCCAAGCGACAAGGATGGTCAAAGAAGACTAGTGAACTCCTATCAATTTGACACAAGCATGCAGTTTTGCAAATAAAACATTTAAAAACAGGATCAAAATGATCAAGGACACTTGCCTAGCTTCTGAGATTGATTAGGGTTGAAAGCTTCGAAGTTCTGGTACTGGAGGTCCTCGACAACACCCTCTAAAGCAAAACCTTCTACTCCACGCGACAAACATGCAAAACACACATTACAATCATATAATGCTCATATAGTACCCAATATGCCATGACATGCATGATTATTGCAATTATGAGGTAAAACTTGTTAATGACTTGTTATTAATATTTACTAACTAGTTACAAAGGTTTGTTACAAGTTTGAACTAGTTTCGAGTTGATTCGAGTCAATTTGGAATTAATTCAGCACAATTCAGATTTAGAGGCCGGTCAAGTCCGATTTCAGGGGCCGGACTAGTCCACCCTGATCAGAAACTGTGAACTAGGGTTTTCTTGATCAACAAGAATTGTGGTTGAATTGACGTTGAAACATGGATGTAGAGGGTGTACCACCTATTTAGAGATCCAAAGATTAAGAATTGGGTGCAACACTTGGATCTTGACGATTAGGGCTTCATGAAGATGAGTTGAGGTTGAATTGGTGATGAAGAACGAAAAGTCGATGAAGATCTTGCTTGATTGATCCTCCTTCGTGTTCTCCTCCTCCTCCTTGCTAATGGATCCTCTCTTGATGGCGGCTCCCATGAACTAGGGTTGACGGTTTCCTCAATTGTGGCAAAGATATTAAAAGTTGGTTTGGTGGGGTGTTTATATAGAGGTGGAGGTGGTAGGGTTTGATGGATTTCGAGTCTAAGGTGGGTGGAGGCCGAGGTGGGGTCCACTTGGGCTCCTCTGAGGTTAGGCACGAAGTTCTTGGGCCCAATTAAGGCAATTACCCAAAAACCTATCGTGGAAAATTAACAGAACCGGAATTTGTTTCCGAAGGCCAGACTAGTCCCCAGTAAGGACCGGACTAGTCCGTTTGGCAACAAAGGGAAGAACCAGACAAGTCCGACCGTACAAGTCCGCTCGGCAACAGAAAAGAAATCAGACCAGTTCGGTTGGCATGGACGGAGAAGTCCGGAATGGCCAGAAAAAGGTTTTCCAGACTGAAAAAATTAAGAAGAACGTACTAGTCCGCTAGCAATCGGACAAGCCCGGGAAACTTCAGAGGCTCAACCGGACTAGTCCGTGCAGTTTGCTGGACAAGTCTGGGCTCTAAAGAAATTGAACTTTTCTAAAGAAAATGGGGACACCAGACTAGTCCAGGGTTCAGACCGGACAAGTCCGCACCCTCACAGATTGAAATTTCCTGATTAGGCCTAGATTCATTTTAATCTTGTTCCATTTTACATGGCTTAATGTTAAATATCCCCCCTTAAAATGAATATCGCCCTCGAGATTCGACGTTGAAGGAACGAGATAGGGAAATTATTTCTTGAGATCATCTTCCAGCTCCCAAGTTGCTTCTGATTCTGCATGATGCTTCCATTATACTTTGCACCATCATATCATCTTGTTTCTTGTGACCCTCTCCTTGGTTTCCGAATTTTTTACCGGTTGTTCGACATAAGTCAAATCTGCCTCTAATTCCGATTCTTCCATTGGCACTTGTTCCTATGGTACCCTCAAGCACTTCTTGAGCTGCAAAATGTGAAACACATCTTGAACATCGGAAAGATATGCTGGCATCTCAAACTTATATGCCACTTCTCCATGTTTGGCCCAAATCCTGAATGGTCCAATATAGCGAGGTGCCAACTTGCCTCTGATGTTAAACCGCTTATGACCTCACATAGGTGACACTTTGAGGTATGCGAAGTCTTCCACTTCAAAGGCTAAGTTTTTCTGCCTATTGTCCGCATATCCCTTTTATCTTGATTGAGCAGCCCTCAAATTCTCGCAAATTGTCTGAACTTGCTTTTCAGCTTCTTGCAACACATTAGGGCCAAATACTTGAATTTCTCCTATCTCATTCCAAAACAAGGGTGTCCTACACTTCCTTCCACATACCGATTCATATGGCGACATCTTCAAGCTGGCTTGGTAACTTTTATTGTAGGATATCTCAGCATACGGCAAGCTCTTGTCCCAACTGCGTCCATGCTTTAAGGAACAAGCTCTTAACATGTCCTCCAATATCTGATTTGTCCTCTCAGTTTGTCCATCTGTCTAAGAATGATATGCAGAGTTAAAATTTAACCTTGTACCCATAGCTTCATGCAGTTTCTGCCAGAACCTAGAGGTGAATTGAGAATTTCGGTCAGACACTATTTTCTTGGGTCATACATGTTTTCATATAATTTTCTCCATATACAACTCAGCTAACTGTGCAGTAGTATACTTAGTCTTGATAGGAATGAAATGAGCCGATTGGTCAACCAATCCACAATAACCTATATTGAGTCATAGCCGGTATGGGTTCGCGGTAATCCAACTATGAAGTCCATACCGATTTCTTCCCACTTCCACTCTGGAATCTTCAATGGCTACAATAATCCATCTAGCCTTTGATGTTCAGCTTTGACTCGTTGGCATACATCACACATGGCTACATACTCAGTTATATCCTTTTTCATGCTAGCCCACCAATAACAGGCCTTCAAGTCCATGTACATCTTTGTACAGCCGAGATGGATTGACTAAGGTGAGTAATGTGCCTCCTTCAATATCGTTCACTAAATATGCTTAATGTTGGGAACGAAAATCCTCTTTCCATGCCATAAAGTACCATGTTCGTCCTCATCAAATCTGAATTCTCTCCCTTCTTGGGTCCTTTCCTTGATTTCTTGAATTTCCTCGTCCTTGATCTGACTTTCTTGAATTTCTTGCTCCAAGGTTGGATTTAACTCCATTGTCCCCATCTCATTTACAAATCCAAGATTCAACTGTTCAAACACCTTGCATAGCTCAGATGGCAGCTCTCAGACCGTGAGTTGGTGGCTCACTCCTTTCCTGCTCAAAGCATCGTCTAGTACACTAGCCTTCCCTGGATGATAGTTTATTTCCACGTCATAATCCTTGATGAGCTATAACCGTCTTCGTTGCCTTAAATTCAGATCCGTTTGCGTGAATATATACTTGAGAATCTTGTGGTCCGTGTAAATCTCACACCTATGACCAAGAATGTAGTGTCTCCATATCTTTAAAGCATGCACTACGGCTGCAAGTTCAAGATCATGCGTAGGGTAATTCTGCTCATGATTCTTCAATTGTCTCGTTGCATAGGCTACCACTTGACCTTCTTGCATGAGCACACATCCAAGTCCCTGCCTTGATGCATTGCAATAGATATCAAAACTTTTGCTCACATCTGGCAATACCAACACAGGTGCAGTCGTTAACCTCTTTAGGGATGGCAACGGGTCGGGTTCGCGTCGGGTAATGCGAAAACCCGACCCGCCAGAATTTGTGCGCGGGTAAATTTTTCTATCGGAACTCGAACCCGCGGGTAAGAATTGGTACCCAAACCCGAACCCGACAAGTTTCGGGCGGGTTTCGGGTACCCGTCGGGTATGACATTAAAATCAGTACATAACCAGTTTGGCAGTTTTCACAGTACATACAAGCTGAATGATCATAGAAACAAGACATGAATCATCACAGGCACAATACATGAATGGTCACAGCTTGACAGACGCAGGCTCAAGTTTGATACACAATAGCAGTCCTTCACTCCTACAGACCTTATTCTTCTTTTCCAAACAGGATATTGGAACGATACAACACCGGATCTGATGGAGTGAAGGGCGACAGTCGAATGATGATTGGGGCGGTGTGCCGGTGTTGTTGGGTTGACGTCGTCGTGGAGAGGCGAACTTGGCGAGTCGGTGAAGGGTTGGACTCTGATGGGCGGTGAGGGTTGCGAGTCTACGACCGCTGTTGCGAGATGACGGGCGCATGGGCATGGAGGGGAGCGAGTCGACGACCGCGTGCACGGGCTTGGCCTCGGCGTCAGGTTTGCCGTGGCACATAGTCTAGGACCTCTGGGAGGTGGGGAGCGGTGGCGCACAGGCTCTAGCCTCTGAGGAGCAGCAGCACAAGGGCTGTAGGTGGCACCGGCAGCGCACGAACTAGAGGAGGCGAGGAGCGGTGTGCGGCCGTGCGGGGCGTCAATGAGTCGGGCAGTCGGCGCTGGCTGCTGGGGATGGGGATGAATGCCGGTTAGATTAGGGTTACGTATTCATATGAGGTGTGTATATGGCTTTTGGCAGGCTGAATCGTTATATGGGGATGGTCTTTTGGCAGGCTGAATACATATCAAAATCAATTTTTGGTACTCGCGTGTTACCCGCGGGTCAGCATAAAACCCGAACCCGCACCCGCAACATGCCGGTTCGGGTACGGGTTTGACCCACGGGTAAAATTTGTACCCGTACCCACACACATCGGGTGCCAAACCGGATGGGTACCTGCACCCGCGGGTAGGATTGCCATCCCTAAACCTCTTCTTTAACTCCTCAAAACTGTCTTGATAAGCTTGAGTCCATTGGAAGGCCTTTCCCTTCATTAACAACTCTATCATGGGCTGGGCTATCTTGAAAAATTCCTTGATGAACCGACGGTAATATCCAGTCATTCCAAGAAAACCCGGATTTCCTTCACATTCTGTGGCGGTTCCTACTTCAGCACATTCCTCACTTTTCCTAGGTCGACCGATACTCCTCCTCCTGAGATGATATGGCCCAACAATGACACCTCCTTTAGCCAAAACTGGCACTTGCTGAACTTGACATATTATTGGTGTTCCCTCAATTTCTGCAATGTAAGCCTCAAATGCTCCTCATGCTCCTCTTAACTCCTTGAGTAGATAATAATGTCATCAATGAACACCATGACAAATTTATCCAAGTAGTCCATGAAAACTTTATTCATGAGGTACATGAAGTATGCTGGTGCATTTGTCAATCCAAAAGACATAATGGTGTACTCATAAGACCCAAACCATGTATGGAAAGCTGTGTTGGGTATGTCCGACGGTCTAATCTTCATTTGGAAGTAACCTGACCTCGGGTCAATCTTGGAGAAAGCACAGACACCCTTCATTTGATCAAACAAATCCTCTATACAGGACAATGTATATTTGTTCTTGATCGTCACCTCATTAAGAGCTCGGTAATCCACACACATCCTTTGGGACCCATCCTTCTTGTCCACGAAGAGCACTGGTGCTCCCCAAGGCGAAGATCTTGGGCGAATAAAACCCTTCTCTAGCCACACTTGAATTTGCTTCTTGAGCTCCGCTAACTCCATAGGAGGCATCCTATATGGCCTCTTAGCTATAGGTGCAGTTCTAGGTATTAGCTCAATAACAAACTCGATGTCACAATCAGGCGGCATACCTGGAACTCATCCGGAAACACATCCAAAAATTGACACACCACTGGAATCTCATCTATTGCTGCACCGTCCATTTGATTTAGCTCCACTTGCTTTGGTGTGTGTTGAGATGCTTCAAATTCTATGTTGACCCCTTCCTCATTTGTCAACTTCACCGTATTTTTGGCACATTAAATTATCCCATTATGCTTCCTTAACCAATCCATACCAAGTATTATGTCCAGTCCTTGAGAATCCAAAACAATAAGGTTGGCCAACAAGTGTAGCCCCCTTATTATAAGGCTTACTTTTGGACATACTATATTCGTCCTCATCTCCCCTCCAGGAGATTTAACCAACAAAGTATACTTCATATGAGATATGGACAAACTATACTTGGCAACATAATTTGATGCAATGAATGAATGCGATGCTCCAGAATCAAATAACATAGTCTCCAGCTTGGAGTTTGAGAGAATGGTACCAATCACCACGTCATTCGCTTGTTGGGCTTCCTCCGTAGAGACATGGTTCACCTTGCCATGAACGAAATTCTACAGTCCACGGTTGCCTTGTGGCGCTCCTCCATTTGGTCTTAGGTTCTTTCTTGGAGCATTGTTTCCATGACCAAGGCCTGACTTAGGACACTGAGATGCAAAGTGTCCCACCTCACCACAAGTATATCATGACCTTGCTGTACCCGAATTGTTTGGGTGGGCTTTGTTTTGAGCATCAGTAGGAAAGTTGGTGCGGGGCGCATGAGGCATTGGAGGGCGAAGGGCTTGCATAGCGGGGCGTTGCTGCATAGGCTAAGCTGGGCGCGGTGGAATAGCAGCGCGATATGCAGGAGCAGAGGGGTTGTAGTATGGTGCATTTGGTGGTGCAAAGCGGGGGCGAACATTATTTGTGGCTATCCTTGATACGGCACCTTCCTCTTATTCTCTTGCTCCATCTCACAAACCTTGTTCTCAACCACAATAGCTTTGTCTACAAGCCTCTAGAAATTTGCAGTCACAATTGAGAAATTGGACTTGAATCTCATTGTCTAGGTCTCTCATGAATAAATACTGCTTGCGCCTGTCCCGACTAACATCTTCTGGAGCATACCTTGAGAGTTGAGTGAATATATTAATATAATCACTCACACTTAACTTTGCTTGCCTTAGGTTGTGAAATTCCTTCTTCTTTAGGATCATAACGCCTTTCGGGACAAAGTGAGAACGGAAACTCTCCTTGAATTCGTCCCAAGTGATCCTCTGTTGATTTTCATGGGCGTTGCATAGCGAGTCCCACCAATGTGCATTTGCTCCAACTAGTTGATGGGAAGCAAAGAGAACCTTCTCCCTGTCATTGCACTGGACAATAGCGAGCTTATTCTCGACAGATTTAAGCCAATCATCAGCTTCCATAGGATCATTGGCTTGAGCAAAAGTAGGTGGCCTAGTCCTCATAAACTCTCCTAACCTGTTATTAGGCGGTAGGGTGGTGGTGGTGGAGGCATATGGGGCTGGTTTTGGTTACTGGCTTGCAGCTGTCCCAAGGTCTGCATCACGTTCTGCATAAGCTGATTTTGCATGACAACAACTGTTGAAGGTTGAGAGCCTCAGGTCCAGGTCCATTATTGTTATTCTTAGGTGCCCCATTGTTGTCCTCATTCTCATTGGCATCCCTTTGGTTGCGGCTCCTCAACATCTGAAGAAAAGAGCAAGAAATAGAAGAATTTAGAAAACATCCCCAACTATATGCATCAAGGGATATGAAACTAAGCAACTACCTATACTAGCCTATATGGATGTGGCAATGCATAAGCATCTCACAATCCTATACTAACCACACAAGCAAACATTACATAGCAATCAGCACACCAAACAAACCACAACGCTTCTTGAGTGTTTCTATGTGCTCTAAAGTGTCCATTCTATCTAGGTTGCGTCCTACGGTGAACCTGTGGCTCTGATACCAATTTGTGACATCCGATTCCAATAAATGAACCAAGTGCAGTATATGTGTGCCCAGGATGTTTAACACACATACACAAGTGCATCACAAATGATATACAGAAAATTACCACATCACAAGTTAATTAAGAAGATATTTTTATTACAATATTCAAATAATCTCAAATTACAACTCCAATGATCATTAATGATAATACTATTGCAGTGAAAATAATCTAATTAAGCAACTAAGCAAACTGAGCAAATAGGATAGCATGGCTCCAAGCAACACCACAGGCAAGTCAATGGCAGCACGCAACCTAGTACGCCGCATTATCTTTAGGATACTCCCAAACATCACCTGAACAGTTGGTGGGGGAATTGCAAGGATGAGTACATGTCGTACTCAGTAAGTGTGGAAAAGTATGACCTGTAGCTTACACAAAGAATGATAATAATAATGGCTATTTGCTAGAAAGTACATTTAGAACATGTAAAAAGCATACTAAGACGTCTATGTGAACTAATCCCAACATAACCCAAATAATTACCAATAATGAGTCCATTACCATCAGTTACCATTATATCACATCCAACAATGATTATCCATCCAAATACCAAGTTCTTACTATTATCATCGACCATATTCAATTATCACAACTCAACCCATAACCAAAACCAAACCACCCAAAATCCCAAGTTTCCTCTAATCATGGAAGTTGTCCAGGTGCTCTTAACCGGGAGCACGGCTATCATGATAGTTTTTAACACTATGCAGAGGTTGAACCACTTTACCCACAAGTTCGTGATTTAGTCACCCATCAACGACTAAAGAAACCTCCCTTATGCTAATCGCACTTCCTTAGGTGTATGGCCAAGAGATCATGAAATGTCCTTTACAAAGGGACTACTAGCATATTCAGACCCACTGAGGTTTCACCTGTGGTGATGCCTCCAACTAAGCACATCCAACCAAGGGTCCCCCTCTTGTGCAGTTCAGATCCCAGGGCAGTCCTGCCACTATTGCAAACCCAACCGACTCCCATTCCTTGCTCCTCCAAATGATCTGAATTAATGCTGGTAATACTCATAATTAATTGGCAAAGCCGCAACCATACTTGGTCTTCTGGTGGCACTATTGTCCTGGCTTATTCTCGCATGAGCCGGTCCTTAGATTCATGGCACGCAAACTACCACATCATCCAACCCAATCCACCAACCAAGCTTTCTTAGATCTCCCAAGTCACATGTTACCAATTAACCATATTCATCAATTCTCATCATATATATATTCATTAATTCATAATTAAGACATTTGGTTGTTTTCCCATCCCAATTATTTAGAGCAAATCAAAATGGTAAAAAACCCTTCCCGACACTCTACAATGTATTCCAAGCGACAAGGATGGTCAAACAAGACTAGTGAACTCCTATCTTGGGTTTCCAATCAATTTAACATAAGCATGCAAATTTTCAAACAAAACATTTAAAAATAGGATCAAAATAATCAAGGACACTTGCTTTGCTCCTGAGATTGGTTAGGGTTGAAAGCTTCAAAATTATGGTACTGGAGATCCTCGACAACACCCTCTAAAGCAAAACCTTCTACTCCGCGCGACAAACATGCAAAACACACATTACAATCAAATAATGCTCATATAGTACCCAATATGCCATGACATGCATGATTATTGCAATTGTGAGGTAAAACTTGTTAATGAGTTTCTATTAATGTTTACTAACAAGTTACAAAGGTTTCTAACAAGTTTGAACAGGTTTCGAGTTGATATGAATCAATTTGGAATTAATTCAGCACAATTCAGATTCAGAGGACGGACAAGTCCGGTTTCAGGGACCAAACTAGTCTGCCCTGATGAAAACCTGTGAACTAGGGTTTTCTTGATCAACGAGAATTGGGGTTGAATTGACGTAGAAACTTGGATGTAGAGGGTGTACCACATGTTTATATGTGACACCCGGTTCTAAAATATGAACCAAGCCTAATGCATATGTGTGCCCAGGATGTTTAACACACATACACAAGTGATCCAAAAATGATAAACAGACACAAACCATGTCTCGATTAATAATACTAATAATAGTACCTTATTACAAACCAAGTAGTTCTGAATACATGCTCTAAAGAAATTGCAGCAGAAATACTAAACTAAACAAAACTCTAATGACTTCAATCTCCACAAGCAAGTTTGACGGTAACACGCGCACCTAGTACTCCTCAAAATCCTCCTGGTACTCCGCATTGTCGCCTGAGTCTGAATTTGTCTGGGGAATATCAAGGGTGAGCACATGTCATACTCAGCAAGTGTGGGAAAGTATGACATGTAGCTTAAACAAGGAATAGTTATGAATAATGGCTAAATGCATAAAATACATTCAAAATAGTTGAAAATGCAATTATATCATTATTTAGTGAGGTCCTTCCCAAAATAAACCAAATAATATCAATTTAAACTTAAATAACCAAGTCCAGCAATAATAAACCATATTCAACTTATAACTGCTCATTGTCTCATTCTCATAAATTCCATGTACCAAGGACATTTAATTAACCAATACCAGTTCCCGATTCAATTTCAGCCATTAAACCAAATTTAAGTCCAATTTCTAATCATGTGACGGTCCAGGTTGCTCATGACCGGGACCATGACTATCATGATAGTTTTAAACACACACTGCAAAGGTTGTACCACTTTACGCATAAGTTCGTGATTTCATCACCTTTCGATGACTATGGAATCTCAATTATGCCGTCTCACACATCCTTAGGTGTGTGGCCGAGAGATCACAAAATAGCCTTTACAAAGTGATTACTAGCCTACTTAGACCCTGCTGAGGTTTCAGCGGTGGTGATGTCTCCAACTGAGCCTATCCAACCAAGGGCCCCCTCTTGAGCTGATTGGATCCTAGGTTAGTCCCACTAATCTCCACCAAACCCAATCCGACTACCCCTTCCCCAAGCATTCTTAATGGTCTAAACAGTACTGGCAATTCACTAATTAGTCAGCTATGTCGTACCCATACATTGCCCTGTGGTGGCACTGTAAATTCTGGATGGTCGCTCCACGAACCAGTCCTTAGATCTAAAGCAAGCAAAACCACCAAAATAGTCCAACCCATTCCACATTACCAACTTGCTTAGATCCCTAGGCACCATGTTGCTAAAGTGTCATTATTATCAATTCTCATCATTCACATGTTCAATAGTTCATAATTAAGCCATTTGGTTGTTTCCCAACCCAATTTAGTATTGTGAAGCAAAAAGTGTAAAATACCCTTTCCGACTCTACATAATGTTCAAGCGACAAGGATGATCATACAAAACTAGTAAACTCCTACAATTGGGTTTTCCCATCAATTTCGACACAAGCATGCAATTTTGCAAACAAAACCTTTAAAACAGAATCAATATTGTCAAGGGCACTTGCCTTGCTCCTGAGCTTGATTTGGGTCGAAGGCTTCAAAGTCTTGATTCTTCAAGTACTCGTAAGCACTCTCTACGGCAAGACCTTCTATTCCATGTGACAAACATGCAAAATAACAATTTCAATCAAATAATGCTCATATATTACTCAATATGCTGTGATATGCATGATTACTGCAATTGTGAAGTAAAACTAGTTAATTAGTTGCTATTAATGTTTACTAACTAGTTACAATAGTTTCTAACAAGTTTGAACAAGTCTGGATTTAATTTGAGTTGATTTGGAATTAATTCAGCACAGTTCAGATTCAGAGGCCGGACAAGTCTAGTATAGGGGTCGGACTAGTCCGCCCTATACAGAACTGCAAATTAGAGTTTTTCTGATCAGCGAGAATTGGGGTTGAATTGACGTAGAAACTTGGATGGAGAGGGTATACCACGTGTTTAGAGATCCAAAGATCATGGTTTGGGCATGAGACTTCAAATTTTGGCGATTAGGGCTTGATGGAGATGAGTTGATGAAGAATTGAAGATCGTCAATTGTCGAAAAGTCGATGAAGATTGATCTTTATTGGTCCTTCTTCGTGTTTCTCCCCTCCTCCTTGTTTCTGGACTTGATCTTGACGACGGCACAATGCGAAAGTGGCAGCAAGGGTTTTCAATTGGGGGTGGAGAGGTCTGAGGCATTGGGTTGTTTATATAGAGGTGGGGAATTAGGGTTTTAGGGTGAATTCCATGTGAAATTCGGTGGGAGATGAGTAGGGCCCGAGGTGGGGTCCACTTGGGCTGCTCTGAGGTTGGGCATGAAGTTCTTGGGCCCAAATTTGGCAGTTACCCAAAAACAAATCGTGGAGAATAAAAGAATCCAAGATGGTTTCTGAAGGCCAGACTAGTTCGCATAAGGGACCAGACAAGTCCGTTGTGGAATAGAGGCAAAATCGGACAAGTACGGTGTACTTGGCCGGACAAGTCCGGGGTGATTAGGTACGGACTGAATTTTAGACATAGTCGGACTAGTCCGTTCAAAATCGGACAAGTCTGGAAAAACATCAGAACCAATAACAGACTAGTCCGTGCACTTTTCCGGACAAGTACGGGTTCTGAAGAAAATGAATTTTCTGAAAGAGAATAGGGACACCGGACTAGTCCGGATTTCAGGCCAGACAAGTCCGTACCCTGACAGACTTCAATCCCTGATTAAGCCTAAATTCATTTTAATCTTGTTTCTTTTAGGGTTGCTTTATGTTAAGCATGTATGAGGATGTATGCAGTGCATTATGCATGAAAATGAGGGTGTTACAAAGCTACCCCCCTTAAAATGAATCTCGCCCTCAAGATTCGATGTGGAAGGAAAGAGATAGGGAAATTCCTTCTTGATGTCTTCTTCTTGCTCCCAAGTTGCTTCGAATTCCGTATGATGCTTCCATTGCACTTACACCATCAAATCACCTTGTTCCTTGTGACTCTCTCCTTGGTGTCCAAAATTTTGACAGGTTGCTCGGCATAGGTCAAATCTTCCTCAAGCTCCAATTCTTCCATTGGTACTTGCTCTTCTAGTACCATCAAGCACTTCTTGAGCTAAGAAACATAAAATGCGTCATGAACGTCGGGAAGATGTGCAGGCATCCCTAGTTTATAGGCTACTTCTCCCCGTTTGTCCAAAATCTTGAATTGTCTAATATAGTGAGGTGCCAACTTGCCTTTGATGTTAAACCTCTTATGACCCTGCACAGGTGACACTTTGAGTTATACAAAGTCTCCCACTTCAAAAGATAAGCTTCTTCGTCTATTATTCGCATAAGCCTTCTGTCTTGATTGGGCAGCTCTTAAGTTCTCGCGGATGGTCTGCACTTACTTTTCGGCCTCTTGGATCATATTAGGTCCAAATACTTGAGTTGCCCCTATCTCATTCCAAAACAAGGGTGTTCTACACCTTCTCCCATACAATGCTTCATATGGCGACATTTTCAAGCTTGCTTGATAACTGTTGTTGTAGGAAAATTCATCATATGACAAGCTCTTGTCCCAA
The DNA here is from genome assembly GCA_036927565.1 of Tuctoria greenei. NCBI lineage: Eukaryota > Viridiplantae > Streptophyta > Magnoliopsida > Poales > Poaceae > Tuctoria > Tuctoria greenei. The sequence continues at coordinate 9,582,976 of JAYESD010000010.1, read as the reverse complement.
CTTCCTCCATACTTTAATGCACAAGCTCTTAGCATATCCTCCAATATCTGATTTGTTCTCTCGGTCTATCCATCCATTTGAGGGTGATATGTAGAATTAAAATTCAATTGAGTCCCCATTGATTTGTGCAGCTTTTACCAGAACCTTGAGGTGAATTGAGAACCTCTATCGGACACTATTTTCTTGGGCACTCCGTGTAAACACACTATTCTTCCATATACAGTTATGCCAACTTTGCTCCACTGTAAGTAGCCTTGACAGGAATGAAATGCACTGATTTCGTTAATCGGTCCACAATAACCCATATTGAATTATATCCCGCTAAAGTGCGAGGTAAACCAACTATGGAATCCATACCAACCTCTTCCACTCCCATTCCGGAATTTTCAATGGTTGTAATAATCTGGGTGTCCTTTGATGTTCAACTTTTACTCGTTTGCATACATCACATAGTGCAACATATTCTGCTATGTCCCTCTTCATACCATCCCACCAGTAGCATGTTTTCATATCCTTGTACATCTTGGTATAATCGGGATGGATGGAGTAAAGTGAGTCATGTGCCTCCTTCAATATCAACTGTCGGAGACTCTTGTCATTAGGCACAACAATACATTTTCCAAGCCATAGAGTACCTTGGTCGTCCTCGTCAAATCTGAATTATCTCCTTTCTTGGGTCCATTCCTTGATTTCTTCGATTTCTTTGTCCTTCGTTTGACCTTCTCGAATCTCTTGTTCCAGGGTTGGATTCACTTCCATTGCTCCCATCTCATTCACAAATCCAAGATTCAACCGTTCAAACTCCTTGCATAGCTCATATGGCAACTCCCGAACGGTGAGCTGGTGGCTTGCTCCCTTCCGACTCAAAGCATCGGCCAATACGTTGGTTTTTCCTGGATGATAGTTGATACCCACATCATAGTCCTTAATTAGTTCCAAACATCTTCATTGCCTCAAATTCAGGTCTGTTTGTGTGAATATGTACTTTAGACTCTTATGATCTGTATAAATCGCACATCTACGGTCAAGAACATAATGTCTCAAAATCTTCAAAGCAGGCACTACGGCTGCAAGTTTGAGATCATGTGTAGGATAGTTCTGCTCATGTTTCTTCAGTTGTGTGGATGCATAAGCTACAACCCAGCCTTCTTGCGTCAATACACATCCGAGTCCTTTCCTTGAAGCATCCCAATAGATGTCAAAACTCTTACTCACATCTGGCAATACCAACACAGGTGTTGTTGTCAATCTCTTATTTAGCTCCTCAAAACTGTTCTAACAAGCTTGAGTCCATTTTAAAGTCTTCTCCTTCATTAACAGCTCAGTCATGGGCTTCATTGACTTTGAAAAGTCCTTGATGAACCAACGGTAATATCCAGTCATTCCAAGAAAACTGCTTATTTCCTTCACTTTCTGCGGCGGTTCCCACTTTAGCACATCTCTAACCTTTCCTGGGTCGATTAACAGTCCTCCTCCAGATTTTATATGGCCTAGGAATGATATCTCCCTCAACCAGAATTGGCACTTGTTGAACTTGGCATACAACTGGTGCTTTGCAGTTTCTACAACGTCAGTCTTAGATGCTCCTTGTGCTCCTCTTCACTTTTTGAGTAAAGCATGATGTCATCAATGAACACTACCATGAACTTATCCAAATACTCCATGAAAACCTTATTCATAGGATACATGAAGTATGCAGGTGCATTAGTCAATCCAAATGACATGACCGTGTACTCATAGGATCCAGACCGTGTTCTGAAAGCTGTTTTGGGTATGTATGATGGTCTAATCTTCATTTGGAAATATCAAGATCGAAGATCAATCTTAGAGAATATTCTGGCTCCCTTCATCTGGCCGAATAGATCTTCAATGTGGAGCAGTGTTTACTTATTCTTGATTGTCACCTCATTGAGAGACCAATAATCCACACACATTCTCTGGGATCCATCCTTCTTATCTACGAACAGCACTGGGGCTCCCCATGGTGACGAACTTGGGCATATAAAACCCTTCTCTAACTTCTCTTGAATCTACTTCTTGAGCTCTGCTAATTTCTTAGAAGGCATCATATATGGCCTCTTTGCTATAGGTGCAGTTTCAGGTATTAAATCAATGACGAACTCGATGTCATGATCAGGTGGCATACCTAGCAATTCATCTAGAAACACATTTGGATACTCACGGACAATCGGAATTTCCTCCAACAACACTCCTTCTGCATGATTTACCATTGCCTTCTCAGTCGTCGGCTGAACTGCCTTGAATTCTATACTGACTCCTTCTTCATTTCTCAACTGCACTGTCCAAGTGGCACACTGAATAACCCCGTTGTGCTTCCTTAGCCAATCCATTCCAAGTATGATGTCCAAGCCTTGAGAGTTCAGAACTATGTGGTTGGCAACGAATTCTACCCCCTTATGGAAATACTTACTTTTGGACATACTATATTTGTCCTCATTCTCTCCTCTAGGAGATTTAACCAACAAGGTAAACTTCAGGTATGATATGGGCATGCTATGCTTTGCAACATACTTTGATGAGATGAATGAATGGGATGCTTCAGAATCAAATAATATAGTCGTGGGGTTGGAGTTTGCGAGAAACATACCAATCATAACGTCTTCAGCTTGCCGGGCCTCTTCTGCAGATACATGGTTCACCTTGCCACAAGCGAAATTTTGCGGTCCACGATTGCCTTGAGTTGCTCCTCCATTGAGCCTTGAATTCTGCCTTGGAACATTGTTCATCTGACCCTGACCTGATCTTGGGCATTGATTTGCAAAATGTCCTGTTTGACCACAAGCATAGCAAGTATTTCCACCAGTGGCGCCAGCAAAGTTAGGACGAGGCTGGTTTTGAGAATAAGCAGGCATATTTGGGCGTGGTGCAGGCTGCATAGGTAAGCGGGGTGCTTGCATGGGTGGACGTTGCTGCATTGGCTGTTAGGGTCGTGGTGGATAAGCAGGGTGGTATGCAGCAGCAGACGGGTTCTATTAGGGTGCAGCAGGTGGTGTATAGTGAGGACGGACATTGCTTCCCTGCGGCTGTCCCTGATATGGCATCTTCCTCTTAGGATATGGCTCCATCTTAGGGATCTTGTTCTCAACCAAAATAGCCTTGTCAACCCTCTTCTGGAAGTTGGCATATTCAGCATTGAGCAACTGAACCTGAATTTCATTGTTAAGACACCTCATGAACATATATTGCTTTCTGCTATTAGTGTTGATGTTATCTGGAGCATATCGAGATGGTTGAGTGAATTTATTGAGATACTCACACTCATCCTTACTTGTCTGAGGTTTTCAAACTCTTGCCTTCTCAGTATCATGACTCTGTTTGACACATAGTCTGTATCATGGTTTGCATGAGCTGGTTCTGCATAGCCAATAGCTGCTCAAAGTTGATAGCTCCCTGCGCATGTCCCTGGTTGTTTTGAGGTGCTTCATTGCTCTCCTCCTCACCATTGGCATTCCTCAGGTTGCGAGTCCTCGGCATCTGTTGGTGAAATAATAGTAGATACAGAAGAATTTAGAATTTGAAAAGAAACACCCCAACTATATGCATCAAGGTATATGTAGCTAAACAACTTTCCTTTATTAATACTAATGACCATATTAGAGGATGTGGACAAGGTTCCCACAACTCTCTACTACGTGCGGATGTGGACAAAACGCTAAATGTCTCCACAACGCACACCAAGTACACAAACAAGCACACACCAAGAAACATGACTAAGTCGATCTAAACGCTTTTCTAACTTCTAGACAGGAACCTTAGACTTAATTATGTGATCTGTGGTTGTCCTGGCCGTAAGGCGGCGAAGGCCACGGCGGCGGCGAGGCATACATGGGCGCATGCCAGTGTGAGTTGGCCATCCATGTAGGCGCTAGAAATGTAGCTACACCATTGACCTCCACGATGGCATGAGCTTCTTCTTGCTTCTCCATGATAAACATCTTCTTACGGAGGTAACGGATCTCTTCCATGGCATCGGCATAGTGATTTTTCAAATTCACCAATACTGCCTGAGATCTATCAATGGCACGAGAACTGATTTGAGCTCCATCTTCTGGCCTTTAGACTTCCCTTGTTCCCTTCTAGCGTTGCGGGTGTAGTGCAAAACTAGTACCTCCAATATGCTCCTGATAGATGTGGCACAATCTAGTAAGTGCATCCCAAGCGACATCATCAATAGCTTGCTCCCTGGTGCTTCTCCATGTGGATGCAAAGTGTCGGGTAACCACCTCATCTATAGCAAGAACAGTAACTTGAGCCCTCCATTCTTCACGTCCATGGCGAGGAATTCTCTTATAATAGTACTCTGGGTGCATCTTGCATAAATCAAGATACTCCTTCAATTGCCTAGCTGCGAATCCCCCATCAGTGTAGTCGGAGCGGAATTCTTGGGCATCACGGTAAACTATGCATTTGTCCTCATTTCTTGCTTCACTAGGCTGTGAAGCATTCCTTTCAGCTTCTGTTACTTCTTCATGGGAAATGAGTTCATCTTCATCCTCCTCATGTGATTCACCTTCCTCTTCCTCACTATCATAGATTTCCACCATCTCCAGATATTCCTATTCCTCATCTTCATAAGATTCCACCATCTCGAGGTATTCCTTTGTCGTGTTGGAATGTTCATGCTCGACTTCCTTCGTGGGAGAATTCACTTCTTCCTCCTCTTGGGCTGGTTCCATCCTCGGCTCCTTGTGAGGCCTAAGCTTACTTCCAAGGGGTGGCAAACGAGCTCTCTTGCGGGCTGTCATTTTGGTGTGAACCATCTACAAGAAAACATGAGAAAATAGAGGAAAACACAAATATTAGTTCTGAAATTGCAGCAACCATAAATTTAGATGAGAGGATGTGAATTGGCTCAAAAAGATGGAAAAGTGGCAAGAATTGTGGCAGCAGCAAAAACACAATTTTTTCCACTTTATATTGCTAGTGGAAGGCAAAATAGTGCAAATAGGCTAATTTTGAATAGGAAAGAAGTCCTAAGCGATTTGGGGTGTCTATTCTAACTAGGCATGCATCCTACGGTCAAACACGGTTCTGATACCAATTTGTGACACCTGGTTTTGAAAAATTAACCAAGCGTAATGCATATGTGTGCCTAGGATGTTTAACACACATACACAAGTGATCCACAAATGATAAATGGATTCAAACCATGCCTCGATTAATAATACTAATAATAGTACCTTATTACAAACCAAATAGTCTTGAATACAAGCTCTAAAGAAACTGCAGCGGAAAAACTAAACTCTAATGACTTCAATCTCCACAGGCAAGTTTGACGGTAACACGCGCGCCTAGTACGCCTCAAAATCCTCTTCGTACTCCACATTGTCGCATGCGTCTGAATTTGTTGGGGGAATAGCAAGGGCGAGAACATGTCATACTTAGCAAGTGGGGGAAAGTATGACATGTAGCTTAAACAAGGTATAGTAATGAGTAATGGTTAATTGCATAAAAGTACATTCAAAATAGTAAAAATGCAATTATATCATTATTTAGTGAGGTCCTTCCCAAAATAACCCAAATAACATCAATTTAAACTTAAATAACCAATTCCAGCAATAACAAACCATATTCAACTCATAACTGCTCATTTGTCTCATTCTCATCAATTCCATATACCAAAGCCATTTAATTAACCAATACCAGTTCCCAATTCGATTTCAGCCATTAAACCATATTAAAGTCTAATTTCTAACCATGTGAGGGTCCAGGTTGCTCATGATCAGGAACACGACTATCATGATAGTTTTAAACACACTCTGCATAGGTTGTACCACATTACCCACAAGTTCATGATTTCATCACCTTTCGATGACTATAGAATCTCAATTATGCCGTCTCACACTTCCTTAGGTGTGTGGCGGAGATATCACAAAATAGCCTTTACAAAGTGATTCCTCACCTATTTAGACCCCACTGAGATTTCACTGGTGGTGATGTCTTCAACTGAGCCCATCCAACCAAGGGCCCCCTCTTGAGCCGTTCGGACCAATCTCTACCAAACCCATTCTGACTACCCCTTCCCCGAGCATTCTTAATGCTCCAAACAGTACTGACAATTCACTAATTAGTCAGCTAAGCCGCACCCATACTTGGCCCTGTGGTGGCACTGTAAATCCTGGATGGTCACTCCACGAACCGATCCTTAGATCTAAAGCCAGCAAAACCACCAAAATAGTCCAACCCATTCCACATTACCAACTTGCTTAGATCCCTAGGCACCATGTTGCTATAGGGTCATTATTATCAATTCTCATCATTCACATGTTCAATAGTTCATAATTAAGCCATTTGATTGTTTCCCAATCCAATTTAGTATTGCAAAGCAAAAAGTGTAAAATACCATTCTCGACTCTCTACATAGCGACAAGGGTGGTTACACAAAACTAGTAAACTCCTACAATTGGGTTTTCCCATCAATTTTGACACAAGCATGCAATTTTGCAAACAAAACCTTTAAGGCAGGATCAATATGGTCAAAGGCACTTGCCTTGCTCCTGAGTTTCATTTGGGTCGAAGGCTTTGAAATTCTAGTTCTACAGGTCCTCGTAAGCACTCTCTACGGCAAGACCTTCTGTTCTGCGCGACAAACATGCAAAATAACAATTTCAATCAAACAATGCTCATATATTACTCAATATGCCATGATATGCACGATTAATGCAATTGTGAAGTAAAACTAGTTAATGAGTTTCTATTAATGTTTACTAACTAGTTACAATAGTTTCTAACAAGTTAGAACAAGTCTAGAATTGATTTGAGTTGATTTAGAAATAATTCAGCACAATTCAGGTTCAGAGGCCGGACAAGTCCGGTATAGGGGTCAGACTAGTCCGCCCTATACAGAACTACAAATTAGGGTTTTTCTGATCAACGAGAATTGGGGTTGAATTGACGTAGAAACTTGGATGTAGAGGGTATACCATGTGTTTACAGATCCAAAGATCAAGGTTTGGGCATGAGACTTCAAATCTTGGTGATTAGGACTTGATGGAGATGAGTTGATGAAGAACTTGGATGAAGATCGTCAATTGTCAAAAAGTCCATGAAGATTGATCTTGATTGGTCCTTCTTCGTGTTTTTCCCCTCTTTCTTGCTTCTGGACTTGATCTTGGCGACAGCACATTGCGAATGTGGCAGCAAGGGTTTTCAATTGGGGTGGAGAGGTGTGAGGCATTAAGTTGTTTATATAGAGGTGGGAAATTAGGGTTTGAGGGTGAATTCCATGTCGAATTCGGTGGGGGACGAGTAGGAGTAGGGCCCGAGGTGGGGTCCACTTGGCCTCCTCTGAGGTTGGGCACGAAGTTCTTGGGCCCAAATTATGCAATTACCCAAAAAAATCGTGGAGAATAAAAGAATCCGTAATGGTTTCCGCAGGTCGGACTAGTCCGCATAAGGTACTGGACAAGTCCGTTGTGGAACAGAGGCGAAATCGGACAAGTCGGGGGTTATTAGGTACAGACTGAATTTTAGACATAGTCAGACTAGCCCGTTCAAAATCAGACAAGTCCGGAAAAACATCAGAACCAATAACAGACTAGTCCGTGCATTTTGCCAAACAAGTTCGGGTTCTGAAGAAACTGAATTTTCTAAAAGAGAATAGGGACACCAGACTATTCCAGATTTTAGGTCAGACAAGTCCCTACCCTAACAGACTTAAATCCCTGATTAAGCCTCAATTCATTTTAATCTTTTTTCTTTTAGGGTTGCTTTATGTTAAGCATGTATGACAATGAATGTAGTGCATTATGCATGAAAATTATGGTGTTACATTAGAGATCCAAAGATCAAGAATTGGGTGCAACACTTGGATCATGACAATTAGGGCTTGATGAAGATGAGTCGAGGGTGAATTGGTGATGAGGAACAAAAAGTTGATGAAGATCTTGCTTTATTGATCCTCCTTCGCGTTATCCTCCTACTCCTTGCTTCTGGATCCTCTCTTGATGGCGGCTCCCACGAACTAGGGTTGAGGGTTTCTTCAATTGTGGCAAAGAGATGAAAAGTTGTGATAGGGGGGGTGTTTATATAGAGGTGGAGGTGGTAGGATTTGATGGACTTCGAGTCTAAGGTGGGTGGAGGCCGGGGTGGGGTCCACTTGGGCTCCTCTGAGGTTAGGCACAAAGTTCTTTGGCCCAATGAACGCAATTACCCAAAAACCCATCATGGAGAATTAACAGAACTCGAATTGGTTTTTGAAGGCCGGACTAGTCCGTAGTAAGGACCGGACTAGTTTGTTTAGGAATAGAGGGAAAAATCATACAAGTCCACTCGGCAACATAGAAGAAATCGGACAACTCCAGTTGGCATGGCCAGACAAGTCCGGAATGGCCACAAAAAGGTTTTTCGGACTAAAAAATTTAACAAGAACGGACTAGTCTGCTGGCAATAGGACAAGTCCGGGAAACTTCAAAGTCTCAACTGGACTAGTCCGTGCAGTTTGCCAGACAAGTCCGGGCTCTGAAGAAACTGAATTTTTCTGAATGAAAATGGGGACACCGTACTAGTCGGGGTTCAGACCGGACAAGTCCGCATCCTGACAGACTGAAATTTCCTGATTAAGCCTAGATTCATGTTAATCTTTTTCCTTTTTACATGGATTAATGTTAAACATGTATGAGGATGTATGCAATGGATTATGTGTAAAATGAGGGTGTTACACAAGTTCTCTAAAGTTGGGTTTATTTCCATTGTTGTCATTGTTGTGGTACCCTCCTTGAAAGAATGGGCGTGGTTGGCCCCACCCTTGACCCCTTGGATGATAGCCATTGTTGTTTCCATTGTTGGCTACGTATAAGGCATCCTCACGGGTTTATGGGCAGTCATTGCCTAAATGGCTCATGTTACCTCAGACTTCACAAGTGATGTGAGAGTCTAAGGCATAGGTATTGCCACATACCTCACCATTGCTTTGTCCATTAGTCTTTTGATAAGGAGGTCCAATTTGGCAGTGATCATGTCCACCTTCTCCAAGGTGTGCATGCCTCACTGGTGGGTATGGAGACGCTCGTCGCTCCATCCCATGTTTGGAACCATCTTCTCAATCAAATCCTTGTCTTTGAGAACTGTCAATGAGAAGAAGGCACCTCCAGCAGTAGCATCAACATGGTCACGGCCGGAAGGTATCAGCCCATTGTAGAAGTTTTGGATGATGAGCCAATCATCCATCCCATGGTGGGGATAGGCTAGGATGTACTGCTAAAGCCTTTCCCAAGCCTCGAGAATAGATTCCTTGGCGTCTTGCTAGAAGCTGGAAATTCTTCCACGTAGGGCATTGGTCTTGCCCAACGGGAAAACCTTAGCGAGGAATGCCGTTGAAAATTTCTCACAAGTGTCTACAACACTTTGGTTCACGTAGAACCACTGTTTCGCTCTCCCAAGAAGAGAGAATGGAAACAGCCTAAGACGGATAGCATCAGGAGATATGTCCTTGATCTTAAAAGTGTTGCAAATCTCAAGGAACTGTTGCAGGTGAGCACCTGCTTCCTCGTTAGCCTTCTCATTAATTGGGTTGGCTTGCACCATAGTGATAAGGCCAGTCTTGATTTCAAAATTTACGTCTCCCGTGCTAACAGTGGGCCCAACATGCACATTGTTAGTAGAGGGAGCCGAAAACTCATGAGGGGTCTTCTGGGCCATTTGTGTCTCAGTTGTTGGTGCAGTTGCGCTGGCTTGCTTTGCCGCTCAAAGATTCTGAGGAGTGACTACACGAGGTCGATCTCTCAGAAGGGATTTAGGATCTTCAACAAAGTTTTCTGGCAAGCGGAAATCAGACATACACTACCCTGTTTTCACATAAAATGCGAAAACAAAGAAGGGTCATCCTATTAAGACCTACCAGGGTCCTATCCTATTCACTCAATCATGTAATACTTCGGCTGCCTTCCCCGACAACGGCACCAGAAATGCATGTTGATGGTTCCTACGCACTACTAACAATTCATCTCTAGTAGTGCTGTCAGAAATGCTTGTTAATAGATTTTAGATTATACATATAAATTCGCAAGCGCACGGAAACTATCGATGTAGAATTTCCCCTCTAAGAGTATTCCCAAAGAGTGTCACTTATATTCTCCCAAAGGAAGGCTAGATGGAAGTAAAACAATCATCAAGTGGAAACGCTAGGTTGATCTAGGCAACGTTCTAGCAAGGATGGATAAATGATAATTGGAGTAGTGTGACACACACAAGAGCATTCTATACTAAGGGGATAAATGAGGTAAAGGGGGACTTGGCTAAGCGTTAGGTAGAGACACCTACTATGCTTCTAATGTATTTATACATAGCCTAAGTTAGTTACTAATGATCATGTCAATTATGAATTCTCATTCTAAGTGGATTAACACATCGGACACGGGTTTACCCCTAGCAATACTAGGATGACTCCTGCCAAGAGCCTGTGGCACAGCCGAATGTGGAGGATTACAAAGGGCAGATAGGGATGTCACCACCTACTGCCTACCTCTTCAATTTGTGGGTCTATGAGACATTCAATGCTACTCTCTATCCTAGCACCATGCTAGCATATTAAGTAATTACCTTAGAAGCCTAGGCACAAGCCATCCTAAGGCAATGAAATAAATCATCGTTGAACCAATGTTAATTCATAGCATAAGTGATTCATGTTAACATAATCATGTCATAGCTAATTAGACTATAGTGGTGGTTTGTAGTGTTTATGATGATATAATGATAATGGTATAGCATAATCATAAATACTAATCCTACCACATACATGGAATCCACAATCAAACAAGAAACGCTTCATCTAAGTATATGAACAATAGAAGACTAAAGATAACATCTTTATTAAGAATAAAGTCACAAATACAAATAGGAATACGAGAGCCATACCTTTCCCAATTAGGAATTGGGAAGAGACTCCTTCTACTCCTCTCCTACTTGGACTATGGACTAGACACTCTCCTCTCTACAACCTATACTCCTCTAAACCTATGGAGAGTAGTGGATACAATGGATGAATACTCAAGTGCTGTGTGTTGAAGTGAGGGGTCCTATTTATAGCTTGGAGAAGGGTCGGTTTCCACCACCAAAAGCGCGTGAATCAGTCACTCATGACCTCTTCAAGCCGGGAGGAGCCAACACGTGGCGTTTGACCACGTTTGGCACCAGGACCTAGTCGACCCACTAGGGGGGTCGGCCGACCTGGTCTTGGCTCCTTTTGCGGTGTGCTTCCTCCAGGTCTTTGCCAGGTGGATCCAATTGACTGTTATTGGTGCTACACCGTTGGATGACCTCGAATAATTTTGTTTGTGGGCCATTTGATCCATATGGTGCCACATGTCGTCGCTTGAGTGGCTGGAATGATATTTTATAGGACCCATCCCCTTGTTTCACTTCAATTCTGCATAAAATCCCTGCATGCACTACTCTCTCCAAAGACAAGTGAAAATAGGTTAAATAGAAAGGTGATGTGTGCAAGAAATGATATTTCCTTCACATAATTGAGTTATATTGACGGGTGAAATTGGTATATAACACCCGTCAACAGTGGCGAAGCTGATGAAGTTGAGTGTAGCCCCACCATCAACCAAGATGAGGAAGAGCTGGACATTATTGATAGTTAGAGAAACCATCAAAGGCAATTGCCTAGCTCCAGCCATGTTCTTCGGATAGTCAGAAGCATCGAAAGTGATGGGATTGTCCATCCTCTTCCAATGAGGCTCCGCCTTGGAGGTAGGAGCAGCAACAACCATCATCTCCCGACGCAAAGTCTTAACTATGCGTCGAGAGGTAATGTCCCAGGTGTGACACCCGGTTCCAAAAATGAACCAAGTGAACGCATATGTGTGCCCAGGACGTTCAACACACATACATGAGTGCATTCACAAAAGGATATACAGAAAATTACCATAGAACAAGATTAATTAAGCACTTTTATTACACAATTCATAATATCCTCAAATACAAGCTCTAATGAATATTAATAACACGTTTTAACTAATGCAGCGGAAATAAACTAAATAAGCAACTAAGCAGCTAAGCAAGGGTATAGCGTAGCTCCAATCAACACCACAGGCAAAACTGACGGCAGACACGGCGTAGAACTCCGCATTATCATCGTTATACTCCCAAATCTGATCTGCAACTATTGGTGGGGGAATTGCAAGGGTGAGTACATGTCGTACCCAGCAAGTGTGGAAAGTATGACATGTAGTTGATAAAAATGACGAATATAATAAACGCTAAGTGCTAAAAAGTACATTAAAACATTTGGAAAGCAATATATATATATATATATATATATATATATATGTTAAGTAAACCCATCATAAACCATGTAGTTATCATAATACTAGTCCATATTTCATGACCATCATCCATATTCCAGATTTCTCATTACCACTAACCATATTCGTTGCAATAAATATAGTACCATCCCATAACCAGTACCAAACCATCCTAAATCCCAACTTCCTTCTAATCATGTGAGGGTCCAGGTTGCTCATGACTGGGAGCACGGCTATCATAATAGTTTTTAGACACTCTACAGAGGTTGTACCACTCTACCCACGTGTTTGTGATTTCATCACCTTTCAGTGACTGGAACCTCTATTATGCCGCCTCACACTTTCATCGATGTGTGGCCAAGAGATCACAAAATAGCTTTTACAAAGAGAGTACTAGCATGTACGGACCCACTGAGGTTTCACCGGTGGCGATGTCTCCAGCTGAGCACATCTTCAACCAAGGCCCCCCTATTGTGCCATTCGGATCCCAGAGAGTCCCACCAACCATATCCAAAACCCAATCCGACTCCCCTTCCCGGTGCGCCAAATGATCCATGCAATACTAGCAATACCCTAATTAATCAGCTACGTTGCACCCATACTTGGCCTCGTGGTGGCACTGTAAATCCTGGATGGTCACTCCACGAACCGGTCCTTAGATCTAAAGCAAGCGAAACCACCATAGCATCCAACCCAAACCACATACCATGCTTGCTTAGATCGCCCATTACCATGTCATATTAACCAATTCATATTAACCATAATCTCATTAATGCATGATTAAATGGTATAGTTGATTTCACATCCCAATTAATTAAGCAAAACAAAAAGGTAAAAATCCCTTCCTTACGCTCTACCATGTATTCCAGGTGACAAGGGTGGTTAAACAAAGCTAGTAAACTTCCTATCATAGGATTTCCCATCAAATTGACACAAGCATGCAGTTTGGAAAATAAAACATTTATTGTCGAAACAGGATCAATATGTTCAAGGACGCTTACCTTGCTCTTAGGCTTAATTTGGGTCAAAGTCTTCAAAAACCTGGTACTGGAGGTTCTCCGTAGCACTCTCTAGCACAAGTCTGTCTAAAACACGCAACAAACATACAGTACAAGAATTACAATCAAGAAGTGAACATATATTACTCAATATGTCATGGCATGCATGATTAGTGCAAATGCGAAGCAAAACTAGTTAATGAGTTACTAATGATGTTTACTAACTAGTTCTAATAACTTTTAACAACTTTGGACTGGTTTGTAGTTTATTCGAATCAATTTTGAATTAATTCAGCAGAAAACAGTCAGCAAAATCGGACTAGTCCACTGTAGGGCCGGACAAGTCCGCCCCTCGCAGAAATAGTGAACTAGGGTTTTCTAGATCGACGTGAATTTGGAGAAACGGGGTTGAATTCACGTGAGAAAGAGGAAATAGAAGGTGTACAAGTTGTTTAGAACTCTAATAAATCAAGAGTTTTGGAGGCAACACTTGGATCTTGACGATCTAGGGTTGATGAAGAAGTTGAAGGTGAATTGTTGATGAAGAACAAAAACTTGATGAAGATCTTGATCACTTGATCCTCTTTCGTTTCCTCCTCTTTACTAAGGATATCCTTCTCCCTCCTTGATGGCGGCTCTCCACAAACTAGGGTTTGTGGTCTTTTCAATTGAGGCAAAAGAATGTAAAGTCAAGGGGTGGGGTTGTTTACAAAAGGGTGGAGGGCTAGGGTTTGATGGATTTCGAGTTTAGGGTGGGTGGAGGCCGGTGGGGGCTCCCACATGGGCTCCAAAAAGAGTTAGACATGACGTCCTTAGGCCCACTTAAGGTAATACCCAAAAACAAGTTGTGGAATAGAATATCAACTCAGAATCGCAATCATAGGACAAGTCCGCATAAGGCCAGACTAGTCCGAAGATTTACAAAGGCGAAAACAGACAAGTTCGGACTATATCAGACAAGTGTATAGAGGCAAAAACCGGAATGGTCCACACTAAAACAGGCATGTTCGATGGAGGTCTGAGAGAAATCGGACTAGTCCGCACCAAAACCGGACTAGTCCGCACTCCTCAGAACTTTTGAGTGTGGTTTTACTTTAAATTCATTTTAAAATCATTCCTTTTATGTGGATTAATGTTAAACAAATTTAATGATGGATGTGGGGCATGATGTATGAAAATGAGGATGTTACACCAGGACCCTCCATACATCATCTGGAGAGTCATCCGACATTTGTTGTTGGAACTGGTGTCGGAGTCATCGACGATGTTGTAGATGCCATTTAACGCCTTCTTGGCATCTTGGAAGCCTAGCTCCTGATCAGACAAAGCTTCAGCAACCTTCTGTTTGCCTTCCCATTGGCGGAATGGTGTGTCATCTTGACACTTGCTCTGGCGTTCAGCGAGCTTTTTGACCTCGTGATAGTATTCAAGATTATGGCCCGTGGATTTGTGGATCGGGCACCACATCTTGCCACCATCTTCAGATGATGGTCGAGGTCACTTGTTGGGGCATGGCCCCCGGCCACAAGGTGCTACCGCTACTGCAGCAGTAGGTGCTCTGGCAAGTGACTTGTTCTTGCCACTTGACTTCTTGGTTTTATTTTTGCCACTACCTTAGACGAAAGTAGCTCCAACTTTGGAAGTGGAATGCTTGGCCTTTGCAACTGGTTTGGAGTGCATCTCCAAGCCCTCAGTAGCCTTGGCACATTTATCAGCCAGGCTGAAGAGTTTCGTGATGCTACTGACTTTTTTGGTCGCCAACTTCTCCAACATCTTCTTGTCTCGAACTCCCTGTCGGAATGCAACAACGACAGAAGCATTGGAGATAGATAGGATAGTGTTCCATACCTAAGAGAATCATTGGATGAAGGATCGCAGTGACTCTCCCGACTTCTATTGTACGACAAAGAGGTCTAGTTCTGTGCCAGGCCAGTGTAGGAGCTCCCGAAATTGCGGTAAACTAGCGACTGAGCTCTCCCTAACTGTAGATTGAGTCGGGGGGGGGGGGGGGGGGTAAACTCATGAAGCAGGACCTTGCTATCCTGGTTAAGTCCACTAGGATGTATTTGGCACAGATAGCCTCATCACCCCCTGCAGCAAGGATAGCCGTGGAGTATATGTATAGAAATTCAGTGGGGTTGATGGTCTGCTCGTATTTTTCTAGCAGATGCGACCTGAATTTTGCTGGTCACTCCACCATGCGGAAATTTGAGGCGAGAGCCGAACATCCGCCTCGAGCGAGTTGCCTTCGCAACTTCGCTCGATGTTGACGCGGCCATCCTGCCTCATGTACCTTCGGTCGAGTTCTGACCGAACATCTTGAGTCGGGAGTCTCGACACCGTGTGAGTGCGATAAGGCACAGAAGGAGTATGTGACATAGCTTGCTGGGAGGGCGCATGTCTCATGTTCTACAATGCCAGAGGACCATGTCTTCTAGACAAGGTCCTGTTACGAGTACGTGCCTGCCCTGCATCGGGCAGACCCTTGTTGTTAAGCGTTGTGGCTGCGACTGCAACCAGATGTTCAACATCAGCACACCATTGCTCTAGTGCGGCCGAAGGAGCTCCCGGTGTAGGAGGACGCTGGAAGAGAGTATGTGTTGCGTTCAGCATGTTCTCAAGGTTATTGGTCGATTTCGTGACTGGCGCAAAGACACCATCCTGTTGTGTAGCGTTCAATGCTACAGCAGGTGGTGGTGGTGGCGAGACGACGTTCGCCAGCTGCTGAGCATTAGCGGGATTTCGACAACTTCTTGTCCAGCCGGTCCAGTTGAAGCGGCAGCAAGAGTTCACCATCTTAGAGGTCTTGAGGCCCCCTACCTAGTGTGCCAAATGTCGAGGTGTAACAACAACACTTCCACCGGTACTACTTAGAAGTAGTCCACGGAGGTTCGTATTTAGGCAGGGCGCTAAACAAGATCCAAAAACGAGGTGACACGGGAATTTTATGTGGTTGGGCCGCCTGAGCTTAATACCCTACTCTACGCGATATATGTTGTTTGTATTAGAATACTTAAGCCTGAGCTTAGTTGTGTATGAGCTTCTTCTATCGTGCAGCACAACCATTTTATACACCAAGGACTGGCTGTTACAGTGCATCAAGACCCGACAGGTGGCCCCAAACGTAACCACCCAATACATGATCTACAGGCATAACGGAGGTTAATAGGATTTTAATGTGCCTTGATGGCTGCGTTACCAGACTTGATGGCCTTCTGATCATGCGTCATTAACACAGAGTTAAAGATAGGTTAACTAGGTCTTGCAACGACAGTTTTATTGCCCTTAAATGTTAGTGCCATTGAAGATCCCGGAGTCCTTCCATTGTAAATGTAGATCCGGACACCTGACACATGTCAACACCGGAGCTTCCCTCAGTGGGGAGGCAGGTCTGGCACTAAGCAACCCTAAGGAGGCAGATTCGGCACTGCGAGACACGTGTTGCCTTTGTAAGTCCACAACACTGGAAGGTAGAACTCAACTCATCTTCTTCTGGTACGAAAAGATACCTTGTATGCAGGGTATCAACAACGTCATATATAGAGCACTCCACCCTCAAATTCCTCCTCACGTGCTGAAGATTTGTGGAGCCTCCAGGAGGGATACCTCTTTTGTGCATTCTCCTCCTCCCGCTCCCGCCTCTTCCTCCTCCGGGGATACTTCCAGTGCCATTCTCAAATTCCTGAAGTCCATATTCACTTCTTGCTGCAAAGTTGAAGTCAAAACTCACAAAATGGCCAAGAAGCAAGACAAGTACTTGAGAAGGCTTTGTGAGAAGGCGTACATTGCCATGTCACCAGAGGCCTCCGAGGATGAAGACTTCACACATTTCCCAAATTTTACGGAGGCTTCTCTTCTTGGTGGTGGGTGTGGCCCTTCTAGTGCTGCTCTCGCTGTTGAGGAGGTTGAAGAGGAAGATGAAGACAACGATGGAGAGGAGGATGATGAGGAGACCCAAAGTGATGGAGACTGTGGTGAGGAGAGTGAGAGTGACAACGAGTAGTTTAGGCTCTCTCCTTTCTCCCTTAGTATTTTCTTTTTTTGGTGTCTTGATGCTAAAGGGGAAGAGATTGAGGGGGAGTACCTACCTCTCAAGATCCATGGACTTTGTATTATTCCTAAAAAACTTGGGTTTAATGCTTACATTGCTTCTTTTCCATATTTAGATTGTAATGACTTTTATGCTATGCTATGTTACTCTATGTTGATCTTATTGAATATCTTTCTACATTGATCACGTTATTGTTCTATATGTGTGATGTTGCTTAATTCCATTTGAGATGCATGCTTCATTCAAATTATCACATATCAACACTTGCATAACACGCATGCACCCCACCATAACACATAAATGTATAAATCTTCTATAGATCTCATTCTTGTGCATTACTTTTATTGCAAATCAATCATGCACAGATTTATGGGGAGCTCTTTATACACTTGTGCATTATGAATACCAACTCAATTATATTTTTATCAAAGACCTCAATGTGTTGTCATCAAACTACCAAAAGGGGGATATTGAAAGTGCATCTAGGCTAATCCCCGTGGGTATTGATGATTAATGACAACACTTAAGGGACTAATGAGCATTTCAAGTGTGAGTATGTAACACCCTCATTTTCATGCATCATGCCCTACATACACTCATATACATGCTTAACATTAACCCACAACAAGAGGAACGAGTTTAAAATTGATTCGAAGCATTTAAAATTGATTTGGAGCAAAACCGCACTTAAAATGCAGGAAAGTGCGGACTAGTCCGATTTTACTGAGGACTAGTCCAATTTCTCTCTGACTAAAAACGGATTTGTCCGTTTTTGCTGCGGAATAGTCCGATTTTGCCTCTGGAAACTTTCGGACTCGTCCGATTTTGTTCAGACTAGTCCGATATTCCATAAATCCTTGAAAATTTGCTAAGTCCTTGGACTTTTCCGGACTAGTCCGGTGTTCCAGCGGACTTGTCCGTTTTCCTCTCTTTTTAAAGTCGGACTTGTCCGATTTTTGGCCAGACTTGTCCGATTTTCTCTCTGGACGACTTTGGACTAGTCCGGTCCTTTCCCGACTTGTCCGATATTTCGCGACTCCGATTTGATCTTTTGTTTTACAACTTTTTTCTTGGGTTTCACATTAAGTGGGCCTAGGGGCATCGTGCCTAACTCTTTTAGAGCCCATGAGGGACGCTAAACTAGCCTCTACTCATCCCAAACTTGAAATCCATCTAACCCTAGCCTCCACCTCTATATAAGCAACCCCACCCCTTGGATTGACATCTATTTGCCACTTTTCCACCCCACCGAAACCCTAGTTCGTGGAGAGCCACCACCAAGGAGGGAGGAGAAGATCCCAAGCAAGAAGAAGAGGAGGAAACGAAAGAGGATCAACATCTCCACCAAGTTTCGTCCTTCACCACCAATTCATCTCCAAGTTCATCACCAACCCTAGATCACCAAGATCCAAGTGCTACCTCCAAGTTTCCTAATTCATTGGAGTCCTAAACACCTGGTATACATTCTATTCTCTTTTCCTTACTTGAATTCAACCCCTAATCTCTGAATTTACGTTGATCTAGAAAACCCTAATCTACTGATCTCGCAGAGTGCGGACTTGTCCGGTCCCTAGCGGACTAGTCCGATATTTCTGGTTAAATTGTGTTGAATTAATTCTAAAATTTGATCTAATCAACTCCAAACCTGTATAAACTTGTTAAAAGCTATTAGAACTAGTTAGTTATCATTAAAAGCAATCTAGTAACAAGTTCTACCTTGCATTTGCATCAATCATGCATGTCATGTCATATTGAGTAATATTTGTGCACTCTTTGATTGTGTTCTTGTCTTGTATGTTTATTGTGTGGATTAGACGGATTTACGCTAGAGAGTGCCGCGGAGGATCTACAACACCAAGAGTTTGAAGGCTTTGACCCTAACCAATCGCAAGAGCAAGGCAAGTGTCCTTGAAGCATATTGATCCAGTTTTTAAAATAAATGTTTTGTTTACAAAACTGCATGCTTATGTAAATTTTGATGGGAATCCTATGGTAGGAAGTTTACTAGCTTTGTTTGACCACCCTTGTCACCTGGAATATATGGTAGAGATTCGGGAAGGGCTTTTTACCTTTTGCTTCGCTTAATCAACTGGGTTGGGAAAATAACTATACCACTCAACTTAATTATGCACTAATGATACTATGGTTAACATGAACTGGTTTAAATGATGGGTGATCTAAGCAAGCCTGGTATGTGGATGGGTTGGATGTTATGGTGGTTTGCTTGCTTTAGATCTAAGGACCGGTTCATGCGAGAATAAGCCTGGACTACAGTGCCACCACGAGGCCAAGTATGGGTGCAGCGTAGCTGATTAATTAGGGCTTTGCTAGTGCTATTTGGACCATTAAGGATGCTCGGGGAAGGGGTAGTCGGATTGGGTTTGTTGATGATTGGTGGGACTACCCTGGGATCTGAATGGCTTAAGAGGGGGCCCTTGGTTGAAGATGTGCTCTGTAGGAGACATTGCCACCGGTGAAACCTCAGTGGGGTCTAAATAGGCTAGTAATCCATTTGTAAAGGTTATTTTGTGATCTGTTGGTCGCACACCGATGGAAGTGTGAGACAATATAATAGAGGTTTTAGTCATCGAAAGGTGATGAAATCACAAACACGTGGGTAAAGAGGTACAAACTCTGCAGAGTGTGTCTAAAACTATCATGATAGCCGTGCTCCCGGTTATGAGCACCTGGACAACTTCCATGATTAGGGGGAACTCGGTATTGTGATGGTATTTGGGATGGTTACGATTTGGTAATGGTTATGGTTGGTTATGGATTTATTTCTGGTATTGAATATGGTTACTGGCAATGGCGAAATCTGGAATTATTGATGATGGTAGTGAATTCAGACTGGTATTATGATATTACTTATGATTATGATGGGTTTATTTCACATACATGTAATATATTGCTTTTCAAATGTTTTTAATGTACTTTCCAGCACTTAGCCATTATTATTGTCTTCATTTGAATCAACCACATGTCATACTTTCCACACTTGCTGAGTATGACATGTACTCACTCTTGCAATCCCTCCCAACAGTTGCAGGTCAGGATTGGGAGTTTAATGGTGATAATGCAGAGTTCTAGGCCGTGTTTACCGTCAGCTTTGCCTGTGGTGTCGATTGGAGCTGCGCTATACCCTATCGCTTATGCTTCCTAGCTGTTTAGTTTACTAAATTAGTTTATTTCCGCTGCATTAGTTGAACTCGTCATAAATATTCATTAGAGGTTGTATTTGAGGATGATATGGTTCGTGTAATAAAATTTGGTTAATTAATCTTGTTCCTTGGTAATTTTCTGTATATCCTTTTGTGAATGCACTCGTGTATGTGTGTTGAACATCCTGGGCACACACATGCGTTAGCTTGGTTCATTTTTCGGAACCAGGCGTCACAGATTGGTATCAGAGCCATAGGTTGACCGTAGGATGCAGTCTAGATAGAATGGACACTTTAGAGCACATAGGAGCACTCAGGAATCGATGTGTTTTTGCTTGGTGTGTTGTTACTATGTATATTGGTTGCTTGTGTGCTTAATAGAGGATTTTGGGATGCCTTAGCGTTGCCATGTCCACCTAGTCTAGTGTAGTTAGCTGTTTAGTTTAATATCCCTTGATGCATATAGTTGGGGACGTTTCTAATTCTTACCTATTGCTTTTCTTCAGATGGTGAGGACTCGCAACTAGAGGGATGTCAATGGTGAGGAGGGGAACAATGGAGTGCCTCAGAACAACATTGGACAAGGATCTACTCAGGGAGCTATCAACATTGAGCAGCTATTGGCTATGCAAAACCAGCTCATGAAGACCATGATACAGATTATGGGACAGCTGCAGGCTGGCAACATCAACAATCAGCCCCACATGCCTCCACCGCCACCCCCACCCCCTCATAACCGGTTGGGAGAGTTTATGAGGACTAGGCCGCCAACCTTTGCTCAAGCCGCTGACCCTATGGATGCGGACGATTAGCTCAAGTCCGTGGAGAAGAAGCTAGCTATTGTCCAATGCAGTGACCGGGAGAAGGTCTTGTTTGCTTCTCATCAACTCGTTGGAGCAGTTGCGGATTGGTGGGATGCTTATTGCAATGCTCACGAGAATCAAGAGAGGATTACTTCGGCCGAATTCAAGGAGAGTTTTCGTTCTCATTATGTGCCGGAAGGTGTTATGATCTTGAAGAGGCAAGAATTTGAGAATTTAAGGCAAGGACGATCAAGCATGAGTGAATATCTCAATAAGTTCACTCAACTCTCAAGGTATGCACCTGAGGATGTTAGTCGGGACAGACAGAAACAATACTTGTTCATGAGGGGCTTGAACAATGAAATCCAAGTGCAACTACTCAATTGTGACTATGCAAATTTTTAGAAGCTTGTGGACAAAGCAATTGTGGTTGAGAACAAGATCCATGAGATGGAGCAAGACAACAAGACAAAGGCGCCATATCAAGGACAACAACAAGGAAGTAACATGCGCCCTCGCTTTCCGCCGCCCAATGCGCCTTATTACAGCTTTTTATTCCTGCTCAATGCCCTGGTTATGCACCGCGCCCAACTCAGTTTGTGCAGCAGCGCCCTGTCATGCAAGCACCTAGGCCTCCAATGCCTTATGCGCCTCATGCTAATTTTCCTGGTGCTAATGTTCAAAACCAAGCTCGTCCCACTAATTCTGGTGGAGTTAAGAAGTGCTATACTTGTGGAGAAGCTGGACACTTTGCGCATCAATGTCCTAAGTCAGGCCTTGGTCAAAAAAGCAATGCACCGAGGCAAAACCCAAGACCCAATGGAGGACAACTACAAGGGAACCATGGACAGCAGAATTTTGCTCGTGGCAACGTGAACCATGTCTCTATGGAGGATGCTCAACAAGCGGATGACGTGGTCATTGGTATGTTTCTCGCCAACTCTAACCCCGCGACTATGTTATTTGATTCTGGAGCATCACATTCATTCATTGCATCGAAGTATGTTGCCAAGTATAGTTTGCCTATCTCTCATATGAAGTTTACTCTATTGGTTAAGTCTCCTGGAGGAGAGATGAGGACAAATATAGTATGTCCAAAAGTAAGCCTTAGAATAAGGGGGGTAGACTTCTCCGCCAACCTCATTGTTTTGGATTCTCAAGGGTTGGACATTATACTTGGTATGGAATGGTTGAGGAAGCACAATGGAGTTATTGAGTGTGCCACGAAGACGGTGAAGTTGACCAATGAAGAAGGGATCCGTAGAATTTGAAGCATCTCAAACCGCGCCGAAGCAATTGGAGCTGAATCATATGGACGGTGCCGCCATTGAGGAGATTCCGGTGGTGTGTGAACTTTTGTATGTTTTTTCGGACGAGTTGCCAGGTATGCCACCTGATCAAGACATTGAGTTTGTTATTGATTTAATACCTAGAATTGCACCTATAGCTAAGAGGCTGTATAGGATGCCTCCTATGGAATTAGCGGAGCTCAAGAAACAAATTCAAGAGCAACTAGAGAAAGGTTTTATTCGCCCTAGTTCTTCACCCTGGGGAGCGCCCGTGCTGTTTGTGGACAAGAAAGATGGAACCCAAAGGATGTGTGTAGATTACCGAGCTCTCAACGAGGTGACAATCAAGTACAAGTACACCATGTCACGCATAGAAGACTTGTTTGATCAGATGAAGGGTGCGTGTGTCTTCTCTAAGATTGATTTGAGGACAGGATACTTTCAAATGAAGATTAGACCATCGGACATACCCAAAACAACTTTTAGAACACGGTATGCATCTTATGAGTACACCGTGATGTCATTTGGATTG
The DNA here is from genome assembly GCA_036927565.1 of Tuctoria greenei. Lineage (NCBI taxonomy): Eukaryota > Viridiplantae > Streptophyta > Magnoliopsida > Poales > Poaceae > Tuctoria > Tuctoria greenei. Next base: position 9,559,870 of record JAYESD010000010.1, on the reverse strand, counting down.
ACAAATGCACCTGCCTACTTTATGTACCTCATGAATAAGGTCTTCATGGAGTACTTGGATAAGTTCATTGTGGTGTTTATTGATGACATTATGATCTACTCGAAGGATGAGAAGGAACATGAGGAACACTTGAGGCTTACGCTACAGAAATTGAGGGAGCATCAATTGTATGCCAAGCTCAACAAGTGTCGGTTTTGGTTGAGAGAGGTGTCGTTTTTTGGTCATATAATTTCAGGAGGAGGAGTATCAGTTGACCCCGGAAAAGTGAGAGACGTGTTGAAGTGGGAACCACCGCAAAATGTAAAGGAGATCAGGAGTTTTCTTGGAATGGCTGGATATTACCGTAGATTCATCAAGGACTTTTCCAAGATAGACAAGCCTATGACAGAGTTGCTAATGAAGGGAAAGGCTTTCCGATGGACTGAAGCTTGTCAAAACAGTTTTGAGGAGTTAAAGAAGAGGTTGACAACAGCCCCAGTTTTGGTACTGCCGGATGTGAGCAAGAGTTTTGATGTTTATTGCGACGCATCGAGACAAGGACTTGGATGTGTATTGATGCAAGAAGGCCAAGTGGTCGCCTATGCATCAAGACAATTGAAGAAACATGAGCAGAATTACCCCACGCACGATTTGGAACTCGCGGCCGTGGTACACGCATTGAAAATTTGGAGACACTATATCCTTCGACATAGGTGTGAAATTTATACGGATCATATGAGTTTGAAGTATATTTTGACACAAACGGATCTGAACTTGAGGCAACGAAGATGGTTGGAGCTCATCAAAGATTATGATTTGGGAATCAACTATCATCCGGGAAAAGCCAATGTAGTGGCCGATGCTTTGAGTAGAAAGGGAGTAAGTCAGCAACTCACAGTTCGAGAGTTACCATCCGAGTTATGCAAGGAGTTTGAGAGGTTGAACCTCGGATTTGTAAATGAGATGGAGATGATGGAGTTAAACCCAACCTTGGAGCAAGAAATTCGAGAAGCACAAACCGCAGATGAGGAGATCAAGGAAATCAAGGAAAGGACCGAAGAAGGGAGAGAATTCAGATTTGAAGAAGACGAACATGGTACCTTATGGCTTGGGAAGAGAATCATTGTGCCTAAGGTGAAGCATATTCGGGAGACAATATTAAAGGAGGCACATGACTCACCTTACTCAATTCACCCTGGTTGTACAAAGATGTACAAGGACTTGAAGACTAGCTATTGGTGGGATAGCATGAAGAAGGACATAGCTGAATGTGTGGCATTGTGTGATGTGTGCCAACGAGTGAAGGCGGAACATCAAAGGCCAGCCGGATTATTGCAACCGTTGAAGATCCCGGAATGGAAGTGGGAAGAAATTGGAATGGACTTCATAGTTGGGTTACCACGTACTCAGTCCGAGTATGACTCAATTTGGGTAATTGTGGATCGCTTAACCAAGTCAGCTCATTTTGTCCCTGTGAAGACCAAATATACAGTTGCACAATTGGCTGAAATATACATGAAGCATATTGTGTGTCGACATGGAGTCCCGAAGAAGATAGTCTCGGATAGAGGTTCTCAATTCACTTCCAGGTTTTGGCAAAAGTTGCATGAAGCTTTGGGAACGAGGTTGAATTTTAGTTCAGCATATCATCCTCAAACGGATGGACAAACCGAGAGGACCAATCAGATTTTGGAGGAAATGTTAAGAGCTTGTGCTTTGAAGCATGGGAAAAGTTGGGACAAAAGCTTGCCATACGCGGAATTTTCATACAATAATAGTTACCAAGCAAGTTTGAAGATGTCACCATATGAAGCACTTTATGGGAGGAAGTGTAGGACACCTTTATTCCGGAATGAGGCAGGAGAAACTCAAGTATTTTGTCCGGATGTGTTGCAAGAAGCCAAAAAGCAAGTCCAAATAATTCGTGAAAACTTGAGGGTTGCCCAATCAAGGCAAAAAGGCTATGCGGACAATAGGAGAAGGAAATTAGCCTTTGAAAAAGGAGATTTTGTTTACCTCAAGGTGTCGCCGATGAGAGGTCATAAGAGGTTTAACATGAGAGGCAAGCTCGCACCTCGTTATGTTGGACCATTCAAGATTTTGGACAAAAGAGGAGAAGTAGCATATAAGTTGGAGATGCCAGCTCACCTTTCGGATGTCCATGATGTCTTTCATGTTTCCCAGCTCAAGAAGTGTTTGAGAGTACCGGAAGAACAAGTGCCAATGGAAGAATTGGAACTAGAGGAAGATTTGACTTATGCCGAACAACCGGTCAAAATCTTGGAAACTAAGGAGAGGGTCACAAGGAACAAGGTTATTAGATGGTGTAAAGTTCAATGGAAGCACTACACAGAAAAAGAAGCGACGTGGGAATGGGAGGATGATCTCAAGAAGAAATTTCCCTATCTCTTCTCTTCCACGTCGAATCTCGAGGGCGAGATTCATTTTAAGGGGGGTAGGTTTGTAACACCCTCATTTTCATGCATCATGCCCTACATATACTCATATACATGTTTAACATTAACCCACAACAAGAGGAATGAGTTTAAAATTGATTCGAAGCATTTAAAATTGATTTGGAGCAAAACCGCACTTAAAATGCAGGAAAGTGCGAACTAGTCTGATTTTACTGAGGACTAGTCTGATTTCTCTCTGACTAAAAATGGACTTGTCCATTTTTGCTGCGGACTAGTCCGATTTTGCCTCTGGAAACTTTCGGACTCGTCCGATTTTGTGCGGATTAGTCCGATATTCCATGAATCCTTGAAAATTTGCTAAGTCCTTGGACTTTTTCGGACTAGTCCGGTGTTCCAGCGGACTTGTCCGCTTTCCTCTCTGTTTAAAGTCGGACTTGTCCGATTTTTGGCCAGACTTGTCTGATTTTCTCTCTCGACGACTTCGGACTAGTCCGGTCCTTTCCGGACTTGTCCGATATTTCACGACCCCGAGTTGATCTTTTGTTTTACGACTTGTTTCTTGGGTTTCACGTTAAGTGGGCCTAGGGACGTCGTGCCTAACTCTTTTAGAGCCCATGAGGGACTCTAAACCGGCCTCTACTTATCCCAAACTCGAAATCCATCTAACCCTAGCCTCCACCTCTATATAAACAACCCCACCGCTTGGATTGACATCTATTTGCCACTTTTCCACCCCACCCAAACCCTAGTTCGTGGAGAGCCACCACCAAGGAGGGAGGAGAAGATCCCAAGCAAGAAGAAGAAGAGGAGGAAACGAAGGAGGATCAAGATCTCCACAAAGTTTCGTCCTTCACCACCAATTCATTTCCATGTTCATCACCAACCCTAGATCACCAAGATCCAAGTGCTACCTCCAAGTTTCTTGATTCATTAGAGTCCTAAACACCTGGTATACCTTCTATTCTCTTTTCCTTACGTGAATTCAACCCCTAATCTCTGAATTTACGTCGATCTAGAAAACCCTAATCTGCTGATCTCACAGAGTGCGGACTTGTCCGATCCCTAGCGGACTAGTCCGATCTTTCTGGTTAAATTGTGTTGAATTAATTCTAAAATTTCATCTAATCAACTCCAAACCTATATAAACTTGTTAAAAGCTATTAGAAGTAGTTAGTTATCATTAAAAGCAATCTAGTAACAAGTTCTACCTTGCATTTGCATCAATCATGCATGTCATGTCATATTGAGTAATATTTGTGCACTCTTTGATTGTGTTCTTGTCTTGTATGTTTATTGTGTGGATTAGACACATTTACGCTAGAGAGTGCCGCAGAGGATCTACAGCACCAAGAGTTTGAAGGCTTTGACCCTAACCAACCGCAAGAGCAAGGCAAGTGTCCTTGAAGCATATTGATCCTGTTTTTAAAATAAATGTTTTGTTTGCAAAACCGCATGCTTATGTCAATTTTGATGGGAATCCTATGGTAGGAAGTTTACTAGCTTTGTTTGACCACCCTTGTCACCTGGAATATATGGTAGAGAGTCAGAAAGGGCTTTTTACCTTTTGCTTCGCTTAATCAATTGGGTTGGGAAAACAACTATACCACTCAACTTAGTTATGCATTAATGATACTATGGTTAACATGAACTGGTTTAAATGAGGGGTGATCTAAGCAAGCCTGGTATGTGGATGGGTTGGATGTTATGGTGGTTTGCTTGTTTTAGATCTAAGGACCGATTCATGCGAGAATAAGCCAGTACTACAGTGCCACCACGAGGCCAAGTATGGGTGCGGCGTAGCTGATTAATTAGGGCTTTGCTAGTGCTATTTGGACCATTAAGGATGCTCGGGGAAGGGGTAGTCGGATTGGGTTTGTTGATGATTGGTGGGACTACCCTGGGATCCGAATGGCTCAAGAGGGGGGCCCTTGGTTGAAGATGTGCTCGGTAGGAGACATCGCCACCGGTGAAACCTCAGTGGGGTCTAAATAGGCTAGTAATCCCTTTGTAAAGGCTATTTTATGATCTCTTGGCCGCACAATGATGGAAGTGTGAGACGGTATAATAGAGGTTTTAGTCATCGAAAGGTGATGAAATCATGAACACGTGGGTAAAGAGGTACAAACTCTGCAGAGTGTGTCTAAAACTGTCATGATAGCCATGCTCCCGGTTATGAGCACCTGGACAACTTCCATGATTAGAGGGAACTCGGTATTGGGATGGTATTTGGGATGGTTACGATTTGGTAATGGTTATGGTTGGTTATGGATTTATTTCTGGTATTGAATATGGTTACTGGCAATGGTGAAATCTGGAATTATTGATGATGGTAGTGAATTCAGACTGGTATTATGATATTACTTATGATTATGATGGGTTTATTTCACATACATGTAATATATTACTTTTCAAATGTTTTTAATGTACTTTCCAGCACTTAGCCATTATTATTGTCTTCATTTGAATCAACCACATGTGACATGTCATACATTCCACACTTGCTGAGTACGACATGTACTCACTATTGCAATCCCCCCAACAGTTGCAGGTCAGGATTGGGAGTTTAATGGTGATAATGCGGAGTTCTAGGCCGTGTTTACCGCCAGCTTTGCCTGTGGTGTCGATTGGAGTTGCGCTATACCCTATCGCTTATGCTGCCTAGCTGTTTAGTTTACTAAATTAGTTTATTTCCGCTGCATTAGTTGAACTCATCATAAATATTCATTAGAGGTTGTATTTGAGGATGATATGGTTCGTGTAATAAAATTTTGTTAATTAATCTTGTTCTGTGGTAATTTTCTGTATATCCTTTTGTGAATGCACTCGTGTATGTGTGTTGAACATCCTGGGCACACATATGCGTTAGCTTGGTTCATTTTTTGGAACCGGGCGTCACAGAGTACAGGTGATAAAAATGGACAGAGTTGGATACACTCATAAAGGAAAAAGAGGAGAATAAGGTTGGAAAACTCGAAGAGTAGAATTTAGGATTTAAAATTACTTTGCGTCAAGTTTAGCCTCATAGAATGAGTGTGTTCAATGCGTCAAAATGTTGAGAATATCCTAAGAGCTCTTAGTACAAGTTAGATTAGATTGAGATATGAGTTGAGGAAGCCCTAAGGATAGGGCCACATTTGTTCGGGCTGGAAGGTCGAACTAGTCCGACCACATCAGACTGATCCGATGTCAGGCAGACTAAGACGTACTATGTGAGCTCGACTTGTCCGTTTTGGAATGGACTAGTTCGTGGTGAGTGTGTATGAGTCCTTCTGGGACTAAGTCCTAAAGGACCGAACTAGTCCGCCCTAGTGGGCTTGACTAGTCCGCTCAATCAGACTAGTCCATTTCTGACCAAAAAAAATAGTTTTTGTGTGAATTCAGACTAGACCTTTTTGAGTCAGACTAGTTCCTTGTGGACATGGAGGTAGCTGTTGGGACTAAGTCTCGGATGGACGAACTTGTCTGCCCTTTGGTGTCGGACTAGTCCGGTGGACCAGACTTGTTTGTTCCCAACTGGAACAAAAAGTTCTATGTGAGATCGGACTAGTCCGTTCTGTGACATACTAGTCCATGGTGTTGTGACCGTTTGAATTCAAAAGGTTGCGGGGGACTTTGTGGTTGGTCAAAGGTGACGTCACTGGTCCCATAGGCCGAACTAGTCTAGGGTCGAAGATCGGACTAGTCCGCACTTTTTCTAGTGGCAACGGCTAATTGATGGGACCCCTAAAAAAAGGGATCCCCCGAGCTTCTAAAGCTAACTCTCGAACCTAGCGCCGCCAAAGCCTTCCAAGAGCACTCCTAGCCCTTTCTCTTCAATTCTTTGAGCCCTAAGAGCAATTTTTTAGGATTTGTGAGATTTGAGAGACAAGAGAAAATGGTGTGCTTTGACTTGAGCTCTTGGCTAATTCTCTCAGTTTGACTCGTTGATTTGAGTTTGTGTGGGTGTTGATTCGTGATATCTTTGAGCTGTAAACTTGTGGGAGCCTCAGATTGTGAGTTGCCCCACGGATCTTGTGATTTCCATGTGATTTAGTGAAAGAACAAGTCAGCCTTCGTGGTGGCTTGGGGAGGAAAGGGTCGAGTGAAACCCGGCCTTTTTGTGGGCTCCTCAACGTGGATGTAGGCTTCTCCGTGAAGCTGAACAACGGGATAAATCTTATGTCTTGTGCTCTTGATTTGACTTCTTTTCTCTGATAGAACACTTTAGGAACGTTCTTCACCTCAATCTTGTAATCCACCTAGACCTAGTCGTTTATTCTTCGTGAAACTTCTCCACTACATTGCTAGGTCATTGTTCTTCATAATTTATATCGTAGATTGTTGAGAAACTCCTAAAAATCTCACCTTTTGAGCGTTATTCTTCTGAGACTGAACTAGTCTGCACTCTGCTTACTGATTAACTTCTATTAAGTTAAATTACAGGTTTTCCACCTATTCACCCCCCCCCCCCCCCCGCTAGGCAACTTACAGGAAGAATTAGAGAAAAACTTTACTGATCACAAATGCACAGCCACAGACTGGTCCGGTCCAAAACGGAATGGTCTGGAACAAACGGACACATCCGAGGTTAGCTGAAAAAGGTGGTTCTGTGTGATATCGTACTTGTACGATGTCACACCGAACTAGTCTACCCACTGCGGACCAATCCATTTTTCCACAGCCAAGTACTTTTTGTGTGACATCAGAATTGTACGATGTCACAACGGACTAGTCCGACCTCCTTCAGCCTAGTCTGATTTAAGACGACCAAGTAGTCTCTATGTGAGATCGGATAAGTCCAATGTTGCACGGACTAGTCCAGTTTTTTTACACTTAACAATTAGAGTGGTGTTGGGACTTAACCTAGAATTCAATCTCACCACTTCGGACTAGTCCGGTGTCAACCGCCGACTGGTCCAGACTTGCAAATCCTAATGGTTACTTTTTTCGGGACTTCTATAAAAAGGATACCCCAACATAATTTGCACCAATTACGAACCCTAGCACTACCACTGCATCCGAGCATAAAAACACTCCTCTCCACACATTCTAAGTACCTAAGAGTCAAATCTTTGGGAGTTAGGAACTAGGAAAGGGAGAGTGACGATCTCATCGACATTGAGCTCTTGGGTTTTATCTCTCACACACTCTTTTCATTATTTGTATACTTTTTCGAGTGTATTGATCATTGTTTTGTAATATGAACTTGTGGGAGCTCTCAACTTGTGAGGAAGCCCCCAAAACTCGGTGATTACCCCTTGTGTTAGTGGAGATCAAGACAACCTTCATGGTGACTTGGTGACAGAAAGGTTGGTGAAGACCTGACTCTTTGTGGGCTTCTCAACGAGGATGTTGATCCTTTGTGTGGGATTGAACCCTCGTAAAAATCTCTCGTGTCTTGCGTTCTTGGTTCATCTCTTTCATAATCATCACTAGCCAGGACACAACATGATCATAATCGTAATTTACATTAATCTTGTGTTTCTCGTTCAATTTAGTCATTATACATACTTGTTAAAGTTATCAATGTTGTTTAATACTTCCCACTGCTGCAAATTCGAAGAAACCACAAAAATATTTAAACTTTATCAGTGTGCTAACTAACTCCGGACTAGTCTGGTCTCTGGAATTTATCAAGCTCCAATTAAGTGTTTCAGGACATCAAAAAGCATGTTCACCACCCTCTAGGCACATTAAATGGAGTGAACAAGAGGTACTCAATAATTTCGAGGGGTGGTGATCTAAATTCTTTTACTCACATAGGGAATATCTGAGTTGCATGGCATGTACGCACTTCACGAATATGGTAGCAGAGGATCCCTACACATGATAAACGTTCCATACATTATCCGGTAGTGCCTGCCGCTCTACCCCCTCGAACTCATCCAAGAAGGCGGTGGTATAAGTTTCAACAATGAGGTGATCACATTACAACGGTTTACTAGTGCCCATGTCGCTAATATGCAATAGATCTGTACGTTCGAACTTGCTCAGCATGGCTAACAAGTTGTGCTACATTCTTACACAACACCTTCCCAGTTTTTAGTTATCATCAAAGGATCCTATGTATCAACTTCAGATGAGAAAATACCGTGAAGGACCTATAGCTCGTGAGTAGATTTCAAGTACTTGACGTCTATCATTCATCCTCTCTAATTATCATAGTAATTATAGTTACTTAATTGTACGAATGTATCACTAACTTAATAGGAATTTATAAGACAAACATGTGGGTACCACACAATTTCTAGACTTAATGCACCACTTAACATTGAATACCACAATAGTGAGTAAAGTAATTTTTTAAATGGGTTAAGATGCATTCGGAGCCTTCTTTGGATGTTCTCTCGGTTGACCTGTCGAATAGAGGGGTCAAGGTTAGTGCCAGCCTCATCCGTACTCAACTCCTCAGGTACCTCAGTCATTGCGTGCACATCAGTAGTCGCGTGCTCTACTAATCCACAAGAAAATACATTTCATTAACAATAATAGAAATTTGATAATTGAAAATGGTTATACAAGTTCATAAAAAGAATTTGGACATATGCAGAAATTTTCATATCAGAGATGACTTTATGTTAATTTAATTTTCATTTACAACATTTCTACTAGCATGAAATTTATTTTTTATTAATCATTCATGTTTGATTAATTCATTTCACCAACATCTTGATACATTATTGACTTGGTGGATTTACTGGAAGAGTGACATATCTTAATTAAATCTTTCATCAATTTTGAGAATTAATTAAGGCAAATATTAATGCCTACAATATAAATGGCAGAAATAAAACAATATCTATTTTATATCAATCAGCATGTCATATGTTTCTATTTTACTGTGGGCTATGTTGCATATATGTAATTATTCTGCAAAAATACAAGTTTTTCAGATAGTTAGATTTAACAAAATTTATTTTCCAAAAAATACTAGCTAATGCATTTTTGACATAGCAAAGAATATACTTACGCAAAATAAAAAATCCTTAAATGTAAATATGGCCTTAAACAATCTATAATAATTTATTCCATAAATTTATGATATTTTTAGCATTTTATATGATTTTTACAAAGTTTCAACACATTTTATGGATTATTTTTAATTAGGAACTTGGTTTAATTGTTTGGACCAATCAGAAGTGGAGTACACCAAGGGCTACATGATTTTTCACATGGAATCCAAGTCGCACAGCATTCCCGCCCTGCGGCAACTTTCTAGATCAGGTCAATGGCGACATACTCTGTCGGTGCATGGGGACAAAATTGTTGGTGTGCCATGGGGAAGCTGCTTGAGGAGTTTGGGAAAGGTGGAGCTTAGCAGAACAAGCTGGTGGCAAGTGGCAGCACTAGCACAACTTTGTGGGAGTCACGTGGTCCGAAGAAGGCACATGAAGTGCTCTGACATGGTTGGAGAGCTTGCTGGGGTTTGTGGGAACACCAACGCCTGATTGATCATTGAAGAAGATGATCAGAAGAGAGTGCGCGACAGCAGGGGTGCTTGCGGTTGAGGGTCGGTGGCAACAAAAGCTCAAAAGCTAACAAATGTGAGAGTCTAGAAAGTGAAAGAGCATCTAGGAATTCCTTGTGGGTTATGGATGATTTAAGAGGGACAATTAAATAACTAATGAGATTTGATGAGAACAAATGCATAATTAATAAGAAAAGGATGTGGAGTCCCTAAAAAGGAAGAGGAGAAGACGTTGAAGTCTCACAAGCATATAATTATGGTTTCTAGTTTTATGGAGTCTATGAAATGCAATACTATTAATAGATACACGAGAACATAAGGGCATGAGAATCATAGTAGTGTTCCATCAATTTTTTAGGAATTAGTTGAGAGAGAAGCCCTTAGAACACCCCTAAGAATATATTCGTACTTGTCCGTGTGAGAAATATGTACGTTGAATACATTGGCTATGGCAATAAAAGTTTTGAATACTACCAAAACACCTTTATCATGAAGGTACGACTCTAGGTCCAAGCTCTAGCAAGGTCCGACGATAGGTCCGGCTTGTTTTGGGTAGCTTCGGCAAGGTTCGATGTAAGGTCCTACTTTTTTGTCTAGATCCAACTAGCTTTGGTTAGCTCCGGCTCTAGATCCAACTAGCTTTGATAAGCTTTGGCGTTAGGTCCGACTAGCTTTGGTTAGCTTCGGCGCTAGGTCCTGCTAGCTTTGGTAAGTTCTGGCACTAGATCTGGTTAGTTTTGGTAAGCTCCGGTTCAAGGTCCGGTTTGCTTTGGCAAGGTTCGGAGCTTGATCGTAGTGGTTCTGATTTTAATTTGCAATGTTTCAAACTTGCTTTTTTGGATTATGGAAAGTTTTCTTAGTATTCTTTTACTAAGTTTTTGTTGTGTTTTGGTGGTTATGGCTGATATCGTTTCACTATGGTTTGCAACATGCTTATATGAGGTGCTCACGTAAGGTGTTGTGGTTTCGGAACTAACGAGAGTCAAGTCGTGGACTTGTGCTCGGAGGTATTGGTTGTTTATTCATGTGCAAGTGTTGCTTGAGTTCAAGACATGGCTAGTGAAAGGATTCATTGAACTAGTCTTAGGAAGAAGATGAGGTTCAACAACCAAATTCGGGAGGAATTGTGGTTTGAATCAAGAACCATGCATATGAAGGTATCCGTGGACGTCGTTAGAAGATGTTTGCACGTGTGCAAGGAGTGCATGGACATGGCTACATGGTTCTGAGGCATGATGAAGAGATGTGAATATAAAGAATTGGTCGAAAAGGTTCAACCGACTAGGTTATGGACTCAGGCTGCGGCTGAGTCGTGTTTGACTCAAATATGGAAAGTTTTGAGTTGGTTATGATAGGATTTCGTGTGGGTCATGAATTTGAGTTGTTTTAGAAATGTGGGATACGATCCTAAGGTGTTTGGAAGTCTTAAGATTGCTTCTATCTGCATATAGAAGAGTCTTGAGCAGTTATGGAAAGTTTCGATTTGTGAATTGAGTAGGATTAGAGTCCTAGTTAGGTTTGGGTTGGTCTAGGGCTGGTTATATAAGAAAGGGAGACCAGAGCTCATGGCGCACGACTTTGGGGCTGTTTCTCTTGCGTTTTGATCAATAAAATTTGTAGTTTGAAGGAACTTTCGTGCCTTGTTCATCCGACTTGTTTTCATCAAGTTTTTCTCATCGATTTTCTGCAAAGCACTACCTTTCTTTGGTGGTTTTATCGTAACTCAAGTTTTACAGATCCGATTGATGTGATTCCTTTGGGTTGTCTTCACAACTTGATTTACTATCATTTTTTAAAATTTCACGGTCATTGGATTCGTGTTTTTGGATCTACACAAGTTTCTTTGCAGTATTCCAAAACTGTTATTCTTGGGTAAAATAGATTGACCTTTGTTTGATCTTTCGATCGTAACTGGAGTTTTTGTCGACGGATTTTCGTGATTCTTGTTGTGACATATTTGTGACTTGATTCTCTACAATCTATACTTGTTTAGTTACAATTGGTCACCTTTAGATTAGTCGCACACATGATTTCATTAACAGATCGTTTTTCTACCGAGGGGTTTTTTGTTGCTTCCGCTGATAAGTTTTAATCTACCATTCACCCCCCCTCTGGTAGCTTTACACGTGCTCTTCGATCATACAATTGGTAGCAGAGCCACGGTGCTTTAATCTTTGTGATTCACACGTGTTTTTGACTAATCCTCATGGAGAAATACTCAGCAAAACCTTGTGTGTTTGTTGGTATTGATTTTCAGGTTTGGAAGGCACTCATGAAAGCTTTTATCCAGGCACAAGGCTTCGCGATATGGGAAAAAGTGTACAAGCTTTACGACGTGCCGCCGAAAGATCAGGTCACGGCTAAAACTTAAGAGATGTCGACAACAACAACAAAGCCCTTAACTTGATAATCCAAGGACTAACTCAGAGCGACTTCGACCGTGTTGCACACCTCTGATCGGCGTACGATGTGTGGAGAGCACTTTGTGACTACCACGAAGGATCCAACACGATCAGGGAGGTAAAGCAGGATATGTTCAAAAAGGAATACATGCGCTTTGAGATGCAACCCGGTGAGTCCATTGATGACCTTTTGCTCACTTTAATAAAATTCTTAGCAACTTGCATAGTGTTAATGTTAATTTTTCAGATGCTGAAAATGCTAGACAATTGTTAAGTGCATTAGACATGTCAATTTGGGAGATGAAAGTCACATATATTCGTGAATCTACTGTGATAAGTACACTTACATTAGATGTGCTATATTCTAAATTGAAAACTTATGAAATTGACATAATCTCATGTAAGAACCACAACAAGTCCTGCATTTGTTTTTCAACGTGATATGCCTATCTCTGGCCAATCTTCTTCTAGCAATACACTTGCTTTGCTGTCTTCACTAACCCTAGAACAGATTGAAGAATTTCCACAAGAAGAGCTTGCGCTCATCTCTACTCGGTTCTCAAAAGCATTGCAAAATGTGAGAACTAGAAGGAGAGGAAGCTCCGTACCTCAACGATGCTTTGAATGTGGTAAGACAGAACACTTTCGTATAGATTACCCTAACCTTTCAGGTCCTTCTACCCGTGATGAAAAGCAGAATAAAGTCAAGTCCTATTTTTCCAATACAAACAAGAAGAAGAAGGTTTTTACAGGACGCAAACTGATAAACAGTTTCATCACTGCACTTCACATGATGAGGTTGGGGCAGGCTCAAAGCGTGGGACTGCGGGAGGTTAGGTCACTGACACTGCTCTACTCGGTCGATCTTCGGGCCACCACAACACACCACGGGCCCGACCCATGAAGAAGTGTCTCGGGTCATGCTCGAGCTTTGGCTCCAGTCTGTCGTGCTGGCATGGCTCGACACGAGTATTTCACGAGTTGTGTCGGGCCTAGTGCTTTCAAGTATGAGTCTGGCTAGGCTCAAGCCGTGCCAGCCCAACACGACCCATTGGACACCTATGGTTTCATCACTGATGAAGGCAGCCATGATATTTGCATGGAAAATTTACCACATTGCATTGCATGATTTCTTGTACAACTTTCATGTCCTGCTCCCTATATTAGATTGGAGTAACTAAACATTTCCTTATTTTTATGACAAGACCCAAGGTTTCCTGAAAATACTAAGAAACTTTTTGACTATGGTTAACTCCTCCATGCGTGGCTGAAGAAAAAGTACAACATTATTCGCATAAAGCAAGATCATGTGACCATTATCTTGCCTCAATATTGGTTGCAATAGCCTTTGTTCAGTAGGCTTCAAAATCAAAGAATTCATAACATCCATAACAATGATGAAAAACTTGGAGGATAGAGGATCACCTTGCCGCAATCCGCGCTGACAATAAATTAATCCCCCAACTCTCCGTTTACAAGAACCCTTGTGGAAGACAATTGAAATAATTTAGAAAAATATTGCACCAAGTTGGCCCAAAATCTAGATGCCTTAAGACTTCTTAAAGAAAAGGCAAAGATACAGAATCAAATGCTTAACTGATATTCTGTTTGAGGAGGATTCCTGGATCTCTATGATTATGTAAAACCTTGGTTGTCTGTTAGAAGATAATGAAGTTGTCATGGATACAAGTCCCTTTTTGGCGGTCATTATATACCAATGTCTATCATCAATATAACTCAATTATGTGAGCGAATAAATATTCTTACACACATCATAGTTAGATTTGACATAATTACACTTGTGCCTAGAGAAATAGTGTGTGCAGGAGTTTTATGCAGAATTGATGGAGAATGAGGGGAGCAATTTTGAAAAGTGCCACCTCATCCAATTACACGATGACATGTGGAATCACATAGATCCATGGACCCATTACGAGGCGTATCCGGGGGAATCCAATGTTGATTCACGAGGGGATGGAACATGGGCCCACTTATCAGTCACCTGGTGGAAGCACAACTGAGGGGGGCTAGGACCAGGTCGGCCAACTTGGCCCTAGCACCAAACTCGGTCAGCCTCCATGTGTTGGCTCTTCATGGCTCCCTGAAGGCGCTAAAGACTGATTCACGCGCTAGTTGTGGCGGGAACCGCCTCTACTCCGTGTATAAATAGGGGAGGGGTGCCTCACTTCTCCCACACACCACTCAAGACATCTCTCTTCTATTACACTAGTGCTCTCTTAGTCCTTAGTGGAGGTTAGGCTGTAGAGAGGAGCCTCTAGTCCCAAGTCCAAATTTGGGAAAGCTATGGATCATGTATCTTTTCTTTTATTTGTGACATTATGCTTTATATTAATATCTTTAGTTTTTACTTATTCATATACTTGGATAAAGTGTTCCTTGTTTGGTTGTGGAGTCCATGTATGTGATAGGTGTAGATGTTATTATGATCTAGTCATAATGCTCATATCATGTTATCATAAACAACATACACAGCCACTATAATCTAATTAGGTATTAATATAATTGTGTTAATATGAGTAATTTAGTGCTTGGTCCCAACATTGGTTCCAACGATGTTTAGGTTAGTCATTTCCTTTAGGAAGATACTTGTACTGCAGCTCTTTAGGTATTTACTTAGCACATAAGCGTGGTGCTTAGATTGTTAAGTAGCGTTGGATGCCTCGTAGACCCACGGTTTTTAGGGGTGTTGACGGCTGTTATACAACAATTTCACCTGTCAATATAACTCAATTATGTGAAGGAATTGTTATTTCTTGCACAAATCACCTTTCTATTTAACCTATTTCCACTTGTCCTTGGATAAAGTAGTGCATGCAGAGATTCTATGCAGAAATGAAATGAAATAAGGGGATGGATCCTATAAAATATCATTCCAGCCAATCAAGCGATGCCACGTGGGACCACATGGATCAAATGGCCCACAAACCAAAGTATCCGAGGTCATCCAACGGTGTAGCACTAATATCAGTCAATGGGAATCACCTCTTAGTCACTTGGAGGAAGCACACCGCGAAAGGGGCCAAGACCAGGTCGGCCGACTGGGTCTTGGCATCTTTCTCGTTCAAACTCCATGTGTAGGCTCCTCCCGGCTTGAAGAGGGTCATGGGTGACTGATTCTCGTGCTTTTGATGGCGGGAACGGACCCTTATCCAATCTATAAATAGGACCCCTCACCCCTCACTTCAACACACACCACTTGAGTATTCATCCATTGAATCCACTACTCTCCATAGGTTTAGAGGAGTATAGGCTGTAGAGAGGAGAGTCTCTAGTCCATAGTGCAAGTGGGAGAGGAGTACAAGGAGTCTCTTCCCAATTGGGAAGGGTATGTTTCCCATATTCCTATTTGTATTTGTGACATTATTCATAATAAAGATGATATATTTAGTCTATTATTGTTCATATACTTGGATGAAGCGTTTCTTGTTTGATTGTGGATTCCATGTATGTCGTAGGAGTAGTATTTATGATTGTGCTATACCATGTTCATTACATTATCATAAACACTATAAACCTCCACTATAGTCTAATTAGCTAGGATATGACTATGTTAATGTGAATCACTTATGCTATGAATTAACATTGGTTCAACGATGATTTAGTTCATTGGCTTAGGATGCCTTGTGCCTAGGCTCTTAAGGTAATTACTTAATATGCTAGCATGGTGCTAGGATAGAGAGTAGCGTTGAATGTCTCGTAGACCCACAGATTGAAGAGGTAGGCAGTAGGTGGTGATAGCCCTATCTGTCCTTTGTAATCCTCCACGTTCGGCTATGCCACAGGCTCTTGGCGGGAGTCGCCTAGTGTTGCTAGAGGTAAACCCGTGCGCGATATGTTAATCCACTTAGCATGAGATTCATAATTAATATGATCATTAGTAACTAACTTAGGCTATGTATATGTACATTAGAAGCATAGGAGGAGTCTACCTAACTCTTAGCCAAGTTCCTTTATTACCTCATTTATCCCCTTAGGATAGAATGCTCTTGTGTGTGTCACACGACCTCAACTTATCATTTAAACCATCCTTGCTAGGACCCTACCTAGGCCAACCTAACTTTTCCACTTGATGATTGTTTTACTTCCATCTAGCCTTCCTTTGGGAAAATACAAATGGCACCCTTTGGGGATACTCTTTAAAGGGTAAATGCTACATTGATAGTTTTCGTGCGCTTGCGGACGTTCATTTAAGAATCAAAACCTACCAACAAGCATTTCTAGCACTACTACTATGGATAAATTGTTAGTAGTGCGTAGGAAATATCAACAAGCATTTTTGGCACCGCTGCCGGGAAAGGCAACCGAAGTATTGCATGATTGAGTGAATAGGATAGGACCCTGGTAGGTTTTAGTAGGATGACCCCTCTTTGTTTTCGCATTTTATGTGAAAACAAGGTAGTGTATGTCTGGTTTCCACTTGCTGGAAAAATTTGTTGAAGATCCCGAATCCCTTCTGAGAGATCAACCTCGTGTCGTAACCCCTCAGAAGCTTAGAGCAGCAAAGCAAGCCAACATAATCGCACCAACAACCAAAACACCAATGGCCTAGAAGACCCTTTGTGAGTTTTCGGCTTCCTCTGCTAACAATGTGCCTGTTGCGCCCACTGTTAACACAGGAGACATAAACTTCGAAATCAAAACTGGCCTAATCACTATGGTGCAAGCAAACCCATTTTGTGGGAAGGCTAACGAGGATGCAAGTGCTCACCTGCAACAGTTCCTTAAGATCTGTAACACTTTTAAGATAAAGGACGTATCTCCTGATGTTGTCCGTCTTAGGCTGTTCCTATTATCTCTTCTTGGGAGAGCAAAATAGTGGTTCTACGTGAACCGAAGTCCTATAGACACTTGGGAGATGTCTTCTATGACATTCCTCGCCAAGGTTTTTCGGTTGGGCAAAACCAATGCCCGACGCGGAAGAATTTCCAGCTTCCAGCAAGATGCCAAGGAATCTATTCCCGAGGCTTGGGAAAGGCTTCAGGAGTATATCCTAGCCTGTCCCCACCATGGGATGGATGATTGGCTAATTATCCAAAACTTCTACAACGGGTTGATCCCTTCTGCCCGCGACCATGTTGATGCTGCTGCTGGAGGTGCCTTCTTCTCATTAACGGTGCCCAAAGCCAAAGATTTGATTGAGAAGATGGTTTCAAACATGTGTTGGAGCGACAAGCGTCTTCATACCCGCCAGTGAGGCATGCACACCTTGAAGGAAGTGGACATGATCTCTGCTAAATTAGACCTCCTTATAAAGAAAATTGATGGACAAGGCAATGGTGAAGTATGTGGCAATGGCTATTCCTTAGACTCTCAGATCACTTGTGAAGTCTGTGGCAACACGGGCTATTTGGGCAACGACTGCTCAGAAACCCGTGAGGATGCCTTGTACGTAGCCAACAATGGCTATCATCTAGGAGGTCAAGGGTGGGGCCAACCATGCCCATTCTTTCATGGAGGGAACAACAACAATGGAAACAATGGAAATCAACCCAACTTGAGAGAACTTGCCATTAGCCAGCTGAAGATCAATGATGCTCCATCCAAGAAGTTGTCGGCTAATGACAAGACCCTAGAGAGCATTAATGTAAAGATTGAAGGACTATCCTCAGCCTTCAAGAATCAATTGAGTTTCAACAAGCTGATGGAGACTTAGTTGGTTCAACTGGCAGATGTTGTTCCTCCAATGGAGAATGGCAAGATGACAGGACAGCCGAAACCTCTCGTGGAAAGTGCCAATATGATTTCTCTACGAGGAGGCAACTGGCTGAAGGACCACGGATGTCCTACAATCTCATGCTCAATTGGGGCACACCACTTTGACAAGGCCCTTTGTGACCTTGGATCAAGTGTGAGTGTGATGCCCAAGGTGGGTTTCGACCAGCTAAACTTCATGGATCTTACTCCAACACCAATGCAGCTCCAACTGGCTAATTCCTCAGTTCATTATCCAGCGGGTATTGCCAAAGATGTCTCAGTGAAAATCCAGAACTTCTTCATACCCGTGGATTTCATGCTGCTCAACATGGAGGTCGAGAAGGATACGCTGCTCATTCTTGGGCACCTGTTCCTAAGCATCACGAAGGCTCGCATAGATGTGGGAGCTGCAGAAATCCACTTCCATATCAATGGCAAGGAGGAGAAGTTTAACTTTCGCCCAAAGTTGGAGCAATGCTCCATGATTCATATCAAGTATGGGCCAAATGTTAAACACATTCAAGAGGTCGAGATCACACCCCCAAAGGTGGACCCACTCATTGCATTCATGAGGAAATTAATCTATGCAGAAAATCCATCTTATCGTCCACGCCAACACCCCAAGAAGACAGAGAAGTCCGGGCTTCCGCAAAGGCCCAAGTCCACCAAGCCACCAAAGAAGGAATGGCAGAAGAAGCAAGAAAAGCCCTCCAAGCCCGTCCCTCTGGGCCTGGATGTCAAGAAATGAAGAAGGAGGAATGTCCATCTCATCGGACGGTGGTGAGACCTAGCCAATAGGTTAAATTGGTAGTTATCCTTTTCTTGTTTTTGTTTTCTCTTTATTTGGATTTACCCATTTAGTTTAATCCTCCACAGCATATTTGATTTTCTTAGCAAGTTGAGAATCTTATATTCTCAACAATCATTTTTATTTCTTTATTTTTTCACAAAAATAAAATTGTTGTATTTTGAAAAAGGAATTTTTATTTGAAAACAATTTTTCTGAGCTGCAAAAGTGGTATTTCACCAACGTGCTGATTCCATAGTCGTTGTGGAGCCACCTGCCAAAAGGGAGAATAGGGGGCCTACCTGTCAGGTCAGCCGACCCCTCTGCTCGGCCGACTAGTGGAAAGAGTCATTTTGGCTCTCTCTCCTCCAGCAGCTACATTTTGTGCCCTAGTGACCGTTGGGGATTGCACACTATAAATGGTGGCCGTGTGGAGCTCTTCTCTTCACACTTCACCTCATTTCATACATCCCCAAAGTCACTCTTGCTCAAATTGTTTTTTTCTTGCTCTTCATTGAAGCACTCTTGCTCAAAATCCAACTCAAAAGATTTGCTTTGATAGCATTTGCAATTTGCTCTCAAGTTCTTCAAGGGAAAATTCGTCGGGGTTTTATTTTCATTAACATAACCTCTTTCGAGTTTTTGCCTTGTTGTGTTCTTGTTTGTTGTGGCCATGAAAGGAATGAAAAGGTTGTTTGGAAAGAGGAAGGAGGATGCAAGCTCAAGCCTCAAATCACGTCCCTCTTCCATTACTACACCAAGTTCACGGAGGAGGAGTGTAGGGGAGGACACTCCCATGGGTGAGAGGAGCAACCCCCACCAACTTCTTCACGACAATGATCTCGACATTCAAAGTGAAGTTGAAGATCAAGCACGCAAGCTCCTCCAAGATCGTGAGTTTTCTCATACGAAAGCTTATGATCTGGATCTGATCTCCAAAGTAGCTATGGATTCTAAATTCTTTTCCATTTGGCGTGCACTAGGATGGGAAAATTTTGCTCACATAGAGGAGAAAGGTTCATGCCTTCTCTCCATGCAATTCCTTTGCACACTCAAGATAGTATTTGATGGTATTACTTTTAGATTATTCCAAAAAAGAATACAACATCCTATGGAAAGAATTAAGTGAAATCCTAGGCTTCCATAAACGTTTGTTTGCTAGAATTAGACAATTTGCCTAAATTTAACAAACAAAGTTTTTGGCAAGATTTAACTGGTAAGGTCAGATGTAGTGCACCTAGGAATAGCCACTTGCACAACCCCACTTTATGCTTCATGCATAGATGGTGGCTATGACTATGTTACCTGTAGGAGATGTAAGGATAGTGTGTGATGATGAGTTGAAAATTTTATTTGCCATGATTAAAAAGATAAAAGTTGCTCTAGTTGTTGCCATGATGACACAATGGTTAGATTACATTCCAACGATAGGGCCAATTGAATGCACATCATTGATTACCCTTATTGCTACTAGGGTGGGAGCACTAGAATATTCTTCATTTGAATACATTGAAAATGAAAGAGAACTAATTGATGAAGAATATTTAGTGCAAGGACATACTCTTAAGCATGATCAAGATGGCTCTTTGATATTTGATTATCCCGGCTCTGTCAATGAAATTCAGTTACCTAACCAGGATTATCATTTGTACAAATGCCGGAGGCTAACCATTGACCTACTTCCAATCGAGGAAGCCGGAAGAAGTAATGTCTCTGGTAGGGTAATTAGAAGCCGTACAAGGAGAGCGGCCATGCCCCCGACAACCTCTAGGGCCATGAGTACGAAGAGGAAGAGTACCCAACAAGTGATGCACCCGGATGGACTCAACCTCCATCGTATGAGACGAAAGGTCCGTCTTGGCATGGGTGCATAGGTGCTAAATGGGAGAGACCCCTATGCACTTCAAGCTCTAGCAGCTTGCCTCTAACATCTATGAGAAGATGTCATTCCACTTTGGCTAGAAGTCATTGTGAATATAGCCAAGGAATGACGAACCTCTCTAGATGCATGGAGGAGCTTGAAGTAAGTACGTGTGACATCTACAACACTCTCCAAGGGCATGTCCAAGGTACCCAAGACTGGCAACAACACATGGACACTCAATTCATCAACCTCAACTCCACGCTACAACAACAACAAGCCGATCTCGCGGCATACTTCCGCCATCAAGGGTTCAACCCTAGACACGGAGGTGAGTGAAGAACAAGCTTGGGGGAGGACCCCAACTTGAGCTAAATTATATCAACCCCTCTGCATATTTATTTTCCGCTTACCCATCATCCACCTTGCATCTAAAAAAATAGAAAAATATAGGATAGGTTTTATTTCCAAATAAAATAAAAGATGTGTGGTAAGAATGACTTGGAATTCACATAGATTAAATGATGAATAGTTGCTCTGTTTTAATTTTCCTAAGTCCCTAGTTTACAACTTACTACTCTCCAACATATTGCTCTCATTGGCTAAAATTGCTTTTGCCTTGATTTGGAAATGGTGGGTAGCAAAAGCCATATGATTTATTACATTGATAGACCTTATGCATATGCTATTTGCTTTCACATTGAGCTTTGTCAAACTAGTATAGACCTATGTGGGATTTCTTTCATTACTTTTTGAATTCAAGACTTCACTTGCACATGTTATACTTCTACACTAGAAGTAAGTAAATTTCCATCATACCACCATTCCACAATAAAAAGAGAAACTCCGTATCATTCATGCTTAGTACTCTCCCCAAAATTCATTGCATAAAAAGGGAGTAGAAGACATGGCTACAAGAAAAAGAAATAAAAATGTATGCTTACATCATAAGCATGAGAAAAAAAAAGAGTAGCCATGTTGCATCCCTACAAAACAAGAGAGTCCATTCAAAAAGGAGTCATCTCAAAATATCCACATCCACTCCATTCCATCACACATGCACAACTCTTGAATCAAATTGTTTTGAAATTGATTTCTCCTAAGGCTTGCTCTTTTGACTTAGCAATATTATATGTTACAAATATGCCTACTATATTCCCTACCAAGCTCCACACACAAACCTTATGTAGAGGTAGGATGAATTTAGGCACAATGCCTTGGTGAGAACATATTTCCACTACTCAAAAAGGAGAGACTTGAGAGAATCAAATTGAGATACTTAAAATCTAAATTGAATTCTCCGGAATTCAAGTGGAACTTGATTTCTAGAGTATGTGTGCTCAATTTGTTGTTCTATCTTTCAACAACCCATGAATAGGAGATGGCATAAGCCCCATAATAAACTAAGATGGGTGAAGTACGGTGCCAATTTTTGCAATACTAGGTAGTGTATTTTTTTGTGCACATGGTACTTTTGAAAAATATAACATAGTAGCAACTCCTGATCATCAACCTAAAGTCTTGACTTTGCTCGAGACGAGCAAATAATAAGCTTGGGGGAGTTTGTTTACGTTGTTATACACCAATTTCACCTGTCAATATAACTCAAATATGTGAAGGAATTATCATTTCTTGCAGACATCACCTTTCTATTTAAGCTATTTCCACTTGTCCTTGGAGGAAGTAGTGAATGCAGGGATTCTACGTAGAAATAAAGTGAAACAAGGGGATGGATCCTATAAAATATCATTCCAGCCAATCAAGTGATTCCACGTGGGACCATATGGATCAAATGGCCCACAAAGAGAAGTATCCGAGGCCATCCAATGCAGTAGCACCAATATCAGTCAATAGGACCCACCTTTCAGTTGCCTAGAGGAAGCACAACACGAAAGGGGCCAAGACTAGGTCGGCCGACCCCCCTAGTCGGCCTACTAGGTCCTGACACCTTTCTCGGTCAAACTACACATGTAGGTTCCTCCGGGCTTGAAGAGGTCATGGGTGACTAATTCGCGTGCTTTTGGTGGAGGGAACTGACCCTTCTCCAAGCTATAAATAGGACCCCTCACCCTTCACTTCAACACAGTATTCATCCATTGTATCCACTACTCTCCATAGGTTTAGAGGAGTATAGACTGTAGAGAGGAGAGTCTCTAGTCCATAGTCCAAGTATGAGAGGAGTAGAAGGAGTCTCTTCCCAATTGGGAAAGGTATGTCTCCCATATTCCTATTTGTATTTGTGACATTATTCATAATAAAGATGATATCTTTAATATACTATTGTTCACACACTTGGATGAAGCATTTCTTGTTTGATTGTGGATTCCATGTATGTGGTAGGAGTAGTATTTATGATTGTGCTATACCATGTTCATTGCATTATCATAAACACTTCAAACCTCCACTATAGTCTAATTAGCTATGATATGACTATGTTAATGTGAATCACTTATGCCATGAATTAAAATTGATTCAATGATGATTTAGTTCATTGGCTTAGGATGGCTTGTGCCTAGGCTCTTAAGGTAATTACTTAATATTCTAGCATGGTGCTAGGATGGAGAGTAGCATTGAATGTCTCATAGACCCACAAATTGAAGAGGTAGGCAGTAGGTGGTGATAGCCCTATCTGTCCTTTGTAATCCTCTACGTTCGGTTATGCCATAGGCTCTTGACAGGAGTCGCCTAGTGTTGCTAGGGGTAAACCTGTGCCCAATGTGTTAATCCACTTAGCATGAGAATTCAAAATTGATATGATCATTAGTAACTAACTTAGGCTATGTATATGTACATTAGAAGCATAGGATGAGTCTCTACCTAACTCTTAGCCAAGTTCCTTTATTACATCATTTATCCCTTTATGATACAATGCTCTTGTGTGTGTCACACTACCTCTACTTATCATTTAACCCATCCTTGCTAGAACCCTACCTAGGCCAACCTAACTTTTCCACTTGATGAATTGCTTCCATCTAGCCTTCCTTTGAGAAAATATAAATGGCACCCTTTGGGAATACTCTTTAAAGGTGAAATGCTACATCGATAGTTTTCGTGCGCTTGCGGGCGTTCATTTAAGAATCGAAACCTACCAACAAGCTTTTTTGGCACCATTGCTAGGAATTAATTGTTAGTAGTGCATAGGAAAAATTAACAAGGGGTAGACGGTGACAGCCCTATCCGTCCTTTGTAATCCCCACACGTTCAGCTATGCTGGAGGCTCATGGGGGGGATCGTCCTGATGTTGTCAGGGGTAAACCCGTGCCCGATATGTTGGACCACTAAGCCCTAGTACTCATCGTTAGCATATTCATGTGTACACTAATAGGCTATGTATATGAATACTTAAATCACAGTAGGAGTAGCTTCATGCCTAACTTGGGTTCCACTAGGACTTTCTTACCCTTTAGAGTAGTTTGCTTAGGTGTATGTCACACTACTCCGTTACTTCATTTACCCATCCTATATATCGGATCCCTCACTAGAACACCCTATTCTCTCCTTGATCTTTCCGCTCTTCCCCTTTGCCTTCCTTTGGGATAAACAAATAAGATCCCTAGGGAATACTCTCGGGTGAAATGCTACAGCGATACTTTTTGTACGCTTGCAAAACTCATCTTGCTTTGGCTTAGGTTAGCCTAGTGCTACTGCAGAACTAGCCTTGCAGCTAGGATGAACTGTAGACATTAAGAAATACCAACAAGTATTTTTGGGGCCGTTGCTAGGTAAGGTATAGTAGATTTGCATGATCATGTGGTAGATATGATTCTAGTAGGTTTTTAGTAGAATAACCCTCCGTTTTTTTTTTCACATCCTTTGATGTGAAAACAAGGTAATGAATGACTAGTTTCTGTTTGCTGGCAAAATCCATAGAAGATCATGAGTCACTACTAAGAAGAGTCAACCTCGTATCGTTCCTCCTCAAGTGATCTTGTCAGCTAGGAAACCCATCATCTCCGCACCATCATGCTACAAGCCAATGGCGCAGAAGCCCCTTCGTGAGTTTTCGGCTACATCTACTTACAATGTGCTTACTGGGCCCATTGTCAACAAAGGAGAAGTGAACTTCAAAATCAATACTGGTCTAATCACTATGGTGCAGGCTAACTCCTTTTGTGGGAAAGCAAACGAGGATGCCAGTGCTCACCTGCAATAATTCGTTGAGATTTGTAGCACTTTCAAGATCAAGGATGTCACACCTGATGCCATCTGTCTCCGAATGTTTCCTTTCTCCCTCCTTAGGAGAGTGAAGAAGTGGTTATACACGAACTTAAGTGCTATAAACACTTGGAAAAAGTGTTCTACAACATTCCTTGCCAAGTTCTTCCTGTTGGACATGACCAATGTCCTACATGGAAAAATTTCAAGCTTCCAGCAAGAGCCTA
The DNA here is from genome assembly GCA_036927565.1 of Tuctoria greenei. Taxonomy (NCBI): domain Eukaryota; kingdom Viridiplantae; phylum Streptophyta; class Magnoliopsida; order Poales; family Poaceae; genus Tuctoria; species Tuctoria greenei. The sequence goes on along the minus strand of JAYESD010000010.1, from coordinate 9,534,880 downwards.
AGGTATCCATTCCCATTGCTTGGGAAAGGCTCCAGAAGTACATCCTGGCCTGTCCCCGCCATGGGATGGATGATTGGTTCATCATCTATAACTTCTACAACGTGCTGACTCCATCAGCTCGTGACCATGTCCATGTTGCTACTAGAAGAGCCTTGTTCTCGCATGTGGTGCCCAAACTTAAAGAATTGATTGAGATGATGGTTTTCAACATGGGTTGGAGAGATGAGCATCTCCAACCCCGACAGTGAGGCATGCACACCTTGAAAGAGGTGGACATGATCACTACCAAATTAGACCTCCTAATGAGGAAGTTGGACTGTCAAGCCAATGGCGAAGTATTTGGCACCATCCAAGCCTTAGACTCTCACGTGACCTGTGAAGTATGTGGCAACATGGGTCATACAGGAAGTGACTGCCCCAAGACCCCTGATGATGCCTTATACTTAGCCAACAACTGGGATTACAACAATGGCTATCGTCTAGGAGGTCAATGATGGGGCCAACCACACCCTTTCTTCCAAGGGGGCTACAACAACAACAATGGAAACAGAAACCAGCCACCGTTGAGAGAACTTTCTATTAGCCAAGTCAAGATCAATGATTCCCTATCCAAGAAGTTATCATCTAATGACAAGACCCTAGAAAGCATCTATGCCAAGGTGGAAGGCTTAGCTTCTGCCTTCAAGAAGTAGTTGAGCTTCAAAAAGATGTTGGAGACTCAATTAGCTCAACTGGCAATTGTTGTCCCTCCATTGGAGAATGGGAAGATTACGGGGCAACCCGAGGCTTCCCTAGAGAGTGCGAGTGTATTGGCTATGAGAGGTAGAAAGACCACTCGTGACCCACTGCGCCCCACTCAAGAGGAGACAACAGTTGATAAGAAGAAAGGAGAGGTTTCACCCAAGAAGGGAGAAAAGCTTAGTGAGAAAATGGCAAGGGAATTTGATGATACTACCTTCATGCCATTCCCTCAAAGAAATCGGAAGCCAACTGTAATGATCAATTCAATCGCTTTGTTAGGTCATCTAGAAGATCCACATCAATATGCCGTTGATAGATGCAATGCAAGTACCCACTTATGCTCACTATCTCAAGGACATATTGAACAACAAGCGACCATTGCCCACCGTAGAAATTGTCGAGCTCACTAAGGATTGCAGTGCTGCTATCCTTAACATGCTTCTTGAAAAGAATAAGGATCCAGAATGCCTACTTTATCCTGCTCCATTAGCACACAACACTTTGACAAGGCACTTTGTGACCTTGGTTCAAGTGTTAGTGTCATGCCAAAGGTAGTCTTTGACAAGCTAAACGTCACCACGCTGTCTCCAACACTGATGCAGCACCAACTAGCCGATTCATTTGTCTGCTATCCCATAGATATCGCCCAAGATGTTCTGATGAACAACTGGAACTGCTTCATACACGTAGACTTCGTGGTGCTCGATTTTGAGGCCGAGAAGCAAACTCCTCTCAATATTGGGCGCCCTTTCCTTAGCACCGCGGATGCTCGCATCGATGTGGGAGCCGGGGAAATCCGCTTCCATATCAAGGGCAAGGAGGATAAGTTTGACTTTCGGCCAAGGAAGGAACAATGCTCCATAATCAAAATCAAGTATGGCCCAAATGTCAAACACATAAAGAAAGTCGAAGTTACAACACCTCAAGTGGACACCCTCAGTGCATTCGTGAGGAGATTGATTTATTAGGAGACTCCATATTTTTGCCCATGCTGACATTTCGAAAAGATGGAGAAGTCAGGGCCATCCGAACAGCCCAAGTCCACTAAACCGCCAGATAAGGTGTGGCAGAAGAAGAATGGCGAGCCAACTGTGCTCACTTCTCCGGGATCGAAGGCTGAAAAATGAGCTTCAAGACAATGAAGTAAAATCCATCTCATCAGATTTTTGATGGGACCTCGCCAATAGGTTAATTTGATAGTTATCTCATTTTTTATTTTCCATCATCATTTGAATTTTTCAATTTGTATATTTGCATTTTCCACGGCATGTTTTCTTTTCCTTAGAGAGTTGAGAATTTTGTAGTCTCAACTTAGAATTTTTTTAGAAAATCAAAAAAATAAAAATATTGGATTTGGGGAAGTTTTATTTGAAAAACAACTTTTTGGAGCAATTTTGTGGTTGGTTCACCCAACAGCTTGAAATATAGCCGTTGGGGAGCCACATGCCAAAAGAGGGACCAGAGGGGACCCACCTATAGGTCGGCTAAGCTAGTCGGCTGACTAGGGAAGAGTGCCATGTTAGCTCTCTTTCCTCAAACGGCTATATTCTTGCCTCTTACAACCGTTGGGAGGGGGTGATACACTATTTATACATGTCCGGGTGAGTGTATTGCTTCACACTTCACCTCATTTTCACCTCCCCAACTCACTCTCATATTTTCTCAAGAATTGTTGTGCTCTTTGTTGCAACACTTCTCCCAATTTCCAGCCAAAAATATTTGCTTTCATCCCCATTTGTATTTTGCATTTGCATTTGCAAGTTGCTATCAAGTTTACAAAACAATTCGTCTGGGTTTCTATTCGGTTTTCGCTAACATAACACATTTCGAGTTTGTTTTGTTTGTTCTCAAGTTGTGCAGCCATGAAGAGCATGAAGAAGCTGTTTGGGAAAGGAAGGGACATTCATCAAGCTCAAGCCATGGGAGGAAAAAGCTCACACCTCTCCCACGAGCCTACACCAAGCCCATGGTGGAGAGGTGTGCAAGACGATGTCCCGATGGAAGAAGGTGAGGCCCCGCTCCACCTCCTCAACAACGATGACCTCGACTTGAGGCATGATGTTGAACGACAAGCCAACAACCTCCTCCAAGATCGTGAGTTCGCCCACATGAAGGCCTATGATCTAGCGCTACTCTCCAAAATAGGTATGGATTCCGAATTCTTTACCGTTTGGCATGCATTAGGATAGGATAATTTTGCTCAAGTAGATGAGGAAGGTTCACGCCTTCTCACTATTCAATTCCTATGCACCGTTAAAATAGGATTCAACAATGTTTCTTTTATTTTTTTGAAAAGAATATTTTATCCTATGGAAAAAATTTAGTGAACTCCTAGGCTTCCATTGACATTGTTTAATAGATTTTGACACTTTGCCTAAATTTAACAAACAAGTTTTTTGGCAATAGTTTACTAGTGAGGTAGCATGTAGGAACCCTAGGAATATCCACTTACAAAACCCCACTGTACATTTCATGCATAGATGGGTGGCTATGACTATGTTTCCTAGAGGGGATGTTAGGATTGTGCGTGATGATGAACTTAGGACCCTTTATGCCATGGTTAAAAAGATTAAAATTGCTCCTATTAAATCTATGATGTCACAATGGTTAGAAAACACTAAAATGGTGGGACCAATTGAATGTACTTCATTGAGTACCCACATTGCTATGAAAGTAGGCGCTTTAGAAAATGCTTCAATTGAATATATTTCAACAAGTTGCTACTTAATAGATAAGGACTATGTAGTGCAAGGACACACTTTTAAACATGATCAAGATGGAACTTTAGTGTTTTTCTATCTCATCTATATAAATGAAATTCAGTTACCTAACCCGGATTTTCATTTGTATAAATGTCAAACACTAACCATTGTTCTTCAACCTATTGAAGAAATTCATAGGAGTAATGTTTATGGCAGGGTGTAACACCCTCATTTCATGCATAATGCATTGCATGCATCCTCATACATGTTTAACATTAAGCAGCATAAAAAGAAACAAGATTAAAATGAATTTAGTTCTAATCAACAATTTAATTCTGTTAGGCCATGGACTTGTCCAGCCTCAACCCCGGACTAGTCCGTTGTTCCCCCCCTATTTCAGAAAATTCAAGTTTCTTCAAAACTCGGACTTGTCCGGCACAATGCACGAACTAGTCCGTTGTTGGTTCTGATGTTTCTCCGGACTTGTCCGATTTCGAGCAGACTAGTCTCATCCTGTCCAGTTTTCAGTCTGAAAGCCTTTTATTTTGCAACCCTTGACTTGTCCGGCCTTCCATACCGGACTTGTCCAAAAACCTCTCTGTTCCAAAACGGACTTGCCCGGTCCTTTTGCGGACTAGTCCCGCCTTCAGACTCCAACTCAGATTCTATTTTTCTTCCACGATTGGCTATTGGGTAATTACCTTAATTGGGCTCAAGAACTTCGTGCCCAACCTCATAGGAGCCCAAGTGAACCCCACCTCGGCCCCTACTCATCCTCCACTGAATTCTACATGGAATTCACCCCAAAACCCTACCTCTCTGCCCCTATATAAGCAACCCAATACCTCACACCTCTCCACACATTGGAAAACCCCCTTGCTGTCGTCTTTGATCGTGTGCCGCCATCAAGAGGAGCCTCAACAGCAAGGAGAAGGAGGAGGGTCAATAAAGCACGATCTTCATCAACTTATCAGCATCAACATTCTTAATCACCAAGTTGTTGTCAACATATCTCATCAAGCCCTAATCGTCAAGACTCAAGCTTTGCATCCAATTCTCAATCCTTGGATCTCTAAACACACGATACACACTCTACATTCACTTTCCCACGTCAATTTACCCCTTGATCACGCTGTCCAGAAAACCTTATTTTCGCAGTTCCTGGGCAGGGCTGACTAGTGCGGCCCTGGCGGACTAGTCCGGTGTTCTCATATGTTTTGTGTTGAATTAATTCCAATTTGACTCGAGTCAATTCAAAACTTGTTCAAACTTGTTAAAAACTATTATAACTGGATAGTAAACATTAATAGCAACTCATTAACAAGTTTTACCTCACAATTGCATTAATCATGCATGTCATGGCATATTGAGTAATATATGACCATTTATTGATTGTAATGGTTGTTTTGCATGTTTGTCTTGCGGGATAGAAGGCAACACTGTAGAGAGTGCTTTCAAGGACCTGCAGAACTAGAGTTTTGAAGCCTTCGATCCTAACCAAGCTCAAGAACAAGGCAAGTTCCCTTGATCATTTGGATCCAGGTTTTTTAATGTTTTGTTTGCAAAACTGCATGCTTGTCTTAAATTGATGGGAAACCCATGATAGGTGTTTAGTAGTTTTGTATAACCACCCTTGTCGCTTGAACACAATGTAGTGAGTCGGGAAGGTTATTTTACACTTTTGCCTCGCTTAACTCAATCGGGTTTGGAAAACAATCATATTGCTTAATTATGAATTATTGAACACTTTAATGATGAGAATTGTTAAAAATGACCCTTTAGCAACATGGTGCCTAGGGATCTAAGCAAGCTGGTTGTGTGGAATGGGTTGGACCGTTTTGGTGGTTTCACTTGCTTTAGATCTAATGACAGGTTTGTCGAGCGACAATCCAGGATTTACAGTGCCGCCACAAGGCCAAGTATGTGTGCGGCTTAGCTGACTAATTAGTGTATTTCTAGTACTATTTGGACCATTAAAGAAAGCTCGGGGAAGAGGTAGTCGGATGAGTTTGTAGTCATGACAGGACTACCCTGGGATCCGAATGGCTCAAGAGGGGGCCCTTGGTTGGATGTGCTCAGTTGGAGACATCACCACCGGTGAAACCTCAATGGGGTCTAAATATCCTAGTAATCACTTTGTAAAAGCTATTTCGTGATCTATTTGCCACAGACCTAAGGAAGTATGAGACGGCATAATTGAGATTCCTTAGTCATCGAAAGGGTATGAAATCACGAACTTGTGGGTAAAGTGGTTCAACCTCTACAGGGTGTGTTAAAAACTATCATGATAGTCGTGCTCCTGGTTATGAGCAACCTGGACCCTCACGTGATTAGATTTATGGACCTTTAACTTGGTTTAATAGCTGGTATTGAGTCGGGAGTTGGTATTGGTTAATTAATTAGTTTTGGAATATGGAATTTATGAAATTGATACAAATGAGCAGTTATGAATTAATTATGGATTATTATTGCTGGTATTGGTTACTTAAGTTGAAATTAATGTTATTTGGGTTATTTTGGGAAGGACCTCACCTAATGATGATATAATTGCATCTTCAACTGTTTTGAATGTACTTTTATGCATTTAGCCATTGTTTATTATCGATCCTTGTCTAAGCTACATGTCATACTTTCCCACACTTGCTGAGTACGACATGTGCTCACCCTTGCAATTCCCCCATAAAATTCAGACGCAGGCATCAATGAGGAGTACGAGGAGGTATTTGTGGAGTTCTAGGTGTGCGTGTTACTGTCAAGCTTGCTTGTGGAGTTGGAGTCTTTAGTGTTTGGTGTTTTCTACTGCAGTTGTTTAGAGCTTGCATTCGAGACAATTTGACTTGTAATAAGGTACTATTATTAGTATTATTATTCGAGACATGGTTTTATCTATTTATCGTTTGTGAATCACTTGTGTATGTGTGTTAAACATCCTGGGCACACATATGCAACACACTTGGTTCATTCTCGGAACCGGGTGTCACATAGGGTCACAAGGAGCCATTTACGTAGTGCAGCCATGGATATGCCACCGCTATCTACTACCGCCTATGAGTACCAAGAAGAAGTGGATCCGACGGGTGATGCACCCGATTGGACCCAACCTCAAACATGTGAGGATGGAGGATCATCGTGGGAAGAGTGGACTACTACCTGATATGGATTGGGGTCCAGTTCTTCATGTCGTAGGATCACAATGAGATAACTAGCTTCAAAGAAGCCAAGATAACTAGTGCAGTCTGACGGACAAAACTCAAAGTCACTATCGTCTTTAACCGGCAACCTGAATGGAGGATTCGCCCAACCACACTCTTAAAGAACCAACCAACACAACCTAGAATCAATGGACCAGGAGCACCAATCGGGAGCCGATGAAGTGGCCACTTCTGTAATCTCACGGGGAAATCACAAGAGCAAAGGGGTAGAGATCACTATCTGGAATTGTTAGCAGACAGCTAAACAAAGGGGTAATTTTCTTAATATTCAAGTCTGTCGGATCCATATAAATGCTACATATTTGTACTAGGAACAACCCTCCTAGTTTAGGTGTGAAAGGACCTTAGTGCTTGGGTTTAGATGAGTCAAAGCGCTTCCATGAAATGCATTCTCGAGGTGCCTCGCGCAGCCCTTCAGCTCTTGACCTTCTTGCATTAAAACAATTATTACTCTTGATTGGGAAGTCCAAATGACGCACCTTTGCTGCGTTGGAAACTATACTTGATATGCTTTCACACCATGTGCCATATGCAGAAAGGGTGTGCCAGGTTGGTACAGAATTGAAAATGAAGTTGGAGCTTCTGTAGTGAAAAGTTCAGACAGCCTGAACCATCTTGGTTCATTTCGGACAGCCCGAACTGTTTTGGTTCAGTTCGAACAGTGTAAACCATTATGCTTCTCTTTGGTTTTTGTCATGTGTAGGTAATCATCACCAAAGTAGAACTTTTAGGTAGTATAAAATTCTCAGTTATATGATTATTGAATTCGGCCAGGAGTGACATCACATGTGGTTGCAACTAGTTGGCACGACTTCTTGTCAGGGCCATGGTATGTATGACTTGGAGTATCTTGCATTTGGTTCATGGGTTGGATTATATGTATGGGTGGGACGTCCACATGATCCTTCCCCTCTTGAAAAGGAGTCGTCCTCGTCTCTATTTCTTCATTACCTAAGAGCGGAGATAAATCTGCAACATTGAATGTTGGGCTGACACCATAGTCTCCTGGAATGTCAATCTTGTAAGCGTTGTATTAATTTCTGTTAAAACATTGAATGGTCCATCTGCTCTTGGCATCAACTTGGACTTTCTCCTTTCAGGAAAATGCTCCTTGCATAGGTGAACCCAAACCATGTCACCGGGTAAAAATGTCATCTTCTTGCGATGTTTGTTGGCCTTCGCAGCAAAATAATGTGCCTTTTTCTCTAGCTTTTCTTTTGTCTTCTCATGTAACTTCGTGACATATTCAGCACGCTTGGAAGCATCCATGTTAGTTTGTACCTGCAAAGGTAATGACAACAAGTCGATCGGAGCAAGGGGTTTGAAGCCATATACTATTTCAAATGGACACTTATTATTGGTAGAGTGTACTGCCCTGTTATATCCAACCGATGTGCGGTAAACATTCTTCCCACACTCTTAAATTCTTCTTGAGAAGTGATCGCAACAATGTCGAAAGTGTTCTATTCATCACATCGGTTTGTCCATCTGTTTGAGGGTGGCATGTCTTCGAAAACAGCAGCTTTGTTCCAAGTTTTGTACACAATGTCTTCCAAAAGTAGCTCAAGAATTTTGTATCACAGTCTGAAACTATCATCTTAGGCATCCCATGTAATCTCACAGCTTCCTTGAAAAACAAAGAGGCTATGTATGAAGCATCATTGCTCTTATGACATGGTATAAAATGTGCCATTTTTGAGAATTCATTCAGAACCACAAAAATTGAATCCCTCCCTCTTTTTGTTCGAGGTAATCCTAAAACAAAGTCTATGCTAATGTCTTCCCAAGGGTTGCTAGCAATAGGCAAAGGTGTGTATAAACCATAGGGTTTTAGTTTGAACTTAGCTTTGTGGCATGTGACGCATCTTTGAACTAGTCTCTCCACATCTCTTCTCATCTTTGGCCAATAGAAGTGGTCGGACAGCATCATATCAGCTTTGTTTCTTCCAAAATGACCCATCAGACCACCATCATGTGCTTCCTGCAATAACAAAAGTCTAACAGAGGAATTTGGAATGCACAATTTGTTAGTTCTAAACAAAAGTCCATCATGTACATTATATTTTTTTCCCATCCTTTTCCATCAATACACTTTGCATATGGTTCTGAAAATTCACAATCGGAATGATACAAATCTTTTATACTGTCTAGTCCAGGCACCTCTACTTCAAGTTGATTCAACAGAATATGTTTTCGAGATAAAGCATCAGCAACGAGATTATCCTTACCTTTCTTGTACTTAATAACATAAGGAAAAGTTTCAATAAATTCAACCCATTTTGCATGGTGACGGTTCAGTTTAGCTTGACCTTTCAATTACTTCAAAGCTTCATGATCTGAGTGAATAGCAAACTCCTTTGGCCATAAATAATGCCGCCATGTCTCAAGTACTCTTACCAAGGCATATAACTCCTTGTCATACACGGAATAGTTCAGTTGTGTTCCTCCAATCTTTTCACTAAAATATGCAATAGGTCTTTCTTCTTGCATGAATACTCCTCCAACCCCAAGCCCATTTGCATCACATTCAACCTCAAAGGTTTTGGTGAAGTCCGACAATGCAAGCAAGGGGGCTTCAGTTAAACGTTTCTTTATTTCTTGAAAAGCATTCTCTTGTGGTTCACCCCACATAAACATAACTCCTTTCTTCGTCAACTCATTGAGTGGAGCAGCTATGGTGCTGAAATTCTTGACAAATCTTCGATAAAAACCAGCAAGTCCATGGAAGCTTCTTACTTGACATACATTCTCTGGAATTGGGCACTCCTTGATTTCCTTTACCTTTGATTCGTCAACTTGGATTCCTTGTCCTGAAACAACAAAACCAAGAAAAACAACTTGGCCTGCACAAACCTGCACTTCTCAATGTTAGCATACAATTTTTCCTTTCTAAGAATATCCGAAACTTGCTGAATGTGATCAAGATTTTCCTCCAATGTCTTGCTAAAAATCAGAATATCATCAAAGTATACAACAACAAATTTTCCAATAAATGATCTCAGCCCTGGGTTTAATCTCATGAAAGTACTAGGAGCATTAGTCAAAACGAAAGGCATAACTAACCATTCATACAATTCAAACTTTGTTTCAATGCAGTTTTCCATTCATCGCCAACTTTCATTCTTATTTTATGGTAACCACTTCACAAATCAATTTTAGTAAAAATCATTGAACCACTCAATTCATCAAGCATATCATCTAACCTAGGAATAGGATGACGATAGCGAACAGTTATGTTGTTAATTGCTCTACAATCTACGCACATCCTCTAAGATCCATCTTTCTTTGGCACCAAAATTACAAGAATAGCACAAGGACTTAAACTTTCACGCACATATCCTTTATCTAAAAGTGCTTGTACTTGCCTCTGTATTTCTTTGGTTTCTTCAGGGTTCTTGAGGTATGCTGGTCGGTTAGGAAGTGCAGCTACTGGAACAAGATCAATTTCATGCTTGATGCCTCACAAAGGAGGAAGTCCAGCTCGTGTTTCCTCCAGGATAACACCATTGTATTCCTACAAAATATGAGCAACAACACTAGGAACAGAGGTCAAATAATTATCTGAAAGCAAGGTGTCTTTGTACACAAGTACAACAAATACTTGGTTTGGGTTATCCCTCACATCTCCCATTTCAGATTTGGTGGCTATCATGACTAAGTTATGTCCCTGATTCTTGTTTTTCTCTCTCACATTTGGCTTGTGACTCTCACTCACGGCTTTGTGTAGGGCACTCATTTTCTTTTCCACTTTTTCTTTTTCACTCTCATCCTTCAATTTTGAGCTCTTTTCCAAATATTCAGCATGGATTTGTTGCGGTTCATTGGCTTCAGTATCAATTCCTTTTTTGTTTCCACTTGATTGTGTATTGATTTTAGCAACCACAATGTAGAGTTGAACGATCATATTGCCACGGTCTCCCTAACAACAGATGACACATTGTCATGGGAACAACATCACGCTCTAAAGAGTCAATATATTCACCAATCTTGAAAGGAATATTTACTCTATGACCAATTTTGATATGTCCAAAATCATTTAGCCATTGCACATGATAGGGTTGTGGATGTCGCAGCAATTTTAGCCCAAGCTTTTCAACCATTTCCTTACTTGCAAGGTTATGTCATCTCCCACCATCTATAATCACTTTGCAAATCTTCCCTTCAACCTTGGCTCTTGTTTGGAAAAGATTGTGCCGTTGTCCATTCTCATCTTCCTTCACTTGCACACTCAAAATTTGAGTCACAACAAGTGCAGCACCTTCTTCAAATTTACAATAGGTGTGAACCTTTTTCTCAGCATCCTCAAATTTTCCTTCATCATCAACTTATTTTTCTTCCTCACTAGCAGATTCATATTCTCCTTTGGCATTAACAATGATGGCATGATTATTCGGACACTCTTACAACGTGTCCATGACCTCCACACTTAAAGCCATTGATTCCACTACTCTTGGCATTAGATCCCACTGAGGTAGCTGCTGAATTTACGGGTTTGTTCAGTTCACTTCGAGCGGCAGAATTTTTACCACTAGAAGTGTCACGAGCAATCGAATTTAAACCTCCACTTGAGTTGTGGATAGTGCCTCGGCCAGCACTATTCCTTGCTGTATATTTGCTTGTACTTGATGTTCCATTTGCATTGAATGGTGTAGCTCTATTAATTTTAGTGTCTTGCTGCAATTGTCTTTCAGCTTTGTTTGCTTGATGCACTAAATCAATAAGACAGCAGTAGCTGAAACTCCACAATGCGCTGAATATTGCGGTGTAAACCGGACATAAAATGTGCTATTGATTGATCTTCATATTCATTTACATTGGCCCTGATCATTGCCTTCTCCATCTCTTTGTAGTACTCATCTACAGAAAGATTTCCTTGCTTCAAATTCTGCAGCCTTTCAAAAAGTTTTCGATGATAATGCTTGGGGACTAATCTAGCACTCATTTCCCTCTTCATTTCAGCCCATGATCGAACAGCACCTTGTCCAACAGCTTGTGCATCATTATGCATTTGCTCCCACCAAATTAGAGCATAGTCATCAAATTCAAGGGCTGCCATTGCCATCTTCCTTTTTTAGAACAATTATGCAAATGAAAGATCTTATCAACCTTTAATTCCCATGTCAGATAAGCTGCAGGATTAGACCCACCATCAAATTTAGGCATTGTAAATTTAAGTTTGCCAAACCTCTCCTCATTTTCTCGGTTACGTGCATGACGACCTAGACACCAATGGCCTTCATCCTGAAGCTGTTCAAAATCATCTCTTTCATACCCATCATCAAAATCAGTGTGTTCACTTCTTCTATCTTCATAATCTCTTCCTCTGCCAGGACCAGCACCATGGCCTCCATTCCCAAGAGCTTGCACCACAGGTCATCTAACATGAGCAGCAGCTTGTCTTTGTAGTTGCAAGTTGGGCAGTGTTGATGGCTGTTATATACCAATTTTACCTGTCAATATAACTCAACTATGAGAAGGAAATATAATTTCTTGCACACATAACCTTTCTATTTAACCTATTTCCACTTGTACTTAGAGAAATTGGTGCATGCAGGCTTTTTACACAGAATTGAAGTGAAACAAGGGGATGGATCCTAAAAAATATCATGTCAGCCAATGAAGTGTCGACACGTGGCACCATGTGCATCAAATGGCCAACAAACAGAAGTATCCAAGGCCATCCAACAGTGTAGCACCCATATCATGAATGGGACTCACCTGTCAGTCACCTGGAGGAAGAATTGGCCATTTGGAGCCAGGACCAGGTCGGCCGACCCCCCTAGTCGACCGACGAGGTCCTGGCGCCAAATGCGGACAAACGCCACGTGTTGGCTCCTCCCGGCTTGAAGAGGTCGTGGGTGACTGATTCGCACGCTTTTGGTGGTGGGAACCAACCCTTCTCCAAGCTATACATAGGACCCCTCACTTCAACACACACCACTTGAGCATCATTCTATTGTATACACTAGTTCTCCTAGTTCCTTAGTGGAGGTTAGGCTGTAGAGAGGAGCCTTCTAGTCCTAAGTCCAAATTGTGAAAGGTATGGCTCATGTATCTTTTCTTATATTTGTGACCTTATGCATAATAAAGATATTATCTTTAGTCTTCTTTTATTCATATACTTGGATGAAGCGTTTCTTGTTTGATTGTGGATTCCATGTATGTGGTAGGAATAGTCTTTATGATCATGCCTTAACATTATACTATCATCATAAACACTACAAAACCCCCACTATAGTCTAAGTAGTTATGATATGATCATGTTAATATTGATAACTTATGCTATGTCTCAACATTGGTTCAACGATGATTTAGTTCTTTGCCTTAGGATGGCTTATGTCGCGGCTCTTAAGGTATTTACTTAATATGCTAGCAAGGCCCTCTGGAAGCACATATGACAATAGTTCAAGCATCAACTCACACGCTTTTTTGCTCAAACCAGTTAAACACTTTATCTGGTACAACCTGACAATGAAGGATAATTGGGTCACCTTCTCACAACCTAGATACGAGTCCTTTTTGGCATCATTTAATAAGTCATAGAATGCCTTTGCACACCCAGTTAGCTCCTGCTAGTTTATAGCATTTTCTGGATCATCAACATCTGCTGAAGTACCACCCTGATTAGTGCCTCTAAGTAGACTGGATAACATATTTTCCACAGCAGCATCATCAGAAATTATCTCCTCATTATTTGTTGATTGCTCAGCAATATTTTTCTCAACTCGTTTTTTCTGCATGGTGTACCCAACAAGTATAATCAAATGACATCCCATTATGAAGCAACTGAAGATGAACTTCCTTGCGTGTCCCGTGGCCAATATTATGACATTTCATGCAAAGACAAGGCTTAGTTTCTTCTTCACGAGTGCCCTGGAATGCTAAATTTAAAAATGACTTCATTCCATCCTGCCACTCCTTCGTACGCCTGTCGTTTCATGTCTTATCTTCTGACATCGCTTCCTACAATTCAATCAATGTATCCGTAAGAGGATAGAACTACAATAACATTATGTGAGCAATTGTACCTAGCGTTGTTGCTCCTCCACGTGTGCCAGCCGGCGGATGCTCCTCCACGCCGGTGGATGGCGGATGCTCTTCCAAGAGTGCGGCGGCCGGCGGATGCTCCTCCAAGAGCGTGGCGGCCGGCGGATTCTTCTCTAAGAGCGTGGCGGCCGGCGGATGCTCCTCCAGGCGCGTTTCGTGCAATCAGGAGAGGGGCCATTGTGGATCGAAGGGTCCAGCGGGGAGGCAGCCAGGTTAAAGCATACGTCAAGCTATCAGAGTAGGCCCAACACTGCGCTGGGCCGCTTGTTATTCGTGGGCAGAAACTGCGCCGATTCTATTCCTGGGACAAAACTACGTTGGGACGCTTGGTGTTCGTCCCCATGACGCGTGAGCCCATCAACGGGTGCGCATTTGGCTTTGGAAATTTGTTATCTAAATAATTTAATGTAGCAATGGGAGCGGTATTCCGATCAAAATAAAGCATATGCGACTGTTCCAGTCCTTGCAATAATAACATCACGACTGTTCAGATTTTGGCAAGAAAACAACATGACAAAACGTGAAGAGAAAAAACATCAAAAAAACAAGAACAAAAGCACAACATAACGACTTGGATTAATTTGCGTCAATCGACTTCCTGTTTTACAGTTTCGTTCTCCAGGCTATTTCCTGTTTTATAGTTAGGTACCATTGGATGTCTCGTATACCCACGGATTGAAGAGGTAGGCAGTAGGTGGTAATAGCCCTATCTGTCCTTTGTAATCCTCCACGTTCGGCTATGCCACAGGCTCTTGGCGGGAGTCGTCCTAGTATTGCTAGGGGTAAACCCGTGCCCAATGTGTTGAACAACTTAGCATAAGGATTCACCATTGACATGCTCATTAGTATCTAACCTAGGCTATATATATGTATATTAGAAGCATTGTAGGAGTAACTCCCCAACTCTTAGTTTAATCTCCACTAGGACCCATTTACCCTTTAGAATACATTGCTTAGGTGTGTGTCACACTACCCATATATTATCAACGTACCCTTGTTTTGGTAATTGATTAGTATCCCATAGCTTGATCATAAGAGTAGTGTTTCCTTTACTCCATTGCCTTCTTTTGGGATAAATACAATACCCTTGATAATACTCTTGGGTGAAATGCTACACGACATTTTTCATGCGCTTGCGGACCTCATCTCTTTTGAGAGATGATCTGTGACGTTAGTAGCCATCAACAAGCATTTCTGGCGCCGTTGCTGGGGAAAGCAAAGGAAGTGAAGGATAGCTATCCCTTGTGATTAAGCTATAGGTACTAATAGTTATTAGACAGGACTACCGTTGTTTGTTTTCTCCTTTTATGATGAAAACAGAGTAGTGTTGGCTAACCAATTTCATGGGATGGCCAACGAGGAAGCTAGTGCTCAACTCCAAGATGATTGAAGGCGTACCTCAACAAATGTCCACTAGGCAACATCATTGCCTTTCTCGAAAGAATTTCAGCTTCCATTAGGAGCCAAAGTCATCCATCTCCAATCTTGGAGGAGGCTCCAAGAGTTCTTCTTGGTTTGCCTCCACCATAGGGTGGATAGTTGGATCCTCATCCAACATTCATGTCATGGGTTGGTGCATCAATCCATGACCACATTTGTGCTGGAGTTGAAGGAGTCATATTCTCATTCATCATGGATGGGAATATGGTCTCTACTCAAGGGGTGGATTGAAGAGTGCTCTAGTTCCTTTAGCTCGGCATGCACAACACTTAACAAAGTGGACATGCTAGCTAAGGAACTACACCTCCCATTGAAGTATCATGAAGATCAAGCCAATGGAGAAGTGTTTGGATGATCCAATCCATGAATATTCACATGATTTGTGAGAACTCATGTCATCATGGGCCATTTGGAGAATCATTTCCCTAAAGACCCATGAGGATTCTTCCCCTCAAACAACAACTCCAATGGTTATCATTCACAAGGAGGTCAAGGGTGGAATCAACATCACTCTTGTAATCAAGGAGGCTATGAGGATTTCAAGGTATTTAAGTTCAACTAGCCTACCTTGAAGTATCTTGTCCATGGCCAAGCAAGAAATCAAGAGAACATTTACATGAAGCTCTTGGCCAAGGACAAGAAACTTAAAGAGCATTCAAGATCCAATATATCCCACAATCACTTGTTGGGGTTCCTACCCTTCGACCAAGCCCATGCAACCTAGGGCAAGTGACATTGTGGATGAAGTGTTTCTTGTTTGATTGTGAAGTCCACATGTCATCATGCCCAAGGAAGCTTTTGATCTATGATCAAAGTACGGGTTGACCTTAAAGAATATCAAGAAGGTCGAAGTGGCACCCCAAAAAGAAGGACAAGCCTCACCATGCTCATAATGAATATCTTCAAGAGGGAGAAGCCGTCACTACATCAACAAGCTTTCATCAAGATGACGGAGAGGCTAGGCCATCATGTGGTCCACATGTCCAACTGACATGCCAAAGGAGACTTGACATGTCAATCAAGAGAAGTTGTTCACATCTTCAACTCCGGGGTTGGACAACAAATTATCACACTAAAATGGACGGGGGTAAGTCCCACTCATCGGACTTCAAAAATTCGGTGAGTCCTCGCCAATAGGTTAATTGGTAGTTAGCTCATATTTAATTTCCCAAATGCATATTTGAATTTCCATCAAATCTTGCATTTGCATTTAGCATGTTTGAATTTTCACACTTGCATATTGGAAAGTAAAATTTTCAACAACATAAAACTAAAATTTTGAATCAGGAAATAAATTTATTTGGATATGAACCGTGGGCGTAACCACTTGAATTCATCTTCCTAATTCAAACAAAAAATATTTCCTTTAATAATTCAATGCATTTGCAGGTTCTTTCAAGTTGGTCAAAACAATTTGGCAAAGGGTACAACATGCCTTTGGGCTAACGTAACCCTTTTCCAAGTTGTTTTGTTTGTTCTTGATTTTAGTGCAGCCAGGCCAAAATTTGTAAAGAGGTTGAAAGGACCCATCAATCGCATATCTCCCCATCATATCATTTTGAGTTCATATTGGAGGAATGCTCAAGATGGTGGTGCACTGTGGAACAAGATGAAACCCATTCAACTCCAACACCAATTTGGCATTGATAAAGACTACACCAAAATTCATGGTCATGAAATTCTCACACCACGATCTTCAACCCGGACTGCTCTTCAATTGAGGTACAAGTTTAAAATTTTCTTTCATTTGAATTGCATTAGGATTGAATGATTTTTGCTTACATTGGTAAGGAAGGCTTACACCTTCTCATCATTCAATTCTTATGCATCCTCACGAGAGTAAGTGTTGGCATTGCTCTTTTGTTTCTTCAAAAGTAATGTCACCTTACTTAGGAATAAATTTAAACAAGTACCTGGAATTTTATAAGCATTGCTAAAATTGACTTAGACATTTTCTACCTAGGTAATGTTTATGGAATGACTTAATGGTTAAATTAGTATGTAGCAACCTAGGAATAGTGATGTCCATAATTTTGATTTGAAACTCATTCATGCATGGATCACTAAATTTCAAATTCCTAGGCAAGAAATTTAAAATGTTCAGGATAATAAAATTGAGAATCTTGTTTGTCATGATCCAAATGATGACATTTGCTCTTGTGTAAAAACTATGACAGTTAGAAAATTTAAAAGGTGAAGGGATCCATATAGTGTATTTAACACTTGCATTGTTATTAGTAGGAGCTTTAGTATGCAAATTGATTTATCCATAAAGCCCCACTCCTATCAATGATTCATACATTGTTCATGGATACATTAGAAATTGGACATAATACATCTTTGGTCTTGTTCTTTCCCGTGCGTACAAATGAAGATTCGGTTATCTAACCCGAAAATTCATTTGTACAAGTATCGGGAGCTAACCATCTCTCTCTATCATAGAGAGGAAGTGGCAAGAGTAAAATAACTATGCAGGCATTCAAAGATCTGATTGTTGGAAACCCCAAGAGGATTCCATTTCAATATCTCTTGGTCAAGGAGTAAATTAGGATGGTTGCTACCTATCAAAAATTAAGCCCGAAGGTCAACCATAAATATAAGAGGCCGGAGATTTAACATGGAAACCCTCCATGAGCAACCAATGGGCTGCTACGAATATGTGAGAGCATTTTGCTCTCAACTATTTTAAGCACTCATTCAAGCTCAAGGGGATTGCCACCATCATTGGGTGTAAGTTATTCCTTTGTGGCTAAAAGGTATGATGCACCTTAACCAAGGAATGACAAGATCACATCCAATGTATAATGGGTGCAAGTTGTTCCTATATGGCTAAAAGGTATTTTATACCTTAGCCAAGGAACAATGGATCACACCCAACCCATGTTGAGTGCACGTCATCCCTTTGTAGTTATAAGTATGTTGTACCTTAGCCAAGGAATAACAGGATCATACTCGACACATGTTGGGTACATGTCACTCCTTTGTGGCTAAAGGTTGTCATTACCTTGGCCAAGGAATGACGGATCACACCCAATGCATGAGGGGTACAAGTTAATCCTTTATGGCCAGAATGTATGATACACCTTTATCAAAGAATGACGGAACATACTCAATGCATGTTGAGTGCACGTCATGCCTTTGTGCTAAGGGTTATCACTACATTAGCCATGGAATAACAAGGTACATCCAAACTATGGAAACCTTGAAGTGTGGATGAGCAACATCAACAACACTCTCCTTGACCACACTCATGAAACCCATGGAAGGCAATCCAACATTGACACTCAACCCTCCAATGTCAAGGACATGCTGCAACAAGGTTAGGCCAACCTCATGGCCCACATCCATCGTTAGGGTTTTATCCCCTAGTGTGGACCTTGAACAAGAACAAGCTTGGGGGAGGACCCCCACTTGAGGTAAATTGTATCACACCCCTTGCATATTTATTTTCCATTCACCCATCATCCATCTTGCAGATAAAAAAAATTCAAAATAAGTAGAGTAGATTTTATTTATAAATAAAATAAAAGATATGCGGTAAGGATGATTTAGAATTCATATAGATGAAATGATGAATAGTTTCTTTGTTTTATTTTCCTAAGTCCCTAGTTTACAACTTACTACTCTCCAAAATATTGCTTTCATTGGCTAGAATTACTTTTGCCTTGATTTAGAAATTGTAGCTAGCAGAAGCTTAATCCAATTATAAGTTGTTGTAAGGTATGATATAGTGACAGGGCTGCTATTCCTAGTTTGAAAGTGAAGCCTAGATTTCCGGAGAAATTCTAAAAAGATTTAAGTTACTCTCATTTGATTGGAAATATCTACCAAAGCCATGTGATACATTACATTAGTAGACCTTATGCATATGCTATTTGTCTTCACATTGAGCTTTGTCAAACTAGTATAGACCTATGTGAGATTTCATTCATTACTTTTTGAATTCAAGACTTCACTTGCACATGTTATACTTCTACACTAGAAGTAAGCAAAATCCCATCATACCATCATTCCACAATAAAATGTTTAGTACTCTCTCCAAGTTTGTTGCATAAAAAGGGAGTAGAAGACTTGGCTACAAAAAAAATGCATGCTTACATCAAAAGCACGAGAAAAAAAAAAGAGAGAGAAAAGAAGTCATGTTTTATCCCTGCAAAATAAGAGAGTTCACTCAAAAAGGAGTCATCTCAATATCCACATCCACCTCCATTCCATCACACATGCACAAGTCTTGAATCAAATAGTTTTGAATTGATTTCTCCTAAGGCTTGCTTCTTTGACTTGGCAATATTATGTGTTGAAAATATGCCTACTATATTCCCTACCAAGCTCCACATACAAGCCTTATTTAGTGGTTGGATATTAGTGAAGCAAGAAGAACAAGGATATGTGGAATAGGAAATTTTGGTAATTTTCTCACAACCTCCCCTCTCTTACCAACCAAAGCTCTTATGACCTCTCTGCAGATTACAAATGTATTGTGTATGGTGGCAAAAGAGAAATAATGGTTAAGCGAATACAAAACCGGTGTGTTCAGTTAAGAGGTGGATTATTGGTGGAGCTTGGTAGGGAGTGATGCACAAGGAAAAACAATTCGAGTTCTATTTATTATAAAGTTAAGTAGCAATCCAACCAGAAGATCGATGCGTAGCGCTGATCACAATATGTGAAAGATGCAATTAGATCATCACACATGCAAAGATGTCAAACGGATTGCACAAGTTGTTGCAAGAGCCCATCAACTTTAGAGATTCTTTCTCCCTTTTTTTAACCTTTTTTTGTTTGTCTTTTTTTGCTTTCTCTTTTCTTTGTTGAACAAGGACATGTAGATAAGAACGATGGTATGATCAGCTGCTAAACAAAGACTCTTATGGACTAAAACTTAACAAAACTCACTAGAAAAATAGATTGAAACAAAGGTCTATGGAAAATATAATTATGGCTTTTAGTGGATAGGATAATACGAAAATATGTACCTAGGGGTAAAGGATCCTACTGTGTCAATCTCTCTGATACCAAATGATATGGATTGGGGTCCCGATCTTCACGTCGTAGGATCACAGGCGATAACTAGCTTCAAAGAAGCCAAGATAACTAGTGCAACCTGACGAATAAAACTCGAAGCCAACCATCGTCTTTAACCGGAAACCTGAATCGAGGATTCACCCAACCACACTCTCAAAGAACCAACTAACACAACCTGGAATCAATGGACCAAGAGCACCAATTGGGAGCCGATGAAGCGGCCGCTTCTGTAACTCCACGAAGAAATCACAAGAGCAAAGGGGTAGAGATCACTCTATGGAATTGTTAGCAAACAGCTAAACAAAGGGTAATTTTCTTAATATTCAAGTCTACCAAATCCATAGAAATGCTTCATATTGATGCTAGGAACAACCCTCCTAGTTTAATTGTGAAAGGACCCTTGGTGCATGGGTTTAGATGAGCAAAAGAGGTTACATAAAATGCATTCTCGAGGTGCCTTGCGCAGCCCTTAAACTCTTGACCTGCTTGCAATTAAATAATCATTACTCTTGACTGAGAAGTCCAAATGATGCACCGTTTGTTGCTTTAGAAACTAGACTTGATATGATTTCACACCATGTGCCATATGCAGCAAGGGACGTGCCAGGTTGGTACAGGATTGAAAATTAATTTTGCGCTTCTGCAGTGGAAAGTTTGGACAATGCGAACAAGTTCGGACAGCCCGAACCGTCTTGGTTCAGTTCGGACAGCCCGAACCATTTTGGTTCAGTTCGGACAGTGTGAACCGTTGTGTTTCTCTCTGGTTCTTGTCGTGTGTACCTAATCATCACCAAAGTAGAACTTTTAGGTAGTATAAAATTCTCAGATACATGATTATCGAATTCGGCCAGGAGTGACGTCTCCTGTGGTTGCAACTTTTTGGAACGACTTCTTGTCAAAGGGCCATGGTATGTATGACTTGAAGGCCCCCTTTGGCACAGCTCCCAGCTTCTGATTCTCAGCAAGAATCTGGGGAGCTATGCCAAATGGGTGTTTTTGACACCTGGAAATCCCATAGAATTACCCGCAATGCCACTAGACAAAACCCCCCTACGAAGGGAATAGACGGCCCCATTCCGCTCGGCCCTTCCCCGCTCAGCCCTTTCTCCCTCTGTCGCCCCAATGGCGATTCCAGTGGCGGCATAGGGTTTGCACCCTTCTCTTCCAGATTTCGTGGCCCTCGCGCACCCCCACGCGATTTCCTCTGTTGCCGTCCTCCTCCTGTCGCACGCCGGCCATCCTCCGCCATGTCGCCCGTCGGGCAGCCTCTGCCCATTGTCCGCAGGCCGTCCTCCGTGCGCTGCCCGGTGGCCCTACTCTGACAGTCGCACGTAGGCCTTCGTCCGAAGGCACGCACCGGCCATCTATCATCCCTCGAGTCGCGCGTCACCTGTCGGCCTTCGGTCGTCCTCCCCCAAGGTTTTGACGTAATTTCTCTCTGTACAGTTCACTTCCGTTTGTGATTTGTTATTGATGCATTGACATTTTGATCTCAGATTTGATCCACTGTTTCGCCGCAGGCACATGAAGTCCTCGGCCTCATCCATCACCGGTTCCTCTACTTTATTTATGTTGTGTGCACTGGTTCTGCATTATAAATTTCAACTGATTATTGAAGGTATTCTGTCATGAATTGTTCTCAGTACATGTTAGAAAGATGGATGAATCAATTATTGTGAAAGTGCTTGAACTTGCTGTAACTTTGAAATTGCTTGAAAGTTCATCTCTGCTTGTAGCTGTGATAGTGCTTGAAATTTTACAGTTATCTCTGCTTGTATTGAACTGTACATGTTATAAAAGATGGAACAATCAATTATTATCTGTTTTGTGTACATTCTGTTATGTTATACCTTGTGTACAGGCTGTTTTGACTGCCAATTTCTGTGAACTGCAAGATGGCTGATAAAGGTGATAGTGCTGATTGGAATGAGGAGAACACTAGGAAAGTTTGCGAATTGTTTGCTGAGCAAGTCATATCACAAAATTGTTCTGGCACTCACTTGAACAGGACTGGTTATCAAAACGTGATAGACAAATTTAAAGAAAGCACAGGGTTGACAAAAATGCAATTCAAGAATAAGTGGGATAAGTTGAGAAAAGATTATAGTTATTGGAGAAGGTTGGAGAAAGAAACTGGTATAGGGTGGGATCATGTAAAGAATACATACCAAACATCAAATGATTGGTGGAAGAAGGCAAACAATGTAACTAATATATATGTTTCATGTTTATGTTGTTTATGTCATATGAACTTGTGTTATATGTCTAACCTTTTATTTTTTTTTTCTTATGTGATACAGCAATACAAAGGCATTGCTAAGTTTAAAGATAGACCTCTTGCCCATGAAGAACAATTGACTATTATGTTTGAGGATATTAGGAACACTAGAGATGACCATTGGGCACATTCAAGTGGTGTTGCACCTCAATCATTAGATGCTGAAATTGCAAATGATGATGATAGCCAGGATGAAGATTATGTAGCTAGTGATGATTGTGCTGAGATCACACCTTCCGTTGTCAAAGCGAAGCGGCCTGCTCGTGTTACCCAGAAGGACAAGGGTAAGAAACCGAAGACCTTAGAGGGCGTTGGCTGCAAGATCAAATGAGCAAACTTGTGTCATTGAGTGAGAAAAGCACAGTGTCCCGTGAATATTTGGCAAAGAAGGAGGATACTTCAGGATGTTCAATCAAGGATTGCATGACATAAGTGAAAGAGTGTGGTGCTCTTCCAGGAACAAAAGGCACTTAATGGCATGCAATTTATTTGTCAAGAGGGCTGAGAGGGAAATTTTTATGACATTAGCGATGTCAGAAGAAAGATTTCAGTTCCTCAAAATGAAGTATGAATGGATGACAAGAAATGATGTGTCGAAGTAGTGTGTGACACCTGCATGTGGCATGGTGTTTTGTATTTTTTTTATATTATGTACGCTTTTCATGACCATTTTATGTACTTTTGGTGTCAACCATTTTTTTTTGTACTTTTGGTTTCAACCATGTTATAGTTGTGTACTTTTGGTGTGAATCATATTATTGTTTTGTACTCCTGATGTGAATCATATTACTGTTTTGTACTTTTTGGTGTTATGTGCATTTGGTGTTACCTATGTTATTGTTATGTACTTTTTCATTGAACCGTTTATGTTGATGTCTTTTTATTTTCTAATGTACAGATGTCATCTTCTGAAAGTGATGGAGATGAGATTGATATGGCTAAAAATAACTCAGATGTTGATTTCAGAGTAATGCAGATAATAGAAGAGAACCAAATTAATACTTCTATGTTGTATCTTTTATGGCATGCTATTATGCAACATATGTTGATAAGAATGAGCCAAGGACTACATCATTTTTCGGGTTTGGCTTGGGTAATGGAAGCATTGAACACTCCAGGTGAGTCATACGATATTTTCAGGATGGATCCAACATTATTTTA
This sequence comes from Tuctoria greenei, assembly GCA_036927565.1. Classification (NCBI taxonomy): domain Eukaryota; kingdom Viridiplantae; phylum Streptophyta; class Magnoliopsida; order Poales; family Poaceae; genus Tuctoria; species Tuctoria greenei. The sequence goes on along the minus strand of JAYESD010000010.1, from coordinate 9,511,274 downwards.
CAAATTGCATGATCAATTGGTGAATTAATATGGCCTCACTTCAACCATTCACATGAGTTATATGAAATCACTTGGATTATTTCTTGTGATATGCAGTCATGGTTGGTCCAAATCTGCTGTTATGAAAGATTTTAAACATTCTAGTGAGACGTCTGAAAATGTGTGGTCGCAATGTCTTCAAAATACATACGGCTAAAGGATCCTAATTTCCACACCGTGCATAGTAGATTTACAAATTATCAAAGGATGTGGCCTCACTTTAAGGATTGCATTGGTGTCATAGATGGGACTCATCTTAATGCAACTCCGCCAAAGGATGAGTACATTAGATACATTGAAAGAACTGGTAAAACTACTCAAAAAATTTTATGGCAATTGTTGATTTTGATATGCGCTTCATATATGCATCTAATGGACAACCTAGATCCATGCATGACACAGCTGTATTATATCATGCAATTGAAGATGATGAAGATATCTTTCCACATCCTCCACTCGGTATGTTTTGATATTGTGTACTTTGTTATAAAGAATAACTTGTTATTGGATTAATAGTTGACTTTCTTGACATGTTACAGGAAAATATTATCTTGTCGATGCTAGATATCCAAATAGAGATGGTTACTTAGCCCCATATAAAGGTCAAAGATACCATGTTCCAGGTTGGAGAAGTGGTCATACACCTCATGGTCAGCAAGAAAAATTTAACTATTTGCATGTCAGTCTACGAAATATTATTGAGCACACTTTTGGTATATTGAAGATGAAATGGAGAATTCGACTCAAAATGCCAACCTATCCAATGGACAAGCAAAAAATGATTGTTGCAGCTACAATGTACCTACACAGCTTCATCCGTGAAAACAAGCATTTGATGAAGACTTTTAGAGATGTGATCGAGATCCCGAATATGTTCCTATTATTCTACAAGATATAGACGACATGTCTCTCAAAATGCATCAGACACAACCACCACAGCATCTAGTACTCAGAATATGGATAGGTTCCGTGATGATCTAGCGAGTGCAATTTCACATTAAAGTTCATAATACAGTTCAATGTGTCTTTTGTAATTTATAATTACGTTATGTTTTGCAACGTCTTGTATCAGTGAACTATTTTTCGTGTCATGTTATATCCATTTAGACCTTTTCATTTTATTTGTTGCTACAAATAGTATTTTAACACTATTACAAATAATAGTATTGATACAATGTTACAAAAATAAAATATTGATACATTAGAACATGCGATAAATATGTCTCAGTATGTACATAAATTTTGTAATATCTTTGTATATGTGTTTTTTCAAAACAAATAAGGATGGGGGCATTATATTCATTGCATACAAATACTTTTCTTACAAGAATCAAGAAACAACTTTCCTGCCAAACGATTTTGTACAATAGATTCCGATTTACCTGAAGAATCCGGAGAATCAGCTTCCCAGTGAATCAGAATGAATCAGGAGAATGAGAAGCTAGGAGCTGTGCCAAGGGGGCCAAAGTATCTTGCATTTGGTTCATGGGTTGGATTATATGTATGGGTGGGACATCCGCATCACTAACAGAGGTAGATGGGACCCTTATAGTTCCAACTGAAGCTCTAGTAGCTTGCCTCCTCCACCGATGGGTACACGTCGTTCCATTCCAGTGCAAGGTTCTTATGACCTTGTCCAAGGAATGGCGGAACTCACTCAATGGATGGGAGACCTTGAAGTGAGGACCGACGACGTCCTCAACATACTTCAAGACCACATCCAAGGTACTCATGACTGGCAGCAACAAATCAACACGCAGTTCAACAACGTCAACACCACGCTACAACAATAACATGCCAACCTCATGGCCTACTTCTGTCATCAAGGGTTCAACCCTTATGACGGGGATTGAGAAGAACAAGCTTTGGGGGGGGGGGACCCCACTTGAGGTAACTTGTATCACACCGCATTTGCATTATTTTATTTTATTTTTTTCTTTCTATTGCATTTGCATCTAAAAAAATAAAAAAAATAATGTAGTATAGGTTAGGATAATTAAATAAAAGATGTGCAGTAAGAATATTTTATTTCGAAATAAGTTAAAATGATGAATAGTTGCTCGGTTTTATTTTTTGTAGTCCCTTGCATACAACTTAGTATTATCCAAGTATTATGTTTATTGGCTTAGAATATCCTTGCCTTAAACTTGGAATTTGTGGGTAGCAAAAGCTAAGTCCAATTCTAGGTTGTTGTGGGATATGATATAGTGATAAGAGCTGCAAATATCCTAGTTGAAAGTGAAACTTGATTTCTCGGAGAAAATTTAAAATGGGAGTTCCTCATTTTATAGAAATTCCTACCAAAGCCATATGATGATTTGAATTTGAGAAACCCTATGCATATGCTATTTGCCTTCACAATGAGCCTAGTCAAACTAGTATAGACCTACGTGAAAATCTTTTCATGCTTTTTAAGATCAATATTGCACGGGCACGTGCTAAACTTCTATACTAGAAGTTAGCAAAGTTCTATCATACCATCCCACCATAAAAAGATACTCCATAATTTACATGCATAACCCTCTCTTAAAAATAGATGAAAAGAAAAGAGGAGTAGAAGAGATGGCTAGAAGAAAAGGCAAATGCATGCTCATGTACAAGAGCATGAGAAAAAAAAAAGAGAAGAATAAGTAGCCATGTTTCATCCTCAGAAAAAAAAAGAGTGCATACAAAGGAAAAATCTTCATATTTCCACTCCACAAATATTCCATCATACTTGCACAAATCTTGATCAAAAATATGATTTGTTTCCTCCTAAGTCTTGCTCTTTTGACTTAGCAATACATGTGTTACAAAATATGCCTACTCTTGATCCCTACCAAGCTCCACATACAAGCCTTATTTAGATGTAGGACAAGAAAGGTATTGTCTTGGTGAGAATACAAATACACTTCCCATCTAGGAGTGATTGAGTGCATCAATTGAGGAACTTAAATTCAAACCCCATTTGAAATTCTCTGAAAATTTGAGTCAAACTCAGAAATTAGGTGATGCATGCTCACTTTGTTGTTCTATCTTTCAACCACCCAATAAAAGGATGAGGCATAAGCCCCATAATGACTAGGAAAAAAAGTGAGGTACCATAGCCAATTTATTCAATACAAGATAGAATATTCTGTTCTGCACTTGGTACTTTTGCAAAATAGATCATTGTAGCAAGTCTTGATCAATAACCTAAGTCCTTGTCTTTGCTTTGGGACGAGCAAAGGGTAAGCTTGGTGGAGTTTGTTGACGGTCATTATATACCAATTTCGATCATCAATATAACTCAATTATGTGAGGGATAAATATTTATTACACAAATCATAGTTAGATTTGACATAATTCCACTTGTGCTTGGAGAAATAGTGCACATAGGAGTTTTTATGCAAAATTGATGGAGAATGAGGGGAGCGATCTTGAAAAGTGCCACCTCAACCAATCATGCGATGACATGTGGCATCACATGGATCTATGGACTCATTCCCTGGCGTATCCGAGGGAATCCAACGTCGATTCATCTGAGGATGCAACATGGTCCCACTTATCATTCACTCGGAGCAAGCACAACCGAGGGGGGGGGCAGGACTAGGTAGGCGGACCTCCTTGCTCGGCCAACTTGGCCCTAGTGCCAAACTTGGTCAGCCTCCACATGTTGGCTCCTCATGGCTCCCAAAAGGTGTGAAGACTGATTCGCGTGCTAATTGTTGGGGGAACCACCTCTACTCCGTGTATAAATAGGGGGTGCCTCACATCTCCCACACACAACTCAAGCATTCTTTCTTGTATTACACTAGTGCTCTTTTAGTCCTTAGTGGAGGTTAGGCTGTAGAGAGGGCCTTTAGTCCCTTGTCCAAAATGGGAAAGCTCATGTATCTTTTCTTTTATTTGTGAAATTATTCTTTATATTAATAGCATTAGTCTTTACTTTTTTATATACTTGGATAGAGCGTTCCTTGTTTGGTTGTGGAGTCCATGTATTTGATAGTTGTAGATGTTACTATGATCTAGTCATAATGCTCATATCAGGTTATCGTAAACATCATACACCACCACTATAGTCTAATTAGATATTAATATGATTATGCTAATATGAGTAATTTAGTGCTTGGTCCCAACATTGGTTTCAACGATGTTTAGGTTAGTCATTGCCTTAGGAAGGTACTTGTACTGTAGCTCTTAAGGTATTCACTTAGCATGTAAGCCTGGTGCATAGATCGTTAAGTAGCATTGGATGCCTCGTAGACCCACGGTTTGCAGGGGTAGGCGGCAGGTGGTGACAGCCCTGTTCATCCTTTGTAATCCCCCACGTTCAGCTACGCCGCAGGCTCGTGGTGGGAATCATCCTGATGTTGTCAGGGGTAAACCCGTTTTTGATATGTTGGACCACTAAGCTCCTGTACTCATTGTTAGCATACTCACGTGTACACTAATTGGCTATATATATGAATACTTAAAGCATAATAGGAGTAGCTCCATCTCTAACTTGGCTTCCACTAGGACATTCTCACCCTTTAGAGTAGATTGCTTAGGTGTGTGTCACACTACCCCATTACATCATTTATCCATCTTACTGGATCCCTCACTAGTTCTCTCCTTGATATTGCCTCTCTTCCCCTTGGCCTTACTTTGGGATAAACAAATACGATACGCTAGGGAATACTCTTAGGTTAAATGCTACAACGGTACTTTCTGTGCGCTTGCGAAACTCGTCTTTCTTTGGCTTAGGTTAGCCTAGTACCCCTGCAGAACTAGCCTTGCTGCTAAGATGAACTATAGACGTTAAGAAATACCAACATCCCTTTAGAAACCCATTTTGATTAGGAGACACTACGCTTGAAAGCTATGTTGCAGGGAGATTAGTAAATAATTTAGTGACAATTTTTGCAAAACCATGAACCAAACTTATTGGATGAAAATCTTTGACTTCCTGCACGTTATCCATCTTTGGTAATAATACAATATATGTGAAATTAGGAAGATGAAGTCTGGTGATGTCCTCCCTGCAGAAGCCTACCAATTGCCACCATGTGAAAGTTGCCTAGAGGAGGGGGTGAATAGGCTAATAAAACCTGAAAATACTTGATTAAACAAAATCAGAAAATAGAGGGCGGACTAGTCCGGTGGTGAAGGTTGTTATATAACAATTTCGACAATCAATATAACTCAATTATGTGAAGGAATTAATATTTCTAACACACATCATCTTTAGATTTAACATAATTCCACTTGTACTTGGAGACATAGTGCATGAAGGTATTTTATTGCAGAAATAATGAATAATGAGGGAAGCAATCCTAAAAAGTGAAATCCCGACCAATCACGCGATGACACGCGACATCACATGGATCCATGGACCCTTTCCCATACGTATCTGTGGGAATCCAATGGCAATTCACGCGGGAAATGATCCTGGGCCCACCTACCAGTGACTTGGAGGAAGCATACCTCGAGCGGTGCTAGGACCAGGTCGGCCGAACCAGGGGTTCGACTGACTCCTTCCTGGTGCCAAACTCGGTCAACCGCCACGTGTCGACTCCCTGTGGTACCTTGAAGCCAGTGGAGACTGATTCACGCATGACAGATGGCGGGAACCGCCTCTACTCGTGTATAAATAGGTGGAGAGGCCTCACTTCACACACACACCACTCATTTTATACACTAGTTCCTTAGTAGAGGTTAGACTGTAGAGAGCAGCCTCTAGTCCCAAGTCCAAATTGGGAACGGTATTGCTCATGTGTACTTCTTTTCTTTTGTGACTTTCACTACAAGAATTCCGCCCTGTTGCAACGATTGTACTGCAACGAATACTAAATCGTTGCAGTAAGCTTGGTCTTTTGCCATGATTCACTAGTTCGTGGCATTAGCATCTATCGCCACGGAACACGATCGTTGCATTAGTATCTATTGCCACGATTCACTAGTTTGTGGCATTAGGATCTATCGCCACGAATCTGTTGCCATGATTCACTATTTCGTGGCATTAGCATCTATCGCCACGGAACACGATCATTGCATTAGGATCTGCTGCCACGATTCTTTAGTTCGTGGCATTAGGATCTATTGCCACGATTCACTAGTTTGTGGCATTAGCATCTATCGCCACGGAACACGATCGTTGCATTAGGATTTGTTGCCACGATTCACTACTTCATGGCATTAGGATCTATCGCCACGAATCTGTTGTCACGATGCACTAGTTCGTGGCATTAGCATCTATCTCCATGGAACACGATCGTTGCATTAGGATCTGTTGCCACGATTCACTAGTTCGTGGCATTAGGATCTATCGCCGCGAATCTGTTGCCACGATTCACTAGTCCGTGGCATTAGCATCTATTGCCATGGAACAAGATCGTTGCACTAGGATCTGTTGTCACGATTCACTAGTTTGTGGTATTAGGATCTATCGCCCCGAATCTGTTGCCACGATTCACTAGTTCGTGGCATTAGCATCTATCGCCACGGAACATGATCGTTGCATTAGGATCTGTTGCCACGACTCACTAGTTCATGGCATTAGGACCTATCGCCACGAATCTGTTGCCACGATTCACTAGTTCATGGCATTAGCATCTATCGCCACGGAACACGATCGTTGCACTAGGATCTGTTGCCACAATTCACTAGTTTGTGGCATTAGGATCTATCGCCATGAATCTGTTGCCATGATTTACTAGTTCGTGGCATTAGCATTTATCACCACGGAACACGATCGTTGCACTAAGATATGTTGCACGATTCACTAGTTCGTGGCGTTAGCATCTATCGCCATGGAACCCGATCGTTGCATTAAGATATGTTGCTACGATTCAATAGTTTATGGCGTTAGCATCTATCACCATAGAACCCGACCGTTGCATTAGAATCTGTTGCCACGATTCACTAGTTCGTGGCATTAGCATCTATCGCCACGGAACCCGGTGGTTGCATTAGAATCTGTTGCCACGATTCACTAGTTCGTGCATTAGCATCTATCGCCACGGAACCCGATCGTTGCATTAGGATATGTTGCCACGATTCAATAGTTCGTGGCGTTAGCATCTATCGCCACGGAACACAATCGTTGCATTAGAATCTGTTGCCATGATTCACTAGTTTGTGGCATTAGCATCTATCGCCACGGAACGCGATCATTGCATTAGGATCTGTTGCCACGATTCAATAGTTCGTGGTGTTAGCATCTATCGCCATAGAACACAATCGTTGCATTAGGAACTTTTGCCCCGATTCACCAGTTTGTGGCGTTAGGATCTATCGCCACGAAACACAAACGTTGCATTAGGAACTTATGCCACGATTCACACGTTCATGGCGATAGGATCTATCACCACAAAACACAATCGTTGTATTAGGATACGTTGCCACAAAATATCGGTTGGTGGCGTTAAGATCTATCGCCACAGAACACAAACATTGCATTACATAGTTCACGTACAACTAGCTCACACGGTACCTATATGAAAAAACCATCATCTTCGCTATCCTTCCTCAATATTGGAGGTACAATACCATTATTAATATATGTATCGTCATCACCATGGTCGTCGTCGTCGTCATCTTCATTTGAAAGAGCGGAAGCATCACCGGTTGCTCCATCAATGTAATTCTCATTCCTATCCCATGTAGTCATATCCTCATTTATATCAGTAAGCCTTCGATCATCAAATAATGTCTCAGCCTCCATCGTCTCAGTGACATTATTTTCACTATCTCCAGGGGGCACGGCAAAAAGGTTTCGTGGCATTGTTTTAACAATTGTAGCCCATTTAGGTTGCTTCACACTTCTAACGTAAAAAACTTGTTCTGCTTGGATGGCTAGAATGTAAGGCTCATACTTAAATTGAGAAATAGTAGTGTCAATATCTATCATTCCGTATCGATCCATTTTGCAGCCTCTGCTTTGGCTCTGACCGGAACGAGGCCGATCAAACCATTAACATTCAAATAACAGAACCTCTTGATTTTTTCGAAATCAACAGAAATCATTTTCTTGATTACTCCATACCACTCATGATCACCATCCCAAACAACAACACCACTGTTTTGCATCCGTAAATCTGTTTCCACCTCTGCTATTCAAAAGAAGAAGCCATTTATGAATGATCGACTAAAAAAATGTGCCCGACGATCAGGTCCTCTAGATAATGCATACAAATAATCGGTTACTTTGCCTTCTTTGTGTAATGTTGTAATTTGTACACATTAATTAGTATAAAAGGGGTCATCGATAAACCAACTTCAGAACAAATATTTCTTCAATATTTCATCAAAGTAAAAACTTGCATGTACTTACTCATTTCTGAAACCAATAAACAAACTCATCTCTATGGCGTTTTTCAACATCACGAGAATGATTTTTTTTCAGCTCTTCAAAATGCTCACTGAAAAGGGTACAAAATTAAATTAGCCATCTACAATAAGCATGATCCATTAATATAGTATAGAACATGTGAGTGTTATACGTACTTGATCCATGGAGCAGCCTCTTCAACATTAGAAATAATATAATGCCTGATGTTATGTAGTTCCATCATAGTATGTTCGCCCCATTTAAACCCTTTTTTAGAATTATCAACTTCTGTAAATATATTAGACTCGAGAGAAGGTTCATTCCTAGCTGCAGCTTCATGACGTTCTGGCCTATTAAGCTTGGTGTTGATGTTATCCAAAAACTGGCTACAAAAAGTCATACACTCTTCCATAATATATCCCTCAGCTATAAAACCCTCTGGCTGAGCTCTGTTACGTACATACCTCTTCAATGTACCAAGGCACCTCTCAATTGGATACATCCATCTGTAAGAAACAGGTCCACCCAAGAGAGCTTCTTCGCCAAGATGGATTGGAAGATGTACCATGATATCAAAGAAAGCGGGAGGAAGCAACATCTCAAGCTTACAAATTGTTTTAGGAAATTGTTCAATCATCTTATCCAAATCTGGTTCCGCCAATTCTTTAGAACAAATTCCAGAAAAAAATTTGCTAAACTCAATTAAAGGTTCAACAATCTTTTCAGGCAATATGTCACGTATTGCAATAGGAAGGAGCTTCTGAAATATAATATGGCAGTCATGAGTTTTTAGACCTGATACCTTACGTGTTGTTATGTCCACACTTCTCTTGATGTTTGAGGCATAACCATCGGGCATCTTCACATCTGCCAAAAACTTGCACAAGGTGGTCCTCTGATCTTTTTGCAAAGTATATGATGCTGATGGACAATCATACTTCCCTTTCATACCCATCGGATGTTGCTTTGGTCGTATACCCATTTCCTGCATATCAAAACGAGCTTGTAGACTATCTTTTGTTTTACCATCCATATTAAGCAATGTACCCAATATGCTATCACAAATGTTTTTCTCAGTGTGCATGACATCCAAGTTATGCCTTATTAGCAATGTCTTCCAATACGGGAGCTGAAAAAATATACTTTTCTTCTTCCAACTATGCCAACTATCTTCCTCAGTGCGCTTTCTGTTATTATTCGTCTTTCCAAAACTCACTTGATCAAAAGTCTCGTATTGTTGGAGTACTTTGTGACCAGAGAGTGATGTTGGAGCCTCTCTATTCTGTATTTTGTTGTTGAAAGAAGCTTTGTCCAGACGCCATCGGTGATCCTGAGGTAGGAAATGACGATGGCCCATGTAGCAATACTTTCATCCATGTTTCAACTACAAGGCGTCAGTGTTTACATGGCAGTATGGACATGCTAGCCTACCTTTTGTGCTCCATCCACGTAGCATTGCATATGCTGGAAAATCATTTATTGTCCACAATATAGAAGCTCACATGAGAAATGTTGTATGTTTCAACACCATCAGACCATAATTTCAGTAGCTCATCAATCAAAGGCTGCAGATACACATCAATGTTATTTCCAGGTGACTTTGGCCCAGGAATTATCATTGACATCAACCAATAAGGTTGCTTCATACACAACCAAGGTGGTAGATTATAATGGATTAGAATCACAGGCCATGTACTGCAAGAAACATTCATTACTCCAAAAGGATTGAAACCATCAGATGCTAGCCCAAGTCTTATGTTGCGAGGATCAGATGAGAAATTTGGGTGAATGCTATCAAAATGCTTCCATGCTTTCGAATCTGCAGGATGGTGTAATATCCCATCATCAATACGTTCTTCTTTGTGCTAGCGCATGTTTGATGCCGTTGGTTCTGCCATATAAAACCTTTGAAGACGGGGAATAAGAGGGAAGTATCGTAGAATCTTGCGTGCTACAAGCTTCTTGGATTTTCCACAAGGTAAAGCCTCTCTTGTATCCCCACTAGTACTATTTTTCCATCTTAATTCACCACATTTTGGGCATCGATCCAGCAGAGAATAGTCCTTCCAGAATAACACACAGTCATTGACACATGCATCGATCTTTTCGTAGCTCAGCCCGAGGTCACGAACAACCTTCTAAACTTTATCAAGTGTATTAGGAATGCAATGGCCCTCTGGAAGCACATATGAGAATAGTTCAAGGATGAACTCACACGCTTTTTTGCTCAAACCAGTTAAACACTTTATCTGGTACAACCTGACAATGAAGGATATTTGGGTCACCTTCTCACAACCTAGATACAACTCCTTTTTGGCATCATTTAATAAGTCATAGGATGCCTTTGCACACCCAGTTGGCTCCTGCTGGTTTATAGCATTTTCTGGATCATCAACACCTGCTGAAGTACCACCATGATCACTAGTGCCTCTAAGAAGGTTGGACAACATATTTTCCATAGCAGCATCATCAGAAATTATCTCCTCATTATTTGCTGATTGCTCAGCAATTTTTTTCTCAACTCGTTTTTCTCCATGGTGTACCCAACAAGTATAATCAAATGACATCCCATTACAAAGTAAGTGAAGATGAACTTCCTTGTGTCTCCCGTGGCAAATATTATGACATTTCATGCAAGGACAAGGCTTAGTTTCTTCTTCACGAGTGCCCTGGAATGCTAAATTTAAAAATGACTTCATTCCATCCTGCCACTCCTTCGTACGCCTGTCTTTTCCCATCCATGTCTTATCTTCTGACATCGCTTCCTACAATTCAATCAGTGTATCCGTCAGAGGATTGAACTACAATAACATTATGTGAGCAATTGTACCTAGTGTTGTTGCTCCTCCACGTGCGGGCGGCCAGCGGATGCTCCTCCATGCCGATGGACGGCGGATGCTCTTCCAAGAGCATGGCGGCTGGCGGATGCTTATCCAAGAGCGTGGCGGCCAGCGGATGCTCCTCTAAGAGCATGGCGGCCGGCGGATGCTCCTCCAAGTGCGTTTCGTGCAATCGGGAGAGGGGGTCGTTGTGGATCGAAGGGTCCGGCGGGGAGGCAGCCAGGACAAAGCATACGTGAAGCTATCAGAGTAGGCCGCGCTGGGCCGCTTGTTCTTCATGGGCTGAAACTGCGCTGAATCACTTTGTATTCCTGGGCCAAAACTGCGCTAGAACGCTTGGTGTTCGTCCCCATGTACGCGTGAACCCATGTACCAAAATTTGGCGTCGTTAAAGGAGTTGTTTTCGATAAAAGGAGAAATTTTAAATTTGACACGCGAAGGGCCCATCGTATGTGGGAAAAAATATGCTTTAAAAGGATACGATTCCTTGGCGTTATCCCTGTCATGTCCGGCCATCATACGACCTCGTTCGTTCATGTGCACACATGTCACAGTCATGCAACTGCTTCATCCGTCCGTTCATGTGGACACATGTCACAAATATGGAACTGCTTCATCCGTCTGAACCCGACATTTATTTTTAAGTTATTTATATTTGCTACCCAAAAAGTACCAGATACCAGATATTTTGGTCTTTTCGGTTCGGGTCTCGGTTTTATCGGTTTCAGTTTTTTGGTCTCAGTTTATTTGCCCACCCCTAATTTACGTAGTAGTAGCATATGGGATATACATATTTCTCCTTCATGTTTTTTTGCAAAACTATTTAGTGATATATCCTATGTGCATATAACATATGTAAAAATAATGTAAAGTATAAAACTTTTTCAAATGGAACTCTTAGATTTCGTCAAATCTATCTTTGAGATTTACGCAAATTTGATCTATTTTAACAATACAAGAATTGTACTTTTAGATTCACCATGAAAATATTTCCATAATATACAATCTAGTACTACATGTTATTGAAGTTAATAAATTCCATATAAATCATTGGTCAAAGGTAATTAGTTCGACCAAAACAAAAATAGAGTTGAGTTGGGGTGGAGGGAGTATTATACGTTGCTGTTTGCCGCATAAGGTTTGGTCCTTCGTTCAAGCCGTAGCCATTTGTACAGGCGGCTGATGCGACTGGGCGCACCGAACTTACATGAGCGCCAATCACTGAGGCGCCTTAAACGTGCGTAGCGCATGCGCATCTTTGAATTCAACTGGAACCGCTCCGCGTCCCATCACCACTACTGCGTGCGTCCGTTCATGTGGACACATGTCACAAATGTGGAAAGGTATGCACAGCCTTGGATATGCATACCGTATCCATAATTTTTTTCCTCGTTTGGGTAGGAGTGGTTCCACTTCAATCTAAGTGGATTGGAGAGTGTCCGACCATCATACGACCTGGCGTAATGAATATTTTTGAATCTGATATACTCCTCTTTTTAATTCTTGTCGTTATGACCACAAAGTTGCATTGTCTCAACCAAACACCACGTACAACAACAATGACTTAGCGGAATCGGGAACTGGCCAATTAAAATGGAAGTTAGCAGTCTCGCGATTTATAGATCAAAATGCGCGCCATCCTTTTTCTTCTTCCTTTTTTTATCCATAACCATGAGACTGTTGAGTTCCATCTTCACCAGCACATATGTATGGTCCGGGTGTGCTGGTGTGTACCTTAACCCCCCCTCGTGCGTCCCCGGTGGTGGTTGGAAGACCCCTGCAGGTATGTTCTGATTCATGTCCTCTAACTACATCTAGGTTTCCAATGACGCATGCGGTTCACCACCAGACAAACCAGCAAAGCCTCGATGATGAGCGGCATGCAAATTTCTTGATGACAAACTGGTTGCGGGGGCCTCCCGTTCGGATGCAACTTCGGTGCTCCAGTTTGTGCTTCCATGCGTACTCCCGCTTAAGTGTCATCATCTAATTGGTTGATGTTAAATCAGGCATTATGTTAGGTAAATAAATGGGCTAATAAAATCATGACACTTAAGTAGGAGCACGCATGGAAGCACTGAATGGGAGTATACAAGCTATGTCCCTCCCATCCTGTCCTCCCATGCGTCATCACGCTGATGTGTCCAAATGTTATTGGTCCCTTTATTAATGCTTAGTTTAACTACCATACCTTCACAACAAATAATATGATGACACGTCAGCGGAAGTGTCATCAAAAAACTATAGATGGATGCGTCAGCAGGCCGCAGTCAGCAGGCCGCAATCAGTTTTTCATTAAAAAACTTGTATGCCGCTCAACCTTTTTTGGTTTGCCTAGTGGTGAACCGCCTGCGTCATCAGAAACCTAGAGATGTAGTAAGAGGACTGGAATCAAAGCATACCTGAAAGGCTCTTCCCAACAACCACTGAGGACAGACGATGTACGGGGGCTTAAGGTACACCGGCACACCCGTACTGTACGTGTACCCAGCCAGCTGTGTAGTTTCCTTCGAACCTCTGGCAGAAGAAAGCGGCATGCAAGTTTCATTCTGTATGGAGAATGTTTGTTGTGTATTCATCAGGGAACACAGATACACTTTATATAGGCTAGCTAGTGTAGTGTGAAACCAAAACAAAACCCTTTCGCACTACACAGATTCAAAAGCTAGCGTTAATGACTAAATGTAGGCCTACGCGGTCAAACAATGACGTTAGACCAACGCAGTCAACAATGACTGTTACATGTGTGCATGCTTATCCTTTCTACAGTTTGGTGGTGAACCGCCTGCGTCATTGGAAGCCTAGATGGAGTTGGAGGACAGGAATTGGAGCATACCTACCTGGACCTGGATCGCCTGATGTAGCGACATTTTGCCGCATGCGTGCAGTAAAGGCTGCATCCACCATTTGTTTTGATCCGACTGTTGTACTTCCTAGCTATCCAACTAAGGGGTCCATTCAAATCGTTTCTTAAACTCTTGCCTGCTTGCTTCAACATGAGAAAGAGTTTACATGCATATAATGAGGCATACTTTAAACATTTAAATAAAACAAACTTCTATCACAAATTAACAGGATTAAAAACACATTAACTATCTTATGTGGCATGCCAATGTGTGGATGTACAACTCAGAGTAAGGATGAAAGTGAAATAGTTTTTTGAAGTTGATGGACTAAATAATTGACCCATTTGAAAGTTGAAGAACCAAACTTAGTTTTGATTGAAAGTTTGAGGATGAAGTTGAGTATTGCCAGCTTGATGAGCTCAAGCTCAAAAAGTTCGAGTAAGATCATTTGTAAAGTTGCCTGTATGATACTTTAGCCGCTAGAGGTGCCAGGAGATCGCCCGCAGCAGGGCCTGCAAAGCGGTCTGTAAAGTAGTATACAGTACTAACAGGTAGCAACGACTGGAAAGAAAAGTGGAGACAATCAGCAGAGAGAAAGAAAAGAAAGGACGAGAAAAATGTTAGAAAAAGATAGGTAGAACTCCAACGTACCACTGGCCCTATGCCCCTATATGCAATGTAATCATTACCACTACTCCTATACGCGGCCAGAAGTTATTACCACCGCTTCAAGGGAAGTGCTGCGGACTAGATGTGTCGATTAGTTTATTTTGTGTTTATTGGAGATTATGTAACAGCTAGTTCTGTCGATTAGTGACCACTGGAATTAAAAGTGGAGACAGTGAACAAAGAGAAGGGAACACTGATTTCCTTCGTTACAAACTACTGTATGATTGAATGTATTCATTTCCGAAAGAATCCATTTCTTTAAACTGTCCCGTGAGTTTCCTTTGATGCAAACGGGGCTAAACATAAGATGAGCGCGCAGAGGGGAAACACAACAAGTGCAACAATCATCAGAGACGAGCGGGCATAGGGGAAACACTTATACTAGTACAAGTCTATTTTATATACTCCCTTTGTTCTCTTTTAATTGGCGTTGGGAGAACTAGCGATGCATCCAAACGGGAATGGAGGGAATATAACCCACATAGTACAACGCCTGACGGCAGAACAGGTCATGCTCGTGCTTAATCCTACAGTTCTCTGTACAGAAGACTCTCCACTCCTCCCAAGTAGGCCTGCCGCGGCGGGCAGTTCCCTGGTTCCCCCCTATTGAGCAGTCCCAAGCGTCATCATCAATGTTGGGCACCGCCACCGGCGGCGCTTCTGGACGAGGCTTGCCCAGGAACCTCCAGGCCACATCATCGATGCTATTCATGGCTTCATGCCAACACTGGCAGCACTCCTTGTTGGTCCACTTCATGGCGACGGACCCGACCGCATTGTAGCCGACGTGGTCCTCACCTTCGACCTGCCGGATATACTCAAAGGTGTCGCGGTCCACACGGTCGGCGTCATAGCGGAGCATGGCGAGGACGTAGGCCGCCACCATGTGGGTGTCCGCGGCCGCCCGGGCAAGGAATCGGGTGCCAGCTGCGCGCGACCGTGCAGGAAGACGAGGTCAAACCCGGTGACGTAGCACGCATGAGGGTTGCCGACGATTGTCAGGCGCTCCACGAGGCGGTCGTAGCTCTAGTTATACTTCCAGATGCTCTCCCGCTCCAGCGCCACATGCCTGCCCACAACGCGATCATGGCACGCCGCGTGCATGGCCTTGCAGGTGGCGCGCAGACTAGAGAGGTTGTCCATGGGCTACGGGGAGGTTGCGGCGACCCACCCCGCGATCAGGACCGCAATATCGTGCGGCAAGGGGAACTCCATGGGCTTCGAAGGCAACCAATGAGGGCGCGTGCGACGGAGATGAAGAGGAAGAGTACGCGTGGAGAAGAGGATGGCTTGTGTATGTTGCGGAGAAGAGGATGGTGTGTCTTTATTAGTACGCGCGGAGAAGACGATGAGACGCGCGCAGTGATGGTTATGGCTTCTAAATTGCACCGTTTGGAATGCTACTTGCGAAACTGGGGTTACGGCTTCTAAAGTGCAACTGTACACTACTTTAGCCGCTAGAGTTGTCGGCAGGTAAGAGATCGCCCGCAGCGGGGCCTGCAAAGCGGTCTGTAAAAAGTACTCCTCCCTCCACCCCAACTCAACTCTATTTTTAGCTGCTTTGGTCAAACTTACCTTTTACAAATGATTTCTTATCTGGTCCTTATCCTGATCATCAGGGTCCTCCGCCTGCTGCCCCAGATGACTTGGGGCAGAATAGGGATGAAAACGGTCGGAATTGAGCTTATTACCTTTGACAACTCCTTATTCAAACTGGTGTCTGAATAAAAAATTTAAAGAATTGAGCTTATTACTCCCTCCATCTCTAAATACTTGTCGCTTTGTAGTTCAAAAATAAACTACAAAGCGATATTTACTACGGCCCCGTTTGGAACGTAGGAATTCAAATCACAGGAATTGGAAAAAACATAGGAATAGACAAAATGCAGGAACGAAGAAAGTGAGCAACTATAAACAAAATTCTTTAGAATCTTAACTATCATTATTTGTAATACATAAATCAAAGTCATAATTTCTTGCCAAAATGAACTACCAGTTTGCTTCATAAACAACTTCATTCCTATATTTCTAACATCAAAACGTCTATTGCATTGCAGTAGCTCAGAAATAATTATTCCCTTGTTTCAAAAAAAGATATAATTATTCCATGCAAATCATTAGGTTAGTTAATTTGACTTTTAGCACCCTATATATTCCCTCCATAGCCAACCAGCAGACCACGAAGAACTTGGACTGGATTATTTCATTCCTCCATTCTACATAGAAAAGGAAGTCTTTCTACAGGAAACGAAATATGATTCATGTGTTCCAAACACCTGTGACATCAGCACAATGTAGGAATGAATTCCTTTGAAGTTTCCTTTAAAAATCCTCTATTCCAAGGGACGGAGAGAGTACATGTCAGCCAATTAGACCCAACCTACTATTTGGAAAGTATTCGGTTATTGTTCGGAAATTTTCCATTAAAATACGATATTCCGACAATTCGGTTTCCCCAGTCTAAATCGTTTCCATTCCGTTTACCAAACTTCAAGGTCCGATAAAAATGGTAATCGGATCAAAAAATTTGGAAATAGTCGAAAATGGTAATCGCATCGGAAATTTTTGGAAACGGCGTCAGACGGTTCGAGAATTTATCGTACCATTTTCATCCCTAGGGCAGAATGATCCTGGCGACCAGAATGAAGTGTCGGATATATGTTGTCCACGGCGCAGGGTTATTCAACACAAGCAATAGGTAGCATATCCTAATCTTTCTCCTCATATATAGCGTGTTAACTAATTTTTCAGCCCCAAATGATCTAGAAAAATTACTCCAGATTTGATCATACCATAAATTAATCGTTGCTCAAAACAATGATGGTGCTCATCAAGCTCGCAAGCTCAACTTCATTCATCCTCAAACTAGCTAATTATTTTAGATGGATTTACGTTAAGGGGTGTGCATTCGGTCTATCCGATATTTTGATTTGGGTATTTTGGTCTTTTTCAAAATTCGGTTTCTTGAAATCACTACCCGAATTGTTGTAATAATATTAGGTACTCGAACATTTTGGGTACCAAAATTCCGGTTTGGTCTTCGGTCCTACCCGATATATCCGAATTATACATTATATCCATGTCATGTTTGCACAAATTTAATATGATTGATAAATTTAATCCCATGAGGTCATTTATTATAAATTGAAAAATGAAAAATAAAAAATAAATGTTTAAATCCAACAACTTCACACATCACAACTTGAAAATAAAATATCTAAATTTGAATTGTTCATAGTTTAGCACGCATAATTTAACTTATTATTTGATGGACCGACTATTCGGTTATTTCAGTTACCCGAGAGTGGTACCCGAACCCCACATTTATTTTTTAGTATTTATATTTTCTACCCAAAAAGTACCCGATACCCGATATTTCGGTCTTTTCGAATCTGGTCTCGGTTTTATCGGTTTCGGTTTTTCGGTCTCGGTTTATTTGCCCATCCCTAATTTACGTAGTAGTAGCATACGGGATATACATATTTCTCCTCCATGTTTTTTTGCAAAACTATTTAGTGATATATCCTATGTGCATATTACATATGTAAAACTAATGTAAAGTATAAAACTTTTTCATAGGGAAGTCTTAGGTTTCGTCAAATCTATCTTTGAGATTTACGCAATTTTGATCTGTTTTAACAATACAAGAATTGTACTTTTAGATTCACCATGAAAATATTTCCATAATATACAATCTAGTACTATATGTTATTGAAGTTAATAAATTCCACATAAATTCATTGGTCAAAGGTAATTAGTTCGACCAAAACAGAAATAGAGTTGAGTTGGGGCGAAGGAAGTATTATACGTTGCTGTTTGCCGCATAAGGTTTGGTCCCTCATTCAAGCCGTAGCCATTTGTACAGGCGGCTGATGTGACCGTGCGCATCGAGCTTACGTGCGCGCTAGTCACCGAGGCACCTTAAACGCGTGCAGTGCATGCGCATCTCTGAATTCAATTGGAATCACTCTGTGTCCCATTACCACTACTGCGCGCGTCGAGAGACGAACAGCCAGGCAGGTTCAAATCCCCTGCAGTACTGCAGGTGCAGTAGAGATGGCTGACATGAGGGCCCCACATGGGACCCACATGTCAGCCACCTCTACTGCACCTGCAGTACTGCAGAGGATGAGCACCCCAGCCAGGCTGCTACTATGCTATAAGATCACCCAGGCACGCCATCGTCTTCTTCGCACAACCACTCTTCCTCTCTTCCCAAAACTGCGCCAAGAACACCATGGCTAACAAGACAACGCCGCCGCCAAGCCCGCCGAAGGACGCCAAGGGGAAGCGTCCCCGACCAGACTCCCCCCCCCCCCCCAAACAAGGAGTGGGCTCTCTGGAAGATGGCGCGCGATGTATTTGACAATACATCGCGCTCCATGCGTCACCTTGGGCTTGGTCCCCTTCCAGAGTATGCTGCCATGGGGACCACGGGCCACTACATCTTCGGCATGACGCACTTGGCCAGTCGCCTCGACGTCCTCTGGGAGATGCTGGCGGACGAGCTCGGCGTTGCCGGCCACGACAACCTGGTGACGGCAACGTCCAGGAAACTAGGCTTCCCGTCTTTGCCGCGGGAGGTGCCCCCGCCCAGCCAGGAGCCCAAGGAGGAGGAGGAGAAGGAGAAGTAGGTGGAGTGAGGTGGAGAAGTAGTTTTTTCTTGTTCTTAGTTGTGTTGTTTATCTTTTCTTGTTTGTAGTTTGTGTTTTTTATTTTCCTGTTTATAATGTATCGTCTTAAGGTAATGAACTTTATATTTATGTTCATTGGTGCGCAAAAATAGTTCTAATGTTGTTGTTCTAATGATAAACTAGTGGTCTATTTATCTCTTTTATCTTTTAGAATGGAATATATTTCCACTTCCAACTCTATTGAGCTGGAGATCCAGAAAGTGACTATCACCTACTAGTTTATCTGACAGGACCAGCGGGGAGAAGCCCACTCTCTGTTCAAACCTAACACGGATCCAACATAATGAGCAATCAAACAGCAAAGTACGTAGTAAATCACAAAAAGCGCAACAATAGTTTCTGGAGTACGTATCAACTTTAGCCCAGATTAGATGCTCGTGGGCGTCATCGCAAAAGGGTGAAGACAAAAAAGACTTGATTCGGATGGCTTGCAAAAACAAACTAGAAGTCAGGGTCATCAAAATTTTTGCCCGATTTGGATTGAGTCTTAGTTATAGACTTCCATAATAATAAAATGTATCGGGTATTTTACTTTCACAAGTGTGTCATAAAATGTATCAGGTGTTTTACTTTCACTAGTGTGTCATAAAGTTTACGCCGGCCACGTATCCTGATCCAACCGTACAACTTCAAATAAAGGAGGGTTAGAGCATCTCCAACCCCTTTGTTATTTTTTGTTTGCTATTCTTTCAAATGACAAATATGCTATCCACATTTAGCATCTCATTCCATGAGCATCTCCAACACGTTTGCTATATGCTGTGTTATATTAATTTTTTTTGCATATTTTATTAGTATATAATAATTATTTTAAAATTCAAATAACATTGTTGCAATGGCTATATTGTAACGGTTGTATTTATAACTGCTATTTTTCAATGGTTATATTTCTAACAACTATTTTCCAACGGATGTATTTCCAACGGCTAATTTTCAATGACTATTTTGCAACGGAACAATGATAATGTACCGGAAATCGGGAATAGCAAACCGGGTAGCATTTGCTTCTAGTAGCACACCGAGAGCTCCATATAGCAAATGGCTAAAAGTAGTAATCCTAATAGCAAACCGGTTGGAGATGATTTTTCCTCTAGATTTGCTAAATAATAGGATAGCACATCATATAGCTAATGGGTTGGAGATGCTATTTTAGCCATTAGCTATATGGTGTGCTATCCTATTATTTAGCAAATTTAGAGCAAAAATCATCTCCAACCGGTTTGCTATTAGGATTGCTACTTTTAGCCATTTGCTATATAGAGATCTCGGTGTGCTACTAGTAGCAAATGCTATCCAGTTTGCTATCCCCAATTTCTGCTACATTATTGTCATTTCTGTTGCAAAATAGTTGTTGAAAATTAACCGTTGGAAATACAACCATTGAAAAATAGTCATTAGAAATATAACCATTGAAAAATAGCCGTTAGAAATACAAACGTCACAATATAGCCGTTGCAACAATGTTATTTGAATTTTAAAATAATTATTACATATTAATAAAATATGAAATTTTTTAATATAGCACATCATATAGCAAACGGGTTGGAGATGCTCATAGAATGAGCTGCTAAATGTGGATAGCATATTTGCTATTTGAAAGAATAGCAAACTAAAAATAGCAAACGGGATGGAGATGCTCTTAGAAGATTGGTGGAAAATAATACGAACTTATAAGAAAAAGGAGAAGAAGAAAAAGGATGGCGCGCGTTTTGATACATGAACCGTGACATTACTGACATCCATATTCATTGGCCAGTTCCCGATTCCACTGATCTCTCCAGCATGTATTCACACTAGCTACTCTCTCGTGACTGGACCCAGGGTATCACATGGCCCACCCGGCATATCCAGTCGGTGGGCTCCTGAGAAATGTTATTGTTGTTGTACGTGGTGTTAGATTGAGACAATGCAACTTGTGGTCATAAAGATAAGAATTAAAAATTAGAAAGAGTATATAAGATTCAAAAATCTTCATTACTCTCTTTACTCTGGGTTCGGGCCCATCAAATTCGGAAACTCCTCCACTCATATCGTAACTGCATCAGTTATATATCCAAGCCCGTTTCCATTTAAAATCCAAACTAAAGGTGTAGACGAAGGTTTTGCACAAGAGAGAGAGTTGTGCCGCGCCGCCGCAGACGGCAACCGTACGGATGACAAGGAGAGAGACCCAATGGCAGGGACTAAGGTGTACAACATGACGTTCGAGGAAGACGTGTTCACCACCACCGTGACGTCCTCCGGCAAGGCCGTGGAGGACTAGCTCGATGAGGTCCTCTCCATCCACCATCGGCGCCTTGACAAGCTCGTCGTCGGGCTCGACGTCGAGTGGCGCCCCAGCTACTCCGCCGACCAGAACCCCATCGCCGTTCTGCAGCTCTGCGTTGGCCGCCGCTGCCTCATCTTCCAGGTCATCCATGCTGACTACTTCCCCGACGAGCTGGAAGATTTCCTCGGCGATTCCGACTACCACTTCGTCGGCGTTGGCGTGGAGGGTGACACCGACAGACTTTGGAAGGACTGGCAGCTGAAGGTGGCCAAAACGGTGGACCTGGCCGAGCTCGCAGCAGAGGAGATGGATCGTCCGAGCCTCCGCCGCGTGAGGCTAAAGTACATCGTGAGCGCCGTAATGGGTGCCGACATGGAGAAGCCTTACGGGGTGAGGACGAGCAACTGGGACGCGTACAATCTCTCAGGCGAGCAGATCAGCTATGCGTGCATCGACGCCTTTGTCTCCTTCGAGGTCGTCCGCAAGCTGCTCTCCGGCGACTACTGATCTTACCACCGAGTTTGCTGATCGGCTGACGTCGATCATCCCAGCATATGGAATTCGTAGGTGCATCGCTCAAGTTCTAGCTTTTGTGCTTGTGCGCCCAATCTCTCAAAAAATTATTTTTTCTTGAGGAAACACTATATCTTGCTTTTAAAAACATGCATGCTATTTCACATGCATCGAGGTCTTTTCCATGCATGTTAGTTGTCCATGCATGCTACGCCCCAAACATGATCAACGAGCCTCAAACATGACGATCTCTCAACAAAAAAGAGAACATGTAACGTCAGCAAACATGATCGAGGTCTTTCACATGTATGTTAGACGTACATATGCTACATCCCAAAAATGTATTCCAAGAATAGAATAATATTTCCTACCATGTATTTATATTTCTATATTTATCATATTCTCTACCATGCATGGGTGTATGCTCTCAACCTACAGTATATGGCAGTTTAACTACCACACTAATGAAGAATATTATCCTGTCATCAATAGAGATAACAAATTTGACACAAGGATGTTCTCTCGACGGTACGAGGATAGAATGTGGACTACCATCGTCTAATAATAACACATCTCTCACTATGTACATACGTGGTTCATCAAATTAATCGATCGCATGCTGCCATTATGTATCGATGTACTCGTCTTTTGAAGAAACAACAGGCGTAGGCACTAGCTGCTATGTGTTCTGATTTTAGGAACAAATGAACACACTTGTGAAAACACGTACACCACATCTGATCCTCAATGTCATCCAATTAACATGTTCCTCAACAAGGGGGCACAAAAATCCTCAACACGTGACCAAACATGCTTGATTGCGAGTCTCTTTCACATGCATTACATTCATGTCCACCATCATCCATGATCACAACAATTATCAGTTCGATATGGACTCTCGGTTGGCAACGGTCGGATCCTTAAAAAAAATATGGACTCTCGGTCGATTGTCATGCGAGTTCACGTCAATCTCCGCACCTTTGTGTGTCAAATTAAAAAACTGGCCGATGGGACGTGTTGAGCCGTTGCGATAACCGAGAGGAGGCGAAAAGCGGTTTGGAGTAACTCTGACCGTCGATTCAAAAGCACAATTTTTGAAGCGTCCGATCATCTCCACTCACGCGCTTAGTCGACAACCCGCTATAAAGGCACACCTTCCTCTTCTTCTCCGCCGCACCTCTCGATCGATTTTAGCCTCCAAACTTCTCCTCTTGCTTCTCCTCTGCACCACCGTCGACCACCTCTCTCTCTTTGTTCGCACCTCCGTCGCCGCACAAATGGGTATCCCCACACCGAAGCGCTCTAGGTCATCGACGTCCTCCGAACCTCCTTCTCCGTTTCCGTCACCGCCAAGGCCGGTGGAACTGGAGGCGGCGCCCGCACCTCCTCCACTCCCGTCTTTGCCCGCGGCGCCTGCACCTTTCCGTCCGACTATGATGAGACTGTCTGCCTCATGGAGTAAAGCATCGACAAACTCGATGGCAAGCTTAAGGAGGTCACCGGCAGCCTGTTCGCCGCCGACGTGCAAACAAAAGCGCTCGACAAAATGGCGCAGTATGTATTTCACAATACATCTCACTCCTGTCACCGACTGGGACTTGGTGTCCTTCCCCACCACGCCAGCATGGACTCTATCGGCTACTACATCTTCGGGTTCGGCTTTGTTTCCGCTCGTCTCGACTACCTCTACGAGACGATCGGTTAGGAGGTCGGGGAGGGGTTTCGCGAGCAACTCGTGAAGGCCGTCAGCCGGAAGAAGTTCGATCTGGTGTTGGAGGATGCTCCGCTGGCGGTTGCGGCGCAGGCGGAGGCGCCAGCGGTGGATGCGGAGGCGGAGGCGCCGCCGGCGGAGGCGGAGGCGGCGGCGGAGGTGGACAGGTCCTCCTCCGAGTAGAGTAGGATGAGTAGTAGTTTTTTCTTTTGTTTTCTATGTGTTTTTTCTTGTTTGTAATATATGTGTTGTTTTTATGTTAATTAAAAATGTCTTTTATTTTATGTTTATGAACAACGTGTCGTACAGTACATGCACTAACGAAAAACTCCTCCTTTTATCGAAAAACATCGCATATGGCAAATTAACACATTAGTAATATTATACTATATCTAATAAATACTCCCTCCATATTCTTTTATTTGATGTTTTGGACAAAGCATTGAACAAACATTAGTAGGACGTATGTAGTAGAATTATATTTCAAAAACTTACGAAAATAAAAAGCTACACACTTAATTAATTTTATTTCTTTTCTTTTTACCAGCTGTCATCGTGCCCGCCCCACCACCCCCACCCACCAGCCTGGCCCTAGGCAGTAGGCCACAAATTTTCTGCGACCCTGCCGCACAGCATCGCGCATACGCCCCCGCCTAGCACGCCGTTTGATTAAAATCACATAATCGTGGGAGCGGGACACGCAGGATTTCCATCCTTCGGTGTCCAGACAACAAACCCACCAGCGCGAAGTGAAGGATCTCAGCGGGATTTCCACGGGACGACGTGCGGGGCGGGGGCGCACGCGCGATGTTGTGCGGCAGGGCCGCAGAAAATTTATTTCCGCCGACGTAGGCCCAGAGTCGGGCCTCCCTTTAAGACCATCCGATGTGGTTCACGGTAAAGCTTTAGACTGATACAGTTTTTCAATACTAAAGTTTTGGAAACCACAGTTTTTAAAATGACATGGCAATACCAAAGTATCTCAATAACACAATTTTGTAATACCACGATTTTGCAATACATAGGACTGTTTGGTTGACAAACACCATTCTGTAAAAAATACCATAGTAATCTCAAATACCATGGTATTGCTAATTGCTCTAAAACTCCAAATATACCGTGTTCCCAAACACCAAAATCGAATTCTCTGCGGCCCTTCCGCATTGCCGCCTCTGTGCGACCCTGCCCAGATTGTTGCAATACCGTACTATTTGCCACGATCGTGAACCCGTTGCAATACCGTACAATTCGTTGTGATACGTTAAATCGTAGCAATACATGAAAACGTTGCAATAGTGTCCTATTTGCCACCGATGTAAAATCGTTAGCATACCATACTATTCGCCACGGATGCCAAGGCGTTGCAAATAACCTATCGCCGCGGGAATTATTATGACGATTCATAAAAACTATCGCCACGCTCTTTTTTGTTGCAATAGCGACCTATTGCGACGAAAAACAACCTATTGTGATGAATTTTTTCGTTGCGATAAATCAGAATCTTTGCAGTGTTTATGCTTTATAATAACATTATTATTAGTCTCTCTTTATTCATATACTTGGGTGAAGCGTTTCTTTTTTATTGTGGATTCCATGTACGTGCTATGTGTATATTTTATTATGATCTGATCGTAATGTTCTCATAAACATCATCCACCACCACTATAGTCTCATTAGGTATTAATATTATTATGTTAATATGAATATGATAGTGCTTCATCCCAACATTGGTTCAATGATATTTAGGTTAATCATGGCCTAAGGAACGTACTTGTACTGCAACTCTTAAATTAATTACTTAACATGTATGTGTGGTGCTTAGATAGTTAAGTAGCGTTGGATGCCTCATAGACCTATGACTTGTAAGGGTAGGCGGCAGGTGGTGACATACCCGTCCGTCCTTTGTACTCCCCCACGTTCGGCTACGCCACAGGCTTGTAGCGGGAATCATCCTGATATTGTCAGGAGTAAACCCATACCCGATCTGTTGGACCACTAAGCCCTAGTATTCATCGTTAGCATACTCATGTGTACAGTAATAGGCTATCTATACGAGTAATTAGAGCACAGTAGGAGTAACTCCAGCTCGTAACTTTACCTTCACTTGGACATAGTCACCTATTAGAGTAGATTGCTTAGGTGTGTGTCACACTGCCCCCACTACATAATGTACCCATCCTTCTGGAACCCTCACTAGAACACCCTACTCTTCCTATGATTTTGCCACTCTTCACTTGCCTTCCTTTGGGATAAAATAAATATTATACCCTAGGGCATACTCTTGGGTAAAATGCTACAGCGGTACTTTCTGTGCACTTGCAGAACTCATGTTGCTTTGGCTTAAGGTAGCCTAGTGCCAATTGCATGGTTAGCACTTGTTGCTAGGATGAATTGTAGACATTAAAAAATACCAACAAGCATTTCTTGCGACATTGCCGGGAAAGGCACGGAAGTTTTACGTTATCATGTGGTAGATAGGATTCTAGTAGGTTTGTAGTAGGATAACCTTGCTTTGTTTTTGCATTATTTGATGTGAAAATAGAGTAGTTTATGATTGTTTCTGTTTGACGACGAACTACGTTGAAGCCTGTAATTCCCGCACCATCGCGCTACAAGCCAATGGCCCAGAAGACCCTTTGTGAGTTTTTGGCTCCCCTTGCTGACAATGTGCCTACTGGGCCCAATGTAAACATAGGACATGTAAACTTCAAAATAAAGACTGACCTAATCACTATGGTGCAGGTTTATCCCTTCTGTGAGAAAGCCAACGAGGATGCAAGTGCTCAGCCACAATAGTTTCTCGAGATTTGTAGCACTTTAAAGATCAAGTATGTCACACCCGATGCCATCCATCTTTGACTTTTTCCGTTCTTCCTCCTTGAGAAAGTGAAGCAGTGGTTCTACGTGAACTGAAGTGCTATAAACACATGGGAAAAGTGTTCTATAATATTCCTCGCCAAATTCTTCCCATTGGGCAAAACCAATGCCCTGCATGGGAGAATCTCAAGATTCTAGCAAGAGCCCAAGGAGTCCATTCCCAAGGCTTGAGAAAGGCTGCAGGAAAACATCCTGGCATGTCCCCATCATGGGATGGATGATTGGCTGTGACATCCGATTAAACAAATGAACCAAGTGCGATGCATATGTGTGCTTAGGATGTTTAACAAACATACACGAGACATCACAAACGATATACAGAAAATAACATCTCAAATAATAAATAAGTACCATGTTACAATGTTCCAAAGGTTCACGAATTACTATTGCAGTGGAAAGATATACTAAACTAAATATTGCGACAACACTCCACAGGAAGTTGACGATAGCACGCAACCTAATACTCTACTGGATCCTCATGGTACTCCCAAGCATCACCTGAAACTATTGGTGGGGGAATTGCAAGGTGAGTACATGTCGTACTCAGCAAGTGTGGTAAAGTATGACATGTAGCTTAAACAATGAATGATAATAAATGGCTAAATGCAGAAAAGTACAATCAAATTCACAATTATGTAAAGGCGGCCTAAAATGTCTAGGTGAGATTAATTCTCATTATATCCCAAGTAAATATCATAATCAATATCCATCATTATCAATTACCATCATACCTCATCCAACAATTTAATACCCATCCATATGCCAATTTCTCACCTTCATAACCAACCATGCCCAATTATAATAACCCAAACCATAACCACATCTGAAACCATCCCAAATCCCAACTCTAATCATGTAGGTCATCCAAATGCTCTTAACCGGGAGCACAACTATCATGATAGTTTTTAACAATTTGCAGAGGTTGTACTACTTTACCCACAAGTTCGTGATTTTGTCCTATTTCGTTGACTAAAGAACCTCCATCATGCCCATGACCTGTCAGTCACATTATACACTTCCAACGGTGTGTGGCCAAGGGATCACAAAATAGCCTCTACAAAGGGACTACCAGCATGTTTAGACCCACTAAGGTTTCACCGGAGGTGATGTATCACAACTGAGCACATCCATCCAAGGGCCCCCTCTTGTGTCGTTTGGATCCCAGGGCAGTCCTGCCACTAATGCAAACCCAACTGACTCCCATTCCCCGAGCCTTCCAAATGATCCGAACAATACTGATAATTCACCTAATTACTTGGCTAAGGCGCACCCATAATTGGCCTTGTGGTGGCACTGTAGTCCTTGATTATTCTCGCATGAATTGGTCCTTAGATCTAAAGCAAGTGAAACCACCATATCATCCAAACCAGTCCACAAACCATGCTTGCTTAGATCACCCAGTCCCATATTACCAAATAATCATATTCATAAATTCTCATCATCCAGTAGTTCGTTAATTCATAATTATGTCATTTGATTGTTTCCAATGCCAATTAAGTTTAAAGCGGAGCAAAAAAGGGCAAATACCCTTCCCGACTCTCAATGATATAACCCAAGCGACAAGGATGGTCACACATGTCTAGTAAACACCTATCATGGGTTTCCCATCAACTTGACACAAGCATGTAGTTTTGCAAACAAAACATTTCAAAACAGGATAAAAATGTTCAAGGACATTAGCCTTGCTCTTGTGGCTGGTTTGGATCAGAAGCTTCAAACTTTTGATGTTGGAGGTCCTCGTAAGAACTCTCTCGACCGTTACCTTCTATTCCGCGTGACAAACATGTGAAACAAGCATCACAATCAATAAATGCTCATATAGTACCCAATATGCCATGACATGCATGAATGATGCAATTATGTAGTAACACGGGTTATTAGGTTGCTATTGTTGCTTACTATCTAGTTACAATTAAGTCTTACAAGTTAGAGCAAGTGTTGAGTAATTCGGAGAAAACTAAAGAAGTTCCAGGAATTCCAGAATTGAAGTACTAGACTAGTCCGCACCATGGGCTGGACATGTCCGTTCTGAACTACAAAGTTCAACAGACTAGTCCGCACTGGACCGAACAATTCCGCTAACTCTAGGGTTTTTGCGAATTTCCAACTAGAGCATGGTTGAATTAAGTATGGAACCATAATTGACGTAGGAAAGATGGATCTAAGGTATTTACTGTGAATCCTAGGGTTCAAAGGTCGAGGTTTTGGTGAAACTCGAGAACTCGACGTCTAGATCCGATGAAGTCGAAAAATTGACGAAAAAGAAAGTTGATGTTGATGAATTGATGAAGATTGCACCAGCGATGACGATATTGATTGACCCTCCTCCCCTTCATATTCCTTCTTCTCCCTATCCCTCCTTGCGGTGAGGGCTCCTTCCTGCTTCACGAACGGCGACTAAGGGGCAAGGGCTAAGATTTTTCTATCGTGGGCAAAAGGATGAAAGGTGGGCGGTGGGGTTTTTATGTAGAAGGAGAGGTGGTAGGGTTATGGTGGAATACCACTATACGGCGATGGGAACAAGTAGAGGCCTTGGTGGGGTCCCACTTGGGATCCTCAGGGGTGGGGCACGACATTTTTGGGCCCAATTAAGGCAATTACCCAATAACTTGTTGTGGAGGAACAATAGAATTTGAGTCAAAATCCTACACACCGGACTAGTCCGTAGTGAGGTCGGACAAGTCTGATCGGGTACAGAAAGTTCAACGGAAAAGTCCAATGCAAATCCAGACAAGTCCAGGATTGTCCAGTATCGAATCCAGACCAAGTTTTTGGTAGTTTTCAGTAGCGATCTTTGAACAAGTCCGTATTCACAATGGACAAGTCTGGACGGGAACAAAAACAAAACCGGATTACTCTGCAAGAATTAACGGAAAAGTCCGGAGAACTCCAAAAATGATTTTGGACTAATCCGTATCAATAATCGGATAAGTCCTGGAAACAATAGTAGCTAAATCGGACTAGTCCGGGGTCCAATCCAGACAAGTCCGTACTAAGCTAGATTTTTAATTGTTGTTTTGGTTCTAATTCATTTTAAACTTGCTCCTTTTTGTGTTGTATCATGTTAGACATGTATAAGAATGAATGTAATGCATGATGGATGAAAATGAGGGTGTTACATTGCCTCGTCATCCAAATAATCTACAACAGGTTGACTCTATCAGCCTGTGACCATGTGGATGCTGTTGCTAAAGGAGCCTTCTTCACACTTGCTGTGCTCAAAGCTAAAGAATTGATTGAGAAGATTGTTTCCAACATGGGTTAGAGCGATGAGCATCTCCAGCCCCGACAGCGATGCATGCACACCTTAAAACAAGTGGACATGATCGCTACCAAATTGGACCTCCTGATGAAGAAGTCAAACTGTCAAGCCAATGGAGAGGTATTTGGCACCGCCCAGGCCTTAGACACTCACATGACGTGTGAGCTCTGTTGCAACACGAGTCGTATGGGGAGTGACTGCCCCGAGACCTGTGAGGGTGCCTTATACTTAGCCAACAATGGAAATTTCAACAATGGCTACCATACGTCCAGGAGGTCAATGGTGGGACAAACCATGCCCTTTTGTTCAAGGGGGGTACAACAACAACAATAGTAATGGAAATTAGCCAAACATGAAGGAACTTGCCATTAGCCAACTCAAGACTAATGATGCCCTATTCAAGAAGTTGTCGGCTAATGACAAGGCCCTGGAGAACATCAATACCCAGATTCAAGGCTTAGCTTTTGCCTTCAAGAACTAGTTGAGCTTCAACAAGATGTTGGAGACTCAACTGGCAGTTGTTGTCCCTCAATTAGAAAATGGAAATATTCGAGGGCAGCCCGAGGATCCCCTAGAAAATGTGAGTACAGTGGCTCCGAGAGATGGATAGACCACTCGTGATCCACCGTACCCCACTCAAGAGGAGACAATAGTTAAGAAGAACAAGGAAGGAGTACCTTCTAACAAGGGAGAACAGCTTAGTGAGAGAATGACAGGAGAATTTGAGGATACTACCTTCATGCCATTCCCTCAAAAAATCGGAAGTCAACTGTAGATGAGCAATTCAATCACTTTATTGAGGTCATCCATAAGATCCACATCAATGTGCCCTTGATAGATTTGATGCAAGTAGCAACTTATGCTCGATATCTCAAGGACATATTGAACAACAAGCAACTATTTCCCAACATAGAAGTTGTCAAGGTAACAGAGCTTCCGGAAAAGAAGAAGGACCCAGGATGCCCCAACATATCTTGCTCTATTGTTACACAACACTTTGACAAGGCACTTTGTGACCTTGGTTCAAGTGTTAGTATGATGCCAAACATGGTCTTCGACAATCTCAACTTCACAATATTATCTCCAACACTGATGCAGCTCTAGCTGGCTGATTCATCAGTCCGCTATCCCGTGGGTATTGTCGAAGATGTTCTAGTGAGAATCTGAAACTGCTTCATACCCGTGGACTTTGTGGTCGACATGGAGGTCGAAAAGGAAACTCTGTTCATTCTTGGGCACCCTTTCCTTAGCATCGTGGATGCTCGCATCGATGTGGGAGCTGGAGAAATTGCTTCCATATCAATGGCAAGGAGGATAAGTTTTACTTTTGGCCAATGAAGGAGCAATGCTTCATGATCAAAATCAAGTATGACCCGAATGTCAAACACATCAACGAGGTTGAAGTTACACCACCTCAAGTGGACACCCTTATTGCATTCATGAGGAAATTAATCTATGAGGAGACTCCATATTTTCGCCCATAATAACATTTCAAGAAGATGGAGAAGCCAGGGTCGTCTAAACGGTCAAAGTCCACTACACCGCCAAAAAAAGGAATGGAGAAGCAAGGCGAGCCAACCGTGCTCACTTCTTCGGGGGTAGATGCTGAAAATTGAGCTGCATGAAGACGTAGGAAAATCCATCTTATCTGATTTTGGATGGGACCTTGCCAAAAGGTTAATTTTGTAGTTATCTAATATTTTGAATTTTTCAGCCCCATTTGAATTTAGCTTTTTCCACAGCATGTTTTCTTTTACTTAGGGAGTTGGGAGTTTTGTGTTCTTAAATTAGATTTATTTTCTTTGATTTTTGAAAAATAAAAATAATAATATTGGATTCGGGGAAGTTTTATTTGAATGACAATTTTTCGAAGCAAATTTGTGGTCACTTCACCCAACAACCGAAATATAGCCGTTGGGAAGCCACATGCCGAAAGAGGGACCAGAAGGGGCCCACTCATAGTGCGGTCGAACCCTCTGGTCGGCCGACTTGGGGGAGTGCCATTGTGGCTCTCCCTCCTCCAACGGTTATATTCTTTCCTCTATGACCGTTGGGGGTGCTACACTATTTATACATGCCCGGGTGAGTGTGCTGCTTCACACTTCACCTTATTTTACCTTCCCGACTCACTCACTCACTTGCTCAAGAATTGTTTTGCTCTTTGTTGAAACACTTCTCCCAATTTCCAAGCCAAAAAAGGTTTTCTTTCAACACCATTTGCATTTTCAAGTTGCCCTCAATTGACAAAACAATTCATCGGGCGTTTTGTTTGGTTTTCACTAACACGGCATGTTTCGAGTTTGTTTTGTTTGTTCTCAAGTTGTGCATCCATGAATAGCATGAAGAAGTTGATTGGGAAGAGGAAGGGAGCTTCATCAAGCCCAAGCCTTAGGAGAGCTTCAAGCTCACACTTCTCTGATGAGCCTACATCAAGTGCAGGGTGGAGAGGTGCGCAAGACGATGTCTCAGCGGAAGAAGACGATGCTCCACTCCGCCTTATCTATGATGATGACCTCGACTTGAAGCATGATGTTGAACAACAATCCTACAACCTCCTTCGATATCGTGAGTTCGCTCACATGAGGGCCTACGATCCGGCGCTACTCTCCAAAATTGGTATAGATTCTGAATTCTTTACCTTTTGGCATGCATTAGGATGAGATAAGTTTGCTCTAATAGATGAGGATGGTTCACGCCTCCTCACTATTCAATTCCTATGCACACTTAAATTAGGATTTGAAGATAATATTTCTTTTAGGTTTTTCCAAAAAGTACTTTATCCTATGGAAAGAATTAAGTGAAATCCTAAGCTTCGATAGACGTTGTTTAATAGATTTAGAATCTTTGCCTAAATTTAATAAACAAGGTTTTGGAATGAATTGACTAGTGAGATAGCATGTACCGGTTCTAGGAATAGCCAATTGCAAAATCTCACTTTACACTTCATGGATGGATGGGTGGCTATGTTGATATTCTCTAGAGGAGATGTTAGGGTTGTGCGCAAAGATGAACTTATGATCCTTTTGCCATGGTTAGAAAAATTTAAATTGCTCCTATCAAGTCTATGGTGTCAAAATGGTTAGCAAACGCTAAAATGGTAGGTACTATTGAATGTACAGTATTAATGACCCACACTCATATGAAAGTAGGGGCTTTAGAAAATGCTTCAGTTGAATATATTTCAACAAGCCGCTACTTAATAAATTAGGACTATCTAGTGTAAGGACACACTCTTAAACATGATCTAGATGGATCCTTAGTGTTTTTCTATCCCGGCTATATAAATGAGATTCGGTTACCTAACTAGGATTTTCATTTATACAAATGTCGACAACTAACCATTGCTCTTCAACCCATCTAAGAGGTTTGTAGGAGTAATATTTCTGGAAGGGTCACAAGAAGTCGTTCAATAATAGAAGCCATGGTGATGGCTCCATGATCTACGTCTTCCTATGAGTACCATGAGGAAGTGGATCTGATGGGTGATGCACCTGGCTGTACCCAACCTCAAAGGTATGAGGCCGGAGGATTGTCATGGCAAGAGTGGACTACCACCAGAGGGAGATGGGACCCTTACGGTTCCAATTCAAGCTCTAGTAGCTTGCCTCCTTCACCGATTAGTACACGTCGTTCCTTTTCGACCCGAGGTTCTCGTGACCTTGGCCAAGGAATGGTGGAACTCACTCAGCGGATGGGAGACCTTGAAGTGAGGACAAGCGATGTCCTCAACACACTTCAAGACCACATCCAAGGTACCCGCGACTGGCAACAACAAATCAATGCACATATCAACAACGTGAACACAACGCTGCAACAACAACAGGGCAACCTCATGGCCTATTTTCGTTATCAAGGTTTCAACCCTTATCACGAAGATTGAGAAGAACAGGCTTGGGGGAGGACCAGCATTTGAGGTAACTTGTATCACACCCTATTTGCATTCCATTGTTTTATTTATTTCTTTTCACCACATTTGCATGTAAAAAAGTAAATAATAATGAAGTAGTATAGGTTAGGTTAATTAAATAAAAGATGTGAGGTAAGAATATATTTACTTTGCATAAGTTAAAATGATGAATAGCTGCTCTATTCCATTTTCCTTAGTCCCTTGTATACAACTTAGTATTCTCCAATTATTGCATTTATTAGCATAGAATATTCTTTCCTTAAACCTTGGGAATTGTGGGTAGCAAAATCTTAATCAAATTCTAGGTTGTTGTGGGATATGATATAGTGATGAGAGCTACTAAAATCCTAGTTTAATGTGAAACGTGATTTTTCGAAGAAAATGTAAACTGGAAGTTCATCATTTGATAGAAATTTCGACCAAAGCCATATGACGATTAATATTAGATAAACCTCATGCATATGCAATTTTCCTTCATATAGAGCCTAGTCAAACTAGTATAGACCTATGTGAGAATCTTTTCATACTTTTAAGATCAAGAATTCATGGGCACATGCTAAACTTTTGCACTAGAAGTTAGCAAAATTCCATCATACCATTCCACCATCAAAAGATACTCCATCATTTTCATGCATAATGCTCTCTTCAAAATATTTTAAAAGAAAAGAGGGGTAGAAGAACATGGCTACAAGAATAATAAAAATAAAAAAATGCATGCTCATGTACAAGAGCATGAGAAAAAAGTTGCCTTGTTTCAACCTCACAAAATAAAAAGAGTGCATACAAAAGGGTCATCTTCATATTTCCACTCCACAAATATTCCATCACACTTGCACAAATCTTTTCATGCTTTTAAGATCAAGATTTCATGGGCACATGCTAAACTTCTACACTAGAAGTTAGCAAAATTCCATCATATCATTTCACCATCAAAAGATACTCCATGCTTTCATGCATAATACTCTCTTCAAAATATTTGAAAAAGAGGAGTAGAAGGCATGGATACAAGAAAAGAAAAAGAAAATGCATGCTCACATACAAGAGCATCAGAAAAAAAAGAGAAAGAATAAGTACTCATATTTCATCCTCACAATAAAGAGAGTGCATACAAAGAGTCATATTCATATTTCCACTCCACAAATATTCCATCACACTTGCACAAGTCTTGATCAAAAGTATGATTTGTTTTCTCCTAAGTCTTACTCTTTTGACTTAGTAATATATGTGTTACAAATATGCCTACTCTATATCCCTACCAAGCTCCACATATAAGCCTTATTTAGATGTAAAAAGAAAGGCATTGCCTTGGTGAGGATATAAATACCACTTCCCATATAGGAGTGATTGAGAGCATCATTTGGGGAACTTAAATTCAAACACTATTTGAAACTCTTCGAAAATTCGAGTAGAACTTAAACATTAGGAGATGCATGCAAACTATATTGTTCTTTCATTCAACCACCCAAGAAATGGATGAGGCATAATCCCCATAAAGACTAAGAAAAAGGGGTAAGGTACCATAGCCAATTTATTCAATGCAAGGTAGAATATTTTGTTGTGCACTTGGTACTCTTGAAACATAGGACATCGTAGGAAATCCTGATCAACAACTTAAGTCTTTATCTTTGCTTCGGGACAAGCAAAGGGTAAGCTTGGGGAGTTTGTTGACGGTCGTTATATACCAATTTCAACTGTCAATATGACTCAATTATGTGAAGGAATAAATATTTCTTACAAATCTCATCTTTAGATTAACATAATTCCACTTGTACTTGTAGAAATAGTGAGATGCAGGTATTTTATTGCAGAATTCATGAAGAATAAGGGGGCAATCCTGAAAAGTGAGATTCCCACCAATCACACGACGACATGTGGCATCACATGAATCCATGGACCCTTTTCTAGGCGTATCCGAGGGAATCCAATGACAATTCATGATGGGAAGGATCTTGGGCCCACCTACCAGTGGCCTGGAGGAAGCACACCCTAAGGGGCTCTAGGACCAGGTCAGTCGAACCAGGGGTTCAGCTGACTCCTTCCTGGCACCAAACTCGGTCAGCCGCCACTTGTCGACTCTTTGTGGTGCTCTGAAGCCAATTGAGATTGATTCGCACGCAAAATATGGCGTGAACTGCCTCTACTTCGTGTATAAATAGGGGGAGAGGCCTCACTTCACACACACACACACACCACTCAAGCATTCTCTCATTGTGTATACTAGTTCTCCTAGTTCCTTAGTGGAGGTAAGACATACCAAATTGGGAAAGGTATGGCTCATGTATCTTTCTTTTCTTTTGTGACTTTATGCTTTATAATAATATTATTATTAGTCTCTCTTTATTCATATACTTGGGAAAAGCATTTCTTATTTGATTGTGGAGTCCATGTATGTGCTAGGTGTAGATGTTATTGTCATCTGATCGTAATGTTCATACCATGTTATCATAAACATCATACACCACCACTATAGTCTAATTAGGTATTAATATGATTATATTAATATAAATATGATAGTGCTTTGTCCCAATATTGGTTCAACAAAGTTTAAGTTAGTCATGGCCTTAGAAAGCTACTTGTACTGCAACTCTTAAGATATTGACTTTACATGTAAGTGCAGTGCTTAGATAGTTAAGTAGCATTGGATGTCTTGTAGACCCACGGGTTCTATGGGTAGGCAGCAGGTGGTGACAGCCCTGTCCATCCTTTGTACACCCCCACGTTTGGCTATGCCACAGGCTCGTAGCGGGAATCATCCTGATGTTGTCAGGGGTAAAATCCATGCCCGATGTGTTGGACCACTAATCCCTAGTATTTATCGTTAGCATACTCATGTATACACTAACAGGCAATGTATATGAGTAATTAGAGCATAGTAGGAGTAACTCCATCTCGTAACTTGACCTTCACTAGGACATCCTTACACATTAGAGTAGATTGCTTAGGTGTGTGTCACACTACCCCCCCTACATCATGTACCCATCCTACTGGAACCCTCATTAGAACATCCTACTCTTCCTATGATTTTGCCACTCTTCACTTGCCTTCCTTTGGCATAAAATAAATACGATACCCTAGGGAATACTCTAGGCTAAAATGCTACAATGGTACTTTCCGTGCGCTTGCGAAACTCATCTTGCTTTGGCTTAGGTTGGCCTAGTGCCAACTGCATGGCTAGCACTTGCTGCTAGGATGAACTATAGATGTTAAGAAATACGTACATCTGGTCACGGGGCGGACTAGTCTAATCAGACTACAAGAAATTATCAAAGGTTGGATTTTTATGAGTTTTTCTTCAAATTTGTTTAAGCGGAAGTGATGTAAACAATCAAGCAACCCAACTAAAATAGTTGGAATATTAAAGGCAAGTTAGATCGCAAGATAGATGGTATAAATGATGTGAACAAGTTATGAGTGATACAAGCCATATCAAGTAATTCTAGTGATGAATTGAAAACAAAGGAGACAAGAGGCACGATTCATTCTGAGGTTCGATTCCACATAGGAATCAATGTCCTCGTGGAGGAGTCTATGAAGGATCGGGTCTCTTTCAACCCTAACCCACCCCGGGTCACCATAAAGGCTATCTTGGTTTCTCCACTAAATCACAAGGGTGATGCAATATATTTGGGGCTACTCACAACTAGAGGCTCCCACAACAACCTAACAGTTCTGTAAATCTAAAAACAATAGCACAAAGCACGAATCGATCAACCAAGTGCAAGAGAATCAAACCAAGAACTGAAACTGAAGATCAACCTTTCTCTCCTCTCTTAAATCCCCAAAATCCTCAAGAATCACTCTTAGGGGTCAAGAAAGTGAGGAGGAAGGCTTAGAAGAGCTTTTGGTTTGCTATGGCGGTGCTAGGGTGTAGGAGAGGTTCAAAATAAGTCGAGGGATCCTTTATATATGGGTTTCGACACTTGACCGTTGCCAACCACTAAAGTTTGGACTAGTCCGACCATGACCCTAGACTAGTACGGCCTAGGGGGACCACCTGCATCACAAAGTTAAAGTCCCCGCCAGTTTTAAAATTCTAGTGATCACTAGACCTCAGACTAATCCATCCCGCAATTGACTAGTCTGATCTCACACATGAGCTTTTGCTTCGGATGAGAACAGACTAATCTGGCCAGGGTGGACTAGTCCGACCACTGGACGACTAGTCCATCCTACCAAGACATAGTCCCAGCATCTCTCTTCTCTCACACAATGGACTAGTATGTCCAAACCCATACTAGTTCGAAGTCACACATGAATCTTTGTTTCGGTCAAACTCGGACTAGTCTGGACAGACGGACTATTGTGGCCTCTGTGGTAGACTAGTCTAGCCTCCTGAGACTTAGTCCAAGAATCCCACTCACCTCCTCACAACAATCTAGTATGTCCCTAAACGGACTAGTCCGAAGTCACACTGGATGTTTTCCTCCATCTCAAAATGGACTAGTCTATCAAGGTAGGCTAGTCTAGCCTAAAGGGGCAGATTAGTCTGGTCCTTCAGTACTTAGTCCCAGAGAAGCTCAAACTCAAAACTATAGATTAGTACATCCCCCGGACAAGTCTGAACTAACACAAGAGGTCTTAGTCCATCTAACATCGGAGTAGTCTGATGTGGCCGGACTAGTCCGAACAGAGGCCAGACAAGTCTGGCCTTATCATTAAGGCAACCTAGAACTACTCTCTCACCAATTCCCAAACTAAAACTTAGAACTCCCTATTGATTCTCAAGCACCTTAGTTCATCAAAACCTCTACACAACATGGTGATACACGACTCAAAGAAATTGAAACCCTAAATTCTACTATTGTGAGTCTTTGTCGCCCATTTTTTGTTCTTTTTCATTTTGAGGGGTTCCATATCTATTTTTAACTCAATCACTTGTGTTTGTACTCATGGAGCTCATTATATCCTTAATTATCGTCATCAATCATTCAAAACTCATGGGGATTACCTAGGTGCACTTTCAATCTCCCTCTTTTGGGTGATTGATGGCAACAAATTAAGGTTTTTGATAAATTGATATAAATGGTTGTTTTCATAATACACGTGTGTATGAAGTACCCCCCCCCCTTCTAAATGCGTGCATATTGAATTTTCAAGAATGACATGCACATGAACGAATTATATGGTGTTTTCCATACACACATGTGTTATGGTTGGGTGCCTAAGTGTGATGCAAAAGGTCAAGATGTGAGGAATTGAGTGAAAAGTGCATCTCAAGCAATTTAGGCATTGCATCACACAAATACATAATGAGCATAACACAATATGACATTAAGTGAAGAATAACATAATATTAAGTTAACTAACATAGTTGCAAACAACACATAAGAGAAAAAATGAGTTTTAAAATGATACATGTCCATGGATTAACAAAAGAAGAAAACAAGAACTACTCCCCCTCTTTCTCTCGCCCTTTTGCATCAAGACACCAAGATAGAAAATAAGAAGAGAGAGAAAGAAACTAGGATCTACTCTTCCTCTCTTCCATGTTCTTCTTCGCTCCCATCGCTGTTGGTGTCGCTCATCGTCACCTCATTGTCTTCTTCCCTTGAGCTTGCATCTTCTTCTTCAACTTCCTCAATGACGATAGCAGCACTAGAAGAGCCACACTCATCACTGAAGAAGGCCTTCTCCACCGTGGTGAGCTCGGGGAAGGGAGTGATCTCGTCGTCCTCCGTGGCCGACGGAGACATTAGAATCTCCAACGTGTTGCAAATTGCCTTCATGCACTTCTCCGCCCTCTGAGATCTCATTTCAACCTTACTACACAAGGTGAGAACGGACTTGAGGAACTTAAGAATCCCACAGGAGGAGGTTCCGAAAGCAGAGGGAAGAGTGGAAGAACTCATAGAGGAGGACGGAGGAGCCTCGGAGCCACTCCTCCTCGAAGACGCCGAAGGTGGAGGAAGTGGAGTTGGGATATGTGGATGAAGCTTCCGATGCTTGACATCATTCACAAACTCCAACCCGGATACTTTCTCATGCACATAATGAAAGGTGCATATCCACAAGAGTGGTTTGGGGTGTAAGAGATGTTGAAGATGTCTAAATATAGTCGAACACGTTGAACTTCTCATTTTTACTAAACAACTTCGACAAGTTTCTTAATAACCCTTGTATCATCCCCGCATGCCCATCCTTATGAGCCAAGGTCTTCCTCAAGAGACGATTGATGACTCCATAGAAGGGGAGAATGTATTGAGTCTTTGGAGGGTCGAAGGTAAAGTGAGATGCATAGATGAAGTTCATCTCATATCAGCCATAGCCTGAAGGTTGTGCACAATAATCTCATTGCTTAAGTGATCCTCCAACCCAAGATTTCTGGCAAACTAATCAAAGAGGACTGATTATATACACCATCTTTCATCCAAGTAATCTTCCTATCACTAAAGGTGGAGAAGTGACAGGTGGTGGAGAATTGAGCAATCACCTCCATGTTCCAGTTGTACACAAATGTGATGATTTCCTTCAGTCCATGGTGCTCAACTGCAGCGATAATGGCATTGAAGGTCTGGTGATTCTTCTTTGCCATGTACTCCCAATTCATCCACTATGCATAACAACTGGACTCTTCATATGTAGGTACACAAGCCTATAGTAGTCACAGTGAAAGTCACATCAAAAGTGATGATTTTCCATGGACTTCTCGTACTTGTATACATCCTCTTCTCAGAACCTCTTTTCCTTTTTTGCCCCGTTTCCTTTGAAGACATTGCTTGAAACTTCCGCTCAAGGATTAGGGTTGTGAGCAGGGAAGCCATCACAAGAGAGCCAATTGGACCTCTAGGGAGTGGCTCGCAGTCGTTTCTAGGGGGGTCCTGAATGACAATCCCCTTGGAGCGATTCACAATCGCTTCCCCTTCTTAGTGGGGGTGCCTTTGCTTTCTCTTTCCCTTTTCTCTTCTTTGGCTCAGTGACTTGTTTTTTTTCTTGGTCAGAACCTTGAGCCTATACTTTTTCCCTAATACTAATGAGCATCTTCCTTCTTGGAGGCACAATCGACTGTGATGCATGGGCATTACGATCTTGCCTCTTCTTTGTACGAGCCTCGCAAACTGCTGCATCACGGGCTTGCTCCACCAAACGAGCCTCCGCCACCCAATAGACAACTTGGTGAGCCGCCTTGAAGGTGGGGTCCAAAAGTATAGAGTCATCACGACCCGACATGATCCCTGAGATACAAAGGAAAAGGTGTAAAGGTGAAGCATTGGGATTGAGTTCACACAAGATTTCAAAGTTAGGAGTTAAATCTGTGATGGGTCAGACTTGTCTAACTCCAAGTTGGACTAGTCTACATGAGTTGGACAGTCCACTTGCAGCCCAGAGTAGCCCGTGGCCTACAATTTTTAAACCTTATATTTTGCACTGAGCACAAGTTCACGAAATTAAGAAACGATCCAAGCAAATATGAGTCACATGACATAGGAAAGACATAAACTAGACTAAGATTCCAAGGTGTAAGGTGAGAAATCAAAGTAATTTTGAGAAGGAGAGTTAGGTTGAAAACGGTACCTTGAGATGAGAAATCAACGAAGTTCGCTGATCGAAGGAGTGAAGTAGCGCGGGGATGGATTCCCGACACTCCTCACGACTTGAATCATGGAAGGGATCGAAATTTTGGTGGTTGGATCTCAAAATCACTAATGAGGGAGTGGAAGGGTCTGACGCAACCCTGGAGATTAAGTGCCCAAAGGTCGTACTAGTCCGAGATAGGGTGGAACTAGTCCGGTGTGTAGGACCAGGTCTGAACTTCTCAAAAGTCCAGACTATTCCATGTGTAGGGCAGACTAGTCTGTTGAGGACTAGTCTGCGCCTACCCAAACTAGACTAGGAGCACAGACTTGTCCAGCCTGAGGGTGGACTAGTCCGATCCTATAAGGAAAATTCCCGTATAAATTGAGAATTTTGCCAAGATTGATCCATATGGACTAGTTTTCACAAATATTAATGATAGCTATGGCCAGAAAAGTAATAAATCATTCAAGAAATGACCATAATCCATTAAGACATAATAAGTTAAAATAGTTTTGAGAGAAAATTGAAGGTGGGGGGATCACAAGCAATCAAGTTTTTGAAGATCCTAAACTACTAGAAAGAAGATGTGCAACATCCCAAGTCAAATTTAATCTAGGAAATTTAGCTCATTCCTATGTTTGCAAAAGCTTTTTTCATCTAGTGGCTTGGTGAAAATATCGACTAGTTGTTTTTTTGGTTCTAACATGTGAAATAACTATGTCCCCCTTTATTGAATGGTTTCTCAAGAAGTGGTGTCGGATGTCTATGTGTTTGGTTCTATAATTTTCAACGTTGTTATAGGCAATCTCAATGGCACTCTCATTGTTGCATAGGAGTGGAATATGGTTCATATTGAGACCATAGTCCCTTAGATTTTGTCGCATCCAAAGAAGTTGTGCACAACAACTTCCGGCTGCGACACACTCTTCCTGTGGATAAAGCAATGAAGTTTTTTTCTTGGATGACCATGACACTAGGGACCTACCCAAGAATTGGAAAATCCTGAAGATACTCTTTCTATCTACCTTACACCCGGCGTAATGCGCATCTGAATATCCAATGAGCTTAAACTTTGACCCTTTTGTATACCATAGCCGAAAGTTTTGTGTATGAACTAAATTTCACAAGATTCTCTTAGCGGCAGTCAAATGACACTCCTTAGGTGCGTCTTGAAATCTTGCACACATACACACACTAAGCATAATATCAGGCATAGGTGCACAAAGATAGAGTAAAGATCCTATCATAGAGCGATATACATTTTGATCCATGCTTGGTCCATCTTCGTTGAGGTCGATGTGTCCATTTGTCGCCATGGGCTTCTTGATGTGTTTGGCCTTGTCCATGTAAAACTTCTTGAGTATGTCTTATAAGTACTTCATTTGACTTATGAACGTGCCTTCCTTCAGTTGCTTGACTTGGAAACCTAGGAAGAACTTCAACTCTCCCATCATGGACATCTTGAACCTTTCCATAATTATCTTACTAAACTCATCACAAAAAGACATGTTAGTTGAACCAAATATAATGTAATTGATATATATTTGGCACACAAAGAGATCACCATCAATATTTTTCGTTAAAGAGTATAATCTGCTTTTTCTATCCTAAAACCATTTCTGTGAAGAAAGTCTCTGAGCCACTCATACCAAGCTCTAGCAGCTTGTTTTAGGCCATAGAGAGCCTTATGCAATTTAATCACATGGTTAGGATACTCTTGATCTTCGAACACGGGTGGTTCCTCTATATACACTTCCTACTTGATTGGACCTTTGAGGAAGGCACTCTTCACATCCATTTGATAAAGCTTGAAATCATGGTGAGTAGCATAGGCTAATAAAATACGAATTGACTCAAGCCTAGCTACGGGAGCAAAAGTTTCATGAAATCCAAACCTTCGACTTGTGCATACCCTTTAGCAACAAGTTGTACTTTGTTCCTTGTTACCACCCCGTGTTCATCTTGCTTGTTGCAGAGACCCACTTGGTGCCTACCATGTTGACATTGGATCTCTTCACTAACTCCCACTTTTGGTTCCTCTTGAAGTTGTAACTCCTCTTGCATGGCCATCATCCAATCCGGATATCATAGTGCTTCTTCTACCTTGAAAGGTTCCGAAAAAAGACATAAAAAGTAATGTGCATTAAAATTAACCCTACAAGATGGAGCTGTTACCCCCTTGGAGATGTCTCTAGGAATGTTGTCAACAGGGTGATCCTGTTGAATGCTTTGATGAACTCTTGGATGTGGCACTTGAGGTCTTGAGTCAACTTGTTCTTCTT
The DNA here is from genome assembly GCA_036927565.1 of Tuctoria greenei. Taxonomy (NCBI): domain Eukaryota; kingdom Viridiplantae; phylum Streptophyta; class Magnoliopsida; order Poales; family Poaceae; genus Tuctoria; species Tuctoria greenei. The sequence continues at coordinate 9,467,578 of JAYESD010000010.1, read as the reverse complement.
TGTCTCCCCCTTGATCATTTCCACCATCTTGATCTTCATCATCTCGAACTTGGTGATCTTGATCTTGGGAGTCTTGAGCTTGATCTTGTGTAGCAGGCACCGATTGTGATGAGGTTGGATTGCTTGGACCTTGATGTTCTTGAGGACAAATGTCGCCAAGTGCCATCCTCCATAGTGCTAAGCATGATACCTCTTCTTCATCGGTAAGAAGCTCATACAGAGTTTTCTTCAATAGTCGATGGAGGTAGAGGCGGTTTGTGGCATGGCAAGCGGGGTTGACCGCTTGCGCCCAAAACTGGTCCGAAGTCTTATACTCATCAAGCATGGTCCTTACCATCTCAATGAATGTATGGTTCCTCTTTTCGACCAACCCATTTTGTTCAGGGGAGTAGGGGGCCGAAAACTCAAGCTCGATGCCCTCCTCGTCCAATTACTCTTCTACTTGGGTATTCTTGAACTCAGTGTCATTGTCACTTCTTATCTTCTTAATTTTAAGGAGAACTCGTTTTGAGCTCTCCTCAAGAATCTCTTGAGGACACCTTCAGTTTCACCCTTATCATGCAAGAAAAACACCCCAAGTGAAGTGATAAAAATCATCAACAATTCCTAATTCATATTTGTTACCGCTAATGCATATATAAGCATTGGGACCGAAGATGTCCATGTGAAGCATGTCCACAGGTCTTGTTGTCGTCATCACGTTCTTGGTGGATTGAGTTGCTCCAATTTCCTTGCCGACTTGGCACGCGCTACAAGTTCTATCTTTCTCAAACACAAAAATCTTTAGTCCATATGTTATCCCCCTTTAGACGTTTTTGTAAGTTCCTTGTACAACCATGGTCTAGACTTCTATGCCACAACCACCGCATGTTGGTCTTTGCCATCAAGCATGTATCAAATTGGGCTTTATCCGTGGTAAAATCAACTAGATAAAGCTTTCCCTTCAATACACCCTTGAAGACAATAGAGTTGTCACTTCTTCTAAAGATGGTCATACCCTCGTTAGTGAATAAACAATTATACCCTTATCACATAATTGAGATTGAATAAAAGGTTAAAATCAAGTGAATCAACATGTAAAACATGAGAAAGTGAGTGTTGGGATGAGATTGCAATTTTAATGATACCTAGCACCTTCCCCTGACCATTATTGCCAAACTAGATGCCTTGCTTGGATCATCGTTCTCTTCATAGTCAACAAACATTTTCTCTCTCTGGTCATGTCGTTGGTGCATCGACTATCTAACACCCATTTTGATCGACTGGAGGAGTAGGCCTACAAAACAAATTTAGGCTTTTATTTTATGTACCAAAATAGGTTGGGTCATTTGAGGTTAGTGACAAGACATTTGGACACTCACACACAAGTTTTTGGGTTCTTGTGGAGTGGTCCAACATATTTAGAGTTCACATAGCCATAGTTGTTTCTCATGACTACATATGAGGCATCAAAATCATGAAACATAGTCAAAGTAGTACTTTTAGCATTTTCATGAATGGGGGATGCATGATTGTGATTCTTGATTTTATATGAATCTTCTTGACAAAAGCAACATACTCCTTGTTATTCTTTAGAAGTCTAGCATTTTGCCTTCCTCCCCTACAATAGCCAAGGCCATCTTTGATCGAAGGAGACCTTGTAACCGAATACGCACTACGTGCATACTTGATCTTCTCCTTGTCAAATATGTCACTTTTGTGTGGGCGTTTGCTTCGTACCTCTTTAAGTTAATTTTTCAAGTTAAGAACAAGGTTAGCACATTTGCAAGTTTTAGAGTTTGACTCCATATTTGATGAGGATGAACCCTTTGCAGAGGAAGAGGAGACACTTGATTTGAGAGTGTTGAAGTGTGCTTCAAGATTCGTGTGAGTTTTGGTTAAACTCACAACTTCATCTTGGAGCACAACATTCGCATTCTTAAGACATATACAAGCCTCATTTCTCTTGTCAAGTTCCACCTCAAGTGCCCTACTCTTCTCCCTCTCAAGCTCAAGGAGCTTCTCAACCTCAAGATTTTTTTTTTTGCTTCTCTAGGACAAGCAATTTTTCTTGTGCATTAAGAAGCTCTTCCTTATCAAATATTTCATCCAACAACTTTTTCATTTTAGCAATAGAATTTTTATTTAAGTATTTAAACATAAATTTATTTTTGCTAGCACTATTAAAGTCATCATCATCAATGGAATTCAAGGTGGGAGGTTTAGATTTAACCTTTCTCTTTCCTTCCTTGGCCATGAGGTATGTGTGGCTTAAGCTGTTCCAATCACCCTTGTTTGGCAAGTGACTTCTTCATTGTTGGCTTCTTGATGGCAACGTGCCACCTATTTTTCATCTTTGGAGGAGGACTCGTTGTTGGAGTTCCACTCCTTGTCGATGTGGGCTTGCCCATGAGCCTTCTTCTTATTGAAGATCTTCTTTTCTTATTATCTTCCTTGTCATGCGAGCAATTAACAATGAAGTGCCCATATTCGCCACAATTGTAGCATGCCTTCTTAGTTCTTGACTTGCTCTTTTCCTTGCCCTTGCTATCATAGTTGTTGCCTCTTCTTCTTCTCATCATTCTCTTGAATCTCTTGATGAAGAAGGCCATCTCCGCATCATCTATGTCCATGCTCTCATTATCGCTTTCTTCATCTTAACTTGATGCTTGCACTTCTTTTCCTTTGGACTTGGATGAGGCTTTGAGAACTATGTCTTTCTTCCTTGATGAAGTGACCTTGGCAAGATCCTTGACATGTTGGGCCTCCATCTCCATTATCTAGTGGTTGATAATCTTCCCTAGCACCTCATTTGGGGTCATATTTTGGAAATTGGGGCTCTTACAGATCAAGGTGCAAAGGGTCATGTTGCGAGGCATGGATGCCCTTATCAAGCTCTTCACGACTTCATGATCCGTCCACTTCTTGCATCTATATGCTCAACTCTTGTTGATGAGGGTCTTGGCCAGTTGTACATCTCTTGTGATGTCTCGCCATCCTCCATAACAAATCTTCCAAGCTCTCCCTCGATCATCTCGATCTTTGACTCTCGCACGAATCGGTTGCCCTCATGTGCGATCTTGAGTGTATCCCAAATCTCCTTGGCGAGCTCCAACCCATTCACCTTGTTGAACTCTTCTTGGCTTAAGGATAAGTTGAACACGGCTGCCGCTTGAGCATTGTAGTGAATTTGTTGCTCTTATTCTTGCGTGAGCTCATTATCATCTCGAGGATATCTATGTCTGTGCAAACAACATGCCAAAGACCTAGGTTGAGGGAGATTAGATGTAGCTTCATATTGTGTTTCCACATAGTGTAACTAGTTCTATCAAAGTGAGACTACTCATTAGCCTCCTCCCTTTCTCTTCTCTCTTCTTCCTCTTAGCTTCATCTTTCTTATTCTTGAGGAGCTCCATGAGTCGGATCACCTCTTCATCCTCATTCGCACTTGATACATCAAGCGGTGGTGGTGGATGATGACTTCCACTTGTCCTAGGAGGAGGAGGAGGAGTCAATCCTTGATCTTCCTTGGAGTTTCTCTCGACCTTGGTGGTGTCATTCATCGCCAAATCCCTTTCGCTGTTGGCCCCCATATCCCCTCCAAGCGGTTAGGATTTTTTGAAGAGTTAGACTTTGGTACCAATTAAAAGTTGGATAGAGGGGGGTGAATAGGCTAATAAAACTTGAAAATACTTAATTAAATAAAATTAGAAAACAGAGGGCAGACTAGTCTGGCCACAGGGCAGACTAGTCCGGTCAGACTACTGAAAATGAACAAAGGTAGGATTTTTATGTGTTTTTATTTGAATTTGTTTAAGTGGAAGTGATAAAAACAATCCAACAACCTAACTAAATAAGTAGGAATGCTAAAAGCAAGTTACATTGCAATACATATGGTATTAATGATGTCAAAAAGTTATGAATGATACAAGCCCAAGCAAGTAATTCTAGCGATAAACATGAAAGTAAAGGAGAAAAGAAACCCGATTTATCTCGAGGTCTGATTTTACACAGGAATCTATGTCTCTGTTGAGGAGTTCTCGAAGGATTTTACACAGGGTCTCATTCAACCATAACCCTGTCCAAGTGGGCACAAGGGCTAACTTGGTTTATCCACTAAATCACAAGGGTGAATACAAGATCCTTGGGGCTACTTACAACTTGACGCTCCCACAACAACCTAGCAGTTCTAGGAATCGAAAAACAACAGCACAAAACATGAATCGATCAACCAAGTTCAAGAGAATCAAACCAAGAGCTCAAACTGATGAACCAACCTTCTCTCCTCTCCCAAATCTCAAAACCATCAAGAATCAATCTTAGTGGTCAAGAAAGTGAGGGGGAAGGATTAGAAGAGCTCTAGGTTTGCTATGGCGGCGCTAAGGTGTGGGAGAGGTCCTAAAAGAAGTTGGGGATCTATTTTTATAGGGGCCCCAACACTTGATTGTTGCCAACCACTAAAGTCCAAACTAGTTTGGACTGGGTGGCCACCTATGTCACAAAGTTAAATTCCATGCGACCTTTCAAATTCAAACAATCACTTGACCCTAAACTAGTCCGTTCCACAAAGGACTTGTCTGGTCTCACATAGAACTTTTTTGTCCCAGTGAGAACGAACTAATCTTGCCAGGATGGTCTTGTCCGACCTACCAAGACATAGTCCCAGCAGATCTGTTCTCTCAGACAACAGACTTGTCTGTCCAAACCCGTACGAGTCCGAAGTCACACATGAACCGTTGTTCCGGCCAAACTTGGACTGGTCTAGACAGACGGACTAGTCCGTACTCTATGCGGACTAGTTTGACCTTCTAGGACTTAGTCCTAGAATTCTACTCAACTCCTCACAACGGACTAGTCTGTCCCTAAACAGACTAGCTTGAAGTCACACAGGAGGTTTTCCTTTGTCCGAAAATGGACTAGTTTTTCAAGGCAGGCTAGTCCGACCCAAAGGGCATACTAGTCTGGTCCTCTAGGACTTAGTCTCAAAAAAGCTCAAACTCACAACTACGGATTAGTCCGCCCCAAAATGGACAAGTTCGAACACACACATGAAGTCTTGTTTCATCTAACATCGAAGTAGTCCGATGTGACCGCACTAGTCCGATCAAGGGCCCGGATAAGTCCGTCCTTATCGTTAAGGCCAACCTAGAACTACTCTCCACCAATTCCCAAACTAAAACTTTGAGCTCCCTATTGATTCTCGAGCATCTTTGTTGATCAAACCATCGATACAACATTGCGATACACAAATCAGAGAAATTGAAACCCTAAATTCTACTCTTGTAGTCTTCGACGCTTGTTTTTCATTCTTTTCCTTTTTGAGAGGTTCCATATCTATTTTCAACTCAATCTCCTATGCTCATACTCACAAAGCTCATTAGATCCTTAATTGTCATCATCCTTAATTGTCATTATCAACCATGAAATTCACTTTAATCACCTACCATGCAACTCTATAAAAATGACCAGTAAAACCAACTGCGACTGAGGCCTTGTTAGATAGTAAATAATTTACTGGTAGACCAAAATTCCTCCTTCGTGATCGTTTGATACTCTGACAAGTCAAGTGCTGACTGATAAAATGAATGAAGATCCAATGTTACTCTCTTTGACCTATTGTCCCAATCAGATTATTATAAAAATCCCACACACCTTTTTTTCCTCCTGCTCTATAATAACCCGATCTACACCTTTTAACTTAGCCATAAAATTTGTTCATTTTTTGTATCGTGCATGATGATAGAAATATGAGTTATTAGCATCTCCTTTTGACCAACTTAGCCTGGAACTAGGTCTGGGCATCTGGTTAACCGAAACCAATCGGTTCGGTTTTCCTGGTTTTTTCAAGTTCGGATAATAAAAACAAAAACAAAAGTAATGCATGTGAAATAGAAAACCAGTTCGGGAAGTTCGTTTCGGTTTTTGGTTAAACCAAAAAACAGGACCTCTTCCTCCTGCAGTATAGAAACACAGATGTGTGCAGATTTGATGGTGTCGAGCAGAGTGGCTGTAGGGGGTGCGGCGGCCACCCGGCACCAGCCTGGCGAACGGACCTGACCTTAGCGCTGTCGCTGCATAAACCACAAACAGCGAGAGGGGGGGGGGGGGGCAGTTGGCCAAGGAGCGCTGTCGCCATGTGGCCGTGCCCACCTCCCAGCACTGTCGTCGTGCCCACGCCGCCAATGTTGGCCCACCCTCCCAGCTTGCCAAGTTGGAGGATGTCTGGGCGTGGGTAGGTGACCTGGAGGAGCGCGCTAGAGCATCGATTGTCAGCCAGGAGGAGGGCATCGAGCGTAGGCTGTCAAATGGGAGGGGAGCATCAGTCGTTTGATGGGAGGACGACGTCGGCCGTCGGTTGGGATCAGATGGAGATGGTAGACGCTCGGTGCCTGAGGATCGGGAGAATTCAGGGTATGAGGTTAGGAATTAGGGTTGCTGCTTCCAGGTTGAGCTGGGCTGACCAGGTTATTGGACCTGTTTTATTGGGCTAGGCTAGCTGGAACAGGGAGGCTGAGTCAATTCGGTTAATCCAGTTAAACGGGTGTAAAATATGAAATAAAAATACGGTTTTTACAGTCTGAAAACCGGGAATAGAGTCCGTTTTGATGGGTTTCGGTTCTGATTAGTTTGATTTCAGTTTTCGGTTTGTTTGCTCACCCCTACCTGGAACGCTTCCTTGCCCTTGTTCCATCTAATGATGCAAGACCAAGAGCACGGTGCTTTATTTGTCGGCATAAGCAGTCCTCCTGTAGAGAGAGAGCATCCGAAAATCTTGGAAAATTTCAAGGTGGTGCAAAATTTCTTTGGCCAACTGCAAGTGTCGTTTTATATGTCCAACTCTTTTCTGGTTCCAAGATTGTAGATCCTGTGAGTCTTCTGATTTTATCAGCAAGGAGCTACAATGGACTTATATCATCAATCAGTTGATTCCAGGATTAAGTCACCACATCATGAAAACCCTCCAATCGAAGCAAAAAACTCTCAAAGTGAAAGTGGTGCTGTATTTTCCTTGAGTGAATTCATGTAGCCGTAACAACAGGGGACAATGATAAAAAATCATAGATGCCGAGCTTTGAAGAATACAATCTGAAAAATGCATTCCAAATATATTGTAACAAACACCAATGTCCAGATGAAGCAATGTTGGAGCCTCTCGCTCATTAGACTAGGTGTATTTTCTGCCGAGAAGTGCAATTTCATTCAGCTCTAAGTCATTGAGAAGGCGAGAAAAACATCCCATCATTGCCCTGTCAAGATTAGTGTTGTTTTTATCTTCTGCCCGATATATTAAATTGAAGTCTCCACCAACTGCCTAGAGCCCTAATACATATGAACTATATGTCACAAAGTTCCTGCAAAAACTAAATTTTAGGAGCATCGGATTGAGGTTAATACACAGCAATAAACCACCATAGGGAGCCATCAACATGATCAAATTGAAATGAGACCGAGAAGGCATCAATCCTTGTGTTCAATGCATGACATATACCTCCTTTCCATGCTAACCCATGAGTTCCAAATAGCCGGCAGAAATAAAAACTTATCAAAATCTGCCCTGAGAATAGCCATCACCATACTCTGAGAGCTTGCTGCTTTCTTTATTACCTGTAAAATACCACGTCAGGACAGGTAGAGCCAACCATATCTAGGGCTGGTAAAAGGGCCCAAAGAAGTGAACTAAAATTGAAAGAGCTGGATGGGGCCTGGATCGGGCCGAAATCACTTGTGAAAGGGCTCTTTGGGCCCGGCCCATTACCAGACTTAACCATATCTCTAATTAATAGCATCACACCTTGCTTTACTGTAAGTTCATTTATGTTCCATATTAATTTTTTGACAGTCCATCATAAACTAAAGAAAGGAGATGACCCAGTAAGCTGCAGAATGAAGCCGACCTCACGCATCCGCAATGGTTCTCCCCATAAACACTGTTACATCCTGTGGCGTTTCATCATGCTTAGGAACCTTCCATCCGAGCAATGCTGCTAAGGCCACAATGTTACATTGCAAAAGTGGTTTGTTGAACAACTGGCCATATTCTTCCAGAGCTTCCTGCCCCAAAACGTCTTGCTCATTATGTAACTCCAGCTGATGTATCCAGTTTTCTAGTACATGTTGCATTACTGCTGTCAGCACCCCCCTTGTTTTCTTTTTCCGCCAAATGACTGCCGCATTGAGGGACAAAGTCTGATGGTAGTTGTTTAGTCCGCCGCTTCTGGATAGTAGGATGGGGAAGCAACTTTTCTACAGGTTGAATAAGCCCATTCACAAAGTTCTGGGCTGGTATGATCAGGATTTGAGTTTCAGACCTTTGTGCCTCGCAGATTGGAGTACCAGACCTTTGCGCCTCACAGACCGGAGTACCAGACCTCTGAACCTCGCAGCCATGTCTTATGCTGTATACACGAAGAGCAGTCAGTGGTTGATCCAGACAGAAAATGTAGGGGGCTGAACGTACATTGTATATTTGATCACATCATATTAAAATAATAAACACATGTTCATGTATCATCACAAGCACACATAAATTTGAATATGAATATAAAGTATCACATACATGTAGCGTTGCGCCAAATGCCAATGGATCAATCCTCTTCCTCATGTGTAACAATCTGAAACGCAATAAAATAATTAAAAGAATCAAACTTTTATATAGCATAATATACAAATAAATAGAAAATAAAGAATAATTGTGTACCGTTAAATTATTTTTTTGGCTCTAACATACGCTGTTCTTTCATATCCTCGAACTCTTTTATAATTTTGTCATTATTGATGCTTCTAAATATATATCCTCTTCTCAGTGTACCATATCATCAAATCATTGAGCCATTCGTCTCCTTTTTATTGCGTAGATATGTCTATACAAGATTCATGACAGAAAATACTCTCTCAACTGATGTCATTGCCACTGGGAGTATCAAAATTAGCTCAATAAGTCGATACACCAAAGGAAAAGATATGTTCTTTCCAGTCTCGATCATTTTTTTCTGCAACCATTGGAAGATTATTACATCCAAGAAATTCCTCACTTTTTCTAATGTTGAGAATGAAACTTTGAAGTTGATTTTCTTAACACCAAACAATCAGCTATTGTGAAATCTTCAGCATACATCTCAGCAAGTGTCACAAGCCTATCCACATCAAAGTTACGAAAAATATTCCTTAGATTAAGAGCAGCCATGCAAACCAATAAATTTAAACTAACTTCATTAACATGATGATTCACCTCCATCAAAATGGAATCTATGACACCAATGAAAATATCAACATAATAGAAATGCATGTTTGTTACCTTTTGCCTTCTACGTGAATATGTACCTTTTGCATTCACTTCTTTATCCATTTTTTTGCACTTTAATCTGATTCTTGTCACAAAATAACTTCACTCTTTTGAACAATGGCTCCCGTCCATAATCTCTCATATCCTGTAATCCATCTTTTACATCCATAATCAAACTTGTTGCTTCAATAATATCTTGTTCTTTTCTTTGCAAGACAAGAGACAAATCATTCGTTATGCTCAACATGTCTATCATCAAAAACATAATGAATACAAAATTTAACTTTTGCATCTTATCAATCAAACCAGATGCTCCACCATTACATGTTGGTTTAATAGAATCTTTCTTCACAATCTCAAGAACTTCCAAGATGGCCCCCACATTTGAAAAATATGAAGCGATGTTTTAATATGTGAACCCCATCTAGTATCTCCAAGCTTAGCAAGACTACTTTCCTGACTCAACCCTTTCCCGGTTCCAATCTCACCATTCTCCACTTTTTCTAGTAACACACCATGATGTTTTCAAGTAACATATCTTTTCTCATGCATGATGCACCCACAGTGTAAACTATCATAGGAACATAATTGAAAAAATCTGCAATGACAGAACTAGATGTTGCAACACTAATAACCACTAATTGTAGTTGATGAGCGGAACAATGTACATAGAAAGCATAAGTATTTTCATCCTGAATCATTTTTTGCACACCATTAAATTCTCCTCTCATGTTTGAAGCTCCATCATATCTCTGGCCTCGATTCCTAGAGATATTTAACTTATGAGAAGAGAGCATACTGACCCAAGCTTCTTAAAGTGATATAGTTGTACAACTTTGACTATGTTGAACTCCAAGCAATCTTTCCAAAATCTTGCCTTCATCATTAACAAATCTACAACACATGATTTATTATAAGTATGAATTTATATAACAATAAACTAGAATAAATCACAAGTACTAACCATTCAAAAAAGAAAGAACCATTCAAAAAATACTAACCTTGAAATCACAACCATTTGCTCTTTTATTGATACATCTCGAGACTCATCAATAAGCACAGAAAAATTCTGTAAAGCCTTCTTCCAATTGATATAACCAGTTTTAGCAAACACATCATTGCCAGATTTAGATGGTTTCTCCAGCTCAAAAAAGAGATAACAATATAAGAAAAAAGCCGCATCTTTTGATACACTATACTCAAGCCAATCAAATTTATCATACCAACTTGATTGAAAAGATCTCCATTCACCACTTTGCCATTTACGAGGAAAAGAATAATTATTTCGTTGGGTTGGACTGGATAAAGCATATGTTCCTTTGACTTGTTCTCAAATTTCAAATGCATATTGCTCAATTGGTATGCGATTCCCCGGGTTACCAATTATATCTGAGAATCTAAACTCCAATTTTGTCCTTTTTGATTGATGTTCAATCGATAATTTTTCATTTGTGCATTCATTAGTGTTATGAGTACTAGAACTACCACCGCCCATATTAGTTGAAAAATAATTGAACAATGTTCCTTTTTCTTTTGACATGCTGCAATTTACATTATAATAACAAAAAATTAACTAATTGAATTGAAACAATGTGATTCATATTTATCCTTTCATGAATTTAGTAATTTACCTAAGTGATAGCTCTAGCGCTTATAATCTTATGGATGATTGCTCTTGCTCCTTAGCTGTAATCAAAAGGAAAAATAGCCTCACTTGAGTATTTAACATATTACATATCAATCATAAAAAACAGAGCCAAATTTAGTTGCCACACCTCAAATTAGAATAGGAAAATCGAAACTGGGAGTGAGAGGGGATCAGAGGACCGACAGCCAGAGGGATTGAGAGAACTAGGCTGAGCCGCACACCGCCTGCGATAGTGCGGCATGCCCGATGCGGCCAACCGCGCGCCGCGCCCCAGGCACAGGCGCTCGTCGATCGTCACCCCGGGGCCCGTGCAGCCGCGCTCCCTCGCGCTCGTGCACACCGTGCCTAGGCGCGTGTCAATCGACACCCGAACGCCCCCATGCGTGCTCCGCACTGCAGGCGCTGAGGCGCTCTTCGGTGCCGCCGCTGCAGCCGCCGCGTGCCCGCCTCTGCGCCTCACGTTCCGCTGTCGGTGTGCCCGTGCGCGTCCATCGGGAATTTATGATTAGGTTCCTCCCATTCCTGTCACTCATTTCGGGTTTCAGCTCTTTTCAGTATTGGGCCGGTCCTCAGGCCACACTGGGCCGCCCTTTTGCCTCTCAGCTGGGCCAAAATTCCAAACTGGAGTTCGTGCGGCCCAAATACGCGAGCAGGGGGTTTCTTCAAGCTCCACCCCAAATCTCCTTCTCAAGCTCCAAAAATGGTGGAGGGACTCTCCTATTCCAAGAACAGTAGGGGAGCTCGAGCCCCCTCTAACCCTCCTGTAGATCCGCCCCTGAGAGCAGTCCAACTTTCACGAGTCAGCCCGGAACTATTTATTCAGCTTGAAAGTTCCAATAAACAGTCACAACATCTTCAACTTCATTAGCTTTAGGAATGCCTCAGGACGAACCTCCTCTCTGGACAACCGAGTGGGACCATTCTCATTAGGCCCCATAGAGGCTGATGCAACCACTTTACACAATTTTACCATAACAATTGAATCAGCCAGATTATTCCCCCAATCAATGTCATAATTCATCATGTCAAGCACATTGGCTGATAGTGAAGCAACCCTTTCGTCTTCAATGTGAATATTTAAAATTTGACCAGGATCTCCCTCAGAGGTGACTGGTGGCTCTTGTGGGGACACCTAGGGAGTTTAAACCAGCTGCACACATTTCTTGTGGCCAATTACGGGTGGGTGTTAGAAAATATGCACGCGAAAGCAACGACGAATCTCCCGAGGCATACGTACAAGATCAAGAACAACACGTGAGGCAAGATATTTGTTAACGAGGTTCAGTTGAAGCCTACATCCCTGGGGCATGACTACGGGCGCTCCTCCCAATACGTGACAACACAAGCTATGAAGTCCCGACGAGAGTTGCCTCCTCCTCCCTGCGAGTCTATTGTTATGTTGTTATAGTTACAATGACGGTCCTCCTCTCATATTTATAAGGAGGCCAATAATAGAGTCCAACACAAACTCTACACCTAACCATTAATACAACTTAAAGTCCTAAGAGTAACCAACTCATACACAATACATATCCAACAAACTTCACATTGGCGAATATTGCACCACCTTGAAGTCGTCATGTGCGAACCTCCGTGTACACGGACTTGAGTTGTCAACTTTGCAGCTCACATAGAGCCACTCGATGAGTCCAACATCTTAGACTCGCTGTCCTAAAAGAACACCGCTATCTCTGCAACTCCATCTTCCATGACTCCACCTGCAATGGGACATCCTTGTAACTTGTACCAATTTTATGCATCCCTCTCTCCTATCATCACAGTCTCATCTTCTTTCATGATCTTTATTGTCTCCCCATCCGGCACAGCCCGAAATGACAAACCATCACGATGTGGAACCCCAAGTGAAATTAAATTCCTTTGCAGCTTTGGTACATGCTTAACACCTCGAAACACGTGCTCACCTCCGTCTCGTATCTTGATCTTGACCTCGCTTATTCCAATAACATGGTGTCCCCTATTATTTCCAAGATAAGCTTTACCAAAATAATCTGACTTGTACGAAGAGAGCCACTCATTTTGTGAGTTGCATGAAAAGATCTTGTCGAATCTAACACCCATACTTCAGTCGACTACCTTTTGATAGATATGGAGAGAACATCGTTGTTGCTATCCGAGTTACTTTTAGGAGTTGTCACATTAGTACTTGAACTCTTCAATTTTGCTGGACAATCCTTTTTCACATGTCCCCACTTCTTGCACTTAAAACACCGCACCTTTTTCTTCTTCTTGCTCTTGGTCTCCACATTCTCCTTAGCATTCTCACTTTTGATCGGCAAACCTTCAACTTGATGTTTGTACACTGCATTGTTCTTCCTTCTTTACTCTTGAGCTAGTAACATTTCAGTAACGTCCTCAATTTTGATAGATTCCTTGCCAAATATCAGAGTTGTGGCCATTTTCTCATAGGATGGTGGCTGTCAGTGCCTGGCGAAACGGGTATCTCTGGGTACAGGGATAAATGCATACTGGGCCCCACCGCCTATAGGAGCGAGGCCTGCCATGGGCCCAGGGTGCCACGTGGCAAGCAGAGCAGTAGCACCTCCCATTGAGAGATGGTCCAGTGCCGCCACGAGGCCTGCAGCTCTGGGTCTGCCACCTTGCAAAGGGAAGGTCCGGTGTGCTCACTAGGTCGGCGATCCCGGACCTCCCCTGATGAGGAGAGGGTCCGACGCTGCTACGTTCCTGGCAGCTCTGGATCCAACCTCCTGAACTTGGACCTCCCACTGAGGGAAGGTCCGGGAGCTGCCACGTGTTAGGCAGCGCTGAGCCAGAGCCTCCCCGTGGAAGGAGCAATAAAGGGAGGCTTGCTCGGTACGCTGAAGCTAGGAAGGACGCGCATGTTCCCTAGGTAGGCGGGAGCTCGCACTCATAAGTCAAGTGGACAGTGGCCGGTCTTGTCATGACTGGTCAGAGCCGAACTGCTACGCACGGCGGACCAATAGAAGGCCTCGACAAGACAGACGGGACACAGCCGACCATGATGAGGGGCTATAGGTAGCCCTGCGGCAGGGTATGGACAGGCGGCACATTGAAGCCGTTGTCAGGGGTAGCATTCACTCCCGGATCTTAGGGTGGATTTGGTACACCCAGGGCCACCTGTCGGGCTCTGGGCCCCACTTGTAAGCTGCTCGACCTTGAGCTATAAAAGGATCGAGCAGCCACGGTCGAAGGCAAGCGCTCTTAGACCCAAGCAATACAACACAGAAAAACCACCGTGGAGTAGGGTATTATGCTCAGGCGGCCCGAACCACATAAATCCCTTGTGTTCATCATTCTCTGAGCTTGATCTTGTTAGGACTAGCCCCTCGAATATTCATTGAACCTCTACGGACTACACCCATGTACGTCTGGGGGAGGTGTTGGTTTAGATACCTCGACATTTGGCGCGCCAGGTAGGGGGGCTTTCTCCTGCAAGAATCTTCACCAGAAGTATGGTGAACACTCGTTCCAATGCCAGTTCCTCCAGGCCACAGCCCCGCCAGCAGGTGGCGCGTGAGGACCAAGCTTCATCTCACCCCAAATACAGGTCCCGCTCTAGAGCGGGAAGATCTGGGCCGTCACGTCGCCAAACGGCCACCCCATCGACTGCAGGTCAACATGATGGGGCACGACGGACTCATGCAGCGACAGCCGTCACGACACCACCGGCGGCAAGCCCGGAGGGCGCGCTTCTAGCTGCGCGGGAGTTGCTCCGCAATGCACCAACTGCAGGAGCTCCTCACGGGGCAACCCATCAATGGGTAAACGACGTCGACCATCTGGTCGTCGCCGTGCTCAAGGCGACTCCACAGGGCGGAATGCGAGCGGCAACAACATTTGTTTCGTTGTCACGCACGCCTATTGCTGACCGGCGGACCACCAACAGCTATTCAACTAGGCTTTCGTCGGCGGACCTGCGGACGAGGTTGCAGCGTCGCTGTGGAGCTGGCGAGGACTGCCGGGTCGTCATCGAGCAACAGCGGGAGCGACGCCGCAACCTCGAAGCCGTTTACAGCCTGCCAGGTGCTGGGGCCCAGGTCCACGACGCTCGTCCACCGCGTTAGGCATACGCGGCGCCTCCTGAGCAGCACCAGGCGTACATGACGCCTCCCCCGCACAAAGCGTATGTTGCTCCTCCTCCACCGCAAGCGTATGGTGTGCCACCACCGCACCAAGCGCTGGCCGCAATATCCCAGCGACCGACATACGTGACGCAGCCAGCTCATTATGACCGCGCAGCGCCAAACTTTCCACTCGCGAGCACAGGTGGTGGTTGTGCAGCCTTAGCTTCCCACCTGAGAAGGGTGGTTTGTCCCCACAAGTTCCGGCCACACACGCCAGAGAAGTATGATGGGAGCGTCAACCCGAGTGAGTTCCTACAGATCTACTCCACCTCAATTCTGGCCGCTGGAGGTGACGAGGTCATCATGGCCAACTACTTCCCCATGGTTCTAGCCGGCCCGGCCCGGTCATGGCTCATGAACCTTCCCCCGAGATCCGTTACCTCATGGGAGGAGCTGTGCCGGCAGTTCGTAGCGAACTTTGGAAGTTCGTATGAGCGTCCCGGCACGGAGCTCGACCTTCACGCTGTTAGACAGCGATCGGGAGAACTGCTGCGGGCCTTCATCCAGCGATTCTCCCAGGTACGGAATACCATCCCCCGCATCTCAAATGAATCTATCATAGTTGCGTTTAGACAGGGTGTGAGGGACAAGAAGATGCTCGAGAAGCTTGTCACGCATGACGTGCGCGGTGTCTCCGAGCTTTTTGCCCTGGCGGACAAATGTGCCAAGGCTGCAGAGGGGTGTAACTGGCACGCCCGAACCTCCTCGGAAAGTTGGGAGCCCGTACAGTCTGAAGCGAAGGCTGCTGTCAGAGGAGGGGGCAAGAGGAAGAACGGGGGGTCGCGATAGGAGTAAGCCGAGGACCGGAGTTCCCATTGTGGCAGCCGCGGTACCTGGCAGAGCCTGGAGCTCGCGTTAGGATAAGCGTCCGCGCCCGCCTCCCGAAAGGGATGATGCTAACTTCAGATGCCTGGTGCACCGAACCAATGGTCATAGCGTGAGCGAGTGCCGGGAAGTCAAGAAACTCACGGAGCATTTCCGTGAGCAACGACAGAAGCAGTGGAGTCAGGAGAGCGAGCCCCCCCCCCCCCCCCCCGCCAGAGGGAGGGTAAGCAGAAGGTTGACCCCGCCGAAGAGAAGCACGATGATATGGGGTACCAGGAGCCCCTTAGAGCAGTGAAAGCAGTGTTCGCAGGTGCTGACTCGGACACTAGCAGTGATCAAGAGCGCCGAAAGCTCCTCTACGTCATCTACGGGGCGCCTCAGACCCCGTGTCTCGAAACGCAGCGAAAGTCCTGCGACGCGCCTTGGTGGCAGTGGCCCCGGTACCAAGCCCGGCTCCCCACAACAAGTGGATGAACACGGCTATCAGATTCGATGCTTCGGACAGCCCGAAGAACATGGCAGGAGCTGGGGTGCTTCTGCTGCTCGTGGCCCCAACTATCGCCAACGTGAAGCTCAATTACATGCTAATCGATGGCAGGGCCAGCCTCAACCTCATCTCCACTGCAGCTTTCCGGAAGCTGCAGATACCCATGTCCCGACTCGCGCCTTCGAGCCTGTTCTTAGGCGTGGGCCCAGGGCGGATTGTGCCCAGTGGGAGTATCCACCTCCCAGTTACCTTTGGTACCCCGGAAAACTACCGCACGGAGAATATCCTATTCGATGTGGCAGATGTTGAACTCCCCTTCAATGCCATCATCGGAAGGCCGACGCTCTACCAGTTCATGGCCGTAGCCCACTATGGCTATCTGGTCCTGAAGATGTCAATGCCTTCCGGAGTCCTCAAGGTCCGGGGGATCGCACTGTAGCGGTATCAGCCTTGGAGCAACTCCAAGCACTCACTGCGGGGCGAACCCCGAACCTGGACAATGCAAGGGGGGGCTAGCCAAGTCAGGGGGCGCCTCAACGAACCCCCACCATAGCCCCGCCCATGCTGCCTGCCAAAGACGACGTCCCAGTGAAAGTCATCAGGATCAGCTCTGAGGCTGCCCAGATGACCCGCATAGCGGGTAACCTGGACAGCAAATAGGAATTCGCGCTCATCACCTTCCTCCGGGACAATGTCGATGTGTTCGCCTGGCAACCATCGCAGATGCCCGGGATCCCCAGGGAGGTGATTGATCACCATCTGAAGATCTACCTGATGACCGACCGATACAACAGAAGCCCTGGAAGCAGTCCGTTGAGCGCCAGAACTTCATCCGGGAGGAGATCAAGAAGTTGCTCGATGTCGGCTTCATCTGGGAAGTTCACCACCCTCGGTGGTTGGCCAATCCTGTTGTCATCCCCAAGGCTGGCGAGAAACTTCAGATGTGCATCGACTACACCAACCTAAACAAGGCATGTCCAAAAGATCCTTTCCCGCTCCCCAGGATAGATCAAATTATAGACTCTACGTCAGGCTGTGATCTGCTGTGTTTCCTCGACGCGTATTCCGGTTTCCATCAAATACCTATGTCTAGAGATGATGAGGAACACACTGCTTTTGTAACAGTAGATGGCCTGTATTGTTATGTCTTCATGCCTTACGATCTTAAGAATGCTCTCCCTATTTTTGTACGTGCGATGCATAAAACATTTGGGGACCTCATTAGAGACCTAGTCGAGGTGTATGTTGATGACATCATGGTCAAAATCAAAGACCGCACGTTCTTCCTAGACAGCTTAGCACAAGTCTTCAGCAGGTTGCGCCTCACGCGCACGATGCTGAACCCCGAAAAGTGTGTCTTCGGGGTCTCTTCTGGGAAGCTGCTGGGATTTCTGGTTTCCCACCTGGGGATCGAAGCTAATCTAGAGAAGATCAAGGCAATAGAACTGATGCGACCTCCGACGTGTATCAAGGATGTACAGAAGCTTGCCGGTTGCCTTGCGGCCCTTAGCCGCTTCATCTCGAGGTTGGCAGAACGAGCACTTCCCTTCTTCAAGATTCTGCGCAAGGCAGGTCCCTTTGCCTGGATAGAAGAAGCGGAGGTAGTATTCCAGGAGCTCAAGAGGCACCTGACGTCCCTCCCGGTTATGGTGGCGCCGGAGCCCAGAGAGCCCCTGCTGCTGTATGTTGCTGCAACAACCGAAGTGGTCAGTATGGTCTTAGTCGCAGAACGGTCTGAACCATAACAGCAACATACACAAGGAGGAGCCCGCACCGCAAACACCGAGCCTCTGGTCCCAGACCAAGACATGAACCTCTCTCAGGAGGGCTCCGGGAGCCAGGAAGTTGCTGGCCCCCAGCCCCCGGGATGTGATGAGGGCCCCGGGAGCCAGGAACCCCCGGACCTGGATCCAATGCAGGAACTACCGGACCTCTCGGACAGAGCTCAGACCACTCAGAGGCTAGTTTATTACATCAGCGAAGTCCTCTATGAAGCAAAGGCAAGATATCAGGAGATACATAAGCTGTTGTACACTGTGTTGATAGAATCGAGGAAGCTCCGACACTACTTTCAGGGACATAAGGTCTCAGTGGTCACCTCCTTCCCACTGAAAATGGTCCTCCACAGCCCTAATGCCACCGGCAATGTCACCAAATGGGCAGCCGAGCTAGCAGAGTTTGCAATCGAGTTCCTTCCTCGACATGCGGTCAAAAGCCAGACCCTAGCAGACTTCCTGGCTGAGTGGACTCCGCCGCCCGGCAACCCTGAAAGCCCAGTCAGTGGAGATACACTGTCTAGAGCACCGGCTTTCACTAAAACCCCGTGGATACTTTACTTCAATGGTTCTGCTCGGAGGCAGGGGGCCAGGGCCGGCGTGGTGCTCATAGCCCCGACAGAAGAGCAGTTCAGATATATAGTGTGTCTTAGCTTCAAAACCACCAACAACATGGTAGAGTATGAGGCCCTCATCTACGGGTTGAAGACAGCACTGACCGTCAACGTCCGCTAGCTCCTTGCCAAAGGGGATTCCTAGCTAGTTGTCAAGCTGGTCAAAGGGGAGTGCAGTTGCAATGACCCCCAGCTGGCAGCATACCTACTGCACATCGGAAAGCTAGAGAAAGATTTTGAGGTCCTGGATCTATGCCATGTACCCTGAGCTGACAACTCAGTCGCAGACGACCTATCAACAAAGGCTTCTACAGAGGCACCAGTGCCTGCAGGAGTCTTTGCAAGAACGTTATCGCGACCAACCGCCCGAGTTGCCAAATAGGGTGAAGGGGGTGAAGTTAGCACCTCGAATCTAACAACCCAGGTGGCGCTACAGCCGTGGTGTCCGCCAAGGTTCCTATGCACCTCCAGCAGCTCCGAGCAGTTGGGCGCCCAAGAACCAGGAGTGCAAGGAGGTCCCGATGCATGGATCTCGGAGGTCCGGGACTACTTGAAAGACAACTACCTTCCCGAAGAACATGCCCTGGCAGAACGGATCGTGCGGATGGCTAAAATATAGATGCTGGTAGAGGGGGATCTCTACCGGTGTGGCGCCAACGGCATCCTACTGTGTTGCATTACCCGGGAGGAAGGCTGTGACTTGCTTGCAGAAATCCATGGAGGTGAGTGCAGGAACCACGCATTGGCCCGTACTCTGGTCGGCAAAGCCTTTCGGCATGGCTTCCACTAGCCCACAACACTCCAGGATGTCGCTGACATGGTTAAGAGATGCAAGGCATGTCAGTTCCACGCCAAGCAGATCCACACACCAGCTCAAGCGCTGCAGATGATCCCTCCCTCATGGCCATTCACCGTGTGGGGACTGTACATCCTGGGACCTTTCTTGAGATCCGTCGGAGGATTCCCGCACCTCTACGTTTCCTCCTCCTTTCATGCTTACAAGAAGATTTGATGGCGTTGCACGTATGGACCCACACATGATAGAAGATGAACTTGAGTCGAGGAAGACTCCAATTCAAGAAGGGGAGGATGATGAGGACATCACTTCTATGGATACAAACAACACTCCATTGAACATACAAGATGCAATCAATAGAGTTCATACACAACAATTAATTTCAGAGGTGAACTCGTTCTTATATATTTCCTTATATGTTTTTGAGCATAAATTGCTACTTAATGATTTATTTGTGATTAGGATCCATGGAGAGGTTCAAGGAGTACTTGGAGGGAGTATTAGGGACGTGGAAGACCAGAGAATTCGTTCAAAGAAGATGGAAACCGAACCAAACTCCAAATCGTATCCAACTCGGAGTCCAGGAGCAGTACGCACTAAAACGGATGCCCAGGACACATACGAACTCCGTTTTGGACGTTCTACATATGCACGGAAAGGGGAGAGGATTAACTTTCCAATGGCACCGGTCCCATGTCAAAATTCCTTCGGAGTCGTCGGGAATCGTCGAAACAAAATCAAGTACAGAATCTGTCAGGGTGCTGCGCCACCGTATTGGGCCATTGGGCCTTGTATCAAGTCTACGTCCATTATTTTCGTGTGTTAGGGTTAGGTCACGACCCCAACACCCCCTTGGACGTCCTCCCACCTATATATACTCCATAGTAGCCGCCATGAACAATTGGGTTTTGCTTAGATTAATAATATCGTCGTTCTTTGGTTTGTGAGACCCCAACTTCGCGATTTCAGATCGTGTCTACCTTGTTCTTGCTTGTGTTCTCGGTTGCACTTGCAGGGATTAGCCTTCTTGGCGAGGTCAATCGTGTGAAGAACGGTTGATAACCAACGGAGCGGTGGTGTAGTGATTGCAGGGGCTGTTCGTGTTCTACTCGAGAGCCTCGGATCATCAACGTCGAGTTATCCACATCAATCGACCTACCCATTACCTTTCGGAAGATCGGGACTCATCCTCATCTTTTCTCATCAATAAGTTAACCAAATGGCCATAAGCCACCCCAGTCGTCACCATAAACAAGCAGTCCGCAGTGAAGTTCATCAAGTCGATTGTCTGCAGGTTTGGAGTCCCGAACAGAATCATCACCGATAACGGGACCCAATTCACGAGTGCAGCATTTCCAGAATACTGTGAGGACCTTGGGATCCAAGTTTGTTATACCTCTATTGCCCATCCCGAGAGCAATGGGCAGGTAGAGAGAGTGAACGCCGATATTCTCAAGGGCCTCTGAACTCATACATACTCAAGCCTCGAGAAGCATGGTGCGAACTGCGTGGATGAGCTGCCATACGCGCTGTGGGCTAGCCGGACATCAACAAGCCGGGCTACGGGAGAAACGCCCTACTTCCTGGTGTATGGGGTCGAGGCCGTCCTTCCCCAGAGATCACCATGGGCTCCCTCCATGTCCGGATGTACGATGAAGCCGCGCAGGACCGGTTCTGGCGCGAAGATATCGACCTCGTCGATGAGGGACGCGTACAAGCTACCCTTTGGAACGCACAGTACAGGCAAGCGCTCTGACGCTACCACCAGCAGGCCGTGTGTAGTAGGAAGCTCAAGGTGAATGACCTGGTTCTGCGATGTCTGCTTTCCCGTGAAGGGACAAACAAACTCTCCCCCAAGTGGGAGGGTCCCTTCCGGGTCACAGAGGTTTGTCGCCCAGGGTGTGTCCGCCTAGCTACGGAGGATGGATAGCCAGTACCAAACCCATGGAACATCGAACACCTCCGTAAGTTCTATCCATAACCAAGGGTCGTTCCTCATGTAAAGTATGTTCTTCCCTATGAGAAGTTATAATGAAAAAGTTGTTTGCCCTACCCTGGAGTGGCTTGTTCATTTGAAATTATCTTTAGTTCTTATGAATGGCGTCATGCAATTGCAATTAGCTCTTCACCTAGCGTGTGTGTGGTCAATCTTTCATTCGTATCTGCAATAGTGGGAGCTTTGTAGTCCGTTTGTCGGCAGGCCGATTTGGGTACCTACTCATACCTCCACAATGGCAGCAGAACGTGAGACAAGCGACACTAATAGAGCGTAGGTAAAAGATTGACTCGAGAGCGGAATTACCTTTTGTCTGTCATATGTGCAGGTCCCTACGGTACAACCCCTAAGCCCCTGAGCTCCACCAATTGCTGGGGACATGGCATCGACATCCTACCGATATCATGGGTGTTGCCGGAGCCCCCAAAAGCTCCGACAACCCCAGGGGGCCAGGCGGTGTGCCACGTCTCCTATGAAGGTCCGGCCATGCCGGAGCTCCTAAGCTCCGACAACCCCAGGGGGCTCACCAGCGGTGTGCCACGTCTCCTACAAAGGTCTGGCCCTACTGGAGCTTCTAAGGTCCGATAACCCCAGGGGGCCCGACGGTGGCATCTCCTATCGAGACCTCGAATGTTGCCAAAGCTCCTAAGCTCCGACAACCCCAGGGGGGTGTTAACGAAGCAAGTGCTAGACCCCCTTGGTACAAGTACATGATCAGAGTCGCGTGCATATATCAGGGAGCAGGACACAAAAATATCAGAGCCAAAGATCAAGAGGACTCCATTCAATTAAAAGATTTTCTTACAAAGTTGGAAGCATACAAGAGGGAGTGAGAGAAGAGAGACCTAAGTCCTACGGATAGCTAAGGCAATAGCTTTGGCGGCCTCCTGAACGCCCTCCTGGGCAGTGTCCAGCCCTACCGTGATTGGCCCTTCGACTGCTGGACTCAGGGGGAAGTAAGGGTCCCGGCTCCGGTAGCACGCTAGCACGTACTCAGTGACAGTCTTGGTCAGGGACCTCCCCTTTGTATCCAGTTGGTCGGCAACGACATCGACCACTGCTTTGAGCTTGCGGCCAACAGATCCAAGAGTCACCAACACATCGTGTAGCTCCGGCGCCTGGTGGGCCGGACGTACAGGTCTGAGACCAAACTGTGCCAGCGCTCCATCTGCCCACTCGAGGAAGTCCCACACTCGCTAGGACTCGGATGCCCTTGATCCCTGCAACTCTTCCAGATCCCTCCTGGTGGCCGCCAGCTCTGCACCCTCCTTTGTGAGGCGCTCGGCCTCCTTACCGTGCTGCTGGATGCTCTTGGCAAGTTGCTGCTCTCGATCAGTGAGCTCCGACTCCCTGGCAAGGATGCGGTTCCGGCGCTCTGCCAAGTCTTCCTCCCGGCCTCGAACCATGGCTTTCCTGGCAGAGACATCGGTCTCCCGCGCGTTGAGGCTTTTCCCCCGCTTCCAGAGCCTTTTCGCCTCGAGCTTGCACCGTGCTTCAAACTGTTCGCGGCGCTCCGCCAAGCTCTGCTCCCCCGCCGACAGCTTACGGGAGAGCTCCTCCTCCCTCTGAGTCAGGTCCTCCAGCTTCTCGGCGAGCCTGGACTCACCCAAGTCGAGCTCCTACTGGCGCTTCTGGAGGGTCTCATGCCAAGCAGCCAAACCACCTTGGCGCTAGTCCGCAGCTCGGTGGCATTCTGCAGCTTCTTCATAAATCTGTTGGGCCTTCTGGTTAAGAGCCTCGATGGTAGCCTCTCTCGCGTTGAGGAGCTCACCTTGCTCAGCCAGTCGGGTTTGCTCGCCCTTGACCCACTCTTCATGCTGGCGGAGCCTCCTGCGCTCCTCCTCCAGAGCCTTAAGGTTGTGCTCGAAGGACACGGCGACCTGCTGAAAATTGGAGCGAGCGTTGTCGATGGCCAGCTCTAAGGAAAGGGGTGTTGGATCGTATAAGGGCGTCCCTTCACCCGTCTCCACTAAGATGTCCGCTGTCAGCCGGGAGGGGCAATCCCCTGAAGGCGGTGGCACTTGTGGGGTCGAGGCGCCTAGGGTCCCTACCAGGCCCTCCGGAGCAACCGCAGACGCTCCCGGTCCGGCCCCCAGTGCTCCTGGCTCAGTCCTCGATGCTTGGGAAGCAGGACGTGTGCCCAGATCCTCTGCGGCTTGAAGCAACGTCGCTGGGACACTGGACGCCGCTGGCTGAGGCACTGGAGTGGGAGCGGGTACTTCGACGACCGTCGGGATGGCCACCCCAACCTTTGCATTAATTGGCGTGGGGACTGGCTCTTCGATTACTCCTGGCACCCCGACCGGAGCCACTTCCGTGTCTGGCGTGGGAGCCAGCTCCTCAGCTACATCCGGTTGGGGCGCCGGAACCTCCTCGGAAGATGGCGTGGGAGACAGTCCCTCAGTGGCCCCAGGCACTAAGGATGGAGTCTCCATCAGCACCTGATCCGGCAGGGGCGCCGGGGCCGGTACCTCGGTGGCCAATGCCTCGGTGGCTCCCGGCGCCAGGGACGGAGCTCCCGCCGAATCCGGAGTTGGGCCGACACTTGGCACCTCTGTCGGGGCCTCGGGGGCCACTAGCTCCGGCACCAAAGCCCCGGCCTCCGGAGCCCCAACCTCCTCCACATAAACGGCTGGGACCCTGGATTCAAACGCACTCGGGATGGGAGTCACCCTCGTGTCGGTCGGGGCCTCCACAGTCATCTGGACCGGTGCGGGAGTAGAGGCTGAAGCACCTACCTGCACAGCCTCCCGAGATGCTGTAGGTGTGGTGGTCGGCTCACCTTGCTTGGAAGTGCTGCACAATCAAGTTGGAAATGTTTAAAGGGTGACCTTGGCCAGAAGTGGAATCGAATCAAGAAGCACGGCTGCTTACCTTGGGAAGCCCCAAGTCCCGCGGAGGCAGAGCCGCTTCTGGGCAGGACCGGAGTCGGAGCCTGAAGGACCCGATGTGGCCGGAGCCTCAGGTCTCTCAAAGGCTTGGATAGGAGCCAGAGCTGGAGCCTCCCTGGCCGGAGAAGCCCTTGTTTGAAGGGGACCTTCGGAGCTCAGCCCCGTACTTGGCGCCGTGGCGGGAGGTGGCCCCTCAAAACTGGCACCCGTCGGAAGTCCCAGAGCTGGATGGGGTTGCTCCCCGGAGGCACCGACGTGACTCCCGTCACCCCGCACCAGTTTCCTCTTGCGACTGGAGGTTGCCGCCGAAGCCTCGCCCTTGCCGGTGCTGACGGCTCCACCTCCTGGGCTAAGGAGGACTGGGGTTGACCCCCCAGAGGTTCCCAGAGCACTGGTTGCAGAGGAGCCACCCTCGTTGCGATCCCGATGTCATCCAACCTCGGCATCAGCTTCCGGAGCTCCCGGCAGAACTCAGGAACTGTGTTCAAAGGTGGGAAGGACGTTGGGGGCGCCAGGGACCCAAGTGAGATGATGGGCTTGCTCTGGAACTTCTTCAGCAGGTCCTTCAACGCTTCGTCTTTCACTTGGGTATCAACATCCCGTGGAGAGAATGTCCACGCCATCCGTTCCCTAAACATCAGTGGCACCCACCTGTTCCTCAGGATGTTCCCGAAGAACATCTCAGGAGTCACCCCACCATCTATGCAGCCTTCGATCCTTGCCACAATGGGTCCGTACGCCGATGGTAGCTCTGGGATCTTGTTCTAGAGGTCCATGTCCACGTTCGGGAGGCTCTCAGGCAGCTCCAGCCTCTCGTGCCAGTCCACAGTGATGACCACCCACTCCTTCCATTCGTACCATTTGCCGGAGGAAAAGGTGTTCAAGTACTTGAAAGGGGACCGCTTTCGCTTCACGAAGTAGTACATCCCAATCAGCTCGTTCACCTTCCCGGTCGTTTGCAGGGTGAAGACATTCTGGAAAAGCTCCAGACTGGGCCGTACTCCCACCCACATCTCGCAGAAGTGGACGAAGATAGCGACCAACAGAATGGAGTGGGGCCCGAGGAGGTGTAGTTGGATTCCGTATAAGTCCAGCAAGGTCATCAGGAAGGATGAGAAGGGGGGAAGCAGGCTAGCCATGGCGTACCCCTGAAAGAAGACTGTGTCGCCGGCGTTCTTCTTCTCGAAAGGAAGTTCGCCTATGCGGATCCTGCCGTTGAAGGACTCATGGGACCAACCCATGTAAGCCCGAAACTTCTTCAACCCTTTCTCGGTCTTGATCTTGCTAGCAGGCAGACCCAACTCCATGGCGACAAGATGGGGGAGGGAGAGGTTGGATTAACAGAGGACTAGGGCTCAAAGTCGAAGGAAGTGGGAAGGCTGCAAGGGCTCAAGTGCGGGTGCGAGTGGAGGAGTGAAGAGTATGTGACTTGTGCCACTCCCCCCCCCCCCTTAAGAATGGATCTATGGCATTTGGAAGGAAACCCCAGGCACCAGGATACTGGGGTAACCCGCGTATGACTGTTGGGTCAAGAGCCTGAATCGGCAGAAATACCTAGTGGCCGCCTCAAGGTAGCTGCTTTCGTAGGTGAGAATTCAAAATTTAAGCGTATAAACTTAATGGGCACGCAGAGCCGAAACGAATTTCGGGAACCGGCATCAGTTGATGGTGCAATATCCGCAGACAAAGATTTTGTCTGCCGCATTGAAGGGAAGACCTTAAAGCCACGACACAAAGATTCAGAATGGCCCCACCACGGGTATAACTGCCTTTACAAGGAAGTTTCTCTCCGAGATGGGCCCGGGGGCCACTGTCGGTGTCTGGCGAACCGGTTATCCCTGGGTACAAGGATAAATGCATACTGGGCCCCACTGCCTACAGGGCGATGCCTGCCATGGGCCCATGGTGCCACGAGGCAAGCGGAGCGGTAGCACCTCCAATTGAGAGATGGTCCAGTGCCGCCACGAGGCCTGTAGCTCTGGGTCCGCCACCTTGCAAAGGGAAGGTCCGACGTGCTCACTAGGTCGGCGATCCCGGACCTCCCCTCATGAGGAGAGGGTTTGACGCTGCTACGTTCCCGGCAGCTCCGGACCCAACCTCCCGTACTTGGACCTCCTGCTGAGGGAAGGTCCGGGAGCTGCCACGTATCAGGCAGCACTGAGCCAGAGCCTCCCCGCGGAAGGAGCAATAAAGGGAGGCGTGCTCGGTACGCTGAAGCTAGGAAGGACGCGCATGTTTCCTAGGTAGGCGGGAGCTCACACTCATAAGTCAAGTGGACAGTGGCCGGTCTTGTCATGACTGGTGAGAGTCGAACTGCTACGCACGGCGGGCCAATAGACGGCCTCGACAAGACAAACAGAACACAGCCAACCATGATGAGGGGCTATAGGTAGCCCTGCGGCAAGGTATGGATAGGCGGCACATTGAAGCCATTGTTAGGGGTAGCATTTACTCCTGGATCTTAAGGTGGATTTGGTACACCCAGGGCCACCTGTCGGGCTCTGGGCCCCACTTGTAAGCTGCTCGACCTTGAGCTATAAAAGGATCGAGCAGCCACGGTCGAAGGCAAGCGCTCTTAGACCCAAGCAATACAACACAGAAAAACCACCGTGGAGTAGGGTATTACGCTCAGGCGGCCTGAACCACGTAAATCCCTTATGTTCATCATTCTCTGAGCTTGATCTTGTTAGGACTAGCCCCTCAAATATTCATTGAACCTCTGCGGACTACACCCGTGTACGTCTGGGGGAGGTGTCGGTTTAGACACCTCGACAGTGGCAATGAGCATAAAAGAATTATTGCCTTGTCTTTATCATTAATTTTCACATCTAGCTGACACAAATCCGTGACCCTTTGATTGAAGACATTTATGTGCTCTACAAGATCAGACCCTTCCTGCATTATCAGCCTATCTAATTTTTGTTTCAAATACAGCTTGACCGTCAAAGTCTTTTGACATGAACTGATATCCCAGCTTCTACCAGATTTCCTTTGGTGTAGTCAACCCGATGTCATAATACATGACCTTGTCGGACAGACACAGCTGTTTGTTTGGAGTTGCTTGCATCTACTTCTCCTCCCACTCGTCATCCTCCATCTTGATCGACTTCTTCGTCTTTAAAACGCGCAAAAGATTTTGTTGCGCCAACAAATCTTTTATCCTTATTTGCCACAAGCCGATGTTTCTGATGCCATCAAACTTCACCATATCAAATCTGGAACTCGTTGGCGCCATCCGTCCAACACACGGTTCCACCGACCTTTTGCTGCCGGTGTTGCTTTCTGATTCGCTTGCCTCATTGTATGCAATGTAAAAGCCCGCATTTGAGAAATACAAGAAGCAAAAATATGAACTTAAATTTTAAGTTAATTTATAAATTCAAACTCATATTGCTGGAATTCATAGTTCAAAATAACCACTGTCGGTCTCTTGGTTCAAATAGTTGACATGTCCAAGTTTAACAATTGTAAACTTTAAATAACCAATTAAATTAAAGTAATCTATGCATTAGCATTCAAATTTAAATCAAAATTTTGAATTCAAACCAAACATGCTCAATATACACATGGGACTCCACCATATAGTTCCTCCTAATGGGAAATGCAACCCTGCGAACTCATAGTATTTTAGGGGTCTCCTTACTATGTGAATTTGAATTTTGCAAAATAGCAGTGACTGGATAAAAGATGACAGGTGGGACCCACCTGCCCGTGGGCCCCACATGTAAGCCCAACACACGAGAAGGATTTTCTTCCTTCTTTGCTGTTCGCGCCACGCACGAGGGCAATGCTGTGTTCCCTTCCTTCGCCCATCACCCTTATCCCTGGCAGCACCACTCGAGTTCCTCCTCACGCCGCGTTTTCCCTCCCGAATCCCTGCTCGCTGTGCCACCATGCCGGTGCCGCGTTGGCGCCGCGCTTGTCGCTGCCCCAAGCCCAGCCCTGCCTGCCGCTCCTCCTTCTACGTCCCTACTCGCGCTGCGCTCTACTTGGCCGCGTTTTGCCTGCGCGACCGCCGTCCATGGCCACAGCGCCAGCGCCTCAGTGCCGCCACCCTCGCTGGTCCGTGCTCGTCCGCACCAGCCACCCCTCTGCTTCCACACGCGGCCACGCCCCGCCCTGGTCGGCATTTCGCTGTTGCCCTTCCGTTCCCACGCGCCCGAACCGGTGCCGGGCTGTGGCCGCCGCCGCCTCTCTACTTCAAGGCCGTGCCCGACCCGGTCCCGCTCGCCGGCGCTTCCGCGATGCTCGTCTTGCGCCGG
This sequence comes from Tuctoria greenei, assembly GCA_036927565.1. Taxonomy (NCBI): domain Eukaryota; kingdom Viridiplantae; phylum Streptophyta; class Magnoliopsida; order Poales; family Poaceae; genus Tuctoria; species Tuctoria greenei. The sequence continues at coordinate 9,438,898 of JAYESD010000010.1, read as the reverse complement.
TCCCCCAGCTCGTGTTGGCCGTCCGCACCCGCCGGACAGCCATCCACTTGCGCCCATTCGCATCTCTTCGCCTCCCCGCCGTCCTTCTCGCCAGGGCTGCCTCTGCTTCACCGACGGCCTCACCAGCGCCCTGGTCCTTGCCCGTGCCTGCAGCGCGTGCCTTGGCCGCCGCATGCTGGTCCTCACCGTGCAGTACCTCACTTCCACCATTGTCATGCGTAGCACCGCACATCACCACTGTTGTACCATGCCATACTCGCACAGCAGTTCCGCCGGTGCACCACAGCAGTGCGGCATGCTGCCGTGGGCGTCGTACTCGTGTGCGCCACTCCTTGCCTTCCTGCGCCTTGCAGCAACGCCGGTCTGCCCTGCTCACCGTGCGCTTCCTGGTCGCGTCCACTACACCGCGCTCACGCCCGCTCCCTGCGTGCCCGCGTCGCCTGTGCACAGCATCGTACCCCAACGCGCTCTGCACGGATCCCCGCTGTCCACCGTGTTCTACTGTAGCGCCACACAGCTCTCACAGGCATTTGCTACGCCATCCCTACTCTGCACGCCATGGTCACCATCGTCAGGCCGTCCGCGACACACCACCACCTTCCTCGCCGTTGAGGTGTCGCGTCGGCCTGCCGGCATGTCTCGCTGTGCTGTGCATGCTGGCCGCACCCCCTACTCTTGCCGCGCTGACCGCGGTGAGCGCATCACCGTGTTCCACATCGACGTAGTTGCCTTCAAACCACGTCACACAGTATTCTGCTCATATGTCGTGTCCTGGCAGCGAAGCGAGTGAAGCATGTGATTTAGGTGATGCAGGAACACGATGATGATACAACAGACAGCAGCAATTTGGCAAAGGTTAGTTGTACATGATGCGAGATTGATCCAGTCAAAACCGTAGTTACGGTGTTCGATGAAATGTTTACAAGGTGAAACCAAGTGTGATGATGATCAACACTGTTCTGTAATGCAGGAACACGAGAACATAGCAACTGACAAGGAGAATTAAACGAGAACTTTGGATAAGGATTGCTTGGTTAGGTCGAAGGGGCATCCCAACTGTCCGCTGAATTGCCCTACCAAAAAAAAAAAATTGTTCGCTGAAATGCTTACCAAGGTGTCAGTAGATCCGATTGTGTTGTTGTGCACCAGTTTGCTTGCTACTATGATTGGGGAAGCTGATTATGGTGTTGCTGTACAGGAATGGCATGGTGGCCCAGAGCGTCGCCATGTCAGTTGCAACTTGCGACTCAATTATACATGCTTTGTTCAGGGATGAGCGACCATTAGCAGAGCATGCGCAATGGTTGAGATGATGCAAGGAGAAGCATGTGGAGAAGGCCAGGAGAATGATTGATAAGATTTCGGTCAAGGATGTCATCTCTTGGAACACTATGGTTGCTAATGATGTTCATATGGATACAAAGAAGGAGCTGTAAGTCTTTACATCATATTGCACAATGAAGATGGATTGAGATCGCTAATGAAGCTCATATGTTCGAGAGAGATGATGTGTTGACATCCCACATCTAATAGACCCTGTATTCCCGTAGAGTTAAGTCTGTTATGACATCTCTTGACTTCCACTTTTGAGACTATCCATTCTGTTAGTATATTAGAATCTTAGAGTATGATGTATTAAATATAATGTTTGTATATGTGCATAATCATATCGCTAGATGAGGTGACAAAGATCGAAGAGGAGCACAACTCGGAGGAGGAGGACTAGCATAGACCCCGCAGCAAGACAAGATTTGTTCAAGTAGCATTCAAGCACAAGAATCACCCAAGCAACAATAAAGACGAGGAAGGAGAAAGAATGACAAGAAGCTTCAATCAGGAGATCAAACTTGACTTATTGGCATTTACACTGGTCGCAACCTAAGGCAAGCCCAACTTTACATTTAAGTTGTTAATATATTTTGCTTTTATAATCTATATGATGGTAATTGTGCATTAAGTCTAGGGATGTATGATACTTCACATGCATGACCCAAGAATCCCTGGAGTCTGGTTAGAATAGGACTTTACATGATATCAGCTGTCATATTAAAGTTGAAGAATATGGATGGAAGAAAGATGAGGAAAGGAATGAGATGGAATAGTTAATCTGAGACCAGGTAGGAAGATTAGGACGCTCAGGGATGTAGTCATGTGAGCATAGTTCCTGCCTGTGTCGATTAAGGACCGTACTTGTGTGTGGTCCTACTGGACAAGTTTCAATATGTACCAGATGCATATTGTCTTTACGGGACCCAGGAAATTGATGTAACATGTTATCCTTTGTATTGAGGCATAACCCACCGTCTTAGACACCACACATGTCGACAGGAGGGTAGAGATCATTGCGGCATAGGGTCATCATGTATGGCTTGCTGCAGGGACAGCGGGACAGGTTCAATGCTTGGGTGTTTGTGAAAGGTTGTTGTTTACAACGTTAACGGGAGAGGCCGTACACCTCTTATAGACGGGTGTACATGACGTGCAAACTGGGTGTATCTTGATTCGAATCACCGTCGTTCGCGGAAGGGAGCATACTTATTCACTGAGTTGAGACGTAGTAACAACTAGAACTGGGTGGACTGTTGGAGATTAAGCAACTTGGTTGAAGTAGTTGATAGAAGAACTAAAGTTTTAATTATAAGCAACTTCACCTATTATTATAAAACTGAAGCAAAGATCTACTGATAGTGAACATTTACTTATTGCAGTTTAAATTCAAGTCTTACGTTCTCAGCATGTAGAGTTTCATGTTCTTAGGTGAGACAGGTAAGTCTTGCTGAACCTTGTGCTCATGGTTACATTTATACGAGTTTTGTAGGTATATAGCTATGACAGGTTCCTAGTCTTTGCCCTTGTCAGGTTATATAGCCAATGGAAGCTCTGGACTTCGCTGCTTGTTTCTGTGATGCTAGAGTGGAGTATCTGTGGGCTAGATACGACCGCTACTATTGTAGTGTAGGTTCGAGAGAGTAGTATGAAGACTTCCGCTGATGTAAGATATTTTGTATAAAATTCTGAGATTAATGTAAGTTGATCACTTATGTTATGAATGCATCGTTCTTTTCTGTGTTGTGCTATTGGGTGTCGCATGGCACGACACCAGCCAATGTGATTCGTGGTTTGTCTGAACCCTGGTCCTCACAGCGTGGTATCAGAGCTACATTGGAAATAGTGCACCTGAAAAGGAACATATTTTGAAAACTATAGCCTTACGAGTGAGGATTCGATACTAAACATAATGACTGATATTAGCATAGTTACTTAAGGTGGCAAGCTAACATATGTGTTATTAATTCCGTAATGACGCACTTACGCTCACGTAAGAGGTAAGGTACGCCACTGCAAGCGCATCAATTGCAGTAAGGTCCCCCGTACAAGAGGTAGTACGATGATGGTCTTCGTGGCTTGGCACGAGAGTTAATATGAGTCTCTTAACCTCTTCATGGTTCTAAGATCATATGCAAACGCTGGTCCCCCAACATGCTTAAGGCAAAAAGTGTGGAGGCCTCATCGTGTGGTAAAAAACACGATAGTATGCAACTCTTGAACGTTCAATGTTCTAAGGGCCATACGCAGCACTCGCCATCGGCGTGCCTCAGCTCTTATGGGGCAGTAGGTGGTATCTGTTGGGTTGATAACATTCCCAATCGTGACAACTTGTTCACGCTCTTCACGGGTTCCCCGTCGTGTGGTGTTGAAACGTGACCACATTTCTCGAGACGTGTTCTCCTCGAGGACGGCCTGTATGGAATGATACAGGGCGTTAGGTTGGAATTTATATATTATAGTGACTGCCTGTCGTGTTTCCCATGTGGCCATCCTTGAGGCGTGATCGAGTGAATTGGGATTGTGTGTCTTCTGCAGGTATACTAACCGTGTTAGACGTATTACGAGTAGAACATGTTTGCGAGTGATCGACATTAAGGTCACCTATGATACGATTATGTCGAACATAACCGGTTTAGATTTTCTATTTTGTGAGGAACGTAGTGTTAGGAAATCGGCGGTACAATACTCTAGCAACCCGCATCACCAAGGAAACATGTGAGTACAGAGGTCATATATCGCTACCACTAGATGCGCAGCGCAGCAGAACATAGACGCGCGTCGGTGTAGAGATAGAAGACGATCTCGTTCGTCTCGTCCTCGACCTCTCCACAGCAGCAGTAGACGAACATGGTCGCCGTTGCTGATCAGCGCAGCAGTAGCAGTTGCGCCTCCACAGAGTTTACACGTACGGAGAGGAACAACATACGCCGGTGTGCTAGCACCACGCGCACGGCAACAGTATCGACATGAGGGCTTCGAGGGGTGGTGACTAGGGCTGTCACGTGGTGGAGTAATTAGCCCCTAACCCTACCCCTCATTTTTATAGTCGTACTAATGGGCTTTTAGGTCGCAGGCCCATTAGTACCATAATTGCTTATAGATCAAATATCCAATAGGCCTTAACCCGAATTGTTATGACTGCCTCTTGGGCATATCACCAACAATCTCCCACTTGCACTAGAGACAATCATCTAGCCAAGATTTTTGATATTCCAACTCCTTAAGTGTGTGGCCCATTAGGTTTATGTGCAGTCGGTTGTGAATGGAAACCGTTTCCAACCACAAGTCAGTAGAGGTACCTAGCAGGACGTACTGACTCCCGAATGTACATAAAGATCATATCGATCGAACCTAGATACATGCAACATGCTAATACCTTTGCCTCACAATACCAGTCAAGCTCAAGGCCAGATGCATGCCAACCTTGTGATAGCTCGACCATTCACTCGATCAAATAGTGGATTCATTCCTTGACTAACTTTTAGTCATTGTGATTAACCTTTAATCACCTTGGCATGGCCATGCACTTCCAAATCCAACTATCTCGAGGGGCCCAAAGATATCTCTCCTGTTATTAAGGAGGGGCAAATCTCATCTTGATCCACATACATCCCATTCTATGTTTCATTATGTACCCGAAGACTACTTTTATGACTACCCAGTTACGGAGTAGCGTTTGGTAGTCTCAAAGTACACAACTACTAATGAGGACATCACTTCTATGGATACAAACAACACTCCATTGAACATACAAGATGCAATCAATAGAGTTCACACACAACAATTAATTTCAGAGGTGAGCTCGTTCTTATATGTTTCCTTATATATTTTTGAGAATAGATTGCTACCTAATGATTTAATTGTGATTAGGATCCATAGAGAGGTTCAAGGAGTACTTGGAGGAAGTATTAGGGACGTGGAGGACCAGAGAATACGTTCAAAGAAGATGGAAACCGAGCCCAACTCAAAATCGTGTCCAACTCGGTGTCCAGGATTAGTTCGCACTAAAACGGACGCATACGATCTCTGTTTTGGACGTTCTACAAATGCATGGAAAGGGGAGAGGATATCCTTTCCAGTGCCGCTGGTCCCATGTCCAAATTCCTATGGAGTTAACGGGAATCGTTGAAACAAAATCGCGTTCAGAATCTGTGAGGGTGTTGCGCCACCGTATTGGGCCATTGGGCCTTGTATGAAGTCTACATCTCTTATTTTTCTTAGGGTTAGTTCACGACTCCAACACCCCTTTGGACGTCCTCTCACCTATATATACTCCATGGTGGCCGCCACAAATAATTGGGTTTTGCTTAGATTAATAATATCGCCATTCTACGGTTTGTGAAACCCCAACTTCGCGATTTCAGGTTGTGTCTTCTACGTTCTTGCTTGTGTTCTCGGTTGCACTTGTATGGATTAGCCTTCTTTGCGAGGTCAATCGTGTGCAGTACGGTTGATAACAAACGGAGCAGTGGTGTAGTGATTGCAGGGGTTTTTCGTGTTCTACTCGAGAGTCTCGGATCATCAACGTCGAGATCTCCATCAATCGACTTATCCATTACCTATCGGAAGATCAGGACTCATCCTCCTCATCAATTGGTATGATATTTCCAGGTTGTCCGTTAGGTAATTCATCTATCCATGACATTAGTTCTGTTTTTCATACCTAGAGTCCACAAAAGGCACAAAAAACTCGTAGTTTAGTAGATCTATTCATCACTTTGTCCAAACCACAATTGAGCCATTGCAACTTTGTTATTCAGTTTGGTTTTGTTGAGTTTGTGTCTGTGGTTCAGTCATATTGCTGGTTTAGAAAGCGTTTTTGGTCTTAGTTTGAGTTTTGCATTGTGTTGATTCATCCTTTTGAATCACGTTATCACGTCCAGATTAGATTCATATCTATCCAGTTAGATATTTTGATCATATCTAACTCATACAAACTCGGATTTTTCTGTTCTTGTACTTTATGGAAAGATTGAGAAGGTATCTACAACTTTCGTATTCATAAGTTTACCAAAAAATGAAGTTATCATGGTCGAAATTATATTAGATATGAATCTATTCTTGAACTAGAATTTCTAAACAGTCTGTATTTCAGGGGAAACATCTCCTATTGTTTTGGTCTAAACTAGGTCATCCATGTACACAAATTAAAGAGGAGAGATAGATCTATAATTTTTCTGTTGAAAAGTTTTAGATTTGGATCCATAAAGGGTGCCTAATGGTCCTTGCAAGACTGAACAAAAAATTTGTGACACACTGAGATATCTTTGATTGTTTTGCATTATGTTATTCTTTTGCAACACATTTTGAGAAACAAAAAGAAGAAAAAAAAGAAAAAGGCAAGTGCAAACCAAGATAAAAAGTCACACAAAAAAAGAAAAAAAAAAGCAAAAAGAAAATAGAAGTGTTTGCATCCTTTGTGTCCTAAAGTTTTTGTTTCATGTCTTGCTAGTTTGAACTACTAGGAACACTTTGAGGCCAACAACTTTGACAAGTACTTTGGACACTTATTCAAATTTACTATCTGATTTCATTGTTGCTAATCCTTGTTACATATAAAGTTCCATCCAAGCTATATCTTACTCTTGAGCAGAATCGATACACCTTTGCAATCATCCCACACTTCATTAGTTTCTTCATACCGTCCACTGATTGCCACCTGCAGTGTCGGTAAGAACACTTGTAAGAGCGTGGTAAGACGCTTGAGAGTGTGTGATTCCACTTCCACTTTGCCATTATCCTTTGTAGTTGATAGGGATAATATATTTTTTGTTGCCTTGTGTTTGCTACTAACAATGTCAGGTAAAAGCAAGAATCATGCATTATATGGTGAGATGATTGACATGATGAAGACAACGATGGAGTTGCTCACTAAAAAACAAACATCAACCAAGGTTTGACATGACATTCGGACCACCTTTACAACACCTTCCACAAGAAGTAATTACATTCTCCCATCTCTTCCTTTTTATGATGGTTTTGGTTACGATAAATATATTGCTTGGGAAATAGAGTTGGATAAAAATTTTGGACAATGGCGTATGTGTGAGAGGAGAAAGATTAGGAATATTGCTAGTGCATTAGTTGATTGTGCATTAACTTGGTGGGACAACTTAAGTGATTCAGAAAAACTTCGAACATGGCAAGATATGAAAATTCTTATACGAGAAACTTTTGTTAATGTATCTAATTGCAAAGATGAAGTGCATGAATTTGAGGAGAAATTCCTTGTTGTACGTCCTCCTGTGGCTAATCTTTTGCAGGACAATGTAGAAAGGAATGCAGCTGGTGCAAAAGAAAATGAGGTGATACACAATTTTTGTAAAGTTCCAGATTCATCCATTCATATTTCACCAATAATTACTGCTGAAAATTAGAATGAAGGTAATGCACATGATACTACACTTATCGAGGTTGAGAAGTTTTTGAATGTCTCAAATTTTTCTCTCAATCATTCTATTGGACAACAACAACTCAAGGAGCCTTTTCTGAAAACACCATTATACCTAGTTGATTTTCCTATTGATTCATACGGTAAAAATGAGTTGTATGCTGATAATTATATTGTACCGATCCTAGAACAAGTCAATGAATTTAATACTTTATTACCCACTTATGCTGAAATTAAGCATTTGATTCCAGTTACTTGTGAAAATGATGTACTAAAATTGTTGTCTTCTCTAAATATCTTGGGATATATTGAATTCAATACTCTTTGTGATCTATATATTATAGTGAAGAGAATATTTTCCCAATTTGAATTGCCTTTGTTAAGTAGAAATATTTTTCATGCTATAGGCAATTATGAAGATAGTGGTGAACTTATGGTGCATAAAGTTTACATATGTTCAAATGTGCAAGCTCCTTTTGTGCTATAACAACATGGTAAAGTAAATAAATGCACTAATGCTAATAATGCCTTGTCAAATCTTTCTAGTATTTTTTCCTTGCAGCGGAGACAACAAATAAAAGAGAAGCATTGTTTGTTGTGGTTGTGTAATATGGACAGTGCTCATACTATCCCTAAAAGCCTCTTTCCTGGACATACGAGCAAGCCGGGGACAGCTCGTCATAAAGAAGGGGGGAATGACGAGATCATGCATGTTATCATTGCACCTACAAACATGGCACAATGTTTATTTGTTTGGGATCCTAGCTCAAGTGAATGTGCGCTCTTATTTGATGGACAAGATCAAGATGGTGCAATATGTCGTCCACCACCTTGGCCTCCTCCTTTCATACATACAAGAAGATTTGATGGTTACACATTTGGACCAACACATGAGAGAAGATGAACTTGAGTCGAGGACGACTCCAATTCAAGATGGGGATGATGATGAGGACATCACTTCTATGGATATAAACAACACTCCATTGAACATATAAGATGCAATTAATAGAGTTCACACACAACAATTAACTTAAGAGGTGAGCTCGTTCTTATATGTTTCCTTATATGTTTTTGAGAATAGATTGCTACCTAATGATTTAATTGTTATTAAGATCCTTGGAGAGGTTCAAGGAGTACTTGGTGGAAGTATTAGGGACGTGGAGGACCAGAGAATACGTTCAAAGAAGATGGAAACCGAGCCCAACTCAAAATCGTGTCCAACTGAGAGTCTAGGAGAAGTTCGCACTAAAACGGACGCATAGGACGCATACGATCTCCGTTTTGGACGTTATACATATGCATGGAAAGGGGAGAGGATAAACTTTCCAATGCCGCTGGTCCCATGTCAAAATTCCTACAGATTTGATGGGAATCGTCGAAACAAAATCACGTTCAGAATCTGTTGGGGTGTTGCACCACCGTATTGGGCCATTGGGCCTTGTATCAAGTCTACATCTCTTATTTTCGTGTCTTAGGGTTAGTTCAAGACTACAACAGCCCCTTGGACGTCCTCTCACCTATATATACTCCATGGTGTCTGCCATAAATAATTGGGTTTTGCATAGATTAATAATATCGCTGTTCTACGGTTTGTGAAACCCCAACTTCGCGATTTCAGATCGTGTCCTCTATGTTCTTGCTTGTGTTCTCGGTTGCACTTGCAGGGATTAGCCTTCTTGGAGAGGTCAATCGTGTGCAGTACAGTTGATAACCAACAGAGCGGTGGTGTAGTGATTGCAGGGGTTTTTTGTGTTCTACTCGAGAGTCTCAGATCATCAATGTCAAGATCTCCATCAATCGACTTACCCATTACCTATCGGAAGATCGGGACTCATCCTCCTCATCAACTACACACAGTGAGAAACAATGGCGATCTCAGGTCTAAGGATCTAGCAGGTGTATCACTCAAGACCAACTGATAGCACATATGGAAATAACAATCCCAGCAGTGTCTTGGAGTGGGTCAATCCAACACCATGTTCACTAACATGTGTTCACATTATTAATTTGATATCTCCATATCTATGATCTGTGAAATGTGATCATTAATTAATACATGTGCTAGTCTGTGTGACATCATTATCTCATATAATGATATAAACTAGGTATCATTTAGAGTTACATTACTATTAACAAAGAGTTCCACAAACAAGTCACATACTTGATGGTCAATGTAAATAATGATTACTCATATAACAATTTATTTAATAGTACATAAACATAGCTGTGACACAAGTCTCCCACTACACACTATAATCACTGATGTAAGTATCTAATACCCATAGATCTCGTGTGCGCTTCATGCTTTGATTGTGGAAGAGGTTTTGTCAACGGATCTGCAACATTCAAATCCGTGTGCACCTTGCATATCTTCACATCACCTCAGTTGATGATCTCTCGAATGAGGTGATAGCGTCATAGTATGTGTTTGGATCGTTTGTGTGATCTAGGCTCCGTCGCCTGTGCGATGGCTCCACTATTGTCACAATAGAGATCCATGGGACTGGACACGCTAGGAACGACACCCAACTCAGAAACAAATTTTCTGATCCAGACAGCTTCTTTTGCAGCTTCAGAAGCTGCAATATACTCTGCCTCCGCCGTTGAATCTGCTACTGTATCTTGCTTGGAACTTTTCAAGCTCACTGCCCCTCCATTGAGGCAGGATACAAAACCGGATTGCGATCTAGAATCATCCTGATCAGTTTAGAAGCTGGCATCAGTGTAAGCTTTTACAACAAGCTCTTCTTCACCTCCAAACACTATGAACGCATCATTAGTTCTTCTCAAGTACTTAAGGATGTTTTTGACAACAGTCTAATGAGCATCACCATAATCTGATTTATACCTGCTCATGATGCTTAGAGCATAAGATACATCTAGGCGTGTACATAGCATGGCATACATGATGGATCCAATAGACGAAGCATAAGGAATCGCTCTCTTCCTCTTTTGCTCATCAGGTGTCGAAGGACACTGACTCTTGCTTAGAGTAATGCCATGTGACATTGGCAAGAAACCTTTCTTGGAATCTTGCATATTGAAGCGATTCAATATCTTGTCAATATATATATCTTGGCTTAATCCAATTAGCCTTTTAGATCTATCTCTATAGATTTTTATGCCCAAAATGTACGCTGCCTCTCCTAAATCCTTCATTGAGAAACTTTTTTCTTAATGAGGATTTAACATCATCAAGTATTGGAATGTCATTTCTGATCAATAATATCTCATCTACATATAGGACCAGAAATATATGTGCACTCCCACTAAACTTCTTGTAAATACAAGGTTCTTCTACATTCTTGATGAAACCAAACCCTTTGACAACTTCATCAAAATGTAGATTCCAACTCCGAGATACTTGCTTCAGTCCATAGATGGACTTTTGAAGCTTGCATATTTTACTAGCACTTTTAGGATCGACAAAACCCTCAGGTTGTGTCATGTACACATCCTCAGTCAGACTTCCATTAAGAAAGGCTGTTTTGACATCCATCTATCATATTTCATAATCAAAATATGCAGCAATTGCTAGAAGAATCCGAACAAACTTAAGCATTGCAACAGGTGAGAAAGTTTCATCATAATCAACACCTTGAATTTTTTTAAAACCTTTTGCCACCAATTGTGCTTTATAGATGTGAACATTTCTATCCATATCAGTCTTTTTATTGAAAATCCATTTACAATCGATAGGTCCCACACCTTTGATTGGATCAACCAAGTTCCAAACTTGATTTTCATGCATGGATTCAATTTCGGATTCCATGGCTCCAAGCCACTTCTCAGAGTCGGGTCCCGTCATTGCTTCGATATAGGTCATGGGCTTATTATTATCCAACAATACCATGTCATGCTGCTCCGTGGTTAGAAGCATTAACTTTTCAGTCGCACGACGTACCCTCATAGACCTTCGTGGGGCTAGTGTTTCATCAACTGGTTGCACAACATCTTGTACATCCTATATAGGATCAGTGGATGCTGAAATATTTTCAGGTATTTCTTGAATTTCTTCAAAATGCACCTTGCTCCCACTAACTCCTTTTGAGAGAAACTCTTTCTCCAAGAAGACACCATTGCGAGCAGTAAACACTTTGTACTCTATTTTATTATAAAAATAATATCATTTGGTTTCCCTAGGATATCCCACAAAGAAGCATTTGTCTGATTTGGGAGTGAGTTTGTCTGACGTCAAATGTTTGACATAAGCATCACACCCTCAAACTTTGAGGAAAGACAATCCGGGACGTTTCCCGATCCACAACTCATATGGTGTCTTCTCAATAGACTTAGTTGGGACTCAGTTTAGTGTAAACACAACAGTTTCAAGAGTATAACCCCAAAAGGATAGTGGAAGATTTGCTTGGCTCATCATTGACCTAACCATGTCTAAAAAGGTTCGGTTCCTCCGTTCGGACACCCCATTCCATTGAGGTATTGCAGGTGGAGTCAACTGTGGAACAATTCCACATTGTTTTAAATGATCATAAAATTCATGGCTCAAATATTCACCCCCATGATCAGATTGTAGAAGTTTAATTGTCTTGCCCAATTGATTATGTACTTCATTCTGAAATTCTTTGAACTTTTCAAAGGATTCAGACTTGTGCTTCATTATGTAGACATAACCATATCTACTAAAGTCATCGATAAATGTGATGAAGTACTGAAAACCACCTCTGACAATTGAACTCATTGGTCCACATACATCTGTATGTATAAGTCCCAACAAGTCAGTCGCCCTCTTACTTTGGCCAGTGAAGGGTGCTTTGGTCATCTTCCCAAGCAAACAAGATTCGCATGTGTCAAGTGATTCAAAATCAAATGAGCTTAGTAAGCCATCTTTATGGAGTTTTTCAATGTGTTTCTCATTTATATGACCTAAGCGACAATGTCAAATAAAAGTGGGATTTAGATCTATTTGTCGAGCCCTTTTGGTATTAATGTTACAGACAGTTTTATCCTCAAGATCAAGAACATATAATCCATTCACCAATGGACATTCAACAACAACAACCAAGCCTTTGTCCAAAACAAGTTGGGGTCGGCTAGAAATGAAACCCAACAATTTGAAGAAAAGTAATAGAAAATAAGATGAAACTAAAAATAATAATAATAAGAAAATACAAAAAAATAAGATTCTACATTTTATTTATTTTAGAAATGGGTTAATAGGAAAGAAGATAAGAGTAACAAATTACGAATAAACTAAGATTCTGGCACATGAATTGCTAATTTCCATGCAGTCCTATCATGAGCCAAATCTCTAGGTATGTCCTACTCCTTTAAGTCTCGTTTCACTGCTCCTGCCATGTCAACCTTGGTCGACCTCTACCACTCCTAAAATTTTCTCTACTCTTTATAATCCCACTGTTAACCGGTGCTTCTGGAGGTCTCTGCTGGATATGCCCAAACCACCGTAGGCGATGTTGGACTAGCTTCTCCTCAATCGGTGCCACCCCTACCCTATCACGTATCACCTCGTTCCTAATTTTGTCTCTTATTGTGTGACCGCACATCCACCGTAGCATGTGCATCTCCGCGACACTCATTTGTTTGACATGTTGCCTTTTAGTTGGCCAACATTCTGCTCCATACAACATTGCAGGTCTGATCACCGTCCTATAGAATTTTCCTTTTAATTTTTGTGGAACTTTCTTATCACATAAGATTGCATATGCTTGTCGCCACTTCATCCACCCGATCTTGATCCTGTGGCAAACATCTTCGTCAATATCACCATTGCTTTGTAACATTGATCCTAAATATCGAAATGTGTCTCTTCTAGTACTACTCTTCCTTATAAACTAACATTACCATCCTCGCAACCGACATCACTAAAGTCGCATCTCATATACTCGGTCTTGGTTCTACTAAGTCTAAACCCCTTAGACTCTAAGGTCTGCCTCCATAGCTCCAATTTTCTATCAACACCATCGCTAGTTTCATCTACCAACACTACATCATCAGCAAAGAGCATACACCAAGGGATATCCCCTTGTATATCCTTCGACACCTCATCCATTACTAAGGAAAAGATGTAAGGACTTAAGGCTGATCCTTGGTGTAACCCTATTGTGATAGGAAAAGTGTCGGTCTCACTATCTCTTACGCACACACTTGTCACCACATTATCGTACATATCCTTGATAAATTAATGTACTTTATTGGGACTTTGTGTTTCTCTAGTGCCCACCACATGGCCGGTCTTGGTACCTTATCGTATGCCTTCTCCAAGTCAATGAACACCATATCTAGATCCTTCTTTTGCTCCCTATACCTCTCCATAAGCTGACGGAGTAAGAAAATCACCTCCATAGTGGACCTCCCAGGCATAAAACCAAACTGGTTTTTAGTGATTTTGGTCACTTTCCTCAAGCGGTGTTCAATCACTCTCTCCCAGAGCTTCATAGTATGACTCATGAGCTTAATTCCTTGGTAATTAGTACAACTTTGAACATCTCCTTTATTTTTGAAGATGGGTACTAAAATACTTTTCTGCCACTCTTCGGGCATTTTGTTTGACTGAAAAATGCGGTTGAATAGTTTAGTGAGCCATACTATTGCTACATCCCTCAGACATCTCCACACCTCAATAGGGACATCATTAGGGCCATGGGCCTTTCCTCCTTTCATCCTTTGTAAGGCCTCTCTAACCTTAGACACTTGTATCCTCTGCGCGAATCGTCTGTTGGTGTCATCAAATGAGTCATCCAACTCGAACCTAATACTCTCATTCCCGTCATTGAATAGTCCATTGAAGTAGTCCAGCCATCTGTTCCTAATTTCTTCCTCCTTCAATAGAATTTGGCATGCCTCATCCTTAATGCATTTTACTTGGTTGATATCTCTCACCTTTATCTCGCGAAGTTCCGCCATCTTTTATATATCCTTTTCGCCTTCTTTTGTCCCTAGCCTCTCATATAGTGCATCATAGGCATATTTACTCACAACATGTCTTGCATTTTTCTTAGCCTATTTATACTTCGCCATGTTACTTGCGCTTCTCTCATGATGCCAGCTCTTATAAGACTCCTTCTTCTCCTTAATAGCTTTTTGTACATCTTCATTCCACCACCAAGTGTCTTTATCTACAACTTTCTTATCTTTCATTCATCAATGGACATTGAGCATAGAAAATATTATTGTAGTAAATGGAACAACATTTGTTCTTTATTACAATCTCATAACCATCAACTTCTTCTAAACACGAAGAAGAGATAATGTTCTTGCTCAAAGTAGGAATGCAATAACAATTATTCAATTCAAACTCATCCTGAGGGTAATGACAAGTGGTAGGTTCCGACGGCTATGACCGCAACCTTTGCTCCATTGCCGACACAAACATCCCACTCGCCTTTTGCAAATCTTCTAGTCTCACTTAGACCCTGCAACGATTTGCAAGTGTGAATCATCGATCCGGTATCAAATACCCATGATTCACTAGAAGATAATGCAATGTTAATTTCTATAACATTTATACCTGAAGCAGCTTTTGCAATTCCTAGACTAGTGCCCCTTAGCATGATAGTGAAAGCATTCATCATCAGTAGAAGGGCCAGATTTGCCCTTTGGCTTAGACTTTGAGCTTGAAGGCTCATCGGGAACCTTTCCCTTGCCTTTACCTTTAGGATGCGTCAGACGCTTCCTCTTTTTATTCTCCTTTTGCACCATCATCATATGAGTGGCGTTTTTCTTAATGCTTTCTTCAGCTGTTTTAAGCATCCCATGCAATTCAACCAAAGTTTTCTCCATGCCATTCATTTGAATTTTTCAATATGAATTATTCGTAGCTCGGTGGGAGCAACTGGAGAACAACGTCAATAGCCAGATCTCCTTGAGTTTAGAACCAAGTTTGCCCAAAGTTTCAATTTAACCAATCATCTTGATTACATGAGGGCTGACCAGGCTACCCTCCGCCAGCTTGCATGAGAACAAGGACTTTGCGATGTTATATCTCTCAGCTCTAGCTTGGTTCTCAAACATTCCACACAGTCCCTCAATCATAGAAGAAGAATTTGTATGCTCATACTTTTTTTGAAGATCAGGGGACATGGTGGCGAGCATGAGGCAGCTTACATTAAGCGCATCATCGCAGTGCTTCGTATAAGCTCTACGTGCCGCAACAGTTGCGTCAGCTGGGAGGTCATCAGGGTATGGCTGCAGAAGAACATACTCGATTTTCTCTTGCCTAAGGACAATTCTCAGGTTGTGGTATCAATCGATAAAGTTAGCTCCATTGAGCTTTTCCTTTTCAAGCGCAGATCGCAAATTGAAACTGGAATTGTTACTAGCAGACATTATCTACAATAAAAAATAAATATACAAGGTTTAGCACTATGTTATGTACTAATCTTCTATTAACAGTTCAATAAAAGATATTATCACTATATGATCATCGTCTTTCCTCTAACGACATATAGTGGTTCAAGATTCATATTCACTAATTCCTAGTGAGCTTTTGCTTCACTGCTAGGAAATTAGTGACATAGAGAAACAACCATTGTTAATCATGTCCCTATATGACTCTTGTTTGTTGGATGACATCCAATACCCCGGCTCCCAACTCTATGCCATAAAGCCAAAAACCGTTTTGATAGCTCTGTTGAGTAAGCCAACACTTTGCATGTGAATGTCCAACATTCACCCTATGCATTATGATATATGATGGTACTTTGCTTTGGCAAACCTACCACAGAACGATCAAAATAACATAGGTGCAACTATTGGTAAATGACATCAAATGCTCAACTTTTGTGAGGGAAGCTATTCTATCATGACAAAACATCTATCATATGAGAAGCATGAAAAGAATAGTAATACATAAACATCACGGGTATATGGTTGTACCACATTGTGAATAATATGGCCCTTAAAATCATAATGGTCTCCATCGCCATGGTTTCATCATGATCTGAGCTGTTATGCTTCCCTTCTTATGGGGATCTCCATCTCCACCATGCTTGAAGACATCTCCATGATCATAAAAGAATCTAATACAACTAATAGCTACCAAATTACATGAGAGATCAAGCATCACAAGTCGACACGCATTCGTTATACAATTATGTGACAACCTCAACCCGGTTGTGTTAAATTTGCAACACGTAGGCTGCACGAATTTACACACAGATCATCACATCATATTAAGGCCATACCATTCACATCATTCCCTACAAAAATGAGTTAAGCGTAGAACGGTTTCTAGCGCAAAACTATATTATGTAATCGCTACAGCAGACAGCAAAATGGCGGTCATTCAGAATGACTATGAAAATCTCATCGGGTTGATCAAATCAACCCGAATCTAAGCCATTCAGAATGACTCAATTTTCAATGTGACTGGTTATTCATGAGTAGATCGCGACTCATGAAAGTGGTATGTTGACTCAATCTATTAGTCCCGATGGTAATTCTAGCCGGTAGGGACAGATTGCGCACACAGCAGAGAAGGAGCACGAACTGACCCTTTAGTCATAAACGATCGCAATCTACTCTAACCAATTCCAAACCCCAAAAAACCATGCGAAAAATTCATCGTATGAACATGTCTGCAGTAGATCCCATCTACTAACAAGATCCAGACCAAAAAGCTACGCAAGTCGGCTCTGATACCACTGTTGGGAAATCGGCGGTACGCTACTCTACCAACTCTACCACATCACCCAAGAAACATGCGAGTACAGAGGACATGAATCGTTACCACTAGACGCGCAGCGCAGCGGAACGTCGACACGCGTCGGTGTAGAGGAAGTAGATGATCTCGTTTGTCTCCTTCTCGCCCTCTCTACAGCAGCATTAGCAGCAGAGCCTCCTCGGAGTCCACACGTATAGAGAGGAACGTTGTGCGTCTGTGTGCTAGCACCGCACGCATGGCAAGGGTCTTGGTGTGAGGCCTTCAAGGGGTGGCGGCTACGGCTGTCACGTGGTGGAGTAACTAGCCCCTAACCCTATCCCTCATATTTATAGGCGTACTAATGGGCTTTTGGTTCGCAAGCCAATTAGTGCCCTAATTGCTTATGGATCAAATATCAAATAGGCCTTAACCCGAATTGTTATGATTGCCTCTTGGGCATATGACCAACACGTAGTACCGACATATCAAATATGAATGCATCAGCCTATGAGTTGGATAATGCCATTAACTTGGTATACAACTCAAGTAACTACCTTTGAAGACAACGCGATGACTTAGGACTAAATACAGGGTTCTACATTTCAATCCTGACCAAGTTTTTCGACTTGGTTGAGTGGAGTTCGCAATCTCCAACTAGAGTGCTTCTGTTTTCTAGCAGAGTTCTTGCTGGACTTTAGCATGGCATATCTCTGTATAGGATTCACCAATGCAATGGCGCGAAGAAGTCTCTAAAAGGATGAGAAGTCTCCTACTATTTCCTTCTTGACACTACAGACAAATTTCCAATTGGCAACGGTGTTTAGTGCTCTAAAGTGAAAAGACTCTTAGGCAGGTTCTCTTGTATATGTAGGGCAGAAGTTTTAATGAAATTTGGAAGTTCATATCTCCTAGTAGTTTTGATCATTTGAGGTGTATGATACATGGTTGGAAAGAGTAATGAGTCCTCTACAAGTGATATTTGGACCTCCAGGACCAAAAACCTTAGTAAGTTGATGAAAGTTCCTAATAACTAAAATCACTACTGTTCTGAAGTTCAGTGGACCAGTCTCTGCATTTTTGTCATATCTACTCATAGAAACATCCTATAGACTATTGCGATACATTTCTAGAAAGGGAAGAATATAAAATACAATTCTGTAATTAAAAGTTTTTCAAAATTTAGCCCAGAAAATTCACTACTACAAAAAGCATTTTTACAGGCGCCTCAATTTTTCAAACACAGGCGGTCCTTAAAAATATGCGACTGTGATGACGAATGATATAATAACCGCCTGTGATGAAAGAACAACACATGAGGATTTTAAAGAACAACCGTTTGGGTAAATACATGATCTTCACAATCGGTTCTTAATTAAGAACCGCCTGTAATACAATGAACTTCACAGTCGGATTTTAAGAAACAACCGCCTGGGTAAATACATGATATTCACAGACGGTTATTAATTATTAACCGTCTGTAATGCAATGAACTTCACAGATGGATTTTAAGAAACAACCGCCTGGCTAAATACACGATCTTCGTTGGCGGTTCTTAATTAATAACCGTCTGTAATGCAATGAACTTCATAGAGGGTTCTTGATTAACAACGGCCTGAGAAGATCATGTATTTTCAGTGGCAGTCATTGTTTAATTATCATAAGCGGTTTTCATTGAAATTACAGGAATGTAGTTGCAATTATCACAACCGTATGTAGTCGTGCAGGCGAAATTGTATCAGGAAAAAAACACAGATGAGCTAGCGGATACTAGTACAGTAATGCATTATAGGAAATGCTCGATCACCAGTGAGGCTGGCTTAATTGTGATAATACACCATTAGAGGCTTTACAATTGTTCAAAGATAATTTCTTTACACACTGAACAAAAATCATGCTACATTCATTGTAGATCGACGATGAAGCTCCCATCGATCAATCTAAATTGTACCGTCCTGCTTGCTCCCGAACACGTCTCTTATATTCCGCTGGATCCTGAAAATATTGACATTATTTAAATTAACAAATGTCGAAGGAGGAATGAATAACCTACATTGGTCACTAAGTCAAAGTGTCATCTAACCTTGATAAGTAGATTATAGCAATCATTTTCAACATCAGGCACATTTGGCTGATGCAGCAAATGCTGAACTTCAAGTAGTATAGTTTTGATTGTAAAAGCACTGCACCACCCCTACGAAATATAATTTAAGCAATATAAGAAATCAGTTCAAATAAGTTCGACAACAATTTTAAGTAATAATTACATGAACAAAATAGGTCTATCTTACAGTCTCTTGATCAAGAATCCCGATGCAGAGTGCTCCCGAACGATGGACATTTGGGTAGAAGAACCCAATTGGAAACGCGCATCTTGGAGGCACCAAGGGATACTCCTCAGAAAAGGAGATTGTCAGGGGGTAGTAATCATCTTCCCATTCAGTCCGCAAAAGAAATTTATTAATTGGAGGACGATGGTTAAACTCATATTGTGCTTGTTCTTCATGACTTACCCCTTCTTTACCGGGGACGATGCGCTGTCACTTCAATAAATCTCCCGATTCAGGCTTCGCAGAGAAACCCTACGCGGAGAAATTGAAAATATAAAAAACAAACAACACGGAAAAACAAACTACAGTTAAGTTCATCAGTCCATTACAGATACATATGTATATACAACCATGTGACCGGTGTGCCATATGTACATACATGGGGATGGTTCTTGCGCCACGCCAAGCGCTCCTCCTTCAATCGGCTACACGCCCGACACATCATTATCTGAAAGACCAAACTTCCAAACTTCCAAATCATTGAGTCCAAACACATATGTACACAAATGCAAAAGGACACAATCCATATACCAACATTGTTCTAAGTTGATTTCAGAAGATACAAATATATACAATATATATCATCTCGCATTGCTATATATATTTTTTCCAGCATTGACATCTTCTCACATATAGGGTTTCAAATTCTTTTTAATGCTTCTCTCTACGCGCTTGATGTTTTCTGGTTCGGTGAAAAGGTACATCTCTTCATACTGATTATATTCCTCTTCATTATCTCCCACATTGTCAACCTCAACAATATTTTGCTTTCCAGAAACAACTATGTGCAACTTCTCAGTTTCTGGATCTTGAACATAAAAAACTTGTGCAACATTATCGGCGAGAACCCACAGGTCATCTTTGTAACCCACATTATTCAAGTCTACCAGTGTCAGCCCGTAATTGTCCACTTTCAAACCATCAGGATGTTTGACCCATTAGCACTTAAATACGGGCATTACCATTCTTTCGCCATAATCGAGTTCCCATATTTCCTCTATGAACCCGAAGTATGTGGTCTTCTGCCCTTGTGAATCATAAGCCTCAATACGAACACCACTATTTTGTGCAACACTCTTACCGTCTTTTTCTTTAGTGTAAAATGTGTAACCATTGATGTCATATGCTTGCCATGATGTTACCAAAGCAGATGGGCCACAAGCTAACTTCTTCATTGTTGCCTCTTCTATAGTGTTTCCGTAGGATATATTTTTGTCCATTAAGCATTCAGTGAAACATCTTCTGTGCTCTTTCATGATCCAGTCCTCTTTGCGGTCTTGGTTTTTATCACGAAGCTCAATTTGGTGTTCCTCGATGTACGGCTCAGCTATTGCGAGCTGTTGTAGTACACCAAAATGTGCACGGTGTACATTCTTGTAATCTTGAACAATAAAAGTTTTCTTACCCACTTTGCCTCTCCCATGTAGTCTACCCTCATGTACCGGTATAGGCACACCTATCGATTTTCCATCTTTGATGTAATCAGCGCAACCCTCAATCACTTCTTCAGTGGTGTATCCTTCCATAATTGAACCCTCTGGGTGAGCACGGTTCCGCACATAACCTTTTAATACTCCTAAATATCTCTCAACCGAAAACATATGATGTAAATATAGTGGCCCCAATGCTTTTATCTGATCAACAAGATGTATGATTAGGTGTACTTGCATATCAAAAAAGGATGGTGGGAAACACATCTCAAGCTTGCACATTGTCTCGACGATGTATGTTTTCAGATAGTCTAAATCTTCACGTGCTATCACCTTTTGCGATACTGCATTGAAGAAGTAACACAAACGTGTGATGACAACTTTTATATGCTCAGGTTTGATTACTCTTATTGCAATGGCAAGGAAAACTGTCATCATCATGTGACAGTCGTGAGAATTATAACCGAATAAAGACAAGTCTTTCATCGAGACTAGTTTGCGGATATTGGATGAGAAACTTGTGGGCACTTTGATCCCACACAAGCATTCGCAAATTGCTTTTTTCTCTTCTACCGTCAAGTTGTAGCTGGCTGGGGGAAGGTAATGCTTCCCGTTCGCCTTTTCTACTGGATGAAGCTCTGGTCTCAAATCAAGATTTACTAGGTCCAAACGTGAATTTAATCTGTCCTTTGTTTTCCTCGGCATGTCCAGCAAGGTCCCAATGATGCTGTCAAATACATTCTTTGTAACGTGCATCAAATCAATACTGTGGCAAAATTCTAGATTCTTCCAATATGGAAGATACTTGAAAAAAATTGATTGTTTCTTGAAAGCCATGTCAGTTGTATCATCCGAAGATGTACTTTTCTTTCTCTTAATTCCTTTACTCTTTTTTCCCTTACCGAAAGCAATATGAATGTTCTTGACCATTTCAAACACAAGTTTTCCACTGTAAGGTTTCGGTGCAGTATCTTTTTCAATTTTGTTATCAAATTGTTCTTTCATCTTCCTATACTTGTTTGTATCTGTCAAGAACCGTCGATGTCTCATGTACACCGTCTTTCTGGATGAAGTGAGGTATAGAAATCGAGTTCTATCCACACACCTAACGCAACCGTTCTTCCCTTTCATTTGTCCCGATAATGTAAACAGTCCGGGATAATCATGCACGGTAACGAATATCATTGCTCTTAGCGTGAAATACTCCCGCTTGTACTCATCCCGTGTACGTACCCCTTCATTCCACAATTTCGCCATATCTTCCATTAAAGGTTCCAAGAACACATCAATTTCGATGCCGGGTTGTTTCGGACCTTGGATAAGAACAGATAATAAGATATATTTCCTTTTGTGACACAACCACGTCGGTAGGTTGTACATAGTTAAGACCACGGGTCATGTGCTATGTATGCTCCTTTTTTCACCAAACGGATTCATTCCATCTGTACCCAAGGCAAACCTCACATTTCTGATTTCCTTCGCAAATTCTGGATACTGAATATCAAAATTTTTCCACTGCGTTGCATCACCAGGGTGTCGTATATGTTTTTCATTCTTCTTGCGTTGCTCGGAATGCAAACGCATAAGTTCAGCCTCCCTAGGGTTTGAGAACAAACGCTTCAAGCGATCAATTACCGGAAGGTACCACATCACCAATGCAGGAATTTTTCTCTTATTCTTCCCGTCTGCATCGCCAGAAGTATCGTCATCGTCACCTTCAGGACCAATAATAAACTTCTTATTCTTCTGAGTCTTTTTCATGTTGGTAACATACTGGTGATTGTAGTCCTTCTTGTATCTACTGACACCACAAATGGGGCATCTAGTTGCGAGCTCATGCTCTTTGCGATACAGAATACAATGGTTCACACAAGCGTGTATTTTTGTCACACCTAGTGCCATCGGGCAAAGAAGTTCCTTTGCTTTATAAGTGCTTCTAGGCAGTTTATTTGGATTTGGAAGAATTTCTGCCAGAAGATTCAAAAGATCAGAGAAACTACAATCGGACCATCCGTGCGTAGCTTTCAACTTTAGTAGTTCTAAGACTGCACGCAATGTAGTAAACTCTTTATCACAAAAGTTTGATTCATCATATAAAAGCTCTGTCGCCGCATTCTGCAATGTCTCCATTTTACTTAAACCTTTGCTTGCTCCCATAGAAGTCAGTACATATGGTTCAATGTGACGCAACATCTCCTCACAATCGAACTCATCATCATCATCACCAGCTTGATTGTCACTACCATCATCGATATGAACATTATCATCATCTGAGCCTCTCTCATCATCTTTATCCACATCATGTGTATCTAACTCACCATGCTCTGTCCATATTGTGTAGTTATTTTTGAAACCTCTTTTCACCAAATGAGATTGGATTACTGTAGTATCCGTCCAAGCAATCTTATTTTCGCAGTCGATACATGGACATAATATGTCATCTATCTTTTGCAACTTCGCATGTCTCTTGGATGCTTCAATAAAATTTGCAACATTACGAATGTACATAGGATCGGGTCTTGGCATGTTATACATCCACGCTCGACGGTCCATGCTTCAGTAATAGAATTTTTTGTCAGATTTACAAAATTTGGCCACAAATATTCTCTAAAGGTCTTCTATAAAATGAATTTACAGAGACATAACAAGTATGATTAGGGCGACTAATGTAGGAGACGGGCAAAGTCTTGAGTCGTTGTCGTAGTCGTCACCATGGTGGTGGTCGCCGTCGTCGGAGGACGACTCATCGTCGTCCTCCTCCTCCTCCTCCTCCTCCTCCTCCTCCTCCTCCTCCGCCGCCGACGATGCAGGGGTCGACTGCTCCGGCTGAGCCGATTGCTCCGGCTGTACCGGTG
This sequence comes from Tuctoria greenei, assembly GCA_036927565.1. Taxonomy (NCBI): domain Eukaryota; kingdom Viridiplantae; phylum Streptophyta; class Magnoliopsida; order Poales; family Poaceae; genus Tuctoria; species Tuctoria greenei. The sequence goes on along the minus strand of JAYESD010000010.1, from coordinate 9,414,947 downwards.
GCTCCGGCTGCACCGGCGGTGGAACGCGCTGGTCGTCGTCATTCACCCTCTCGGGGGAGCTACAGCGTATTCGCTTGCAGGGTGGCTGCCTCGGCGGGCTAGGTGGCGGAAGGTTGGCCATGGCTGTGGTGGTTCGTCGGCGCCGGGCAAGGAGAGGTGGAACGATGGAAGAAGAAGAAAGGAGTGCAAAAGTTCTGTGCTTGTACATAACCGACGATGCGCCTTATATATGGTCTGTGCGGAGTAGACGAGGGAGCGGTTCGTTTCCCGCGCATTGAACTCTTTGCAGACCTCGTGCGGCGCACAATTAAACCACTGTGGAAGACGATCTTGAGAGATCCTTGCACGCGTCCCTGCACCACGGCTTCTCAACTTCTCCGCAGACCTCGTGCGGCGCGTCAGTTAATTAACACTTCTCAGGCCGTTAATTAACATATTGTAGTTTCAAAAATGTTTATCTCAGGCGGGTATTACTTACAAACCGCCTGAGAAAAAAGAAGTAAAAATCGTCACGGACGGTTGGTACTTAACAACCATTTGAAAATATGTTTATCTGAGACGGGTATAACTTAACAACCGCCTGAGATAATGCCCGATACTGTTCTTCAGTTTCCTTATCCCTTGCTTCTTTTTTATTTAGATTCCAATATAAATACTCAAACATGTTTACATTCTGCAAATTGTGTTCAAATTCGATGATTCTTTCTTCTACATTTGTATTAAATTAACATCTACCAACTGAACAAAATATTTTGTTCATTGCGCATTGAACTCTTTGCAGACCTCGTTCGGCGCACAATTAAACCACTGTGGAAGACGATCTTCAGAGATCCTTCCATCGCACGCGTCCCTGCACCACGGCTTCTTAACTTCTCCGCAGACCTCGTGCGGCGCGTCAGTTAATTAACATCTTCTCAGGCGGTTGGTACTTACCAACCGCCTAAGGATATATTTATCTCGGGGACGGTTGTTACTTACCAACCGCCTGAGATAAGCCCATGGAGTTCCCCTTGCCGCACGATATTGCGGTCCTGATCGCGGGGTGGGTCGCCGCAACCTCCACCCAGCCCATGGACGACCTCTCCAGTCTGCGCGCCACCTGCAAGGCCATGCACGTGGCGTGCCGTGATCCCACCGTGGGCAGACGCGTGGCGCTGGAGCGGGAGAGCAGCTGGGAGTGGTTCCAACGGCACGGGAACGGGAGCTACGACGCCCTCGTGGAGCGCCTGGCCAACGTGGGCAACCCACATGCATGCTACGTCACCGGGTTCGACCTCGTCTTCAACTACGGCCGCGCGCAGGCGCAGCGGGGCACCCAGTTCCTTGCCCGGGCGGCCGCGAACGGCCACAAGGTGGCGTCTTACGTCCTCGCCATGCTCTGCTACGACGCCGACCGCGGGGACCGCGACGCCCTCGAGTATATCCGGCAGGTCGAAGGAGAGGCCCACATCGGCGACAACATGGTCGGGTCCGTTGCGATGAAGAGGACCAACAAGGAGTGTTGCTGGTGTCGGAATCAAGCCATGCAGAGGCTCGACGTTTTCGTGAGCTGGAGGTTACTGCGTAGGCCTCCTCCCGGACCGCCGCCGGTGGCGCTGCCCGACATTGACGATGGCGTTTGCCGCTGCCCAACAGGGGGGAACCAGGGGCCTGCCCGCTGCGGCAGGCGAGGGTGGTTCGAGACCGTCTTCTGTACTGAGAACTGTAGGATTGAGCGCGAGTATGACCTGTTCTCCCATAACGTGTTGTACTCTATGGGTTATATTAAAAATGTCCACTGAAAAAATAAATGAAAAAATCATTATATTCATCAAGATAGAAAAATGAAAAATAGCATTTGTTGTATGTTTTTTATGTTCTGACTAATTTCAAAGGATTTATGAAGTGAAATTTAATGGTAACCTTTACTTATCAATAATATTACAAGAAAGTGGATTTTTGCCTTTTAAAGGACCACATTTAATCAATAATATTAATTAAGAAGAAGTAAAAATCTTCACAGACGGTTGGTACTTAACAACCGCCTGAAAATATGTTTATCTCAGGCGGGTTTTACTTAACAACCGCCTGGGATAATGCCCGATACTGTTCTTCAGTTTCCTTATCCCTTGCTTCTTTTTTATTTAGATTCCAATATAAATACTCAAACATGTTTAGATTCTGCAAATTGTGTCCAAATTCGATGATTCTTTCTTCTGCATTTGTATAAAATTAACATCTACCACCTGAACAAAATATTTTTAAAACTTGTATAGCTGACATTGTAATGTTTTGGTAAATATCAAATTAATTTCTACTCACATATTATTCACATTTGTGTATCTCATAAAAAAAAGTTCCTTCACTCAAAATTGTTGGTATGAACATATTTGTATAATTTATACATGTATGAATTTTTTTAATTTTTTTAAAAGCATTCCAACATGTCAAACTTCAAATTATCCATCATTCTAACTAAATGCTCATATTCATATGAGGCATTCATCAAATTATGAACACACATTGATTCAAAAAAATTTAAAAAAATATGAAAAAATTCGTAGAGGTTGGTATGATGAGTAAAAATGTCCACTGAAAAAATAAATGAAAAAAGCATTATATTCATCAAGATAGAAAAATGAAAAATAGCATTTGTTGTATGTTTTTTATGTTCTGACCAATTTCAAAGGATTTATGAAGTGAAATTTAATGGTAACCTTTACTTATCAATAATATTACAAGAAAGTGGATTTTTGCCTTTTTAAAGGACCACATTTAATCAAGAATATTAATTAAGAAGAAGTAAAAATCTTCACAGGCGGTTGGTACTTAACAACCGCCTGAAAATATGTTTATCTCAGGCGGGTTTTACTTAACAACCGCCTGGGATAATGCCCAATACTGTTCTTCAGTTTCCTTATCCCTTGCTTCTTTTTTATTTAGATTCCAATATAAATACTCAAACATGTTTAGATTCTGCAAATTGTGTCCAAATTCGATGATTCTTTCTTCTACATTTGTATAAAATTAACATCTACCACCTGAACAAAATATTTTTAAAACTTGTATAGCTGACATTGTAATGTTTTGGTAAATATCAAATTAATTTCTACTCACATATTATTCACATTTGTGTATCTCATAAAAAAAAGTTCCTTCACTCAAAATTGTTGGTATGAACATATTTGTATAATTTATACATGTATGAATTTTTTTAATTTTTTTAAAAGCATTCCAACATGTCAAACTTCAAATTATCCACCATTCTAACTAAATGCTCATATTCATATAAGGCATTCATCAAATTATGAACACACATTGATTCAAAATTTTTTTTAAAAATATGAAAAAATTCGTAGAGGTTGGTATGATGAGTAAAAATGTCCACTGAAAAAATAAATGAAAAAAGCATTATATTCATCAAGATAGAAAAATGAAAAATAGCATTTGTTGTATATTTTTTATGTTCTGACCAATTTCAAAGGATTTATGAAGTGAAATTTAATGGTAACATTTACTTATCAATAATATTACAAGAAAGTGGATTTTTGCCTTTTTAAAGGACCACATTTAATCAAGAATATTAATTAAGAAGAAGTAAATATCTTCACAGGCGGTTGGTGATTACCAACCGCCTGAGAATATACTTACCAACCGCCTGAGATAATCTTCTTCTCAGACGTGAAATTTTAATTAACGATGAACACACTACACATTCATTCATTCACACAGTTGAAGAACACACAAGATACTCATTCATTAACAATATTCAATCACACATCTCACAAAAGAACACACAAGATGCACAATATTTACACAAGAACACAGAAGAACACACAAGATACACAAGTAATATTCAATCACATAGATGAAAAAAGATAGATTTCATTCATTAACAATATTTACAAAACAGAAGCAACTAAAAACAACAAAAAGAAAAACTAATTAAATCCTACTCCTACTCCTCTTCCTCCTCCTCCTCGTCCTCCGGCGGCGACTCCGGCACCGGTGCAACAGGAGACAGGGACGGCTGCACCGGCTGCACCGGCTGCACTGGCTGCACCAGCTGCACTGGCAGTGCAACCCCGAGGTTGCTAGCCGTCGCCTCCACCAGCGTTCTACGGACCTTGGGGCCAAGAACCTGGGCCATCGTCGTGAACAGAATGTCGAGACGATCAGCCACCCCCGTGAGGGCGTAGAGGTAGTGGCCCATGGTACCCATTCCAGTATACTCTGGAAGGGTACCCAGCCCCAAGGCACTCATGGAGCGAGACGTATTGTTGTACGCCTCTCGCGCCATGAGGAGGCGCTGCTCGGTGTTGATCTTCTCGGGGGAGCTGCAACATAGTTTCTTGCAAGGTGGCTCCCTCGAAGGGCTTGGCGGCGGAAGGTCGGCCATAGTGGTGTTGGGTCGTCGGAGCGGAGGAAGACGAAGAAAACAAGAGGATTAAAAGTGGGCAATGCGCTTGTGAGCGATAGCGCGTCTTTAAGGCCGCGCGGAGTGGAAAAGAAAGGTCGCGCCTCGGGGAAAAGAAAGGTCGCGCACGCGTGACATGGTCACTGACGTGTGGGACCGGGTCCATATGTCAGTGACCGCTGATTAAGTCATGGGATCCTCATCCCGGTTGGTGAGGGGTCTTTATCTAGGCGTTCATCAAATTAAGAAGAAGTAAATATCTTCACCCATGTTTAACTCAGGCGGGTGTTACTAACCAACCGTCTGAGATAATTGTATCTTCTCAGGTGGTTGGTAAGTAAAATCCGACTGAGGTAACAATCTTCTCTGACGGTCGGTACTTAAAATCCACCTGAGAAAATGTGAGTCTATATATACCCCTCGGCAGCATTGGAAAAACCTAACCCGGGCGAAACACTTAGACGCCGTTAGGCTGCCAAAATTTCGTTTGCCGCCAAGTGTTCGCCCTCGTCACTTCCACGTACGCCGCCGAGCTTCGTCGTCACCGAGCTTCGCCGTCGCCGTCGAGCTTCGCCGTCGCCGCCGAGCTTCGCCCTCCTCACTTACAGGTACGCCGAGCGAAGCCATTTCCGTCGCCGCCGAGCTTCAAGGTAAACCCTAAACCCTTCGACCTTCCATCCTCCTTCGCCGTGCCGCCTCCCTCCCCGCCCTCGCTGCCGCCTTGCATATCCTTGGTTAGGGTTCGAGAATTAGATAATGGTAGGCATCCTTGGTTAGGGTTCGGTGGAATTCGAAAAACTGTCAAGTTCGGTGGCATCTTTGGTTAGGGTTCGGTGGGGCAAGAATTATGTGGATGGTTATATCACGATAAATTGGTAGTTGGTTTTGTGTGTCTAAAACTGTGAAATCAGTAGCATTTCATCTTCTGGTAGTTTGCAGAGATAAAACTGTCAAGTTCGAATGAATAGGAGTTACTCCCTTCGTCGTGGATGGTTATATCACGATAAATTGGTAGTTGGTTCTGTGTGTCTGGAACTGTTCTGACACATTAGTGGTAAACATGATTCTAGACTCTAGTAATAGCAGTATATTCTCTATTTCTGTCATCGGCCTTGCATATGCCACATAATTCTCTATTAGGGGCAAGATTTAGCCATATTTGGTTAAGTTGACCAAATTTGGCTAAGTTACATTAGATATAGTTATACTTGACTAATTTTGACTAAGTTATGCTATATTTAGCTATATTTGGCTACTTTTGCTTAGAGTTAGCTATGCTAGACTAAGTTTGGCTAAGTTTGCTTTTATTTATCTAAGTTTCATTTGAGCAATTGTAGCTAATCTGTGCTACCAAAGATGTCTGCACTTGTGGCTCCATCAGCTTCATTTGAGCAATTGTACCTAATCTGAGCTACCAAAGTTATGCTATATTTAGCTCTGAAGCCAAACAAGTTGCTGACCAACTCATTTGTGATGTCAGGAGCATCCTCACGCCTATATCTAGGTACCACTAGGTGTGGCGATGGAGTCTGAGCATATGATGCCGATCTCTATGATACAAGAATTTAGTTAGACCTATATAACTTCAAAAATGTGTTTTGGCTAAATTTACTTAATTGAGCCAAAATTGAGAAAATTTGTTTTAAATATGACCAAATTTAGTTATGCCATTTATTAGATTTTTTGTCTTATTAGATCTAGCATGGAAAGCCCTAAGAAGACTGGTCCTGATAGTAACAACAAAGAAGACAATATGGAGTTTACTGACTCCAGCAGTTCAGGCTCCTATCACAGTCCTTCGGATCCTTTTCCGAATATAAAAATTAAAAAGACTTCAGTGGATCTAGACCCGGAATATGATCCTGCCGACGAGGTATGGATCACGAATCTTAACTTCAGCAGTTCAAGTTAATGTTGGTTGTCAAGTATACAAAGTCTTATAATTTTTTTCTACCAAGATTAATCTCGAAGACAATGAGGTGACATCGGCTCCTAAAACCGCAGAAGGTTCACCAATGGATGAATCCTCAGCTTCACTCAAGTGGAAACGAGGGCAACGAGGTCCCAATAAGGGTCCATTGGACCGCATCATGTACATAACAAGGGTCGGTCCAGGTGGGCTTCCCCAAGAACCACTGGATTCAGTTACCAAGTACCGTAATGCATGCGGTTTTCTTGTTAGGGAGGTTGTGCCGATCACAACTGAGAATTGGAGGAAATTACCCGAGCAGACCAAGAATGAGTTGTGGGAAAAGATAAAGAAACAATTCAAGTTCCTGAAAGGCACAGAAGAAGCTGTAAAGAAAGCAACATTGGTCTCTTGCGGCAAGAAGTTTCGATGCTGGAAGAGTGAAATGAATGCTTATGTTAAGGCCAATAAGGTCCCTAGCCCGAGGAAGATGGGAAAAATCACACAAGCTCAGTGGCAAGAGTTTGTTCGTCAAAAGAGCACACCTGATGCTAAAGCTCTAAGTGCAACTAGGTCAGAGCTTGCAAAAAAGAACAAATACCATCATCGCTTGGGGTCTGCCGGATATGCCCCCAAAGTCCAGAAATGGAATAAGATAATAGACGAAATTCTTAGTAAGGGCAATCCTCACCCATTAGAAGGGTGCGATGAGCGAACTCAACGCTGGGTCTTTGCTCGGTCAGGTTTGACCAGCGAGGACAAACTTGAAAAGCCGGACTCTCTGAATGAAGTAGAGGATAAAATGAAAGAAGTAATTGAAAAGCAACAGAAGGGTCTCTTCAAGCCGAAGAGGGAGAATGACCAACTTACCACTATCTTAGGAAACCCTGAACACAGCGGACGGGTTCGAGCGGTCTCTTCTCAAATGTCTTGGCTAGATGGTTTCCCTAAAGATAAAGACACATATAGAAGACGTGAGAAGTTTAAGAAAACACTTGATGAAACGATTGCTCAAAAGGTCAAAGAAAATATGCAAGAAATAATGGAACAACTTAGATAATCAGGACAATTAGTGGCACCGAGTACAATGATGGTTCCGGTGCAAAAGGAGCAATTAGTATCTCCAACTGCCTACCCTAGCAGCGTTGGTTCCGTGCCAGGCTCAGGGTCAGCCCATAAGTTCCCTGTCAATGATATTGCTAACGACAAATCTTGTCGTCTTCTTGTCCCGATAGGCAGAGCAGGGAACAAAACCAAACAGGTTGCCACTGCTATGGCAAAGCCTGATCGTGACTTCAACGGGAGTCCACTTCCGTTGTATTATTCTGTGGTGCAAGTTCTTCAGATCATTGATAATGATTATGAAGATTATGAAATAGACCACGTCACACCTGAGGGGATCGCGACTCTGGGGCAGGCTGTCAACCAATTAATCCTTTGGCACCGACGCGATATCGTGTTGGACGATGAGCCAATTTCTAGCCCCGTCGCATCTCCAAATACTGCAACCCCATCTTCTAAGGCGAAAGTGCATGAAGATCCACTCCCAGTCCGGGAAGATCCACTCCCCCTATGTCTAAGCAAGGATGATGATATCCAAGAGAAACAAGTTGGACAACAACTTCAAGCAGTACCAGAGCAAGCTGTTGCTAGTAAAGAGCAACTAGTTGAGCAACAGCTTGAAGTAGTACTAGAGCCAGCTGCTGGGAGTAAAGAGCAATCAGTTGAACAACAAGTTCAACAACAAGCCAGTGTCCAACTTCCGACGACTACTCCTCGATCATCAGTGCCTGTCAAAGTTAGCTCATACGAAAATAAGAAACCTTCATCAGAAGTGTCAAAGTATTTGGAAGCTATGAAGGAAAATATTAGAAAATCGAGTGCATCTCGTTCTTCTCATGAGCCAGCATTAGAAGATATCGAGGAGTGGGAAGAAGACGGTGTCATGTATAATCGGCGGACGGCTTTAGTTAAACCAGGAGTTCCAATATACAAGCTTGAGGATGTTCCTCCTAAATTTGAGAATGGGAAGCCGTTCATGACATCCGTACAACTTAGCAAACAACCCGTCCAGCTCAGAAGAATGCATGAGTGGTACATCACTGCCAGCACAAAATTTGGTCTTAATTGCGTCACATTTCGTATTCCAAAAGAAGCATTCTGGAGCACTGGAGTAGATAAACGAGTCATTTTATTTGAAGAGCTGCTTTCCCTTTTCCATCGGGGCATGCTAGATATCAACCTGCTGCTCGTCTAGTGCTTGTAAGTGCTCTAATATTTTGTATTTACTTTTCTTACTACACACATACACATTTCATGAGATTATAACAATTCTGGACTTCTTCAATAGGATGCAATACATGGATAATGTAAAGTTGGCGCGCAAGACAGGTATCCTTGACCCTACTAGGATTGCAAAGTCGCTATTCGACGTCCAGGCGAATCGAGAATCAAGCCAGTACAAACACATGAAAAAAAAAAGATTTTGAAAGAGCAATTGCAAAACTTAAGAAGGATAGAAAGGCAGAAGTTGCAGCTTACATAGGACATGCGATGTTTAACTTTGTCAGAGACGGCAAGGACCTCGTAAAGGCTCCATACCACTTCGAGTAAGTTCGACACATGACATTGAAATAGCAATTATTGGTAATTGTTAACACGTGTGTTTGTATGTTTGCAGTAATCACTACATAATGATCTTCATCAAGCCAACGCAGGGAATGGCAACAGTCTTGGACTCGGCCGATTACCCACCAGATCGTTACAAAGATTTCCTTTCCATTTTCAAAAAGTACGTTTATTCAATAATTTTAATTTATGCACATTTAGAATGTGTTGACAAGTTTTATATGACATTTCTTGTATTACAGCGCTTGGCAGTTTTACGCAGAGCTTGGCGGTCAGAGACCTCCTAATACGAATGCATTGGACATTAAAACGTATTATGCTTGTCCGAAGCAGCCTGCTGGGAGTGTCTTATGCGGGTATTATGTATGCGAGCATCTTCGGACCGCCGCCGTATATAGAGTCAATCGTGAGGATGTAAGTTATCCTTAATGTCGATACCTTATTTTCTTACTTTTGTGTTTCACTTTCATTGTAACTAGCATAGTTTAATGCTTATATTCTCTGCTGTTCAATATTACCAGAAACATTATTTTCATATTTTGATTCCAACTTCAAAATTCAATTGCTCATAGTACAACTGCTCCAAAAATACCTACTAAATTCTTGTATACTCTCACTTTGATCTATACTTTGAGATTGTTCAAACTAACACATTCTAAACCTTGTTATGTGTTATATTGCAGCACAAGAAGAATCTGAATGAAGAATGACCGATTTGTAGAAGTATTCCTGATGGAGGAGCCGACAGGATTGCTTCTGAACTCTGTCAGTTCATTCATCGCGAAATTTTGCACAAAAAGGGGAAGTTCTTTGATAAGAGTGGTTCAACAGCTAATGTGCCAGAACTTTGCGACTATGCCAATATAAACAGTTTTTAGTGAAAACTTGTAAACTTTGAGATGAATTGTATCTGTAACTTGTACATATGTATATTGTTTTAGTGAAATTGACTTCTGTGATGATAATATTGTTAACTTTTGTTCTGTGATGATTGTTGTTTTTTGTTCTGTGATTATATTGAATTGACCTGGAAATTAGAAATAACAGCAGTAGTACTGCATGACTGTGAAAAACAATTATCACAGGCAGCTAGATACAAGTAAAGAAACATCTGTGATAACCTAATTTTCACAGGCGGTGTCTGTTATGGTAGAAACCGGCTGCGTTAAAGGGTCTTCACAGACGGCTGATATAGGTAAACTTCGTCTGTGATAACACCATTATCATAGACGGGTTAGTTATGCTTCAATAACCGTCTGTAAAGACACATTATCATTGACGGTTAGTTATGCTTCAACACCCGTCTGTGAAGACACATTATCATAGGCGGTTAGTTATGCTTCAAAATCCATCTGTGAAGACACATTATCATAGACGGTTAGTTATGCTTCAAAACCCGCCTTTGAAAACACATTATCATTGGCGGTTAGTTATGCTTCAATACCCGTCTGTGAAGACTCATTATCATAAGCGGTTAGTTATGCTTCAATAACCGTCTGTGATAAGACATTTATCACAGGCGGTTATATATGCTGCACGACCCGCCTGTGATAAAGTATTTTCACAGGCGGCTATTCTAAGTAAAGAACCGCCTATGATAATCTGTCTTCACAGACGGCTAGCCTAAGTGAAGAACCGCCTATGATAATATGTCTTCACAGGCGGTTTCACTTCTCCGCCTGTGAAATTGCGGATTATCACAGACTCTTCGTTTCAGGCGGTTTTAAAAGCCGTCTGTGATAATAGGTTTGGAGCCGCCTGTGATGAGGCTTATTGTAGCAGTGATTTCAGAATCTCGAGTTTAAACTAATACATGTGAACAGGTGTTACCAGTTTCAGCCAGGAATGATCTGAACTTTAACCAGTCATATCTTGTAAATTCCAAATGTAGCATAAGCACATATATACATTTTCATAAATCTTAAAAAGTCCTATACCAACTTCATTTTGAACCCCAACGCTAATTCTCAATGTAACTGGTCCAAAATTGAGTTACCGTTGGAACTGTCCTGGTTGTACAGATTTTGAACCTTCTGTATTCAGTTTGGGATTTTGTCGAGCAAGCAGAGGTATGGACGAAGTAGCTATGGATGTGTATATTTATGGAGAGCTGATGTATTGTACTTAATTGTTGTAATTGAAAGCTTGGTCATATTTGGAATATTATGACTGTTTAAAACTGTGGCCAGAGAATCCCCACTTTTAGGGGAATTGTTCTGTCGAAATAGCCCCAGAAAACTGTCAGTTCAAAACCCCCCATATCTCTCTAACCCTTGATGCAATAGAGGCATATGGGTAACTGTTGAAATCTATGAGAGTCAGCTACAACTTTGCTAATTTTCTCAGATCCTAAAGATGGCATTTACCTAGTCAAAATCGAGTTCGAGTGCAGCAAGGTCAGGCTGGACTAAACAGCTACAGGAGGAATGTCGAAGACGGTGTTGCAACTCTTGGGTTCACACTCTTACTCGATGTTGGCACACTCTTCACTATGGAGAAGGATGAACTTACTTGACAACACTAGATCGTTCGGGTTTCATATCCAAGTTATTGTAGCTGCTCCAAGATGTTAGTCACACCGAGTATACAATGAATATAGGCAAAGAAAGAGAAGAAAGTGAAATGAAACTCAGGAGCAGGCCAAGAAGGTTGAGCAAGAAAGGTTCCAAGCGCTCGACAATTAAGAGGATTCTAGAGCCTTCACTCCCCTTGGACGATATGACCAGGATGAAGAACTTGTCGATAGAGCTCAAGGGATGCTCGAGTCAGAAGTAGAGGATGTAATATCATCTTGAAGCATCTCGAAGGCTCGAGTAGGTGAGGCACCACCAATGTTGCCTCATCAATAAGGTTGTTAGAGCTATCGTTGACTTCAAAAAGAAGTCAATCGGCAGAAGATGATGGAAGTTACTAGTCTGACACTTAAGGGGGAAGGAGTGCATTCTAGTAATCAAGGTATTCTTTCCACCAAGGTGTCAGGCCCTAGTTTACATCAACACCGCACCAACGAGTTGTAAGTTGGTCTTTGAGTGAGTAAGGATAAGTACAACATCGACTTTTCAGATCAAAGACGAACATGAATGACAAACTTCTACTAAGGACTACTTTAGTGGCTTGGAGCACCACTACTTAGTGATACTCGATCACGAGTTAAAAAAGTTAATTGATTTCTCATGTTGAAAAGCTCCAACGCTTCAGCTTCTGAGACAAGGAACTATGGGTTAAGGGTACAACCTGGAGATTCTTCAGTGATGACTTAGGTTGTTAACTTTGGTCGTTGATTAAACATGGTCTCTTGTCATCTACCTATTGCAACCTACTAAAGTGGAGGTGAGATCCTTATTCTTCAAAAGTATTGGAAGGGAAAGATTAGATTCCATTAATCTCACAAAGGGTACATATAGGGGTACAAAACTTAAGGGCCAAAGAACCCTAACATGGGGGCCAAGGAACCTAATACAAAAGGACTAGACTGCCCCTATAGTACCCTAATACAAGTGCAGTCTAACACCCCCACCCCCGCAGTCTCAACATCTAGCCACGGCATATGTTGAGACTAGACCAAAACTCGGTGAACACCGTCGAAGGAAGTCCCTTCGTGAAGATGTCGGCGAACTGCGATGATGTCGAAACGTGCAGGACTCACACCTCCCCGAGAGCCACCCGCTCATGAACGAAGTGAAGGTCGATCTCCACGTGCTTCGTGCGCTGATGCTGCACCGGGTTGGTGGAGAGGTAGACGGCGTTGACGTTGCCGCAGTAGACCAACGTACTCCGCGCGAGGGGGGAGTGAAGCTCTTGAAGCAGCTGCTGAAGCCAGGAGGACTCGGCCACGCCGTTAGCCACGGGGCGGTACTCCGCCTCAGCACTAGAGAGGGACACCACGAGCTGCCGCTTCGAAGACCAGGAGACTAGGTTTCCGCCCAGGAAGACGGCGTAGCCGGAGGTGAACCGGCGGGTGTCCGGGAAACCCGCCCAGCCAGCGTCGGTGTAGATGACCAGCTCGGAGGCAAAGTCGCATTGCAGAAGAAGGCCGTAGTCGTGGGTGCCACGCAGGTACCAAAGGATCCGCTTCACTGCCGCGAGACGCGTCTCCCGCGGATCATGCATGTGGAGACACACTTGTTGAACTCGTAGGAGATGCCCGGCCTGGTGAAGGTGAGGTACTGTAGGGCACCTGCAAGACTCCTGTAAGAGGTGGAGTCGGCGACCGGGGCGCCGTCGGCCGAAGACAACTTCACCTAGGTGTCCACGGGAGTGGAGCACGGCTTGCAATCAGCCATGCCCGCTCGCTCAAGGATATCTAGGCAATACTAGCACTGGTGGAGGAACAAAGCGACCGAGCGGTGCTCGACCGCAATGCCCAAGAAGTGGTGGAGCTGACCGAGATCCTTCATTGCAAACTCGCGCTGCAGGGCAAAGATCATGCGCTGAAGAAGAGTTGGGCCGGACGCCGTGAGGACAATATCATCCACGTATAGGAGGAGGTAGACAGCGTCACCCTCACGCTTGTAGACAAAGATCGAGGTGTCCGACTTAGCCTCGACGAAGCCGAGCGAGGCCAGGAAGGAGCTGAACTGGTTGTACCAAGCCCGAGGCGCCTGCTTCAGCCCGTACAGAGACTTGTTCAGCCGGTAGACCAAGTCTGGACGGGCTGAATCAACGAACCCTGTCAGCTGACTGCAGTACACCGTCTCCGTCAGCATCCCGTGGAGGAAGGCGTTTTTGACGTCCAGCTGGTGGACAGGACAAGAACGCGACATAACCAGCAACAGAACGGTGTGAACCGTCGCCGGCTTCACCACCGGGATGAAGGTCTCATCGTAGTCAACGCCGGGACACTGCGTGAAAACGTGAAGCACCCACCATGCCTTGTACCTCTCAAGAGACCCATCCGCCTTCCTCTTATGCTTGAACACCCACTTGCCCGTGACAACATTGCCACGACTAGGACGGGGAACCAGGTCCCAAGTCGGTTGGCTAGCAGGGCCGCATACTCTTCTTCCATAGCCCGACGCCAGTGAAGGTCGGCATGGGCGCTACAGATAGAAGAGGGGATAGGCGAGATGGGTGACGAGGCAGGCGGCGGGGAGGTCGAGGACGATAGAACGAGCCTGATGAAGCGCTCCACTGGTCGAAGAACACCGGTGGCCTGTCGAGTCACCATCGGGTGAACGTGACGAGGGTCCCGGTGGAGCAACGAAGGGTGGTATACCAGATCCTCAGGACAGGAAGAGGTCGGATCACCAACCCACGCTCGTCGCTGATTGACGAGAATGGGGTCGGTGTACCGCGGTCCAGGGGCCGCGGGTGGCGCGGCTGACGACATCGGGGACGCCGTCGTGGAAGTCGGGGCCGCACGAGGCACGATAGACGACGTCGAGGACACCATCGGGGACACCGGGGCCGCATGTGGCACGAAGGGCGATGTCGGGCACACCGAGGCCGCGCGTGGTGCGACTGACGACGTAGGGGGACGCCAGGGCCGCTCGGGGCATGGCGGATGATGTCGGGGACATCGGGGCCGTGCGTGGCACAGCAGGCAGCGTAGGGGACACCGGGGCCGCGCGTGACGCAGTGGACGACGTCGGGGCCATCGGAGGAACGGCCAGTGGCGGTAAGAAAGCCGAAGCCGCGGGAGGCACGACAGGTGGTGTCTGAGACACTGTGGTCGTGTCCGGCGCAGCTAGAGGAAGACCTGCAGAAGGTAAACAACAAGGTCGTTGGACAGGAGCGGTATCAGGGTGAGTGGAAAAAAGAGAATCCAACTCGGAGACCAAGTAATAGGAGGACCCAGCGAAAGGGAAGGAGGACTCGTCGAACACGACGTGTCGAGAGACCAAGATACGATGAGTGGTAAGGTCGAGTCACCGGTACCCCTTATGATCGTTGGAGTACCTAAGGAAGACACACCGAGTCGAATGAGGCGCAAGCTTATGAGGAGTGGTGGCAGAGAGATTAGGATAGCAAGCGCACCCGAAAACTCGAAGGTGGTCGTAAAGAGGAGGGGTGTCGAACAAATCAAAATGAGGAGTGGGAGCACTAATCGCCTTAGTAGGAAGGCGATTAATGCGGTAGATAGCGGTGTAAGGGCCTCTGCCTAGTAGCGAGCAGGAGCGGAAGCCTGAAACATCAGGGAGTGCATGACATCATTGGTGGTACGAATCATGCGCTCAGCCTTGCCATTCTGGGGGGATGTGTAAGTGCAAGACATGCGCAACTGAACCCCATGAGAAAGCAAGAAGTGATGAAACGTGGAGTTATCAAACTCGCACCCGTTATCGCACTCTACAACCCTGATCGTGCACCCAAACTGGGTGGAAACCCAACCGAAGAAGTGAGAAAGATTAGCGAACATATCGGGCTTCTATCGCAAGGGAAAAGTCCATGAGTAGTGCGAAAAATCATCAACAATCACCAAGTAATATTTATAGCCAAAAACACTGAGAACATGTGAGGTCCATAGATACAGTGAATCAGATCAAAATAGTGCTCCACATGGGTGACAAAATGGGGAAAAGGAAGCCGAACATGGCGACCCAACTGACAAGCATGACATAAAGACTCATGAGAACCCCTGGTACACGAAATCACTAAACTACTAGACAGCTTCGACATAACATCAACACCGGGGTGGCCAAGCCGAAGGTTCCAAGTAGTCGAAGGAGCCGCCGTAGTCAGGCAAAAAAGCGAGGACAAAGCGGAAACAAGAAGTCGCATCGTGTACAGGGGCCCGGAGCTCTCACAGCGCAGAAGAAGACGCTGGGTAGTAAGATCCTTCACAGTCAAACCAAGAGGATCGAACTCAATAGAAACATGGTTGTCAGTGGTAAAACGGTGAACAGAAAGAAGATGTTGAATGATGTCCAGAGCAACAAGAACATCACGAAGACGAAAAGAACTCGATGAACCCAAGTCACCTACTGAGGTGACTAAAAGAACAAACCCATTCCCAACGACGATAGAGGAAGGAAAAGAAGGGTGGGAAGGGTTGGTAGAAGAAAGTATACCAGTGTCAAGGGTGGTGTGGTACGAAGCTCCGGAGTCCACAACCCACTCAGGGTCGGGTGGTGTGAGACTCACTGTCCTGAAGGAGGACGTGAGCGACTGGTAGCCCCAGGCCAGAGCAGAGTCAGGGTGTGGCACCGATGACTCAGGCGGACCAACTAGGTTCCCCAAAGCCCAGTTAGCTAGAGAGGAAGGCCCAGTCATAGAGGATCCCGGTCCGCCAGGGGGTAGGATTCACTATCCACCACCCGTGTAGACAGGCCCGCCGTAAGTCAGAGTGGTCATGTAGGCCGGCTGAGGGCGCAGTGGGCAAAGTGCAGGGAGACCCGGAGACGGCCCAGGCCACATCGAGATCTGGCCAGTGCACGGGTTATAGGGTGTGTACCAGGTCACAGCACCCTGACCCCAACCACCACTACTACCACCAGTAGCACCACCACCGACACAGGCAGCAGCAGATGCACGCTCCTGCTCCAAGGCGAGGACGAGCGCCCGTTCCCGCTCACGGGAGATGTCCAGGGTAGCTGCGACGTCAGAGACGTACGACGAGGGGTGTCCCCTGGATCCAGTGGCGACGGCATGGCTGGCCAGGCCGGTGGCGAGCCCAGCAGTGCCGGCGGCGAGTCGAGGAGCGCCGATGAGTCTAGTGGCGCCGGAGGTGGGGCCTGGCGGCTAGGCGGCAGTGGGGCGGACAGATCCGGCCGCACATGTGGTGGTGGCAGCGTCTAGGGACCGTGCAGCGCCGGCGGCGGTGGGCTGCGCCAGACCAGCATCGGCAGTGGCCATGCCGGACCAGCCAAGGGTGGTTGCGGCGGTGAGGGGGCCAGATCCAGCACCCCCGGCCATCCCAAGGCGGCAGCAGTGGTGAGGGGGAAAGATCCGACCGCCCTCAGCCATCCCAAGGCGGCGGCAGCTGGGGCGCCAGGGAGGATGACGGCTGGGGCACCAGGGAGGACGGCCGATGGGGGGAGGATGACGGCCGGCTGGGCGGCGGCCGGTGGGGCGCCAAGGAGGACGACGACCGGTTGGGAGGAGGCGGCCATCCATGGCGGCCACTGGGAGGGGGGCGTCAGCGGTCGTGGACTCCTGCATGGCGGCGGTGGGCTAGAGGGGGGCGCCGGCCGGAGCGGCGGCGGTAGCGGCGCCACTAGAGGGGCCGGCGGGCTAGAGGGGTCGACGGGCTGGAGGGAGCGCCGGTCGGAGCGGCGGGCAGCGGCAGCGGCACCACTGGAGGGGCCTACGGGCTGGAGGGGGTGCCGGCCGGAGTGGGCAGCGACGACAGCGGCACCACTGGAGGGGCCGACGGCTGAGGGGGGAGAGGGAAGAGGAGAGAGAAGAGAAGCCCTAGTTAAGCTACTATGCGCTGACCAGTTGCCCTCAAAAGCTTAAGCTGATGAGGGATGGTAGGCAATTCACTTATATTTCAACACCCCCCTCACGTGCAAGCTTCTTTGGGCCGTATACGTGGAATAGGAGTTGGGTGCAATTTTATTTTTTATTTTTTAATAAATTGCGCCCGCCATGATTTGAACTCGAGACCTCTGGCTCTAATACCATATTGGAAGGAAAAGATTAGATTCCATTAATCTCACAAAGGGTACATATGGGGGTACAAAACTTAAGGGCCAAGGAACCCTAACTTGGGGGCCAATGAGCCTAATACAAAAGGACTAAACTGCCCCTATAGTACCCTAATACAAGTGCAGTCTAACAAAAAGGTTACTCTGTGCCATTTCTATGGGTAAATCCATCTCACCTACCTAGGGGTACACCTACTAGGTTATGGACACTACGGGATAAGAAACCTGACTCTTTGCTTAAAAACCACAATGCTCTGTATAAGTTGTGGTTAGTCAGTTTCAGAGATCTTCACCTCAGTGATAGGATCAATCATGTTGTCCCATCAAGCACACTTTGTTGCTTTGAGATGAATGTCACCATTCCTTGCTAAACCAAATACTTCAGAATCGTATAACTTAGTAAACACATGGAAGTGGAAATTCCTTATTTAGCACCTTCTGTCAAAGTAAATTGAGCCTTTTGAAGTAGGAGATATTTCTTACTGTATTTGAATTGGTTTATCTGTTCTTGCTCAAACTAAAACATTGCACCATACCTCATACATTTGTACCTCAAAAGCGTGCTATACATATGCATGACATTACCCAACTTGAAATGCATCAGGAAGCATGATTCATGTTGAGCTTGAGCAAGAATAAGTGTCTACATTCAAATACTTAAGTAGTGTATACTATTCTTGAGATGTGAACACCTTAATCGTTCATAACGCCATTTGTTTAATTCGCTGTCTTGATTACTACGAGGGAAACCTATCACTTAACACCCTTGTATCTAAAACAAGATTAAGTCGTTATCCTTGACTTGTTGAGACTCAATTACTTGATTGCTAGAAACTAAGGCCCCGTTTGGTACGGTTCCAGATTCACACAGAATCGGAAACAGTTCCATTTCAACTCAGAAACGGTTTCAAACTATAAAACAAAATCACTTAAGAAACTATTTGGCTAACATTTATATTTCAGTTTCAATAGAGAGGAGAGAAAAACAAATTTGACTCATTTACCCATAGTTATTTTCTGGTTGTTCTTTATTTTTGTCTGGTTTTTATATGGCATGTACTCTGATGTTGACAAGTAAACATTAAAAAAAATACATGTTAGATGTTCCCATGATCAGTACGTGTGTACACACCGGTACAAAACATGGAGAAGTACAAAATCTCACTAGTAAAATCATCATCACTTCCTTCTGGCCATAAACAAAATTTGATGATCACTAGTACTTGTCAAACAAATGCAGGTTGGCCGTAAAATATTGATATTGATAACACAAATTTCAAAATCTGGATTTTATTAAAAAGAATCAAATATGAATTGACCTAAATAGAGGTGGTGGCAAAATTTCGTAATTTTTCTAGAACTTGGACACGACTTACAATTGATTGAAGTGTTCCAAGGTGTGAAACAACTTTTCAGGTGTTTCACCTCCTTAGTTCAAAAAAGTGAATCGTTTCAAGGTGTTTCTACCTTTGAAACGTTTCTGCTTTTTACCGTTTGGAGCAATTTCAAGTGATTCTACCTAGAATCAGAAACATTTCTATCATCCAAACGGGGCCTAACTGTTTCTATTTTGTGAGGAGTTACTGTATGACTTCTCAACCTTGCAAGAAGCCTTGCATCCTCTCTACTCATGAGTTTGTCACTTGAATATCAAACAGATGAAACTCTTTGACTTGTAATACATCGTGACATTGCTTTGTCCAACAACCTTGTAGTCACCATCTATTGAGCACATTTGTATTTTGATGACATAAGAGACACCGAACCTTGTGTTCTCATATGTGAGTACAAAGTATTTCATTCTTGAACTACATTATTGAGATCTCAATTCCTTTTTGAGTTAGTCATTCCTTGTTTCGATCTCAATACACCTTAATATTTCTTTGAGAAAATATCGTCCAATCTTTAAGGACTCAACCAGAATAAGGTAGGTAGTGAGAATCGATATACCCTAGATTATAAAGTCATCCTTGGGGTAAAGAAACTCATAGAGCAAGGATGAAACACTAGAATCAAGATTTGGACAGTCACATCTCCAAGAGAAAATACAAAGGACCGAAGCCAAAGACTGTGGAGTTGAATGCATGTTCTCGATTGAGAAAGACTAGATCAATTAAGAGTGAAGAAGAAGACTTCCAAACAGTGTCAGCAATTTGATTGGGAAAGGCACTGATTCTAGAGTTCCATCTCGCCCATCCCAAGCATATGAATTCAAATCACTTTGAAGAAGATTCAGATCATAAGGAATCAGATGATGTAGTGTAGTAATCTGTTACAGAATAACTGCACCGTCAAGGGGCCGATATGGGAATATGACAGATTTCTTCCATACAGATGCTTTGGAGAGTTATTGTCATGTGTCGATGACTCGTTTTACCTTTCTCCTTTGACTCAAATCTCGGAACGAGATTCCTTTAAGGAAGAAGGGTTTAAAAAGCCAGCATTTGAGAAACACAAGAAGCAAAAATATGAACTTAAAGTTTTTAAGTTAAGTTATAAATTCAAACTCATATTGCTGGAATGCATAGTTCAAAATCACCACTGCCTGTCTTGTTTCAAATAGTTGACATGTCCAAGTTTAACAATTGTAAACTTTAAATAACCAATTAAATTAAAGTAATCTATGCGTTAGCATTCAAATTTAAATCAAAATTTTGAATTCAAACCAAACTTGCTCAATATACACATCGGACTCCACCATATAGTTCCTTCTAATGGGAAATGCAACCCTGCAAATTCATAGTATTTTAGGGGTTCCTTACTATGTGAATTTGTTGCAAAATAGCAGTGACCAGATAAAAGATGACAGGTGGGACCCACCTGCCCGTGGGCCCCACATGTAAGCCCAGCACACGAGAAGGTTTTTCTTAATTCTCTGCTGCGCGCGCCACGCACGACAGCGATGCTGTCTTCCCTTCCTTCGCCTGTCGCCCTTATCCCTGGCAGCACCACTCGAGTTCCCTCCCGAATCCCTGCTCGCTGTGCCACCATGCTGGTGCCGCGTTGCCGCCCCAAGCCGCAGCCCCGCCTGTCGCTCCTCCTTCCACTGCCCTGCTCGCGCTGCGCTCTACTTGGCCGCATTTTGCCTGCGCCACCGCCATCCATGGCCACAGCGCCAGCGCCTCAGTGCCGCCACCCTCGCTGGTCTGCGCTCGTCCGCACCAGCCACCCCTCTGCTTCCACATGCGGCCGCGCCCCGCCCAGGTCGGCATCTCGCCGTCGCCCCTCTACTCCCACGCGCCCGCACCAGCGCAGGGCCGTGGCTGCCGCCGCCTCTCTGCTTCAAGGCCGCACACGTCCCGGTCCCGCT
Organism: Tuctoria greenei; assembly: GCA_036927565.1. NCBI lineage: Eukaryota > Viridiplantae > Streptophyta > Magnoliopsida > Poales > Poaceae > Tuctoria > Tuctoria greenei. The sequence goes on along the minus strand of JAYESD010000010.1, from coordinate 9,394,116 downwards.
CGTTGGCGCCTCCGCGATGCCTCTCGCGCCGGTCCCCCAGCTTGCGTTGACCGTCCGCACCCGCCGCACGCCCATCCACTCGCACCCATTCACACCTCTTCGCGTCCCCGTCGTCCTTCTCGCAAGGGCTGCCTCTGCCTCAACCGACGGCCTCAACAGCGCCCTGGTCCTTGCTCGTGCCTGCAGCGCGCATTGGCCGCCGCTTGCTGGTCCTCGCCGCGCAGTACCTCACTTCCACCGTTGCCATGCCTAGCGCCGCGCATCATCGCTACTATACCATGCCATACTCGCACAGCAGTTCCGCCGGCGCACCACAGCAGTGCGGCATGCTGCTGTTGGCATCGTACTCGCGTGCGCCACTCCTCGCCTTCCTGCGCCTTGCAGCAACGCCGGTCTGCCCTGCTCACCGTACGCTTCCTGGTCACGTCCACTGCATCGCGCTGACGCCCGCTCCCTGCGTTCCCGCGTCGCCTTTGCACCGCATCGTGCCCAACGCGCTCTGCACAGATCCCCGTTGTCCACCGCGTTCTACTGTAGCGCCACACAGCTCTCACAAACATATGCTACGCCATCCCTACTCCGCACGCCATGGTCACCATTGTCACGCCGTCCGCGACACACCACCGCCTTCCTCGCCATTGAGGTGTCGCGGCGGCCTGCCGACATGTCTCGCCGCGCTGTGCACGCTGGCCGCACCCCCTGCTCTTGCCGCGCTGACCGCGGTGAGCGCATCGCCATGTTCCACATCGACGTAGTCGCCTTCAAACCACGTCACGCGGCGTTCTGCTCATATGTCGTGTCCTGGCAGCAAAGCGAGTGAAGCATGTGATTTAGGTGATGCAGGAACGACGATGATACAACAGAAAGCGGAAATTTGGCAAAGGTTAGTTGTACATAATGCGAGATTGATCGAGTCGAAACTGTAGTTAGGATGTTCGATGAAATGTTTACAAGGTGAAATCAAGTGTGATGATGATCAACATTGTTCTGTGATGCAGGAACGGCGAGAACATAGCAACTGACAAGGAGAATTAGACAAGGAGAACTCTGATAAGGATTGCTGGTTAGGTTGAAGGGGCATCCCAACTGTTTGCTGAAACGCTTACCAAGGTTTCAGTCGATCTGATTGTGTCGTTGTGCACTAGTTTGCTTGCTACTATGATTGGGGAAGCTGATGATGGTGCTGCTGTATCGGAATGGCATGGTGGCCCAGAGTGCCGCCATGTTAGTTGCAACTTGCGACTCAATTATACATGTGTTTTGTTTAGGGATGAGCGACCATTAGCAGAGCATGCGCAATGGTTGAGATGATGCAAGGAGAAGGATGTGAAGAAGGCCAGGAGAATGTTTGATAAGATTTTAGTCAAGCATGCCATCTCTTGGAACGCAATGGTTGCTAGTGATGTTCATATGGATACAAATAAGGAGTTGTGAGTCTTTACATCCTAGTGCACAAAGGAGCTGGATTGAGATCGCTAATGAAGATCATATGTTTGAGAGAGATGATATGTTGACATCCCTCATCCAATAGATCATGTATTACCGTAGAGTTAAGTCTTTTATGACCTCTCTTGACTTCCACTTTTGAGACTATCCATTATGTTAGTATATTAGAATCTTAGAGTATGATGTATTAAATATAATGTTTGTATATGTGCATAATCATATCGCTAGATTACGTGATGAAGATTGACGATGAGCACGACTCGGAGGAGAAGGACTAGCATAGACCCCGCATCAAGACAAGATTTGTTCAAGCAGCATTCGAGCATAAGAATCACATAAGCAACAATAAAGACAAAAAAGGAGGAAGAATGACGAGAAGCTTCAATCAGAAGATCAAACCTGACTTATTGATATTTACATTAATCGCAACCTAAGGCAAGCCCCGATTTATATTTATGTTGTTAAATGTTTTGCTTTTATAATCTATATGATGGTAATTGTTCATTAAGTCTAGGGATGTATGATACTCCACATACATGACCCAAGAATCCCTGGAGTCTAGTTAGAATAGGACTTTACATGATATCAACTGTTATATTAAAGTTGAAGAATATGGATGGAAGAAAGATGAGGAAAGAAATGAGATGGAATAGTTAATCCGAGACCAGGCAGGAAGATTAGGACGCTCAAGGACGTAGTCATGTGAGCATAGTTCCTACATGTATCGATTAAGAACCGTACTCGTGTGCGGTCCTGCTGGACAAATTTTAATATGTACTGGATGCATATTAGCTTTACGGGACCTAGAAAACTGATGTAACATGTTAACCTGGGTATTTAGGCATACCCCACTGTCTTAGACACCACACGTGTCGACAGGAGGGTAGAGATCACTGCGGCATAGGGTCGTCATGTGATGCTTGCTGCCGAGACGGTGGGACAGGTTCAATGCTTGGGTGCCTTGTGAAAGGTTATTGTGTACAATGTTAACGGGAGATGTCGTACACCTCTTATAGACGGGTGTACATGACGTGCAAGCCGGGTGTATCTTGATTCGAATCATCGTTGCTCGCGGAAGGGAGCATACTTATTTACAGAGTTGTGACGTAGTAACAACTGGAACTGGGTGAAAACTGTTAGATGGTTAAACAACTTAGTTGAAGTAGTTAATAGAAGAACTAAAGTTTTGATTCTAAACAACTTCAACTGCTGTTATAAAACTGAAGTAAGGATCTATTGACAGTGAATATTTACTTATTGAAGTTTAAATTCAAGTCTTATGTTTCCAGCATGTAAAATTTTATATTCTTAGGTGAGACGGGTAAGTCTTGTTGAGCTTTGTGCTCACGATTGCATTTATACGAGTTTTGCAGGTATATACCTATGAGGGGTTTTCTAGCCTTTGCTCTCGTCAGGGTATATAGCCAATGGAAGCCTTGAACGCCGCTGCTTGTTTCTGTGATGCTAGAGTAGAGTATGCACGGACTGGATACGACCGTAGCTGCTGTAGTGTAGGTTTAAGAGAAGTGTGAAGACTTCAGCTGATGTAAGATATTTTGTATAAAACTCTGAGATTAATATAAGTTGCTCACTTATGTTATGAGTTCTTCGTTTTTTTTTGTGTTGTCCTATGAGGTGTCGCATCGCACAACACCATCTAATATGATTCCTGGTTTGTCTAGATCCTGATCCTCATATGCAACAACAAAAAGCAAATTCCTTGGTGTCTTGCACGACCCAGTACTGTACACTGCCCCAAAGTTGATTCCATAATCACTGTGAGTTCCTGCACCTTGCAGAGGGTTTCTACCTTGCACCAACACGTGAAGCCTTTTGCACTTGACCTTCGAAATTTTTTTTTTAATATACGATTTTTAATCCAAAATTATATTAATAACCTTGGATTTAAAAAATTTCCAAATATGACCCACCGTCGTATGAGCCTCATACGACGTAACGAATGTCGTATGAGGCTCATACGACGGTCCGACGTGGCAGCCACGCGGGCAACGGTCGCCGCGGAAAACGAGGCGGCAGCCACCGTCGTATGAGCCTCATACGACTTGCTCCAACGGTCGGACCGTCGTATGAGGCTCATACGACGGTCTGCCCCTTATAAGCCCCGCCCCCCCCCCCCCCCCCCCCCCCCGCCCCTGCCTCACTCCCACCCATCCCAGTGCCTCATTTCCTCCCAGCCGCGCCGCCCGCGACCTCCACCGCTCCCGCACGCTTCCGACCTCCACCGCTCCACCGCTTCCGACGCTTCCGATCCTCGCGACTTCGGTATTGATTTCGCCACCGTACATTTATGTTGTTTTGTTGTCAATATAATATGAATGCGTATTATATTATGATATTTGTTTGTATGAATGTATTTAATTTTTATACACGTTGTTCATGCATATAGTGTAATGTTGTGAATATAATATAATTGTATATTATTACTCGTTGTGCACGCGATTGTTGTCAATATTATATGAATTTATATGGTTCATGCATATAGTTTAATATGAATTTTGTTAATATTCATGCGAATGTCATGATTACGGTAGAGTACATTAATGCAGCATGTTTTCTTAATGTATTATTCGTTTAATTAAAATGTACTCGTTTTTTGATATGATTTTTCAGTTTATAAATGTGTAATATATATTATATTATGTTTTATTAGTAGTTATAAAATATTGTCATACATTACAGAGGAGCGTAAAATTGCTCCTGTAGTTACAAATGTGTGGCAAATATATACGTTTTATAGAGTTAGAGTAGATTATAATACGTTTGTTTATACTGAATACAGTAGGAATGTCGGACAAATTAATGTTTCGTATTTTCTACGGAGAAGGCACGCTTGTTTATGGGTCAACTGGGGTTGATATGTCGGCTTGGACGTCGTTGGTGAGGGGGATAGCAAGACCAAATGAGAGATCATTTGGTAGCCTGGAGAAATGGCTGATTAGAACGTTAAACCTTGATGAACAAGTATATCAAGTGAAACTGAAAGGGTTGATTAATCGAGCAAGAGATGGATGTTATTGGGATTTCGTTCCTATTAAGGGGACACAGAATTGGAGGAAATGGGTAGATACAGTTGTGGAGCGGGGTTGGCCGCTGGTGTTTCTTGCGCAAGCAGAAACGAAAGAAGTTGAAGATTCAGCTGAAGCAGACGATATGGAAGATACTGAGGTAGAGGTCGAAGGCGGAGTGAACCAGATGCAAGAAGACCCACTTGGTGTCGCTGATGAAGGAGAGCACATAGAAGATTTAGTTGAACAAATTAGAATTGAGGACATGGAATATGAAAATGTTATTGAAGATGACTCTTCTGATGATGAGAATGATATTATCATTCCTGCAGACTGGAACAATGCAATCCCGAGTAATTTAGCAGCTGCAGAAAAATATTCTGGGTTATCTGGATATCATGAGAACCAGTTAACACAAGGAGATATTTTTAAAGACAAAGATGGTTTAAAAGATGCAGTAAAATATTGGTCTTTGTCTGTGCAGAGATCATTTACAGTTTACAAGTCTAGTCCAAAATTATATGATGTGAAATGTGTGTTCCCAACTTGTCCTTTTCGAGTTCATGGTTTCGAGGAGAAGTGGACGAAGCTTTGGAAAGTTTCAAAAATGGTTGATCACACATGTCAGTTGCAGGAATTGGAGAAGTGCAACGGTGCTTTGACCTCAGATTTCATTGCAAATCATATGTATGCCCGTATAGTGGACAACATACAGTTTGAACCAAAATCAATAATAGCCACTATTGAGGAAGAGTTCAAGTACACCATCAGTTACTCTAAAGCATGGAGGGCCAAACAGAAAGTGATTGAACAAAGATTTGGTACTTTTGAAGCGTCTTATGATAACCTTCCAAAGTTGTTGCAGACCATTCAGGAAAAAAATGTTGGTACCTTTTACGACATTATGGACATGCCGCATAGAAGTGTGTCTGGGAAGTTGTATATGCACCGTGCATTCTTTGCATTAGGCCAATGTATTGCTGCTTTCAGACATTGTCGACCAATACTCTGCATAGATGGTACATTTTTAACTGGAAAGTACAAAGGTCAAATTCTTACTGCTATTGCAGTTGATGGGAACCAACAGGTGTTGCCTGTGGCCTTCGCATTTGTGGAAAGTGAGAACACTGAAAGCTGGTATTGGTTCCTTAGTCGGGTCAAGATGGCTGTAGTTCAAGAACGTCCTGATGTCTGTCTCATACACGATCGTCATGCTGGATTGCTTAAAGCAATATCTGATTTGAAATTTGGATCATCGGATCGGGGACATCAACCTTATTGGATAGACATTCAATCAAGATATTGCATGAGGCATTTAGGTGCCAACTTTTTTAGCCACTTCAAGAACAAGCAACTTATGAATTTGTTCAAGATGTTGTGTAGTCAAAATCAGGAGAGTAAGTTTATTGCTCTTTGGAAACGTCTCGACGAATTGACTTCCGGCAGTGCAGAAGCATCTTCAAGCACTAGCAATCCTCGTGACATTTCACGCAGAAACTTCTCTCATTGGATTCGGCGCGAAGCGAAAGAGAAGTGGTCCTTGTTATACGACACCAATGGTGCTCGGTATGGTATCATGACAACTAATTTAGCTGAGGTAATATCCATCATTCCTAAGTGTTTTAGTTGTGTTAGTTATGTATTTCATCATGCTAATGCAGTGATACGAAATGCAGATATACAACTGGGTCATTCGCGGTTTAAGAGGGTTACCTTTGGTTGCTATTGTTGAGGGCATTTTATATGGGACATGCAAATATTTTCGTCAACGTTATGCGACTGCTATTTCAGCACTGAATAATGTGAATTTGGCTTTTTCACCATACCTGTGCAAGTACATGGAGAAGAAGATTGAAAAGGCCCGATTTCATCGCGTCAGACCTATGGGTACCGCAGAGCACAGGTTTGAAATCCTTTGTAGGGATAAGGACCGTCGTGGTGCTAACCGTGCTAGAGTTGTTCAACAGTGCATACTTCATCAGCATGATTGCACGTGCACATGCATGAAGCCACAACTCTTCCATAGACCATGTTCCCATGTGATTGCAGCTTGCTCATTTACTAACTTGACAGTGACCAATTACGTTTCATACTACTTTCAGAAAAGTGTTGTTGTCAGTACATGGAATGCAGAGGTATATGGATTTGGTAATCTGAGCTCATTTACCATGGATTTAGGCCTTGATGCTATGCGAGCACCTGACATCTCGCGGTTGAAGCAGAAAAGAGGTCGACGTCAAACTCGTCGTATCAGAAACGATATGGACGAGTCAGAACTTGCAAGATTCCAAGGAAGATGCAGCAAATGCAACCAAATTGGCCATACGTACAAAAAATGCATTACCAACACAGAGCCAAATGTGGTTGAAGCTGGACCATCTGGGGATCCGCAGAGTGGACGGCGTCCTCGTGCTAGGAAGACAACTACGTTTAGGGATGGAGATGGCGATGTGATGTGATGTCAAGTATTTTATGTATTTGTAGCACTTAATCTATCTATGTTAAGTGAACTAAGTGTATCGGTGTTATGTATTTGGATTATGTTATGATGTTATGTGAACTCCAGTTAGATGCATATGAACTTTATGTTATATATGTTAATATGTTGTTGATGTCATTTAACTTTAGCTCAAAATGCACTTCATTTTTTCCGTACTTGACAATGTAGGTATGGCCGGCCCACAGCGAGAGTGTCCCGAGCTACTTTCGTCTCGAGTTGACTTGACCCACCGCGGTTACCGAGTCTCTGTAGGTCAAGAGTTGCCCGTCCTTCGTCCCCAGGTTCCTATGAAATTCTGGAAGATAGACGATCGATGGATTCCCAGGTACTTCTTTCTTTCATACTTCATGATCCATTGTACATGAAAACATGTTCTCATCCGATTTGTTTTGTAATCAGGTTGAGTGCAGCAGGCCTGCTGCCCATATGTCGGCTAGTTGAGAGGAGACCGTTCGATCCGGAGGATCGGAAGTACCGTTTTAGCTTCGACAAAGCCCTCTTGAGTGTGTTGACTGATCGCTGGAGACCGGAGACCCACACGTTTCACTTACCGTGTGGGGAGATGACCGTCACGTTGGAGGACGTGTCTTTCCTGTTGGGTCTTCCTCTCGCAGGTGCGGCTGTTTCTGCACCTGAGGACACACCCACCTGGCGTGCGCAGATGGTCGCACGTTTTCAGAACGTGCAACGGGTCGCTAATGTTGATCCCGTACCTGCTCTTGAGGACGGCCAGCACCACGGTCCGTCAAAGAGATGGTTGTCTTGCTACGAGGTATTCTTTCTTATTTTCAATTCAAATGTTTCATTCCATGCAGTAAACTAACAAATTCCATTTATTTTACTTGCAGTTGAGTACTATGCATCCAGACGCAGATGATAACACGGTCACTAGATACTTGGAGGCTTACTTGTTGTGGTTGTTTGGGTCGATTCTGTTCACCAACAGCCATGGTGACTCCGTGGATAGACATCTTATTCCGTTTGCCAGAGTTGTAGCTGAGTCCACACCGCAGGACATGCCTCAGTACAGTTGGGGGTCAGCAGTGCTCGCTGCCACGTATAGAGGACTCTGTGACGCGTGCACTAAGGTAGCAAGCAACGCTAATTCAATTTGTACGCTTATGTTATACTGACAACATATATGATTTGCAGCGTGAGTGGGGTAACAAGCAAATGCACAAGGTGTACGCCGGATTCAGCAAAGAGTTTGATCGGTTACAGGCCGACGAGGACGTCCGATGGACACCGTACGGTATGGACGAGCACGACCAGCGAGCACCGAGGGGGCTTGCATTGCTGTGCTACAGAGACTCGGATTACTGGCTCACTAGGAAAGCTCTGGTGTACGACATCTTCGTCGAGGAGTACGCACCACACCGCGTGTTGCGTCAGTTTGGCTTACAGCAGGCTTTCCCGGTCATTCCACATTCTGTTGTGCCTTCTGCAGTACATACGTAAGTGCTTCATCCCATCTCTATTTACTCATTTAGTTGTACAAATTTAATGTACATATCTCTCATACAGGTACGGCCGTAAGGGTACGTCTACGCCCGGAGTGTGGGCAGAGCGCATGCATCCGTGGCTGTTGCAGTGGTCCCAGGCACTAGTCGACGTCGTGCAGGAGACTAGACCGTTCTCACACGAGGTGTACGAGGAGTACTTACGGTGGTTTCTTCCTCGCACCCGAGCAGTTCTCGGACACACTCCTGCGGAGCGACAGCCGCACGTACCCAGGGTGGTAGATACGTATCCGCGGCATAGAGATGAAGCTACATCAATGGCGGTAAGAGCTTTCATATTGTAGTTACTTTGCGTACTTTAACGTATAAACATTACTTAATTAAATTGTTTCTCTGATTACTTCTCATGAATGTGAAGATGCATCGGGTCCGTCTCATTGCTGAGCAGTCCGCAGCAGGACTTCAGCGTTTGAGACAGGGGATATCGATGACTTCGTCGGAAATGGTACACGTGCTCCATAACATCTACAGCAACGCGGTGGAGAGCTTACGGTTGGCTTGTTGTACACAGCCCTGTGTACAAGACACTACGTTGCCTTCAGCACAGCACATGAGGCGTCACAGCACAGCAGGTACGAAATGCGTATCAAATTCATTTTTTTAAACATTAGTAATACTGTACTGACGACATTGTTTTTCGCAGGCACATCTACGCAGGTACCTACGTCGACGACCCCACACGTTACAACCTTTGCAGGGACGTCTACACAGATCCCTGGTCCCGACTTCGCAGGCACGTCGACACAGGTGCCTGCTTGGAGTTCGGACTACGCAGGCACGTCGACACAGGTGCCTGATTGGGGTCAGCACTTTACGGATCCCTCGACACAGGTACCTGCTTGGGGAGCTCCGCATATCCCACAGACGGACGCAGGTACGATGTAGAAAAATTTTTCTCATTCATTTATATTTTCGTAATTTGAGTTTGTACTGATAATTATTCTATAATTGCAGGTACGTACAGAGCGGACTTTGAGACTACGATGTCCGACTCACAGGCGCAGCACGACACTCCTCCGATGACACCTTTCCAGGTCGAGGACTTCCTCGTTGATATAGCGCAATACGATACACTTCATGGGTCTCAGTTGGCCGGTGCTCCCATTCCGACTCAGCAGACTCAGCAATTTCAGACACCGGAGCAGGCTGGCCGTCCGCAACGGCAGAGGAGACCGCCGCTAGACATTTCATATGACCGGGCTCATGTGAATGCTGCGCGTAGGGCCGACAAGCGTGGTAGACGTTAGTGTTATGTACGACGTATATGTGTGACTTATGATGTACAAAACTTATGTTCTATTATATTATTTCATTATGTTTCTATTCTATGGTGTTTCGCATGGAAAGGAAGTATTACATACTACGCGTTACTTAAAAAACTAAAGCAAACGAGTATCTTATTTAAATTGAAGGCATAGGAACATTTAAACGATACATTTGATGGAATAATGAAACATAGTTCGTAACTAGTACATTTTCACTTGTGGTGAGGACATTCACAGGACATATTGTTGCACTTAGGACTAGTATCATCCTCCAATTGTTCTAACTCCATATCCGCAATATGACCTACTAATTCTCGGTTTCGATTTTGCAAATATTTTATGTAATCTTGAATAGGCTTGATAGGTACTGGATCAACCCACAATGTGTATCCGCAGTTATCTTCATCGAAATAAGACTACAAAAACAAATTTAAAGTAAACATAACAAAAAGAAATACGTGAACGTAAACAAAAACGATATGAACTTACTGCACGACCCACAGGGCAACGAAAGAATCGACGACCGCTATCCTCTTTTCCATCCATCATTTGCACCAAACAATCCAGGCCGCAACGACACTTGGGCCATTCTTCTTTGGTACTATCATATGGACGAAGAGGATTAAACACACCAAAATCACTTTTTCCTAATAGAGGGAATTCATCAAGTGGTTCATCGAACCACGAAGGACCGCCAACTAAGTAGTTCTGAGGCACTGGCCTAATGTTTCCTTCTCCTCTCCTTGCACGACCTCTGTTTTCCATTGTCTTACTACTAACTTTAATCGTATACGAAATGTAAGAGGTGCGGACCCTTTTATAGACGAACGTGGATGGGTCTATAGACCAAGTGTACCAAAGTCTATGGACCATGTCAGGCGACTCTCGTAGGAGACACATACGACATTGCACTGGTACATGTCAGGGGAATCTCGTACAAGAGACATACGAAATTGCACTGCTCCGTGTCAGACGAATCTCGTAGAAGACACATACGACATTGCACTAGTACATGTCAGGGGAATCTCGTACAAGAGACATACGAAATTGCACTGCTCCGTGTCTATATAACACTCACCCCGGTAACAGCTTCACCACGCACTACCAACAATCATTCTATATACTTCACTACCATGGACGAGAACTCACCACCCACAAATAGAGAAAAGGTTCCAATCCCCGAGGGATTGCAACCTCCAATGTGTTTCTGTGGCACTGATTGTAGGTTTGTAAGAGATCTTCGACCTGGTTACTCGTATGGTTGCCGGCTTTGGATGTGCGACAACTACGAGTACGATCCTCCTCACAGGACGTGCCCATTTCTTCCAGGTGGTAGGAAACAGGTAATATGCAATATTACTTATGTTTTATGCATGCTATAGAATCTAATTTTTTGGACAAACACTTGTGCAGTCGCCGCCACCTCTATGCGACTTCCGGAACTACATCGACCAGGAACAATCGGCAGAAGACGCCGCAGAGGTTGAGAGAATGGCTCGACTTGCATATTGGAAGTTCAAAGAAGAAAGAGAGTGGGATGAAAGAATAGAGCAAGAGAGGAGGAATAGAGCTGCACAGGAGGAGCGTCGTCGCAAGAGGCAAGAAGAAATTCGACAATGGAGAGCAGAGTGTGAGCGCAAAGCGGCAGAGGAGGAACGCGTCGCAGCACAAGCACGAGAGGCTGAGCGAGCACGCATGCGCGAGAGAGCTCGTCGCGCAAAAGAAGCCGGTCCCGATGCTTTGCGTAAGGGAAAATACCCCCGTTGCACTCAGTAGCAACCTGGGTAATTCAACTAAGGCGTGTTACAATTAGATCGGCGTATCTTTAGTGCGTCGTACACACGCCATTTGTATCACTTATTTTACATTTTGTTCCAGAAATATGTGCAATTATGTTTTGCCTCATGTACCGTAGTAGTAGACTGGTAAACAACATGCACATACTTTCGGAACTACGTAATTTCATTTTATGTAACCGCCGCCGAGCTTACAATTAATTATCTTCAATTATTATGCATTTCTATAAATTTATACATTAATTGTATCATTTTCCAACTAATCACTATAGGATTTAAAACAAATTGATACTCCCATTAAACTCTCATATATTATATTCATAACTTTTTTTTTATACTCCACAAAACTTACATTACAATAACCTATATGAACATTTATGTCGATTCTAACTACAAATATTTGTAAACAAAAAATAAAACTGGATACATTTTACAAATTTGCAGAAACGTGATCGTATTGCCTAATAACACATACAATTACTCTAGTTTCTACATACTAAACATAGATAAAGTTCATTGATTTCAAAACTTCACAATTTATTCTCTGTTTTCTACTTTAGAAGTTTTTAGCAAATCGGTCTACAAATATTTTAAAAATTTTGACTAAAATCCATTACAAGATGGTTCAACACGGGCTAGGGTTAGGGCATGCACGAATGTCGTATGAGGCCCATACGACGGTACTGTGCATGTCGTATGGGCCTCATACGACATGCCACCGTGGCCGCTTTCGGCCCCGCTGGACGGCCCAGTGGCACCCATGTCGTATGAGGCCCATACGACATTTGCATGTCGTATGGGCCTCATACGACATTTGCATGTCGTATGGGCCCCATACGAAGGCCGGTCAGATTTGAAAATTTTTTAAATCTAAGGTTATTAATATAATTTTGGATTAAAAATCGTATATTAAAAAAAAAAATTCCTTGACCTTCTGGCAGTTCAAAAACAAGAGTCGGGTAAACTGCCGCTTCAATCTCTGCGCGTGCAGATTCGATTTTTTGGTGCTGCCTCAACCTTTATTTTTATCTGTGCTGCACGCCACTTTTGTCAAGACAGGGTCGCACAGAGTCATCAGCGGAGCAGGACTCTTGCATGTGGTTAAAACAAACATGTCCTGATCAGACTCAATCTCCACACCCGATCAAAAAAGAATAAAAAAAGGACGGCCTCATCCGACATGGCTTTTCACGTTACCAGGTGATCACGTGTGCATGCAGGGAATCTTCCTCTTTTTTTATTCTTTTGATTACATCTGCTCCAACTTAGGCTCGACTTAATTTCTGGTCACCGGTACGAGCTTGGCTTGGACAATCCCGGCCAATCACGAGTCCGCCTGGCTGTTGGTTTCGCGTCCGACTTTTTTTTTCTGATATTGTGGTGGGCGTGAGGCAACAGAAAAATAACAGACTAATGGCCTGTTTGGATGATGGCTAACTTGGCTAAGCCTAAGCTTAGCCACTTGCCACACTTGTGGCGCGCCTAAACTAACTAATGTTAGCATGTGTTTGGATTGTTATCATAACCTAAGCTTAAGCACACCTAAAAAAGTGTAGCATGTGTTTGTTTTGTTGCCATGACTAAGCTTAGGCAAATAGCTAAACTTAGGCGGTTGATTTGAGCGTCACAGTTGAGACAATTTTTTGTTAGGTAATAGAAGCAAAAGTTGCCAAACTTTTGTGGCACGCCTAACCTTAGTCAACAATCAAACACCCGCCTAAAACAGTGTGACATGCCTAACATTAGGCTTAGGCAAGTTAGGCATTGAACCAAACAGCCCCTAAGGCTTCAAACTCCCGCAGCGACGAGGACTCCAAATAGTATGGAAATCTTTCTCGTCTTGCGCCTGCATACACAGCCGTAATTTTGTACATCCTCTGCTATTGCTGCAACTCCGTCTTTGCGCCTGTCAGCACAACGAGCCTGTCAAGACACCACGCCCTCGCGCACCTCCTATGCACCAAGGTGTTGCACCATGTCCACACGTAACGACGATACAATCTTCTTGCATGCCGCCACTGCCTTTGTGCAATACTGGACACACCGCCTTGCTGCGATGTTCTCACGCTTCGATCTCCACAAGCTTCGCCACGTCTGACCGTTGGTCTCATCGCAAGCCGAAGTTGCCGCCATCACCGCGACGTCTTCAATGGTTGTCATACCGGTTCGATCTCCAAACCTGGATGATCCTCGCCGGTTGCAGCCCGTCAAACGGCCTAAGCCACCCGCATAGAGTGTCCGACAACACCGATCAGATCGCCGAGCACCGCCACGCTCCATGTCACACCACATCAAGCAATTTCACGGTGCTTGTCGAGCATGATCCTCGCACCTCTACAATGATCTTCTGCATCACCTCTATATCCAATCCAACCTTAGCTCTGATACCACTTGTTAGAAAATATGCACATGAGAGCAATAACGGATCTCTTGAGGCACACGATGCAAGATCAAGGACAACACGTGAGGCACGATATTTGTTAACGAGGTTCAGCTAAAGCCTACATCTCCGAGGCATGACTACGGCACTCCTACCAATACGTGACAGCACCCGCTACGAGGTCCCGGTGAGAGAGCCGCCGCCTCCTCTCTGCGAGTCTATCGTTATATTGTCCTCTCATATCATAATGAGACCGATAATAGAGTCTAACACAAATACTACACGTAACCGATAATACAACTCAAAATTCTAAACATAATCAACTCGTACATAATACTTTGACACATATCCAACAGTGGGGAGGGTCCAGGCGTGCTTGGGACTGGACACGACGCACTGTCATTCTCGGTGCCAGTCACCTGTCGGACCATTTGGAGATTTAAGGGAGCGTGGACCATCCCCCTCCCCTCGCCAATCTTGTCGGCCACGGATCTGGTGGCCATCAGTCGGAGGAGACCTTTTCTCCATCCATGGTGAGGCTACCAGATTGCTGTAAGGTTAATAGGAGAGGCCCCGTTTAACCGGTGCTGCACCAGCAAACAGACTCAGTGGCAAAACGATGACAAGGTCCATTTCCTGGTGAAGATATTTAAGGTCAGAGCACGAACCTCTAAATTAGAATGATGTGAAATCACGCTTGGCCACTGTATCTTTTTTCGAATACTCACTTAGCCACTGTATCAGGATGAAGTTCTAGAATACAACACAAATCTCAATTTTAGCAGTTGATCTGCTGTCGAGCGCTCCCATGCATGTGCGAGTAGTCCACTAAAAACAACGTCAACCCCAGCGATGGCAGGGCTGTACTTGTAACATGGGCTAATCACGACTACTTTCTGAACTTCAAACTGAAGCAAGGACAATGAAATAGCTTGCCGCCTCCATACACTTTGTTTGCCAATGCCTCATCATGTGACACCTGGTACTAAAAATGAACCAAATGAACGCATATATGTGCTTAGGACGTTTAACACACATACACGAGTGCAATCACAAAAGATATTCAGAAAATTACCACAAAACAAGATTATTAAATACTTTTATTACACAATTCAGAATATCCTCAATTACAAGCTCTAGTGATTATTAATGACAAGTTTGAACTAAAGCAGCGGAAATAAACTAAATAAGCAAACTAAGCATAAGGGTAACGCGGCTCCGAGCAACACCACGGGCAAGCTGACGACAGACACGGCCTAGAACTCCGCATTAACATCGTTATACTCTCAATGTTGACCTGCAACTATCGGTGGGAGAATTACAAGAGTGAGTATATGTCGTACTCAACAAGTGTGAAAAGTATGACATGTAACTAATTCAAATGACGAATATAATAATGGCTAAGTGCTGAAAAATACATTAAAACATTTGAAAAGTAATATATTATATGTATGTGAAGTAAACCCATCATAAACTATGTAATTACCATAATATCATTCCATATTCAACATCTATCATCCATATTCTAGATTATTACCATTATCATCATCCATGTCCAATTGTCATAATTCAATTCACAACCATAACCAGTACCAAACCATCCCAATACAAAAATCCCTCTAATAATATGAGGGTCCAGGTTGCTCATGACCGGGAGCACGGCTATCATGATAGTTTTTAGACACTCTGCAAAGGTTGTACCACTTTACCAACATGTTTGTGATTTTATCAACTTGCAGTGACTAAGAAATCTCAATTATGCCGTCTCACACTTCCGTAGGTGTGTGGCAAATAGATAACAAAATAGCTTTTACAAAGGGACTAGTAGCATGTACGGACCCACTGAGGTTTCACCGGTGGCGATGTCTCCAACTGAGCACATCTTCAAACAATGACCCCTCTTGTGCCATTCGGATCCTAGGGAGTCCTGCCTCAAATCCAAACCTATTCGGACTCCCCTTCTCCGGTGCGCCAACTGATCCGCGCAGTACTAGCAATACCCTAATTAATCAGCTACACCGCACCCATACTTGGCCTCGTGGTGACACTGTAAATCCTGGATGGTCGCTCCACGAACCAATCCTTAAGATCTAAAGCATGCCAAACCACCATAGCATCCAACCCATCCACATACCATGCTTGCTTAGATCACCCATTACCATGTCATATTAACAAGTTCATATTAACCATAATCTCATTAATGTATAATTAAATAATATAGTTGTTTTTCCATCCCAATAAATTAAGCGAATCAAAAAGGTAAAAAAAACCTTCCCGACTCTCTAACATATATTCCAGGTGACAAGGGTGGTTAAAAAAAGCTAGTAAACTTCCTACTATAGGATTCCCATCAAATTGACACAAGCATGCAATTTTGAAAACAAAACATTTATTGTCAAAACATGATCAATATGTTCAAGGACACTTGACTTGCTCTTGGGCTTGATTAGGATCAAAGAATTCAAACTCCTGGTGCTGGAGGTCCTCCGCAGCACTCTCTAGTGCAAAACCTTCTATCCCGCACAACAAACATACAAAACAGTAATTACAATCAAATAATGCTCATATAGTACTCAATATGTCATGACATGCATGATCAATGGAATTATGATGTAAAACTTGTTAATGAGTTGCTATTAATGTTCACTAACTGGTTCTAATAGTTTTTAACAAGTTTGAATAGGTTTGAGATTGATTCGAGTCAATTTGGAATTAATTCAGCACAATTTAGATTTAGAGGCTGAACAAGTTCGGTTTCAGGGGCCGGACTAGTCCGCCTTCGACAGACTGCAAAATAGGGTTTTCTTGATCTACGAGAATTTGGAGAATTGGGGTTGAATTCACGTGGAAAAAGAGAAAGTAGAAGGTATATCACGTGTTTAGAACTCCAAGGATCATGAATTGGAGATGGAACTTGGATCTTGATGATGTAGGGTTGATGATGAAGAGTTGAAGATGAATTGGCGATGAAGAACGCAAAGTCGATGAAGATTTTGATTATTTGATCCTCTTTCGTTTTCTCCTCATCTTCTTCTGGCTCGAGCTCTCCTTTTTCCTCCTTGATGGCAGCTCTCCACAAACTAGGGTTTGTGGTCTTTCAATTGAGGCAAAAGGATGTAAAGTCAAGGGGCGGGGTTGTTTATATAGAGGTGGAGGGCTAGGGTTTGATGGAATTCTAGTATAAGGTGGGTGGAGGTCGTGAAGGGGTCTCACATGGGCTCCACATAGGTTAGGCACGACGTTCTTGGGCCCAATTAAGGCGGTTACCCAAAAACAAATCGTGAGGAAATAACAGAAACTGAGTGAAACTCACCAGGCCGGACTAGTGTGACACCCGGTTCCGAAAATGAACCAAGTGTAGTATATGTGTGTCCAGGATGTTTAACACACATATACAAGTGATTCACAAATGGTAAACAGATAATTACCACAACTCAAATTATTAAATAAGTACTCTTATTACATAATTCATTATATCCTCGAATACAAGATCTAATGGGTGTAAGACCTATGTGTGCTGAATACATTGGCTTGTAGTGAATACACTTGGCTTCGATGATAACAGTTTTGAATATCACCAAAACACCTTTTTATCAAGGTCCGACTCTAGCTCCGAGCTATAGCAAGGTCCGACCATAGGTATGACTTGTTTTGGGTAGCTCCGGCTACGTTAGATGCTAGGTCCGACTTCTTGGTAAGGTCCGACTAGTTTTGGTTAGCTCCGGTGAGCTTTATCTTTAGCTCCGGCATGTCTTTGATAGCTCCGACATATATTTGCTAGCTCTAGCATGCTTTTGCTAAGCTCCGACGTACTTTGTCTAGCTCCGGCGGGAGCTTGGTTGTACTAGTTTGGTAAGCTCCAACGCTAGGTTCTACTAGCTTTTGTTAGCTCTGGCTCAAGGTCCGGGTTGCTCTGGCAAGGTCCGGAACTTGACCGCAGTGCTTCTGTTTTTCATTTGCAATGTTTCATACTTGCTTTACATTGTTGGAAAGATTGCTTAGTATTCAGTCGCTAAGTTTTTGGTGCGTTTTGGTTGATATGGATGATATCATGTTACTGTGGTTTTGCAACATGCTTATGTGAGGTTCTCACGTAAGGTGTTGTGTTCGGAACTAACGTGAGTCAAGTCGAGGACCTGGGCTCGTATGGATTGTTTGTTTATTCATGTGCAGGTGTTGCTTGAGTTCAAGTCATGGCTGGTGACAGGATCCATTGGACTAGTCTCAGGAGGAGATGAGGTTCCAACAACCAAGTTCGGGAGGAACTGTGGTTGAGCGGGTCAGGAGGTCGCGCAGGATGATTGAATCAAGGGCAGTGCATATGAAGGTCAAAGGAAGGTGTTCACACGTATGCATGAGGTGCATTACATGACAATATGCTTCTAGAGATGGATTATGGAAGGAAGATCTGATCGAAAGGATCGGATCGTATCGGTTGAAGACTTAGGCTGCTAGCTGAGTCGGTTATGGCTCGGTATGGAAATATCGAGTTGGTTATGTTAGGATTTCGTGTGGTCACGAATTTGAGTTGTTTATGAATATGGGATACGTTCCTAAGGTGTTTGGAAGTCTTAAGATTGCTTCTATCTGCGTATAGAAGAGTCCTAAGCAGTTATGGAAAGTTCCGATTGTGATCGGATTAGGATTGGAGTCCTAGTTGAGATTGGGATGGCCTAAGGGCTGGTTATATAAGCAAGGGAGCCCAGAGCTCGTGGTAGACGACTTTGGGGCTGTTCCTCTTATGTTGTATTGAATAAAATTCATAGTTTGAAGGAACTTTTGTGCCTTGTTCGTCTGACTTGTTCCAGACAAGTTTTACTCGTCGAGTTTCTGGACAACACTACCTTTCGTCGGTGGTTTTATCATAACTCGAGTTTTACTGATCCAATTGACGTGATTCTTTTTGGGTTGTCTTCATAACTTGATTTTCTATCATCTGTCAAAATTTCACGGTCATTGGATTTGTGTTCTATGATCTACACGAGTTTCTTTGCAACGTTCCAGAACTGTTTTTTCTCGAGTAGGGAAGATTGACCATTGTTTGATTTTTCGATCATAACTTGAGTTTTTCTCGACGGATTGGAGTGATTATTTTTGTGTTGTTTTCGTGACTTGATTCTCTTTGATATCTATCACTTTTGTCACGGTGAAACACGTTTAGATGAGTTTCACACACGTTTTCTTTAACAGATCGTTTTTCTGCCGAGAGGGTTTGGGGTTTAATTGTTTCCGCTACGTAAGATTTTTAAGTCTACCATTCACCCCCCTCTGGTAGCTTTTCACGTGATCTTCGATCCTACAATTGGTATCAGAGCCACGGTGCTCTAATCTTTGTGATTTACACGTGATTTTTACTAATCATCATGGAGAAGTACTCTGCCAAACCTTGTGTGTTTGCTGGTATTGATTTCCAGGTTTGGAAGGCACGCATGAAGGCTTTCATCCAGGCACAAGGCTTTGCAATATGGGAGAAGGTGTATAAGCCTTATGAAGTGCCACCTAATTATCAAGTCACGACCACAAATCTACGGGACGTCGACAACAACAACAAAGCCCGAAACTTGATCATCCAAGGACTCACTCAAAGCGACTTTGATCGTGTCGCGCACCTCCGGTCAGCATACGATGTTTGGAGAGCTCTCTGTGATTATCATGAAGGCTCCAACACAATCAAGGATGTAAAAAAAGATATGTTCAAAAAGGAATATATGCGTTTTGAGATGCAACCAGGTGATTCTATCGATGACCTCTTTGCTCATTTCAATAAAATTCTCAGCAACTTACGTAGTGTCAATGTTAATTTTTCTGATGCTGAGAATGCTAGGCAACTTCTTAGTGCATTAGACATGTCAATTTGGGAGATGAAAGTAACATCTATTCGTAAATCAACTGTCATGAGTTCTCTTACATTAGATGTACTTTATTCTAAACTAAAAACTCATGAAATTGACATCCTAGCACGTAAGAACCCAAATAAGTCTATTTCATTTGTTTCACAACGTGATATGTCTAGCTCCGGTCAATCATCATCTTGCAATACTCTTGCTTTATTGTCCTCACTAAACCTGGAACAGATCGAAGAATTTCCAGAAGAGGAGTTGGCACTCATCTCTACTAGATTCTCAAAAGCATTGCAAAATGTGAGAACTAGAAGGAGAGGAAGCTCCGGACCTCAACGCTGTTTTGAATGTGGTAAAACAGGACACTTTCGTACAGAATGCCCTAACCTTTCAGGTCCGACCACCCGAGAAGAAAAACAAAGCAAGCTCCGGACCTCCTCTGGAAATTCCAACAACAACAAGAAGAAATGTACCATAGGACGCAAGATGATCAACAGCTTCATCACCGCGCTTCAAGAGCTCAGTTCAAGTGACATTGACTTTGAAAGTGATGAAGAGAATGATGACCTGGCCAACATATGCTTTATGACGGGCAAAGCAAGATCAAGATCAAGTCAGGAGGAAGCAGAACACAACAGTGACGATGATGAGGTATGTTCAACCTGTAATGAAAATGTGTGATGCTATTTCTCGTGCCACTGTTATTGTCAAGAAAAAGGACAAAAAGCTTAGGGACAATGCTGCTAAAATTGAGTCACTTGAATATGAAATTAATCGTTTGAAATCCTTAATTCCTAGTGATGATTCTTGTTCCTCATGTGACTTAATATATGAATAATTGTCCTCCCTAAGAAGTGCACATTCCTCCACTCTAGACAGACTTGATGAAGAAATTGAAAAGAACAAAAAGCTTGCTGCACTTAGTGATAAAAACTTAAAAGATGCTTCTTGTTCTACAGATGATTTGCATTGTTCTGCATGTGGAAATCTTGACAAGAAACTAAAATATGCAATGAATGAAATTTCCATTCTGAACAATGCTTTACGATCCCATGAAGTAAAAAATTGTTCCAATTGCAAACTAAAAGGAAAAACTTCATGTGCAAACTGCCTAGACTTGTCTAAGAAACTTGATGACATGAATAGGACACTAGGTCAGTTTTATAATAGGAATAAGAATCTAAACTTTCTTATGAATGCTTCCAAGTCTTGCAAAGATAAAACTGGTTTAGGTTTTGATTCTCATGTTCATGCTAAGGCACATCCACCTAAAATTGTAAAGTCATTAGGAAGTGGTTTGATTCAAACAGTTCCTAAACAAAAGGAAGTGGTTTTCAAATCTGCAGGAGTGCTTTCTAATTCTGTTTCTAATGTTGGGTGCTCATCGAGACATGATTACAAAATTAAGTTTCATTGTACCTACTGTGGTAGAGATGGTCATGTCATAGATTTTTGTTATAGACTAGCTAAACAACAGAAAAGGGAAAGAATGTCTGCTAGATCTCATAACTTCCATGCTAAACCGAAAATTAGAAACATGCAACCTGCTTTAATGAGTCAGAAATTTGAAACGGTAGCTCCTGGAACTTTTGGCAAGAAATCTACAAAGCCAGCTCCGGTAGTTTTGATAGCTCCGAGAGCTCCCGGATCTTCTGTTGTTCCCTCCGGAGCTTCAGTTTTTGCCTCCGGACCTTCTGCTTTTACCTCCGGAGCTACTGGTTTTCACTCTAAACAAGTAACAACTTCTAAATCAACTGTTAAGAACAGAAAACCTCAATCTTTGACTCATAAACCTGCTGTTTTATCTCAGCTTTCGCGTGTTTTTCCTGCTGCACGTCGCGTGACTCAGTACTGGATTCCTAAATGCCTTTTGACTAACCCCAGTATTGAGTCATCGACGTATTGTGCTTCTATGTAGGTTACACGTTTGAGGAAGGAGAACATTTGGATTGTGGATTCAGGTTGCTCACGCCACATGACCGGTAACAAAGATTGGTTCTCCTCCCTCTCTTTTGTGTCACATGTAGAAAATGTTACTTTTGCCGATAATTCTTCAACTCCTATAATTGCTAAGGGTTCGGTTAAAGTAAATGATCACTACACTTTGAAGGATGTGGCACTTGTCAAAAATTTGAAATACAACTTGCTTTCTGTTGCAAAATTGCTAGACGAAAATCTAGAAATTATTTTCAATAAAAACTGCTGCAAAGTTGTAGGTTCAAATAGTGAGCTTATTTTTAACATGTCTCGGTTTGGAAGAGTTTTTAAAGCTGATTTTGATATGTCTTCCTCTAAGCATAGGTGTCTAGTTGCTAATGATTCAAAGGACTTATATTTTTGGCATCGTAGACTTGGTCACGTAGGCTTTGATCACCTAACGCGTGTTAGTGCTCTTGATCGCATACGTGGGCTGCCTAAGCTTAAAGGGGATAGAGAAATTGTGTGCTCTTCTTGTAGACATGCTAAGATGGTTGCAGGTTCACATACTCCTCTCACAATGATCATGACAACTGAACCATGTCAACTTTTACATCTTGACACCGTAGGACCTTCACGTGTTCAATCTTTCGAAGGTAAATGGTATGTACTTGTTATCGTTGATGATTATTCTAGATACTCTTGGGTTTACTTTATGGCGTCTAAGAATGAAGTTTTTAGTCATTTTAAAACTTTATTTCTTAGATTATCAATTGATCACCAAGGATCATTAAAAGCAATTAGAAGTGATAATGGAACTGAATTTAAAAATCAATCTTTTGATCACTTTTGTGCTGAAAATAGAATAGATCATCAATTCTCTTCACCATCTGTACCTCAACAAAACGGTGTTGTAGAAAGAAAGAACAGAACCTTAGTTGAGATGGCTAGGACTATGCTTGATGAATATCAAACTCCTAGGAAATTTTGGGCTGATGCGTTAGCAACCGCTTGTTATGTCTCAAATCGTGTTTTCTTGCGTGCTAAGCTAGGTAAAACACCATATGAGCTTCGGTTTGGACATAGGCCTAGTGTTACACACTTTCGGGGTCTTTGGTTGCAAATGCTTTGTTAAGAAACATGGTAATCTTGATAAATTTGAACCTAGATCCTTTGATGACATGTTTCTTGGTTATCTATCTCATACTAGAGGCTACCGTGTGCCTTTACTTGACACTAACAAAATTGTGGAGACTTGTGAAGTGTCTTTTGATGAAGCTAGCCCAGGTACTAGCTCCGGTGTTGCAGGACCAGATCCGTATCCTCAGGGGGAGGGTATTTTTGAAGATGAAGAAGAGCCGGTGATACTGCCTGGTAGTTCCGGAGTTGACACGTGTCCAGCTCCGGACATTGAACAAGCTCTGGCTATCACCTATGCTGGTCCTGATTGTCCACAAGTCACAAGCTCATCAATCTACGATGAATCTAATGAAGAAGAAGCTTGTGAGACATCTGTTCCCCTACGTTTTTACAAAGATCATCCCCCACAACAGATGATTGGAAGCTTGCACGAACGAGTCACACGGTCCAGGTTTTGCGATCCAAACTCTCATGCTCATTCTGCTTTTGTTGCTTCTTTTGAACCCAAAGATATATCACACGCACTCACTAATGAATCTTGGATTATTGCCATGCAAGAAGAGTTAGAAAATTTTGAAAGAAATAATGTTTGGAAACTTGTACCTCCACCTCAAGGTCACACTTTTATTGGAACTAAATGGGTATTTAAAAATAAACAAAGTGGGGATGGGGTTGTGGTTAGGAATAAGGCTAGGTTGGTTGCTCAAGGCTTCACTCAAGTTGAAGGTCTAGATTTTGATGAAACTTTTGCTCCTGTCGCTAGATTAGAAGCCATAAGAATTTTGTTAGCTTTTGCAGCATCTAAAGGTTTTAAGCTATATCAAATAGATGTTAAAAGTGCTTTTCTTAATGGCTACATAGATGAGGAGGTTTATGTCAAACAACCACCGGGTTTTGAAAATCCAGATTTTCCTAATCATGTTTACAAACTATCTAAAGCCTTATACGGTCTCAAACAAGCCCCTAGAGCATGGTATGATAGGTTAAAAACATTCTTACTTGAAAAGGGGTTTACCATGGGCAAGGTTGATAAAACTCTTTTTGTGCTTAAACATGGCAATGACTCATTATTTGTTCAAGTGTATGTGGATGATATTATCTTTGATTGTTCTTCTCATGATCTTGTGTCCAAGTTTTCAGCAATGATGAGTTCCGAATTTGAAATGAGTATGATGGGTGAACTCACTTACTTTTTGGGGCTGCAAATCAAGCAAACCAAGGAGGGTACCTTTGTGCATCAAACGAAGTATACCAAAGACCTCCTAAGGCGCTTCAACATGGACAAAAGCAAGCCTCTTCGGACACCAATGGGAACATCAACAACACTTGAACTTGATGAAGATGGTGAACCCATGGATCAAAAGGAATATAGAAGCATGATCGGATCACTTTTGTACCTCACGGCATCAAGACCGGACATACAATTCAGCGTATGTCTTTGTGCACGGTTTCAAGCTTCCCCACGTGTTTCACATCGTCAAGCCGTCAAAAGGATTCTCAGGTACTTACATGGAACCCAAGAATTTGGCATTTTTCTTCCTTCTTCCTCAACTGTTACTTTGAAAGCTTTTTCGGATGCTGATTTTGGGGGTTGTAGGATTGATAGGAAAAGTACTTCTGGTGCTTGTCATTTTCTTGGTAATTCTCTTGTTGCTTGGTCCTCTAGAAAACAAAATTCAGTTGCACAATCCACAGCCGAATCTGAATATGTAGCTGCTGCTAGTGCTTGCTCACAAATTCTTTGGATTGTTCAAACACTTAAGGACTATGGGGTTGATCTAGATAGTGTTCCACTATTTTGTGATAACACTAGTGCTATTTGCATTGCTAAAAACCCCGTGCAACATTCTAGAACTAAGCACATTGATATTAGGTATCACTTTCTCCGAGATAATGTTGAAAAAGGAAACATTGTGCTTCACCATGTAGATACCGAACAACAATTGGCTGATATTTTTACAAAACCTTTGGATTTCACTCGTTTTTATTACATTCGTAGTGAAATAGGGGTTATGCATCCTCATGGCTTAAATTGAGGGGGAGTTTTTGAAACTTGGGAAGTCTACGTGTGAATCCGAAATTAAAAAATATGAGCATAGTATTTCATACATATATGACTCTGTGATTCCTTTTACATGCTGAAAGTTCTTACTACATTACTCGTGTTATACATTTTGTAGTTTTTGCCATGTCTAGTAATTGGAATAATTACTTACACTAAATCTGGTCATGGTCAAACTTTCTTGCTGTTTTAAACTTGTTGCATGCTCACAAGTGCTTTTAATCATAAAGAATTAATCAAATAATCAACTCACATGTTGAGTTCTTTTTTTATGAACAAATATAAATTGAGAAAAGATCAAGAGAATATGCATACATCGCACTTCTTCTTTTGAGATGGCTTGTCATTGTACTTAGATATGAACTTGGAAGAAGTTGTGTATGACTAAAACCATGTCCTTAAGCTTCTGATTGTCAAATGACATAGGCTTGGCTTGGTTGGTTAGAATAAGGCAGATGTGCATATAATCTCTTGCAAATATCATATGATCTTAATTTATACTTTGAAAAATAATAAAATGCAGCAACTAGTGTCATGCTTTCAAATTATGAAATAGTTAAGTTTGTGAGATCATGACTTGCTTAAATTGAAAATTACATATGATCTCTAGCATGACTTACACTACTTTATGTATCTCATTGATGTGATAGTGTAAGTTACTTGATAGTATGACTTGGCTGAGCTTTGTTTATATGTATATGTTATAATATGCTCATAACAACTAAAGGGGAAGAGATAATTTGTTTATATTCTCATGACTTGCTGAATACATTGTCAAAGGGGGAGAGATAAGCATGAAGAGAAAGAGAATATGTGCATAAGGAGAGAAAATATGGGACAATTTTTTGTCTCATTTACTTTTGATTTACAAAGGGGGAGAAATTGTTTTCAAAACTTTTATAAGCAAATGTTCAGATTTTAAATGGTGTTTCCAATGCATTCATCAAGGGGGAGATTGTAAGATCTATGTGTGCTGAATACATTGGCTTGTAGTGAATACACTTGGCTTTGATGATAAAAGTTTTGAATATCACCAAAACACCTTTTTATCAAGGTCCGACTCTAGCTCCGAGCTATAGCAAGGTCCGACCATAGGTCCGACTTGTTTTGGGTAGCTCCGGCTACGTTAGATGCTAGGTCCGACTTCTTGGTAAGGTCCGACTAGTTTTGGTTAGCTCCGGTGAGCTTTATCTTTAGCTCCGGCATGTCTTTGATAGCTCTATTTGATAGATCTGGCATGCTTTTGCTAAGCTCCGACGTACTTTGTCTAGCTCCGGCGGGAGCTTGGTTGTACTAGTTTGGTAAGCTTCGGTGCTAGGTTCTACTAGCTTTTGTTAGCTCCGGCTCAAGGTCCGGGTTGCTCTGGCAAGGTCCGGAACTTGACCGCAGTGCTTCTGTTTTTCATTTGCAATGTTTCATACTTGCTTTACATTGTTGGAAAGATTGCTTAGTATTCAGTTGCTAAGTTTTTGGTGCGTTTTGGTTGATATGGATGATATCATGTTACTGTGGTTTTGCAACATGCTTATGTGAGGTTCTCACGTAAGGTGTTGTGTTAGGAACTAACGTGAGTCAAGTCGAGGACTTGGGCTCGTATGGATTGTTTGTTTATTCACGTGCAGGTGTTGCTTGAGTTCAAGTCATGGCTGGTGACAGGATCCATTGGACTAGTCTCAGGAGGAGATGAGGTTCCAACAACCAAGTTTGGGAGGAACTGTGGTTGAGCGGGTCAGGAGGTCGCGCAGGATGATTGAATCAAGGGCAGTGCATATGAAGGTCAAATGAAGGTGTTCACACGTATGCATGAGGTGCATGACGTGACAATATGCTTCTAGAGACAGATTATGGAAGGAAGATCTGATCGGAAGGATCGGATCGTATCGGTTGAAGACTTAGGCTGCTAGCTGAGTCGGTTATGGCTCGGTATGGAAATATCGAGTTGGTTATGTTAGGATTTCGTGTGGGTCACGAATTTGTGTTGTTTAGGAATGTGGGATACGTTCCTAAGGTGTTTGGAAGTCTTAAGATTGCTTCTATCTGCGTATAGAAGAGTCCTAAGCAGTTATGGAAAGTTCCGATTGTGATCGGATTAGGATTGGAGTCCTAGTTGAGATTGGGATGGCCTAAGGGCTGGTTATATAAGCAAGGGAGCCCAGAGCTCGTGGTAGACGACTTTGGGGCTGTTCCTATTGTGAATAAAATTCGTAGTTTGAAGGAACTTTTGTGCCTTGTTCGTCCGACTTGTTCCAGACAAGTTTTACTCGTCGAGTTTCTGGACAGCACTACCTTTCGTCGGTGGTTTTATCATAACTCGAGTTTTACTGATCCAATTGACGTGATTATTTTTGGGTTGTCTTCATAACTTGATTTTATATCATCTGTAAAAATTTCACGGTCATTGGATTTGTGGTCTATGATCTACACGAGTTTCTTTGCAACGTTCCAGAACTGTTTTTTCTCGGGTAGGGCATATTGACCATTGTTTGATTTTTCGATCATAACTTGAGTTTTTCTCGACGGATTGGAGTGATTCCTTTTGTGTTGTTTTCATGACTTGATTCTCTCTTATATCTATCACTTTTGTCATGGTGAAACACGTTTAGATTAGTTTCACACATGATTTCTTTAATAGATTGTTTTTCTGCCAAGAGGGTTTGGGGTTTAATTGTTTCCGCTGCGTAAGATTTTTATATCTACCATTCACCCCCCTATGGTAGCTTTTCACGTGCTCTTCGATCCTACAATGGGTATTAATGACAAGTTTGAACTAATGCAGCGGAAATAAACTAATAAGCAACTAAGCAAAAGGGTATAGCGCAGCTCCAATAACACCACAGACAAAGCTGACGATAGACACGGCCTAGAACTCCGCATTATCGCCATTAAACTCACAATCCTGACCTGCAACTATTGGGGGGAGATTGCAAGGGTGAGTACGTGTCGTACTCAGCAAGTGTGGAAAGTATGACATGAGGATGATTCAAATGACGAATGTAATAAAGGCTAAGTCCTGAAAAGTACAGTAAAAACCATTTGGAAAAGCAATATATTATGTGTATGTGAAATAAACCCATCATAAACCATAATTAAAATCATAGTACCAGTCCATAATTCACCATTACCAATAACCATAATCAATGTCATAAACCATGATTCCATCTCATAACCATAATCATAATATCAACCATAACCATTACCAAACCATAACTATCCCAAATCCCAATTTCCCTCTAATCATGTAGGTCATCCAGATGCTCTTAACCGGGAGCACGACTATCATGATAGTTTTAATACTCTGCAGAGTTTGTACCACTTTACCCACGTGTTTGTGATTTCATCACTCGTCGGCGACTAGAGAACCTCCCTTTCGCCAATTACACTTCCATTGGTGTATGGCCAAGAGATCACAAAATAGCCTTTACAAAGGGATTACTAGTCTATTCAGACCCCACTGAGGTTTTACCGGTGGCGATGTCTCCAATTGAGCACATCTTCAACCAAGGGCCCCCTCTTGAGCCATTCGGATCCCAGGGTAGTCCCGCCAATCATCAACAAACCCAATCCGACTACCCCTTCCTCGAGCATCCATAATGGTCCAAATAGCACTGACAAAGCCCTAATTAATCAGCTACGCCACACCCATACTTGGCCTCGTGGTGGCACTGTAGTCCTGGCCTATTCTCGCATGAACCGGTCCTTAGATCTAAAGCAAGTAAACCACCATAACATCCAACCCATCCACATACCAGGCTTGCTTAGATCACCCATTACCATACCGTATCGACCAGTTCACATTAACCAGAATATCAATAATGCATAATTAAATGTGTAGTGTTGTTCTCCCATCCCAGTTAATTAAGCAAAGCAAAAAGGTAAAAACCCTTCCCGACTCTATCATATGTCCCAAGTGACAAGGGTGGCTAAACAAAGCTAGTAAACTTCTTATCATAGGATTTCCCATCAAATTGACACAAGCATGCAGTTTGCAAACAAAACATTTATTTTAAAACGGGATCAATATGCTTCAAGGACACTTGCCTTGCTCCGGCGAATAGGGTTGCTCAAGCGCTTCGAAGTCTTGGTTCTGAAAATCCTCGCACACGACCTATCGAGCACTTCCCTCTACTCGTGATCACACATACAAGAAAATACATACAAATCAACATGATGCACACATACTAATCAACATGCGATGATATGCATGCATGCAAAGTACAATAATTAATTAACAACAGTTGTTTATTGATTAGATGCAACTAGTTCATACGTGTTCATATGAGTTACGGGGTTTTAGCGAGGATTAATGCTGCTGAAAATAAAAAGACGATGCAACTAAAATCAATTTACGTCTATTAGATCTAATACGTTGCTAAAATTCGCATCAGAAAAAACGAACCCTACGGTAGATGCGACGGATTCGAGGATCACGGAACGGAGGCGACGCGATAACGACGACGATCTCCGGTGGACGACGGCACCCTCCTCTTTTTCTTCCTCTTCCTCCCTTTTTTTTCCTCTTGTTCCCTGGCGGCGTAGCCTCTGCTGCTTCTCCCTTTTTTTCTCTACCGCTAGGGTTCTTCTCCCTTTTTCCTGGCGGCGGCGGTTTTCTGGTGGCTTGTAGAAATACGAAGGCTTACGTACGTATATATAGAGGCACGGCAACAGGGAGGGCACACAATCCAGAGGCCGAGTCGACGCTGGGAACGCGCGGGCGGGGTCGACCGGTTCGGCCTCGGTGACTCGGGCAGCGGGCGTGCGAGCGGGAGCGCGCGGGTTGGCCAGGCGCGCGGGTGGCTCGGGCGGGAGCTGGGTCGCGCCGTCGGGCAGGGCGTGCTGGGCTCGTGGGGCCAGCTAGCGGGCGGTGCGGGCGCTCGCGCGCGGGAACTGGGGCGCGCGCTGGCTGGGCCGTCAGCCTAGCCGGCGGTGCTGGTTTTTTTGCTTTTCTTTTTATTTTTTATTTTTTATACTTTATTTTCATTTATTTTTATTATTTTATTATTATTATTTATATTTTTTATATTATTATATATATATATTATTTATATATATATATTTTTATTTGTTCTTTAGGTTTCACAAATATATTTATTTTTTATGTATATTATTATTATATTTATTTCCTAATACATGTTTTACGCTATTATTTTCCTTTTCTTCTTTTGCTACACATATTTTGTATATATGCTCCATCTTTTATTATTATTATTATTCATATTCTTATATAATTTTCTTTTCCAATTACTTTTCTATTGTATAAAATTTCTATTTTGATTTTAATTGATCTAGTTACTCAGTTTATATCTAAATATGAATGCATGTGCATAGATGATTTAGTTCTTTTTCTTTTTTATTTCTTTTCTTCCATATTCGTTATGCTAATTTAATTTATTTTAATGTACTTACTCTGGTAAACAAATTTCTTTTAGCTTATTTAGTTTGGTAATAAATTTTCAATACATGAGGATGAATGCAAAATGCAAAATGCAATATGAGATGCATATATTTTATATATTTATTTATAAAAACAATTTCCTCCCATTATTAACTCTAAATTCTCATTTAAATTTTTAATTTGTCGAAACTCGAAAATCAGGGTGTTACAACTAGTCAGCACAACGGACTGAACTAGCCTGTTTTGGAACAGAAACAATATAGGACAAATCCGATGGAAGGTCCGGACAAGTCCGGTCTTGTCCAGAGAGGAAAACGGACATGTCCGGCATGGATCGGACATTTCCGGGGATATGGTAACTTATTCGAAAACCGGACCAAATATCAGACTAGTCCGCACTCTATCACGCAAAAGTCCATAACAGAACAAAGACCCAATCGAACTAGTCCGAAGCAAAAATGGACAAGTCCGGAGGGCAACAGAGAGGGAAACCAGACTACTCCGAGGTACAAACCGGACAAGTCTGTACTTCTACGAACTTTTAAGTGTTGTTTTGCTTATAATTCATTTTAAACTTATTCCTTTTTTTGTGGATTGATGTTAAACATGTATTAGAATGCATGTAATGCATGACGGATGAAAATGAGGGTGTTACAAACCTACCCTCCTTAAAATGAATCTCGCCCTCGATATTCGACGCGGAAGAGAAGAGATAGGGAAATTCTTTCATGAGATCATCCTCCAGCTCCCTAGTTGCTTCCGATTCTGTATGATGCTTCCATTGAACTTTACACCATCTAATAATCTTGTTCCTTGTGACTCTCTCTTTGGCTTCCAAAATTTTGACCGGTTGTTCGGCGTAAGTCAAATCTGCCTCTAATTCCAATTCTTCCATTGACACTTGTTCTTCCAGCACCCTTAAACACTTTTTGAGCTGGGAAACATGAAATACATCATGAACATCCGATAAGTGAGCTGGCATCTCCAACTTATATGCTACTTCTCCTCTTTTGTCCAAAATCTTGAATGGCCCAATGTATCGAGGTGCTAGCTTGCCTCTTATGTTAAATCTCTTTAGACCTCTCATTGGTGACACCTTGAGGTGAATGAAATATCCCACTTCAAAGGCTAGTTTCCTCCTCCTATTATCCGCATAGCCTTTTTGCCTTGATTGAGCAACCCTCAAGTTTTCGCGAATAATATGAACTTGCTTCTCAACTTCTTGCAACATGTTAGGTCCAAACACTTGATTCTCTCCCGTCTCATTGAACAAAGGCGTCCTACACTTCCTTCTATATAGTGCTTCATATGATGACATCTTCAAGCTTGCTTGGTAACTATTGTTATATGAGAATTCCGCATATGGCAATCTTTTGTCCCAACTTTTCCCATGCTTCAAAGCACAAGCTCTTAAGACGTCCTCCAAAATCTGATTGGTCTTCTCAGTTTGTCCATCCATTTGAGGGTGATATGCTGAGCTGAAATTCAACCTTGTTCCCAATGCTTCATGTAGCTTTTGCCAAAACCTAGAGGTAAATTGAAAACCTCTATCTGACACTATTCTCTTTGGAACTCCATGCAAACACACTATTTCACTCCATTAAAGGTGGTCTTGATGGGAATTAAGTGAGTTGACTTAGTTAACTAATCCACAATTACCCATATAGAGTCATAACCGGACTGAGTTCGCGGTAAACCAACCATGAAGTCCATTCTAATTTCTTCCCACTTCCATTCTGGAATCTGCAATGGCTACAATAATCCAGCTGGTTTCGCCTTCACTCGTTGGCACACATCACACAATGCAACATATTCAGCGATGTCCTTTTTCATGCTAGCCCACCAATAACAAGTCTTCAAGTCTTTGTACATCTTCATACAATCGGTATGAATTGAGTATGGCAAGTCGTGTGCCTCTTTAAATATTGTCTCTCGAATATGCTTCACATTAGGCACGACAATCCTTTTTCCAAGCCATAAGGTAACATGTTCATTCTCATCAAACCTGAATTCTCTCCACTCTTTGGTCATTTCCTTAATTTCTTGGATTTCCTCATCCTTGGCCTGACCATCCCAAATTTCTTGCTCCAAGGTCAGATTTAACTCCATTATTCCCATATCATTCACAAATCCGAGATTCAACCATTCAAACTCCTTACATAACTCGGATGACAACTCTCGAACTTTGAGTTGGTGGATTACTCCTTTCTGACTTAAAGCATCGGCCACTACATTAGCCTTCCCTGGATGGTAGTTGATCCCCACAGCATAATCCTTGATGAGCTTCAACCATCTTCGTTGCCTCGAACTCAGATCCATTTGTGTGAAAATATACTTAAGACCCTTATGATTCGTATAAATTTCACATCTATGTCCAAGGATATAATGTGTACAAATCTTCAATGCATGTACCACAGCTGCAAGATCCAAATCATGTGTTGGATAATTCTGCTCATGTTTCTTCATTGCCTCGATGCGTAGGCGACCACTTGACCTTCCTGCATAAGCACACATCTAAGTCCTTGTATCGATGCATCACAATAAATATCAAATCTCTTGCTCACATCTGACAAAATCAAAACTGGGGTTGTTGTTAACCTTTTCTTCAACTTCTCAAAACTTTCTTGACAAGCTTGAGTCCATTGGAAAGCTTCCCCCTTCTGTAACAACCTCATTTTCATCCATCATGCATTGCATACATTCTTAAACATGTCTAACATTAATCCACAAAAAAAGAAATAAGTTTAAAATGAATTTAGAGCAAAACCACACTTAGGAATTCTGGGAAGTGCGGACTACTCCAGTTTTCGTGCGGACTAGTCCGATTTCTCTCTGACCTCCATTGGACTAGTCTGTTTTTGTTGCGGACTAGTCTGTTTTTTCCTTTAGACAGTTTCAGATTTGTCCGGTCCATTGCGGACTAGTACGGTGTACCAATTCCTAGGAAATTTTGCTAAGTGCCTACACTTGTCCAGTATTCTAGCGGACTTGTCCGTTTTGCCCTCTGACTAAAATAAGACTTGTTCGGTTTTGGCCAGACTTGTCTGTTTTTCCTCTGACTAAGTTCAGACTTGTTCGAGGTCCAGTCCGAACTTGTCCGATATCTCTCTGACTAACTTCGGACCGAACTTGTCCGATATCTCTCTGACTAACTTCGGACTATCCCGGCCCTTTTTGAACTTGTCCGGTGATCGCGATTCCGAGTTGATCTTTTGTTTCATGACATGTTTTTGGGTTTTATCTTATGTGGGCCTAAGGACATCGTGTCTAACTCTTTTTTGGATCCCATGTGGGACCCCACACCGGTCTCCACCCTCACCAAACTCAAAATCCATCGAACCCTAGCCCTCCACCTCTATATAAACAACCCAACACCCTATTTTCACATGTTTTTGCCACCTTTGAAATACACCCAAAACCTAGCTCGTGGAGAGCCACCATCAAGGAGGGAGAAGGAGACCCTGAGCAAGAAGGAGAAGAAGAGGAGGAAACGAAAGAGGATCAAGATCTCCATCAAGTTTCGTTCTCCATCACCAATTCACCTTCAAGTTCTTCGTCAACCCTAGATCATCAAGATCCAAGTGTTGCCTCCAAAACCTTTGTTTCATTGGAGTTCTAAACACCTGGTATACCTTCTACTCTCTATTTCTCACGTGAATTCAACCCCAATTATCCAAATTCACATCGATCTAGAAAACCCTAGTTAGCTGTTCCTGCGAAGAGCGGACTAGTTCGACCTCCTGTGAACTTGTCCGATTTTGCGATCTATTTCCTGTTCAATTAAATCTAAATTGGTTCGAATCAATTCCAAAGCTGTTCAAACTTGTTAAAAGATATTAGAACTAGTTAGTAAAAATCATTAACAACTCATTAACTAGTTTTAATTTGCATTTGCATCAGTCATGCATGTCATGTCATATTGAGTAATATATGTCCACTTATTGATTGTGTTTCTTGTCTTGTGTGTTTATTTCGCAGATTAGACAGATTTGTGCTAGAGAGTGTTGTGGAGGTTCTCCAGCACCAAGAGTTTGAAATCTTTGACCCTAATCAAGCCCAGGAGCAAGGCAAGTGTCCTTGAACATATTGATCCCGTTTCTAAAATAAATGTTTTGTTTTCAAAATTGCATGCTTGTGTCAATTTGATGGGACTCCTATGTTAGGAAGTTTACTAGCTTTGTTTAACCATCCTTGTCACATGGAATTCATGCTAGAGAGTTGAGAAGGTCTTTTTACCTTTTTGCTTTGCTTAACTAATTGGGATGAGAAAACAACACTACACATTTAATTATGCATTGATGAGATTATGGTTAATATGAACTGGTTAATATGATATGGTAATGAGTGATCTAAGCAAGCCTGGTATGTGGATGGGTTTATGTTATGGTGTTTTGCTTGCTTTAGATCTAATGACCGGTTCATGCGAGAATAAGCCAGGACAACATTGCCACCACGAGGCCAAGTATGGGTGCGGCGTAGCTGATTAATTAGGGTATTGCTAGTATTGCATGGATCATTAGTGCACCGGGGAAGGGGAGTCGAATTTGGTTTGGATATGGTTGGCGGGATTCCTTGGGATCCGAATGGCACAAGTGGGGGCCCTTGGTTGAAGATGTTCTCAGTGGGACACATCGCCACCGGTGAAACCTCAGTGGGTACGTACATGCTAGTAGTCCCTTTGTAAAGGATATTTTGTGATCTCTTGGCCAAACACCAATTGCAGTGTTTTGGCATAATGGAGGTTTTCCTTTAGTCATCGACGGGTGATGAAATCACAAACACGTGGGTAAAGTGGTACAGACTCTACAGAGTGTGTCTAAAAACTATCATGATAGTCATGCTCCCGGTTAAGAGAATTTGGACAACTTCCATGATTAGAAGGAAATTGGGATTTGGGATGGTTTGGTAATGGTTATGGTTGGTAATATGGTTATGGCTTGTTATGGATTGAACTATGGCAATGGATATGGTTAATGGTGATGAGAAATCTAGAATATGGATGACGATGATGAAATATGGACTGGTATTGTGATAACTACATGGTTTATAATGAGTTTACTTCACATACATTTAATATATTGCTTTTCAAATATTTTAATGTACTTTTCAACACTTAGCCATTATTATATTCGTCATTTGAATCAGCTACATGCCGTACTTTCCACACTTGCTGAGTATGACATGTACTCACCTTTGCAATTCCCCCACCAACATTTGCAAGTCAGGATTGGGAGTATAACAATGATAATGCGGAGTTCTAGGCCATGTCTACCGTCAGCTTTGCCTGTGGTGTTGATTGGAGTTGCGATATACCCTTTTTGCTTAGCTGCTTAGTTTGTTCAGTTTAGTTATTTCCACTGCATTAGTTGAATCTTGTCATTAATATTCACTAGAGCTTGTATTCAAGAATATTATGCATTGTGTAATAAAAGTGCTTAATTGATCATGTTCTGTGGTAATTTTCTGTATATCCTTTTGTGAATGCACTCGTGTATGTGTGTTGAACATCCTGGGCACACATATGTGTTCATATGGTTCATTTTCGGAACCAGGTGTCATGAATTTGGTATCAGAGCCAGGTTGACCGTAGGATGCAGCCTAGACAGAATGGACACTTTAGAGCACATAGGAGCACTTAGGAAGCGGTGTGTTTTTGCTTGGTGTGATGTTTGCTTCGTATTGCTGCTTGTGTACTTAATAGAGGATTTTGGGATGCTTTAGCATTGTGTAAGGATCGAGTGCCCAAGAGGGGGGGGGGGGTGAATCGGGCTTCTTTTCAAAAATTAAAGCAATAAAACTTAATTACTAAAAGCCCAATTCCCTATGCAAACAACCTATGCATTCACCTTGGCAACCTATCCACAGTCATCTTGGCAAGCTCCGGAAGGTTCTCTCCAATACAATCACCAAGGGACACTCCCTTACAACTCTCACTATACTAGAGACTCCAATCACCAAGAATGGAAGCACACAAGCACTATCTCTAGCAAGTTCTAGCCTATCTCTTGGTGTGTAAGTGGTGTAGATGATGTAGAAGTGTTAGCTCAATGTCTTGGATGTTTGAGAATGTGTAGAGTAGCTCTGGTTGTCAAGACTTGTCGAGTAGACTGGTTGAAGGGGTATAAATAGTCAGCCTCCACGAAATAGCCGTTGGAAAAGTAGGCTGATATCACTGTTCTGAGAACACCGGATGATCCGATGCTCCCCCTTCAGTTATCATCAGTCAAATCCAAATTAGCTGATGTCACTGTGTTAGATATGACCGTTGTTAGACTGATGTTACCCTTGCCTTCTCATCGGATGATCTGGTGGCACTTCATACAGAATTGGTCCAGAATTGATGCTTACTGCAGTGATCGACCGATGTGTTCATAGTTGTACATCAGATGGTCCGGTGTTACACTTGGTCCAAGGAGATTTCTTACTATATTGATGGACCGATGTAACATGCCCTTTATCATCGGATGATCCGGTGAGTACTTAGTTCTGAGATCTTCTTCTTCCGCTGAACCAACTCGACCGATGTATTGTTTTCTGTAAACATCGATTGATCCAGTGAGTTGATTTTGTTTGCTTCGAGTTGTTCTAAGTGATTCTTTTGGAATTTGCTCGATTGACCTCTTAGGCATTGGTTGGAAATATTCTTCTGATGATTATCAAGCATTTAGTGCTGTCAATTTTGGTTGAATAATTTTGACATGTGAGCTTTTACTTCTAATCTTCATAAACATTGATTGATCTCATAGAATGATTGTTTAGGGGTCTCCAATTATATACAATGAGCAGTAGATGATATTCATATAGATTTCATTTGATTGTGATGAGTGATATGGGAGACCTTGCATCCACAAATTCATTAGTAAAATCCAATGGTTGTCATTAATCACCGAAACCATACCTCATGGGGCCTAGATGCTTTCAATCTCCCCCTTTTGGTGATTGATGACAACACAACAAGTAAATCATAATAGTAACGAATTTGAGAATACGATACTCAAGAGGATATGCAATAAGTACAAAGGTTAGCACACTTAAACTTGAAGGCTCAAAAACGGTCAATAACTCGAAATCTCAATCGATCAATAACTCAAGAGAATAAGTGGCACACGAACACTCAATGAAATAGCAAAGGAGTATCAAATCTCCAAATTACAACAGAACTCCCAAAAAGATATACTCCCCTACAGCTAGGACTCCCCATGAGACTAAGCTATCCTCCCCCTGACTCTTCTCCCCCTTTGGCATCAAGACACCAAAAAGGAAGTCGAGTGCCTAAGGACCCTGAGCGCTCGGGGCGATGACGAACTGGTCACCGTCGGGGGTGCTGTCATCGGAGCTGCTGCCTGCTGCTGCCGAAGCTGGAGTAGCAGTGACGGGAGCTGTGGGAGCCGCTATTGGTGCCTGCTGAGACTGAACTGCTGGCAACGGGGAACTGACAACAGACGCTGGCATCTGCTGGAAAAGCGTCGTAGCCGGCAAGGGAGAGTGGATAGGAGCACCTGGAGCAAGTAGTGGGGACATGCTGATCGACGGGATCGGCGTAGTCGGCACTGGCGCTGAAGCTGGTGCCAGGACAGGAGGACCTAGAGCAAGGCCTGGAAGCTGCGACAGCAGGGCAATCCCGGTCTGCGTGTAGAGATTGGTGATCAACCCAAGATGCCCATCATCGCCTACTGCGTCTACTGCTGCTGGTCGAGAGAGCGCTGGTGCATCTGATCAATTAGTCCAGTCAGCCTGTCAGTGTCCTCTCGCCTCTCGCGGGCGATCTGTCGCTGCATCTCCTGCTGCTACTGCTAGAGCTCCAAGAGACGTGCAGCCAGCTCAACTCGGGCCTGCTCAGCTGCAAGCCGGTCCAGGCGCTGCTGCTCAACCATCTGCTGAAGAAGGGAGGTAAGCTCAGATGGCTGAGAGACCCGTGCCTCTGACACGGGAGGTGGAGTAGGAGGGGGCACAGTCGAGCCTCTAGCCTCCACGTCGTGCTGCCTGGGTGAGGGAGGAGGTGGGAAGTACTCCTCGACACTGTCGCTGGTGTCACTCTCGGACCAAATATGCTGTAGGTCCTCACCCTGAGCCTCTGCCTGTGCTAGTCTCTCGTTTTCCTTCTCCAGGTCTGACCAGTCTTCCTCTGAGAGACGGGCACGGACCTGACGCTCAACTGGACGGCCAAGGCGGCGGTCTCCAGGAGCTGGAGCACGGTAGTGGCCGAATCGTGTGATGCTCTCATCGGTGAGACTGTCACGCACGACGGACCCCTCTGGAGCTACCATGAAGAGCAAGTAGCTGATCCAGTGACCAAACACAAGCTGCCTCATCATCCCAACTCCATTAGTGGTTACGTCCTCCATCTCACAAATAAGGATGTCCACAATATTGAACTCCATCCCGTTCATAACATAGAACAGGAGAGTCTGCTGCAAGCTGATGAACCCCTCAAGATATCTGGACCTCGGCAAAAGTGTGTGGCGCAAGGCAAGATGCACAGTGCGCGCAGCTGGAGTGAGTAGTGCCGGTACCCTCGGCTGGTCTGGAGAGAAAGGCTGAGCAAACAGTGAGCGTATCTCCTCAAGTGGTGGTGCCACTCCTCCAGTGAGCGGCCTCCTCGGTGGGTCAGCCTGTCTATACACCCTCTCGTGCAGGCAAGTGTCATGGAGATCCACTCCTAGCAGCTGTCCCAAAGTCTGCCTGGTCAAGTGATGATGTTGGCCCATGAACATGAAGTCAATGGATCTGCGGCCCTCAGAGACATAGAGTGTGGCATAGAATACTCGGACCCAATCCTCCATGTAGGCACTCCTCTCGTAAGACATTAGCTCCACTAACCCTCTATACCTCTCAAAGTAGGGGCATATCTCTGTCTTGGCTGCAAGTGCAAGCTGATCCCAATCCAGGAAATTATGCTGGAAGAGCTTATGACCCCGACGTCTGTAGGTCTCATACAGCGACGCCTATGTCAGGGTCCAGAAGCGACTGTCCACGAGTGACTCTCTGGGCTGCGGGAACCACTCCTCAAGTAAAATGATCCACCTGAGCTTCCTGAGCTGCTTGGCCTTCACCTTCCTGTAATCGGTCAGGCAGACACCCTCAGCGACACGGACTTTGGTGTCCATCTCATAGACAGCTCTCTGGGCCGCCCTGTCCTCTCGAAGGTCAGCAGCTGACGGTCTCGGTCTCAGGGCTGCAGCTGGGTGACCCCCGCGGGTCCTGGCTGAGCGCCGGCAAAAAAGCGGCACTTCGGTCTCCTATGGCATGGGAGGCTACCTCTGACGGGCCTCGCGGATCCTCAACGATCCTCCTCGGCCACACTCTTGCTCCTCAGCGGCACGAGCGCCCATTAGGGCTTTCTTCACCTCCTTCGACAACTTCTGCTTTTTTGCGGCCGACTCCTCAATAGCCTTGCCCTTTCCCTTCTTGTCACGGCCCATGACAACGACGAGGATGAGCACGCGGGACAAACGAGCTTGGGGACGGCGAAGCAAAGGTCGTCGCGGCCAGGAACCCTAGCGGAGAAGCGACAGCGACCGTAGGGGGGCACCACGGTGGCGTAGAGTGTGGTGGTGCGACGCCTAGGACGGCGTGGGGCGGCGGCAGTGGGGTATGGGAAAGCGGCGGCAGCGCTGCTTGGAGCGGTGGTGGCGGCGCTGCGTTATAGCGGCAGTGGCGGCGCGGCGTGGGGCGCAGGGTGAGCGGCGGCGGCCGGAGGACGACAACGACTGAAGGGCGGCAGCAGGGCGAGGGAGCGCGGTGGCGGAGGTGTCGGGGCATCGGGCTCTGAGCGGCGGAGTCAGGGAGAGGGAAAAGGAGGTGGAACGGCACGCTAAATAGGTGGGGCCCAAAACCTAGCTCAAATTTTAACACCGGATGGACCGACGTCGGATGATAGGAGCATCGGTTGAATGGTACAGTAATGGTATTCCAAAAGGTACCATTGACACCGGATGATCCGACGATGAGAGGATTAGCATCGGTTGAAAGTTGCACAACTCCTGAGATGTGCACATCGGATACACCGATGTTCCTCAGAATGAACTCGTCGGTTGGTTTCTCTTTCTGACTGAATTGACCCTTGGCTCTTGAACACAAACTGATCCGACGATGGTTCTGCCCTAAGCATCGGAAAATCTGATGACTACAAAACAGCAACATCCCATATATGTCCTTTGACTTAAACACACAATGAAAAACACAAGTCTTAGGACTTTTTGGGCAACCCATTACCCCTCAAAAATACTAATTGCCAATAACTTGGCTAAGCCCTTAAGCAAATAGAACACCGAAGGAGCAAGAAAGAAAACATCCAAATAAAATGTAAGGCCCATGCTTTGTGAGCTAGAGGATGAAAACTTCTATCTCTTTAAAGCATGTTCCTTTAGGCATTAACGCACCTAACATTTTGTTCTTTCCACATCATATGAGTTGAGATATTGCATTTCAAACAAGTCTCTTTCTCATGAAGTGGGTTCCCCTTTGTGACAATCTACCGTATGCAATGCCAAACAGTTTATAATGCAAGAAATTAAACGTGAGTGCAAGTCTATATGGCAGGCATCATGCAAGACATAAATTAATTCTATCTTGCCAAATTTGAAACTTTCAAAGGCTTTTTCAGGGAGAGCCACTCTCCAAGTCTTGGGGAAACCCAAAAGAACCTCCATCCCAAGCTAACCCTTGCTCACCCCTATCCTTTGAAAGTTAGACAAGACTCTTACATGATCATGGCAATTTACATGACGTTCGATGCATCTAGCACATTTAATTCACTTCTTAGTCTAGAAAAGTTTTCTCATCAAGTGGTTTAGTGAAGATATCCGCCAATTGTTCTTCGGACCTAACACCTCGCAAGGGGATGTCTCCCTTAGCTTCATGGTCCCTTAAGAAATGATGGCGAATATCAATGTGCTTAGTGCGGGAGTGTTGAACGGGGTTTTTAGCTATCTTAACCACACTTTCATTGTCACAAAGAAGAGGCACACAACCAAGTTTAATACCAAAATCCAAAAGGGTTTGCTTCATATAAAGAATTTGGGCACAACATGCACCGGCCGCAATATATTCCGCTTCCGCCGTGGACAAGGCAACAAAATTTTGCCTCTTGCTTGACCAAGATACTAGGGAATGCCCAACCAAGTAACCCACTGGAGGTACTCTTGCGATCCACACGGCATCCGACAAAGTCCGAATCCGAGTAACCCAAGAGATGGAATTTTGCACCTTTAGGGTACCACAGGCCTACACTAGGGGTATGCTTGAGATACCGAAGTATCCTAAAGACCGCCTTCCGATGCAATTCTTTAGGTGCTGCTTGAAAGCGAGCACACAAGCATACACTAAACATGATATCGGGCCTAGATGCGGTAAGATAAAGCAATGAGCCAATCATAGAACGGTAATTAGATTGGTCAATAGTTTTACCGTCCTTATCCGCGTTGAGATGACAATTTATTGCCATTGAAGTACTTCTTGAGCTACAATCTCCCATCTCAAATTTCTTCAAGAGGTCCTTGGTATACTTTTCTTGATAGATGAAGGTCCCCTCTCGAAGTTGCTTGATTTGAAATCCAAGGAAGAAGTTGAGCTCTCCAATCATCGACATCTCGAATTCCCTAGACATCATTTTGCCAAACTCATGGCTAAGAGCTTCGTTAGTTGAACCAAAAATAATATCATCGACATAAATTTTACAAATGAATAATTCTCCGTCGATGTCTTTGGTGAAGAGTGTAGTGTCCACCCTCCCGATTTTGAATCCTTGCATGATCAAGAAATCTCGTAGTCTTTCATACCACGCCCTAGGTGCTTGCTTGAGCCCGTAGAGCGCCTTGTGCAACCTAAACACATGATTAGGATTCCTCGGATGGATGGTTTCTAGTCGGGCGACCGGAGCAAATGTCTCCCCAAAGTCTAGTCCTTCAACTTGCGATAAACCCTTGGCCACAAGTCTTGCCTTGTTGCGGACCACAACGCCGTTCTCATCTTGTTTGTTGCAGTACACCCACTTTGTTCCAATGATGTTCTTGTCCTTTGGTCACTCCTCCAACACCCAAACTTCATTGCGGATGAAGTTGTTGAGTTCTTCTTGCATGGCCATTACCCAATTTGGATCTTTGAGTGCTTACTCAATGTGAGTGGGTTCTACACATGAAACAAATGAGTAGTGCTCACAAAACGTAGCGAAATGGCCAGAACCTGTACTTACTCCCCTTGACGGACTTTTGATGATTTGGTCAATCGGATGCGCCTTGAAGATGCGTCCATGCCTCATGAGTGGTTGTGAAGCACTTGGCGGTGGTGATGCATGTTGCTCTTCTTGTGGTTGGACTTGATCATGGACTTGTTCTTCTTCTTGATGTTGTGTGGCTTGTGAATCTTGTGTCGGCAATGGATCATCTTTCTATTCTTCGTCA
The DNA here is from genome assembly GCA_036927565.1 of Tuctoria greenei. Lineage (NCBI taxonomy): Eukaryota > Viridiplantae > Streptophyta > Magnoliopsida > Poales > Poaceae > Tuctoria > Tuctoria greenei. The sequence goes on along the minus strand of JAYESD010000010.1, from coordinate 9,351,431 downwards.
ACTTGAGGCGCCATAGGTGTGTTGATGTTGGAACTTGAAGCTCCCCCTTGATCATGGCTCCCCTCAACTTTCCGCTTGATGTCACCAATGGTCATGTTCTTCATAGCTTCTCGTAGAGGCTCGTCATCTATTTCATCATGACCAAAACTCTCCTCTTGGGAGCCATTAGTTTCATCAAACTCAACATCACAACTTTCCTCAACTAAACTGGAGGTTTGGTTGAATACTCGATATGCTTTTGAGTTTGATGCATAACCAAGAAATATACCAACATCACATCTTCTTTCAAACTTACCGAGCCTTTTCTTGTGGTAGATGTAGCACTTGCACCCGAAGACATGGAAATAGGAGATGCTGGGCTTTCTCCCAATGAGAAGTTCATATGGGGTCTTTTGAAGTAGTCGATGTAGGTAGACCCTATTTGCGGCATGGCACGCCGTGTTGATTGCTTCGGCCCAAAACTTCTCATATGTTCCATAGTCATAAAGCATTGGTCGTGCAAGAGTGATGAGAGTCTTGTTCTTCCTTTCAACGACACCATTTTGTTGGGGAGTGTATGTGGCCGAAAACTCATGCTTCACACCTTCACGGTCACACCACTCCCCAATGTTGTAGTTCTTGAACTCGGTGCCGTTGTCACTCCGGACCTTGATGATGGGAAGTTGAAATTCCCTTTGAGCACGGTTAGCGAAGGTCTTGAACACTTCCGGAGTTTCACTCTTGTCACCTAGAAACAAAGTCCAAGCATAGCGAGAGTAGTCATCAACTATAACAAGACAATAGAGATTACCGCCAAGACTTTGATATGTGGATGGTCCGAAGAGGTCCATGTGGAGTAACTCAAGTGGCTTGGAGGTTGACACCATTGTCTTCATCGGGTGGTGTGAAGCAACTTGCTTCCCGGCTTGACAAGCGCTACAAAGATTGTTCTTCTCAAATGTGACATCCTTCACGCCGGTCACCATCCAAAGCTTGAATGACTTCTTGATCTTGCTCATTCCAATGTGCGCTATGCATCGATGCCATAGCCAACCCAAACTTGTCTTAGTGAAAAGACAAGTGGTCAAGCTAGCATCCTTGTTGGTGAAGTCCACTAGGTAGAGATGTCCATGCCAAAATCCTTTGAATATTAGTTCTTGGCTTGTTTCACTAGTCACAACAACATCATTTTTGCTAAAGGTGCACGTTAGTCCAAGATCACATAGTTGTGCAATAGAGAGCAAATTGAAACTAAGTGACTTAACATACAATACATTGGAAATAGATAAATCATTTGAAATTGCAATCTTACCTAAACCAATTACCTTCCCCTTAGTGTTGTCACCAAAGGTGACTTTTTCATGATTCTCGAGGTTTTCTATGGTGGCGAACATACCATCGTTGCCGGTCATATGTTGAGTGCACCCGCTATCGAGTACCCAATGTTTTCCTCCGGCTTTGTAGTTCACCTACACACATGAATTCGATTTTTGACTTTAGGCACCCAAGCCAACTTAGGTCCTTGTACATGTGATACATGTGTTTTTGGGACCCAAAGTTGCTTGGGGAGCTTCCCCTTCATGCCCTTTATGTCCTTGCCAATGAACCTTGCCTTCAACTTGCCATCTACTTTACTCAAGAGATAATAATGATCATTGAAAGTAGATTTGTAGTTAGTAGGCAATTTTGGAGAAGGCCAGCTAGGAAGAGGACACTCCCTTGTATGGTGACCGGTGACCTCATAATGTTGACAATAGGAACCAAATTCCTTGATCAAGCTTGTTCTAAGCTCCGGTGAGGGCACCTTTCCTTTGTTAGGCACCGGGAAGGATCCAAGTACTCTCTTGTTGAAGGCCTTTGCTTGTTGGAAGAGGATTTCCTTGTGCTTGACTTCTCCTTTAGATAGTCTTGCCACACTAGTGCGGAGACTTTCAATTTCTTCCAACAAGTCCTTCTCCCTAGCATTCTCTTTCAAAGGCAAAGACTTGCGCAAGACATTAGCGGCATGAGAATTAATAGATACCTTATCATTAAGAGTTTCTTTCTTTATAGTTTTTAATTCTTAATCAATAACTTCATAAGCAAGGTTAAGTACTTGATGCTCTTGGATTAACTCATTGTGCTTTCCCAAGAGTGCTTGGTGGGATAAGTCAAGCTCATGATGATCTAGCTTGATTTGAGCCTTATCCTCCTCAATTTGCTTGACATGGGATTTGAGCGTGTCATGCTCCTTAAGTATGCTTTCATACTTGTCAAGCAAATCAAGGTTAGCACTCTCAATCTTAGCACGAGTTTCTTCAAGGGCCTTGACTTTACTCTTTTCCCTCTTAATGATAGTGTGGTATTCATTTATTAATGAAGTTAAATCATCGGGGGAAAGATCATCATCGCTAGAGTCATCACATACCTTGGTGTTACCTTTAGCCATGAGGCACATGGGAGGTGGATGTAGAGGTGAGTCATCATTGTTGGCAATGGCAAGGCTGGCCAAACTTTCTTCTTCCACTTCACTCTCTTCATCACTTGATTCTTCATCGGTGATCCATTCATTTGCCTCACACATGAACACCTTTTGTGGACGTTTCCTATTCTTTGGGAAGAGTTTTGCCTTCTTGCCCTTGTCATGTTTCTTCTTCCCAAATGATCTTGGTTTGGGCTTGTCCTCTTCATCATCCTCACTATCTTCAAGCTTGCGATGCTTGCCCTTGTGTTTCTCTCTTCTTTTATCCGGTTTTGGACAATCATAGGAGATGTGGCCTTGATCACCACAATTGTAGCAAGTCTTGTTATCATCTCTCCTTGGTAAAGAAGCTTTCTTCTTGGGATCAAAGGTGTATCCCTTCTTGGCAATTTTGGAGTTCAAGCGAGAGAACTTTCTCATCATCAAAGCAAGCTCATCATCGTCATCTTCACTTGATGCTTGCGCTTCTTCACTTGAGTTGGGATCAACCACTTTCTTTTTCTTGAGACTTGTTTTCTTGGTGGAGGCCTTTAGAGCAATTGTCTTTGAAGATGATTGCTCCATCATCCCAAGTACACTCATCTCATGAGCGTGAATCTCTCCAATAAGTTCTGAAACTTCAATGTGGTCAAGAGATTCTTTTTGAAGCATGGATTTGATGATGTTGTGCTTTGGCTTGGAAAGGAGCAAAAGAATCTTGCGGTTGATGAGTCCCTTGCCAAGAAAAGTAATGTCAAGAGCATTAATTTCCTCGATAAGCACATTCAAGTGAGAAAACATTTCATTGACATTTTCATTAGGTAGCATTTTGAACTCATCATATTTTCATGAGAAAACAATTCTGGGAAGTGCGGACTACTCTGGTTTTCGTGCGGACTAGTCCAATTTCTCTCTGACCTCCATCAGACTAGTCTGTTTTTGTTGCAGACTAGTCTGTTTTTTCCTTTAGACAGTTTCAGATTTGTCCAGTCCATTATGGACTAGTTCGGTTTACCAATTCCTTGGAAATTTTGCTAAGTGCCTACACTTGTCCGGTATTCTAGGCGGACTTGTCCGTTTTCCCCTCTGACTAAAATCAGACTTGTTCGGTTTTGGCCAGACTTGTCTGTTTTTCCTATGACTAAGTTCAGACTTGTCCGAGGTCCAGTCCAAACTTGTCCGATATCTCTATGACTAACTTCGGACCGAACTTGTCCGATATCTCTCTGACTAACTTTGGACTAGCCTGGCCCTTTTTGAACTTGTCCGGTGATCTCGATTCGGAGTTGATCTTTTGTTTCACGACGTGTTTTTGGGTTTTATCTTAAGTGGGCCTAAGGACATCATGTCTAACTCTTTTTTGGAGCCCATGTGGGACCCCACACCGACCTCCACCCTCACCAAACTCAAAATCCATCGAACCCTAGCCCTCCACCTCTATATAAACAACCCAACACCCTATTTTCACATCTTTTTGCCACCTTTGAAATACACCCAAAACCTAGCTCGTGGCGAGCCACCATCAAGGAGGGAGAAGGAGACCCTGAGCAAGAAGAAGAAGAAGAGGAGGAAATGAAAGAGGATCAAGATCTCCATCAAGTTTCGTTCTCCATCACCAATTCACCTTCAAGTTCTTCATCAACCCTAGATCATCAAGATCCAAGTGTTGCCTCCAAAACCTTTGTTTCATTGGAGTTATAAACACATGGTATACCTTCTACTCTCTATTTCTCATTTGAATTCAACCCCAATTCTCCAAATTCACATTGATCTAGAAAACCCTAGTTAGCTGTTCCTGCGAAGAGCGGACTAGTTCAACCTCCTGCGAACTTGTCCAATTTTGCGATCTATTTCCTGTTCAATTAAATCTAAATTGGTTCGAATCAATTCCAAACCTGTTCAAACTTGTTAAAAGATATTAGAACTAGTTAGTAAAAATCATTAACAACTCATTAACTAGTTTTACTTTGCATTTGCATCAATCATGCATGTCATGTCATATTGAGCAATATATGTCCACTTATTGATTGTGTTTCTTGTCTTGTGTATTTATTTTGCAGATTAGACAGATTTTTGCTAGAGAGTGTTGCGGAGGTTCTCCAGCACCAAGAGTTTGAAATCTTTGACCCTAATCAAGCCCAGGAGGAAGGCAAGTGTCCTTGAACATATTGATCCCGTTTCTAAAATAAATGTTTTGTTTTCAAAATTGCATGCCTGTGTCAATTTGATGGGACTCCTATGTTAGGAAGTATACTACCTTTGTTTAACCATCCTTGTCACCTGGAATTCATGCTAGAGAGTCGAGAAGGGATTTTTACCTTTTTGCTTTGCTTAATTAATTGGGATGAGAAAACAACACTACACATTTAATTATGCATTGATGAGATTATGGTTATTATGAACTGGTTAATATGATATGGTAATGAGTGATATAAGCAAGCTTGGTATGTGGATGGGTTTATGTTATGGTGTTTTGCTTGCTTTAGATCTAATGACCGGTTCATGCGAGAATAAGCCAGGACAACATTGCCACCACGAGGCCAAGTATGGGTGCGGCGTAGCTGATTAATTAGGGTATTGCTAGTATTGCATGGATCATTTAGCGCACCGGGGAAGGGGAGTCAAATTGGGTTTGGATATGGTTGGCGGGACTCCTTGGGATCCGAATGGCACAAGTGGGGGCCCTTGGTTTAAGATGTTCTCAGTGGGACACATCGCCACCGGTGAAACCTCAGTGGGTACGTACATGCTAGTAGTCCCTTTGTAAAGGCTATTTTGTGATCTCTTGGCCAAACACCAATTGCAGTGTTTTGGCATAATGGAGGTTTTCCTTTAGTCACCGACGGGTGATGAAATCACAAACACGTGGGTAAAGTGGTACAGACTCTGCAGAGTGTGTCTAAAAACTATCATGATAGTCATGCTCCCGGTTAAGAGCATTTGGACAACTTCCATGATTAGAAGGAAATTGGGATTTGGGATGGTTTGGTAATGGTTATGGTTGGTAATATGGTTATGGCTTGTTATGGATTGAACTATGGCAATGGATATGGTTAATGGTGATGAGAAATCTAGAATATGGATGACGGTGATGAAATATGGACTGGTATTGTGATAACTACATGGTTTATAATGAGTTTACTTCACATACATTTAATATATTGCTTTTCAAATATTTTAATGTACTTTTCAACACTTAGCCGTTATTATATTCGTCATTTGAATCAGCTACATGTCATACTTTCCACACTTGCTGAGTACGACATGTACTCACCTTTGCAATTCCCCCACCAACAGTTGCAAGTCAGGATTGGGAGTATAACAATGATAATGCGGAGTTCTAGGCCATGTGTGCCGTCAGCTTTGCCTGTGGTGTTGATTGGAGTTGCGATATACCCTTTTTGCTTAGCTGCTTAGTTTGTTCAGTTTAGTTATTTCCACTGCATTAGTTGAATCTTGTCATTAATATTCATTAGAGCTTGTATTCGAGAATATTATGCATTGTGTAATAAAAGTGCTTAATTAATCCTGTTCTATGGTAATTTTCTGTATATCCTTTTGTGAATGCACTCGTGTATGTGTGTTGAACATCCTGGGAACACATATGTGTTCACATGGTTCATTTTTGGAACCAGGTGTCACAAATTTGGTATCAGAGCCAGGTTGACCGTAGGATGGAGCCTAGACAGAATGGACACTTTAGAGCACATAGGAGCACTCAGGAAGCGGTGTGTTTTTGCTTGGTGTGATGTTTGCTTCGTATTGCTGCTTGTGTACTTAATAGAGGATTTTGGGATGCTTTAGCATTGTGTAATGATCGAGTGCCCAAGAGGGGGGGGGTGAATTGGGCTTCTTTTCAAAAATTAAAGCAATGAAACTTAATTACTAAAATCCCAATTCCCTATGCAAACAACCTATGCATTCAAGTGAATAGTAACTTTGCGGTATAAGAAATGCATAAGTGCAAGTGGAGACGAAGAAAGCACAAACTCCCGAGGAGACACGAAGACACGGAGATTTATCCCGTGGTTCGGCAAGATCGTCAGGATCTTCCTACATCCACGTTGTGGCACCCACCAAAGGGTATAGCCACTCCCAAGTCACCGAGACCAGGGATCTTCACTATACTTCTCCATTTGCCAACCTCGGCAAGGTGGAGCTCAAGCCTTGTACAAGTTGGATCCTCCGGGCTTCCACAATCATCTTTGCAAGCTCCGGAAGGTTCTCTCCAATACAATCACCAAGGGACACTCCCTTACAGCTCTCACTATACTAGAGACTCCAATAACCAAGAATGGAAGCACACAAGCACTATCTCTAGCAAGTTCTGGCCTATCTCTTGGTGTGTAAGTGGTGTAGATGATGTAGAAGTGTTAGATCAACGTCTTGGATGCTTGAGAATGTGTAGAGTAGCTCTGGTTGTCAAGACTTGTCGAATAGACTGTTTGGAGGGGTATAAATAGCCAGCCTCCACGAAATAGCCATTGGAAAAGTAGGATGACATCACTGTTCTGCGAACACCGGATGATCCGATGCTCTCCCTTCAGTTATCATCGGTCAAATCCAAATTAGCTGATGTCACTGTGTCAGATATGACCGTTGTTCAACCGATGTTACCCTTGCCTTCTCATCGGATGATCTGGTGGCACTTCATCCAGAATTGGTCCAGAATTGATGCTTACTGCAGTGATCGACCGATGTGTTCATAGTTGTACATCAGATGGTCCGGTGTTACACTTGGTCCAAGGAGATTGCTTACTGTATTGATGGACCAATGTAACATGCCCTTTATCATCGGATGATCCGATGAGTACTTAGTTCTGAGGTCTTCTTCTTCCGCTGAACCAACTCGACCGATGTATTGTTTTCTGGAAACATCGGTTGATCCGGTGAGTTGATTTTGTTTGCTTCGAGTTGTTCTAAGTAATTCTTTTGGAATTTGCTCGATTGACCTCTTAGGCATTGGTTGGAAATATTCTTCTGATGATTATCAAGCATTGAGTGCTGTCAATTTTGGTTGAATAATTTTGACATGTGAGCTTTTACTTCTAATCTTCATAAACATTGATTGATCTCATAGAATGATTGTTTAGGGGTCTCCAATTATATACAATGAGCAGTAGATGATATTCATATAGATTTCATTTGATTGTGATGAGTGATATGGGAGACCTTGCATCCACAAATTCATTAGTAAAATCCAATGGTTGTCATTAATCACCAAAACCATACCTCATGGGGCCTAGATGCTTTCACATTGCCATATCCACATAGGCTAGTATAGGTAGTTGCTTAGTTTTATATCCCTTGATGCATATAGTTGGGGACGTTTTCTAAATTCTTATCTCTTGCTTTTCTATAGATGGTGAGGACTCGCAACCAGAGGGATTGCAATGACGAGGAGGAGAACAATGGAGCACCTCAGAACAATAATGGACAAGGACCTACCCATGGAGCTATCAACCTTGAGCAGCTATTTGCTATGCAAAACGATCTCATGCAGACCATGATACAGACTATGGGATAGCTGTAGGCTGGCAACAACAACAATCAGCCTCACATGCCTCCACCGTCACCCCCACCACCTCATAACAGGTTGGGAGAGTTCATGAGGACTAGGCCACCGACTTTTGCTCAAGCTGCTGACCCTATGGATGCTGATGATTGGCCCAAGTCCGTGGAGAAGAAACTTGCAATAGTCCAATGTAGTGAGCGGGAGAAGGTGCTATTTGCTTCTCATCAACTAGTTAGAGTAGCTGCCGATTAGTGAGATTCGCTATGCAATGCTCATGAGAACCAAGAGAGAATTACTTAGGCTAAATTCAAGGAGAGCTTCTGTTCTCATTATGTGCCCGAGGGTGTTATGATCTTGAAGAGATGAGAATTTGAGAACTTGAGGCAAGGAAGGTCAAGCGTGAGTGAATATCTCAATAAATTCACTCAACTCTCAAGATATGCACCTGAGGATGTGAGCCAGGACAGTCGGAAGCAATACTTATTCATGAGGGGCTTGAACAATGAGATCCAAGTGCAATTGCTAAATTGTGATTATGCCAATTTCCAGAAGCTTGTGGACAAAGCAATCATGGTTGAAAACAAGGTCCGTGAGATGGAGCTAGATAATAAGAGGAATGCGCCATATCAAGGACAACGACCGGGAAGCAATGTGCGCCCTCGCTTTGCTCTGCCCAATGCGACTCATTATTCTTCTGCACCTACTCATCGCCCTGGTTATGCACCGCGCCCAACTCAGTTTGTGCAGCAACACCCTATCATGCAAGAACCTAGGCCTGCAATGCCTTATGCACCTCGTGCCAACTTTCCTGGTGCAAATGCTCAGAATCAAGTTCGTCCCAATAATTCTGGTGCAGCTAGGAAGTGCTATACTTGTGAAGAAGCGGGACACTTTGCACATCAATGTCCTAAGTCAGGCCTTGGTCAAAGAAGCAATTCGCCAAGACAGAACCCAAGACTCAATGGAGGACAACCGCAAGGGAACTCTGGACAACAGAATTTTGCTCGTGGTAATGTGAACCCACTATGTAAGAAACCCAAATAGGAGACAAAGATGGGTGACGCGCTCAAAGGCGATCGTCTCTCATAAGCTTAAGCGATACAATCCCACTTCAGCGAGGATCAGATATGGATCGATTGAACGTTCAAGGAGACGCGTTACATTACAGCCGGTCTCAGTTAAGTATGGATCCGAGACGGGCCTACTCTCTAGACAAACGGAAGACACACTTGTAGCACAACGCGTCTCCTATAAGCGAGTGAAATGAGATGTCTTAACTAAAAGCACATCTCCTTTGTCTTTGCTTACAGACATACATGAACATGACTCTGAACGATGACCACATTCATTCACATTTGAACACAAAAAATATTCATCACACAGATGAACACAGATGACACATTCAATCATTCACACAATTGATCACAAGTAATAAATATATTACAAAACACGGGAAAGAAGTACAAGATACAACAAAAGAAAAACATCAACTAAAAAACAACAAAGAAAACCTAAACCCTACTCCTCCTACCCCTCCTCCTTCTCCGGATGCTCCGCCGGTTTCTCCGGTTGCTCTGGCCACTCCGCCTGCTCCGCCGATTGCTCCAGCTGCTCCGGTTGCTCCGGCTACTCCACCGCTTGCTCCGGCTGGTCCAGATCTGGCGATAGAACCTCGCAACTGAGGTTTCATCACCACTAGGATACTGCGGCCCTCGACACCGAGCACCTCGGCTATCGTCTCAAGCAGCCTCTAAAACTGGTCGAACAGCCTGTCAAACATCATCTCAAGCAGCTCTTTGTTGAGCCTCTCGAAGGAGCGGCAATACTGTTTCTTGCTGGGTGGCTCTCTCGGCGGGCTTGGAGGCGGAACATTGGCCATGGTGGGTTTTATGAGCGGAACATAGCAAAGAGGACAGACTGATGGCCCCTTATATAAGGTCTGTGCTGTAACGCAAAATGGAGACGAGCTTCGCTGCGAAGCGTGTCTCCTATGATCGACGTCTCCCTCTCCTCTGCAAAAAGAGAGACGTTATCTAACAAAAAGCGCGACTCCGATTCCACACATCACCTTTAGCTTCGTGATTTTCTCCATTTTGCTTTGGTTCACTGTTGATATCACACATGTCACTTGATAACTAAATCATTCTCTTGTCCCAAATATAATCAAATCCTTCCTTATGATACCTGAGGAACACGATGAACACACTAAACATTCACTCATTCACACAGTTGAAGAACACACAAGATAATATTCAATCACATAGATAAACCAAAATAGATTTCATTCGTTAACCATATTTACAAAACAGAAGAAACTAAAAACAACAAAGAAAAACTAAATCCTACTCGTACTCCTCCTCCTCCTCCTCTTCCTCCTCCTCCTCCTCCTCCTCCTCCTCCTCCTCCTCCTCCTCCTCCTCCTCCTCCTCCTCCTCCCCTCCTCCTCCTCCTCGTCCTCCGGCGGCGACTTCGGCGCAGGTGCAACAAGATCCTGGGCCGGCTGCACCGGCTGCACCAGTGATGCAACCCCATGAACGAGGTTGCTCTCCATCGTCTCCACCAGGTTTTTGCGGCCCTCGGGGCCAAGCACCCGGGCTGTCGTCTTGAACAGAATGTCGAGACCATCGGCCACCCCCGTGAGGGCAAAGAGGTAGTGGCCGATGGTACTCATTCCAGTAAACTGAGGAAGGGCACCCAGACCCAAGGAACTCATGGCGCGAGACGTATTGTTGTACGCCTCTTGCGCCATAAGGAGGCGCTGCTCAGTGTTGAACCTCTCAAGGGAGCTGCAGCACAGTTTCTTCCAGGGTGGCTCTTTCGGCGGGCTTAGCGATGGAAGGTCGGCCATGGTGGTGGTGGGTCGTCGGGGCGTGGAAGACGAAGAAAAGAAGAGGATTAAAAGTGAGCGACGCGCCTGTGGAGAACTCACTGGTGATGGCGCGTCTTAAATAAGGTCCACGCGGAATCGTCGAGGGAGCGGTTGGTTTCCCGCGCATTGATGGAACGATGGGATGTATCAATACTGCCTCGGGGAAATGAAAGGTCACGCACAGACGTCACATACATCTCTGCACCACGCTGCCGAAATTAATTTCTCCGCAAACCTCATGCCACACGTCTCTCTTTCAACTATGGAAGACGCGCTTTAGGTTAACGCGCGTCTCTCTTTGTTATTGTGCGTCTCGCATTTACATCCCTCGTCTGTTTGTCTCTTCGACAATGGAAGACGCTTTTTAACTTAACGTGCATATCACATTTATCTCTCTCGTATCTTCTTCGCCTCCAGTGCTCCTTTATTACTAATCGACCAATGGTCTTTTACTAATCAACCAACTCCAGTGCAACCGCCTCCTCTGTTCGCCATCGCCGTTGTCGTTGTCGCTGCCATCCTCGTCGTCGTCGTCGTCGCCATCGCCGTCCTCCTCATCGTCGTCACTGTTCATGGATGGTATCGGCTTAGCGTGTAGCCGACTGAAGGAGGAGTGCTTGGCATGGCGCGAGAATCATCCCCATGTATGTACATATGGCACAACGATCGCATAGTTATGTATATGTAGATCTGCAATGGACTGATGAACTTAACTTTAGTTTTGTTTTTCCATCTATGTAGGGTTTCTCTGCGAAGCCTGAATCGGGAGATTTATTGAAGTGGCAGTGCATTGTCCCCAATAAAGAAGGGGTAAGTCATGAAGAACAAGCACAATATGAGTTTAACCATCATCGTCCTATTAATGAATTTCCTTTTGTAGACTGACTGGGAAGGTGGTTATTACCCCCTGACAATCTCCTTCTCAGAGGATGTGAGACCTAAGTGTGCTGAATACATTGGCTTGTAGTGAATACATTGGCTTTGATGATAAAACTTCTGAAATACTGCCAAAACACTTTTTTTTCTAGATCATACTCTAGCTCTGAGCTACAACAAGGTCCGATGATAGGTCCGACTTGTTTTGGGTAGCTCCGGGTATGTTCGATGCTAGGTCTGACTTGTTGGCAAGGTCCGACTAGCTTTGGTTAGCTCCGATAATCCTTGTCTTTACTCCGGCATGTCTTTGATAGCTCCGACATGTTTTCTGCTAAGCTCTGACTTACTTTATCTAGCTCCAGTTTTTGGGTTGACTAGTTTTGACTAGTTTTGGTAAGCTCCGGTGCTAGGTCCTGCTAGTTTTGTAAGCTCCAGCGGAAGCTTGGTTATTCTAGTTTTGGTAAGCTCCAGCTCAAGCCCCGGTTTGCTCTGGCAAGGTCCGGAACTTGACCGCAGTGTCTCTGCTTTTCATATGCAACATTTTGTATTTGCTTTACATCTCTGGGAAGATTGCTTAGTATTCATTTGTTAAGTTTTTGGTGCGTTTTGGTTGATATGGTTGATATCGTTTCTATTGTGGTTTTTGCAACATGCTTATGTGGGGTGCTCACATAAGGTGTTATGTTCGGAACTGACGTAAGTCAAGTCGCGGACTTGGGCTCGTATGGATTGTTTGTTTATTCATGTGCAGGTGTTGCTTGAGTTCAAGTCATGGCTGGTGACAATATCCCTTGGACTAGTCTCAGGGAGGAGATGAGGTTCCAACAACCAAGTTCAGGAGGAATTGTGGTTGAGCAGGTCAGGAGGTCGCGCAGGATGATTGAATCAAGGGCAGTGCATATGAAGGTCGAAGGAAGGTATTCGCATGTATGCATGCAGTGCATGACGTGGCAACATGGTTCTGAAGATGGATTATGGAAGGAAGCTCTGATTGGAAGGATCAGATCGTACTGGATGAATACTTCGGCTGTTGGCTGAGTCGGTTATGGCTCGGTATGGAAATATCGAGTTGGTTATGGTAGATTTCATGTGCTGCACGAAAGTTGAGTTTTTTTTGGGATACGAGATGTGTTCCGAGTCTGTTAGAAAGTCTCGAGATTGTTTCTATCTGCGTATAGGAAGATCTTGAGTAGTTATGGTTAGATGGGATTCGTGATCGGGTAGGATCAGAATTCGGATCTGAGTTGAGTTGGCCTGCGGGCTGGTTATAAAAGCAAGGGAAGGCCAAGACTCGTGGATGCAACAGAGAGGGGGTTGCACAACGACTTTTGGGCTGTTCCTATTGTTCTCTATCGAATAAAGTTCGTGGTTGAAAGGAACTTTTGTGCCTTGTTCGTCCGACTTGTTCCAGACAAGTTTTACTCGTCGAGTTGTCTGTTCAGTACTACCTTTCATCGGTGGTTTTGTCATAACTTGAGCTTTACATATCCAATCCACGTGATTATTTTTGTTTTGTCTTCACAACTTGTTTTTCTAACATCTGTGAAAATTTCACAGTCATTGGATTTGTGTTTTTGTATCTACATGAGTTTCTTTGCTGAGTTATAGAACCGTTTTCTACTCGGTAGAACAAATTGATTGTTGTTCAATCTATTGATCATAACTTGAGTTTCCCTCGACGGATTTGAGTGATTCTTCCTGTGTTTTCTTCGTGGCTTGATTCTCTCTGATATCTATCATTTTTGTCACGGTAAAACACGTGTAGATTAGTCTCACACATGATTTCTTTAACAAATCGTTTTTCTACCGAAGGGGTTGGGATTTCCTTGTTTCTGCTGCGTAAGATTTTTAAATCTACCATTCACCCTCCTCTGGTAGCTTTTCACATGCTCTTCGATCCTACAATTGGTATCAGAGCCACGGTGCTCTAATCATTGTGATTTGCACGTGTTTTTGACTAATCATCATGGAGAAATACTCCGCCAAACCTTGTGTGTTTGCTGGTATTGATTTTCAGGTATGGAAGGCACACATGGAGGCTTTCATCCAGGCACAAGGCTTCGCAATATGGGAGAAGGTATATAAGCCATAAAAAGTGCCATCAAACAATCAAGTTACGGCTACGAACCTACAGGATGTCGACAACAACAACAAGGCTCACAACTTGATCATACAGGGACTCACTCAAAGCGACTTTGATCATGTCGCACACCTCCGATCAGCATACGATGTTTGGAGAGCTCTCTGTGATTATCATGAAGGATCCAACACAATCAAGGAGGTAAAACAAGATATGTTCAAAAAGGAATATATGCGTTTTGAGATGCAACCCGGTGAGTCTATCGATGACCTCTTTGCTCGCTTCAATAAAATTCTCAGCAACTTACGTAGTGTCAATGTTAACTTTTTTGATGCTGAGAATGCTAGGTAACTTCTTAGTTCATTAGACATGTCAATCTTGGAGATGAAAGTAACATCTATTCGTGAATCAACTTTCATGAGTTCTCTTTCTTTAGACGTGCTTTATTCTAGACTAAAAACTCATGAAATTGACATCTTGTCACGTAAGAACCCAAATAAGTCTATTGAATTCATCTCACAACGTGATATGTCTAGCTCCGACCAATCATCATCTTGCAATACTCTTGCTCTGTTGTCCGCACTAACCCTAGAGCAGATCGAAGAATTTCCAGAAGAGGAGTTGGCACTCATCTCTACTAGATTCTCAAAAGCATTGCAAAATGTGAGAACTAGAAGAAGAGGAAGCTCCGGACCTCAACGCTGTTTTGAATGTGGTAAGACATGACACTTTCGTACAGAATGCCCTAACCTTTCAGGTCCGACTACCCGTGAAGAAAAATAGAGCAAGGTCCGGACCTCCTCTGGAATTCCAACAAAAAGAAGAAGGGTACCATAGGACGCAAGATGATTAACAACTTCATCACCGCGCTTCAAGATCTCAGTTCAAGTGACATAGACTTTGAAAGTGATGAAGATGATGATGACCTGGCCAACATATGCTTCATGGCTGGCAAAATAAGATCAAGATCAAGTCAGGAGGATGCAGAACACAACAGTGACGATGATGAGGTATGTTCTACCTATAATGAAATGTGTGATGCTATCTCTCGTGCAACTGTTATGTAATAAACCGTTTAAAATCCTTGATTCCTAGTGATGATGCATGTCCCTCATGTGTCTTAATCTATGAACAATTGTCCACATTAAGAAATGCACACTCCATCATTATAGATAAACTTGATGAAGAAATTGAAAAGAACAAAAAGCTTGCTGCACTTAATGATAAAAACCTAAAAGATGCTTCTTGTTCTACAGATGATTTGCATTGTTCTGCATGTGATATTCTCGATAAGAAACTAAAAGATGCAGTGAATGAAATTTCCATTCTAAACAATGCTTTACGTTCTCGTGAAGTTAAATATTGTTCCAACTGCAAATTGAAAGGAAAAACTTCATGTGAAAATTGCCTTGATCTGTCCAATAAACTTAACAACATGAATAGGACACTAGAGCAGTTTTGTGTTGGGAACAAAAATCTAAACTTACTATTGAGTTCATCCAAATCTTGTAATGCTAAAACTGGTTTAGGTTTTGATTCTCATGCTCATGCTAAGGCACATCCACCTAAAATTGTAAAATCATTAGGAAGTGGTTTGATTCAAACTGTCCCTAAACAAAAGGATGTGATTTTTAAACCTACAGAAGTGCTTTCTAACTCTGTTTCTAATGCTGGGTGCTCATCTAGACATGAACACAAAGTGAAATTTCATTGTACCTACTGTGGTAGAGATGGTTATATCATAGACTTTTGTTATAGACTAGCTAAAAAAATTAAAAAACATAAAAAGTCTGCTAGATCTCATAACTTTCATGCTAAACCTAAAATTAGAAACATGCAACCTGCTTTAATGAGTTCGAACTTTGAAAAGGTAGTTTCCGGACTTTCTGGCAAGAAATTCGCAAAAGCAGCTCCGGTAGTTCCGATAGCTCTGAGAGCTCCCGGACCTTCTGTTGTTCCCTCCGGAGCTTCAGTTTTTGTCTCCAGACTTTCTGCTTTTACCTCCAAAGCTACTGGTTTTCGCTCTAAACAAGTAACAACTTCTAAATCAAATGTTAAGAACAGAAAACCTCAAACTTTGACTTATAAACACAACTTTCGCGTGTTGTTCCTATTGGACGTCGCATGGCTCAGTACTGGATTCCAAAATGCTTATTGACTAACCCCAGTATTGAGTCATCGATGTATTGTCCTTCTGTGTAGGTTTGACGCTTGAGGAAGGAGAACATATGGATTGTGGATTCAGGTTGCTCACGCCACATGACCGGTAACAGAGAATGGTTCTCCTCCCTCTCTTATGTGTCACGTGTAGAAAATGTTACTTTTGCTGATAGTTCCTCAACACCTATTATTGCTAAAGGATCGGTTAGAGTAAATGATCACTACACTCTAAAAGATGTGGCACTTGTTAAAAATTTGAAGTACAACTTGCTTTCTTTTTCTTAAATGCTTGATGAGAATTTGGAAATTACTTTCACTAAAAATTGCTGCAAGGTTGTAAATTCAAATAGTGAGCTTTTGTTTAACATGTCTCTCTCTGAAAGAGTTTTTAAAGCTGATTTTGATATTTCAACTTCTGAGCATAAGTGTCTCGTTGCAAATGATTCAAAAGAGTTATTTTTCTAGCATCGTAGACTTGGTCACGTAGGCTTTGATCACCTCACTCGTATTAGTGCTCTTGATCGCATACGTGGTTTGCCTAAACTCAAAGGAGACAAAGATATTGTATGCTCTTCGTGTAGACATGCTAAGATGGTTGCAGGTTCATATGCTCCTCTCACGATTACTATGACAACTGGACCTGGTCAACTTTTGCATGTTGACACCGTTGGTCTGACACGAGTTCAATCCTTTGGAGGAAAATGGTACGTGCTTGTAATTGTTGATGACTATTCCAGATATTCTTGGGTTTACTTCATGGCATCTAAGAATGAAGCTTTTACTCATTTTAGGACCTTAATTCTTAGACTATTAGTTGATCACCCAAGATCTTTAAGAGCAATTAGAAGTGATAATGGAACTGAATTTAAAAACCAATTCTTTGATCACTTTTGTACTGAACATGGAATAGAACATAATTTTCTTCACCATATGTTCCTCAACAAAACGGTGTTGTAGAAAGGAAAAATAGAACCTTAGTGGAGATGGCTAGGACTATGCTTGATGAATACTAAACTCCTAGAAAATTTTGGACAGATGCAATTGCAACAGCTTGTTATGTTTCAAACCGTATTTTCTTGTGTGCGAAACTAGGTAAAACACCATATGAGCTTCGGTTTGGACATAGGCCTAGTGTCTCACACCTTAGGGTCTTCGGTTGCAAATGCTTTGTTAAGAAACATGGTAATCTTGATAAATTTGAAGCTAGATCCGAAGATGGCATGTTTCTTGGTTACCCATCTCACACTAGAGGATACCGTGTGCTTTTGCTTGAAACTAACAAAATTGTGGAGACTTGTGAAGTTTCTTTTGATGAAGCTAGCCCAGGTACTAGCTCTGGTATTGCAGGACCAGATCCATACCCTCAGGGGGAGGATATTTTCGAAGAAGAAGAACCGGTGATACTGCCTGATAGTTCCAAAGCTGACACGTGTCCAGCTTAGAACATTGAACAAGCTCTGGCTATCACCGATGATGGTCCTGATTGTCCACAAGCCACAAGCACATCAATCTGCAATGATTCTAAGGAAGAAGAAGCTTGTGATACATCTGTTCCCCCATGGATTAACAAAGATCATCCCCCACAACAGATTATTGGAAGCTTGCATGAACGAGTCACATGGTCCAGGTTTTTCGATCCAAACTCTCATGCTCATTTTGCTTTTGTTGCTTCTTTTGAACCAAAAGATATATCACATGCACTCACTAATGAATCTTGGATTATTGCCATGCAAGAAGAGTTAGAAAATTTTGAAAGAAATAATGTTTGGAAACTTGTACCTGCACCTAAAGGTCACACTTCAATTGGAACTAAATGGGTGTTTAAAAATAAACAAAGTGAGGATGGGGTTGTGATTAGGAATAAGGCTAGGTTGGTTGCTCAAGGTTTTACTCAAATTGAAGGTCTAGATTTTGATGAAACTTTTGCTCCCGTTGCTAGATTAGAAGCCATAAGAATTTTGTTAGCCTTTGCTGCATCTAAAGGTTTCAAGTTATATCAAATGGATGTTAAAAATACTTTTCTTAATGGCTACATAGATGAGGAGGTTTATGTCAAGCAACCACCATGTTTTGAAAATCCAGAGTTTCCTAATCATGTTTTCAAACTATTCAAAGCCTTGTATGGTCTCAAACAAGCCCCTAGAGCATGGTATGATAGGTTAAAAACATTCTTACATGAAAAGGGGTTTACCATGGGCAAGGTAGATAAAACTCTTTTTGTGCTTAAGCACGGCAATGACTCATTATTCGTTCAAGTGTATGTGGATGATATTATCTTTGTGCTTCTCATGATCTTGTGTCCAAGTTTTCAGCAATGATGAGTTCCGAATTTGAAATGAGTATGATGGGTGAATTCACTTACTTTCTGGGGCTGCAAATCAAGCAAACCAAGGAGGGTACCTTTGTGCATCAAACAAAGTATACAAAAGACCTCCTAAGACACTTCAACATGGACAAAAGCAAGCCTCTTCGGACACGAATGAGTACAGCAACAACACTTGAACTTGATGAAGATGGTGAACCGGTTGATCAAAAAGAATATAGAAGCATGATCGGATCACTTTTGTACCTCACGACATCGAGACCGGACATACAATTCAGCGTATGTCTTTGTGCACGTTTTCAAGCCTCCCCACGTGCTTCGCATCATCAAGCTATCAAAAGGATTCTCAGGTACTTACATGGAACTTAAGAATTTGGCATTTTTCTTCCTTCTTCCTCAGCCGTTACTTTGAAAGCTTTTTCCGATGCTGATTTTGGAGGTTGTAGGATTGATAGGAAAAGTACTTCTGGTGCTTGTTATTTTCTTGGTAACTCACTTGTTGCTTGGTCCTCTAGAAAACAAAGTTCAGTCGCACAATCCACAGCCGAATCTGAATATGTAGCTGCTGCTAGTGCTTGTTCACAAATTCTTTGGATTGTTCAAACACCTAAGGACAATGGGGTTGATCTAGATAGTGTTCCACTATTTTGTGATAATACTAGTGCCATTTGCATTGCTAAAACCCCGTGCAACATTCTAGAACTAAGCACATTGACATTAGGTATCACTTTCTCCGTGATAATGTGGAAAAAGGCAGCATTGTGCTTCACCATGTAGATACCGAACAACAATTGGCTGACACTTTTACAAAACCTTTGGATTTCACTCGCTTTTGTTACATTCATAGTGAAATAGGGGTTATGCACCCTCATGGCTTAAATTGAGGGGGAGTTTTCAAAACTTGGGAAGTCTATGTCTGAATCTAAAATTAAAACAATACGAGCATAATATTTCATACATATATGACTTTGTGATTCCTTTTACATGCTGAAAGTTATTACTACATTACTCGTGTTATACATTTTGTAGTTTTTGCCATGTCTAGTAAATTGAATAATTACTTACACTAAATTTGGTCATGGTCAAACTTTCTTGCTGTTTTGAATTTGTTGCATGCTCACAAGTGCTTTTAATCATAAAGAATTAATCAAGTTATCAACTCACATGTTGAGCTTTTTGATCAAATAAAAAATTGAGAAAAGATAAAGAGAATATGCATGCATCGCACTTCTTCTTTTGAGATGGCTTATCATTGCACTTAGATATGAACTTGGAAGAAGTTGTGTAAGACTAAAACCATGTCCTTAAGCTTCTGATTGTCAAATGACATAGGTTTGGCTTGGTTGGTTAGAATAAGGCAGATGCACATATAATCTCTTGCAAATATCATATGACCTAAATTTATGCTTTGAAAAATAATAAAATGCAGCAACTAGTGTCATGCTTTCAGGTTTTGAAATAGTTAAGTTTGTGAGATCATGACTTGCTTAAATTGAAAATTACATTTGACCTCTAGCATGGCTTACACTACTTTATGTATCTCATTGATTTGATAGTGTAAGTTACTTGATAGCATGACTTGGATTAGCTTTGTTTATATGTATATGTTATAATATGCTCATAACAACTAAAGGGGGAGATATAATTTGTTTAGATACTCATGACTTGCTGAATATATTGTCAAAGGGGGAGCACACATTGGCAAACTTTTCTCACAGAGAGAAGCATAAATGAAAGGGAGAGAGATAATATGTGCATGGGGAGAGATCATTGACAAAGGGGGAGAAATTGCTTTTCATTGACAAAGGGGGAGATTTTTTTTATTTTTTCATGTGCATAAGCCAATGTTCGGATTTTAAATGGTGTTGCCAATGCATTCATCAAGGGGGAGATTGTGAGACCTAAGTGTGCTGAATACATTGGCTTGGATGATAAAAGTTCTAAAATACTGCCAAAACACCTTTTTATCTAGATCCGACTCTAGCTCCGAGCTACAGCAAGGTCCGACGATAGGTCCGACTTGTTTTGGGTAGCTCCGGGTATGTTCGATGCTAGGTCCGATTTGTTGGCAAGGTACGACTAGCTTTGGTTAGCTCCGATAAGCCTTGTCTTTAGCTCTGGCATGTCTTTGATAGCTCCGGTATGTTTTCTTCTAAGCTCTGACTTACTTTATCTAGCTCCGGTTTTTGGGTTGACTAGTTTTGACTAGTTTTGGTAAGCTCCAATGCTAGGTCCTGCTAGTTTTGTAAGCTCCGGCGGAAGCTTGGTTATACTAGTTTTGGTAAGCTCCAGCTCAAGCTCCGGTTTGCTCTGGCAAGGTGCGGAACTTGACCGCAGTATCTCTGCTTTTCATATGCAATGTTTCGTATTTTCTTTACATCTATGGAAAGATTGCTTAGTATTCATTTGCTAAGTTTTTGGTGCGTTTTGGTTGATATGGTTGATATCGTTTCTATTGTGGTTTTTGCAACATGCTTATGTGGGGTGCTCACATAAGGTGTTGTGTTCGAAACTGACACGAGTCAAGTCACGGACTTGGGCTCGTATGGATTGTTTGTTTATTCATGTGCAGGTGTTGCTTGAGTTCAAGTCATGGCTGGTGACAGGTTCCCTTGGAGTAGTCTCAGGGAGGAGATGAGGTTGCAACAACCAAGTTCAGGAGGAATTGTGGTTGAGCGGGTCAGGAGGTCGCGCAGGATGATTGAATCAAGGGCAGTGCATATGAAGGTCGAAGGAAGGTGTTCACACATATGCATGCAGTGCATGATGTGGCAACATGGTTCTGAAGACGGATTATGGAAGGAAGATCTGATTGGAAGGATCGGATGACTTTTGGGCTGTTCCTATTGTTCTCTATCGAATAAAGTTCGTGGTTGAAAGGAACTTTTGTGCCTTGTTCGTCCGACTTGTTCCAGACAAGTTTTACTCGTCGAGTTGTCTGTTCAGTACTACCTTTCATCGGTGATTTTGTCATAACTCGAGCTTTACATATCCAATCGACGTGATTATTTTTATGTTGTCTTCACAACTTGTTTTTCTATTATCTGTGAAAATTTCACAGTCATTGGATTTGTGTTTTTGTATCTACACGAGTTTCTTTGCTGAGTTATAGAACTGTTATCTACTCGGTAGAACAAATTGATTGTTGTTCAATCTATCGATCATAACTTGAGTTTCTCTCGATGAATTTGAGTGATTCTTCTTGTGTTTTCTTTGTCACTTGATTTTCTCTGATATCTATCATTTTTGTCACGGTAAAACATGTGTAGATTAGTCTCACACACGATGTCTTTAACAGATTGTTTTTCTGCCGAAGGGGTTGGGATTTAATTGTTTCTGCTGCGTAAGATTTTTAAATCTACCATTCACCCCGCTCTGGTAGCTTTTCACGTGCTCTTCGATCCTACAGAGTACTATCCATTGTTGCCTCCAAGATGCGCCTTTCCAAGTGGTTTCTTCCACCCAAATGCCCATCGCTCAGGAGCACTCTGCATTGGGATTCTTGATCAAGAGATTGTAAGATAGACCTATTTTGCTCATGTAATTAGTAATTGTTGCCGAAATTATTTGAACTAGTTTCTTATGTTTCTTAAATTGATATTTCATAGGGGTGGTGCACTGGTTTCACAATCAAAACTATACTACTTGAAGTTCAGCGTTTACTGCATCAACCAAATGCGCCCGATGTAGAAAATGATTGCTATAATCTACTTATCAAGGTTAGACACTTTGTGTTCGTGGCCAACATAGGTTATTCATTTCTCCTTCAACATTTTTCAATTTAAAGAATGTCAGTATTTTTAGTATCCAGGGCAATATAAGAGACATGTTCGGGAGCAAGCTGGACAATACAGTTTAGAATGATTGATGGGAGCTTTAGGAATAAGTTTAGATTCGAAATTAGTTTAGAGGGAACGCAATGTATGAACTATGAAATTCGTTGATTTGCAAATTATATCTGAATTGCAATGTCATTGCGTTTGTTTATCCTTGAATTCCAATTAATCCGTGAATTGCAATGTCATTGCATTTGTGTATCCCTGCAACGGTTCACGATGTCGTGCGAGTGGCAATGTGGAGAGTGCATGAGAGACGAACTTTAGAAAGGCACATCTCAAATACCTGATATTCGAAAAAAGGGAGACGGGCCTTACACGGGCTCGTCTCCGATTTGTTATAAAGATCTTTTATCCCACCTCGTAAAGCTGACCACATTGCAACGATTGTATAAGGCATTGCGCACAGTTACCAGTTGAAAACATTGGAATGTCCTGGATGTTGTTCTGGCTTCAGCTGTAGGATCGAAGAGCACGTGAAAAGCTACCAGAGGGGGGGGGGGTGAATGGTAGATTTAAAAATCTTACGCAGCAGAAACAATTAAACCCCAACCCCTTCGGCAGAAAAACGATCTCTTAAAGAAATCGTGTGTGAGACTAATCTAAATGTGTTTCACCGTGACAAAAGTGATGTATATCAGAGAGAATCAAGTCACGAAGACAACACAAAAAGAATCACTCAAATCCGTTGAGAAAAACTCAAGTTATGATCGAAAGATCAAACAATGGTCAATCTGCCTACCCGAGAAAAAACAGTTCTGGAACGCTGCAAAGAAACTCGTGTAGATCAGAGACCACAAACCCAATGACCGTGAAATTTTGACATATGATAGACAATCAAGTTGTGAAGACAACCCAAAAAGAATCACGTCAATTGGATATGTAAAACTCGAGTTATGATAAAACCACCGACGAAAGGTAGTGCTGTCCAGAAACTCGACGAGTAAAACTTGTCTGGAACAAGTCGGACGAACAAGGCACAACAGTTCCTTCAAACTATGAATTTTATTCAATACAACACAAGAGGAACAGCCCCAAAGTCGTATTTTACGAGATTTGGCCTTCCGTTGCTTATATAACCAGCCCTTAGGTCATCCCAATCTCAACTAGGACTCCAATCCTAATCCGATCACAATCGGAACTTTCCATAACTGCTCAAGATTCTTCTATACGCAGATAGAAGCAATCTTAAGACTTCCAAACACCTTAGGAACATATCCCACATTCCTAAATAACTCAAATTCGTGACACACACGAAATCCTAACATAACCAACTCGATACTTTCCATACCGAGTCATAACCGACTCCGCCGCAGCCAAAGTCATCAACCGGTACGATCCGATCCTTCCAACCAGATCATTCCTTCCTTATCCCATCTTCGGAACCATGTTGCCACGTCATGCACCGCATGCATACGTGCGAACACCTTCCTTCGACGTTCAGTGACCTTCATAATGCACTGCCCTTGATTCAATCATCCTGCGTGACCTCCTGACCCGCTCAACCACAGTTCCTCCCGAACTTGGTTGTTGGAACCTCATCTCCTCCTGAGACTAGTCCAATGGATCCCGTCACCAGCCCTGACTTGAACTCAAGCAACACGTGCACATGAACAAACAAACAATCCATACGAGCCCAAGTCCTCAACTTGACTCAAGTTAGTTTCGAACACAACACCTTATGTGAGCACCTCACATAAGCATGTTGCAAAACCACAATAACACAATATTATCCATATCAACCAAAACGCACCAAAAACATAGCAAATGAATACTAAGCAATCTTTCCATAGATGTAAAGCAAGTATGAAACATTGCAAATGAAAAGCAGAAGCACTGCGGTCAAGTTCCGGACCTTGCCAGAGCAACCCGGAGCTTGAGCCGGAGATAACAAAGCTAGAAGAATAAAGCACCCGCCGGAGCATACCAAAACTAGCAGATCCTAGGCCGGAGCTTACCAAAACTAGTCGGAACTAGTCAACCTAAAACCGGAGCTAGACAAAGTACGTCGGAGCTTAGCAAAAGCATTCCGAAGCTATCAAAGACGTGCCGGAGCTAACAAAGACATGCCGGAGCTAAAGACAAAATTCACCGGAGCTAATAAAAGCTAGTCGGACCTTACCAACATGTTGGACCTAGCATCTAACGTAGCCGGAGCTACCCAAAACAAATCGGACCTATGGTCGGACCTTGCTATAGCTCGGAGCTAGATTCGGACCTTGATAAAAAAGTGTTTTAGTGATATTCAAAACTTTTATCATCAAAGCCAAGTGTATTCACTACAAGCCAATGTATTCAGCACACATAGGTCTTACAATCTCCCCCTTGATGAATGCATTGGCAACACCATTTAAAATCCGAACATTGGCTTATTCTCATTAAAAGTTTTGAAAGCAATTTCTCCCCCTTTGTAAATCAAAAGTACAATGAGAAGAAAATCCAAAAAAGATTATCTCTCCCCCTTTATTATCTTCTTATGCACATATTCTCTTTCTCTTCATGCTTATCTCTCCCCCGTTGACAATGTATTCAGCAAGGTAAAAGAGAAATTTTAATTGTTATGAGCATATTATAACATATACTATCAAAGCTCATCCAAGTCATACTATCAAATACCTTACATTATCACATCAATGAAATACATAAAGTAGTGTAAGCCATGCTAGAGATCATATGTAATTTTCAATTTAAGCTGGTCATGATCTCACAAACTTAACTATTTCAAAACCTGAAAGCATGACACTAGTTGCTGTATTTTATTATTTTTCAAAACACAAATTTAGATCATATGATATTTGCAAGAGATTATATGCGCATCTGCCTTATTCTAATCAACCAAGCCAAACCTATGTCATGTGACAATCAGAAGCTTAAGGACATGGTTTTAGTCATACACAACTTCTTCCAAGTTCATATCTAAGTGCAATGACAAGCCATCTCAAAAGAAGAAGTGCGATGCATGCATATTCTCTTGATCTTTTCTCAATTTATATTTGTTCATAAAAACTCAACATGTGAGTTGATTACTTGATAAATTCTTAATGATTAAAAGCATTTGTGAGCATGCAACAAGTTCAAAACAGCAAGAAAGTTCGACCATGACCAGATTTAGTGTAAGTAATTATTCTTATTACTAGACATGGCAAAAACTACAAAATGTATAACACGAGTAATGTAGTAAGAACTTTCAGCATGTAAAAGGAATCACAAAGTCATATATGTATGAAATACTATGCTCATATTATTTTAATTTTACATTCACACATAGACTTCCCAAGTTTCAAAAACTCCCCCTCAATTTAATCCATGAAGATGCATAACCCCTATTTGACTACGAATGAAACAAAAACGAGTGAAATCCAAAGGTTTTGTAAAAATGTCAGCCAATTGATGTTCGGTATCTACATGGTGAAGCACAATGTTTCCTTTTTCAACGTTATCTCGGAGAAAGTGATACCTAATATCAATGTGCTTAGTTCTAGAATGTTGCACGGGGTTTTTAGCAATGCAAATAGCACTAGTGTTACCACAAAACAGTGGAACACTATCTAGATCAACCCCATAGTCCTTAAGTGTTTGAACAATCCAAAGAATTTGTGAGCAAGCACTAGCAGCAGCTACATATTCAGATTCGGTTGTGGATTGTGCAACTGAATTTTGTTTTCTAGAGGACCAAGCAACAAGAGAATTACCAAGAAAATGACAAGCACCAAAAGTACTTTTCCTATCAATCCTACAACCCCCAAAATCAGCATCCGAAAAAGCTTTCAAAGTAACGGTTGAGAAAGAAGGAAGAAAAATGCCAAATTCTTGGGTTCCATGAATTGTATGTCCGGTCTTGATGCCGTGAGGTACAAAAGTGATCCGATCGTACTTCTATATTCTTTTTGATCCACGGGTTCACCATCTTCATCAAGTTCAAGTGTTGTTGCTGTTCCCATTGGTGTTCGAAGAGGCTTGCTTTTGTCCATGTTGAAGCGCCTTAGGAGGTCTTTGGTATACTTCGTTTGATGCACAAAGGTACCCTCCTTGGTTTGCTTGATTTGCAGCCCCAAAAAGTAAGTGAGTTCACCCATCATACTCATTTCAAATTCGGAACTCGTCATTGCTGAAAACTTGGACACAAGATCATGAGAAGCACAACCAAAGATGATATCATCCACATACACTTGAACAAATAATGAGTCATTGCCATGTTTAAGCACAAAAAGAGTTTTATCAACCTTGCCCATGGTAAACGCCTTTTCAAGTAAGAATGTTTTTAGCCTATCATACCATGCTCTAGGGGCTTGTTTGAGACCGTATAAGGCTTTGGACAGTTTGTAAACATGATTAGGAAAATCTGGATTTTCAAAACCCGGTGGTTGTTTGACATAAACCTCCTCATCTATGTAGCCATTAAGAAAAGCACTTTTAACATCCATTTGATATAGCTTAAAACCTTTAGATGCTGCAAAAGCTAACAAAATTCTTATGGCTTCTAATCTAGTGACAGGAGCAAAAGTTTCATCAAAATCTAGACCTTCAACTTGAGTGAAACCTTGTGCAACCAACCTAGCCTTATTCCTAACCACAACCCCATCCTCACTTTGTTTATTTTTAAATACCCATTTAGGTCCAATTAAAGTGTGACCTTGAGGTGGAGGTACAAGTTTCCAAACATTATTTCTTTCAATATTTTCTAACTCTTCTTGCATGGCAATAATCCAAGATTCATTAGTGAGTGCGTGTGATATATCTTTGGGTTCAAAAGAAGCAACAAAAGCAGAATGAGCATGAGAGTTTGGATCGCAAAACCTGGACCGTGTGACGCGTTCGTGCAAGCTTCCAATCACCTGTTGTGGGGGATGATCTTTGTAAAAACGTAGGGGAACAGATGTTTCACAAGCTTCTTCTTCATTAGGTTCATCGTAGATTGATGAGCTTGTGACTTGTGGATGATCAGGACCAGTATAGGTGATAGCCGGAGCTTGTTCAATGTCCGGAGCTGGACACGTGTCAACTTCGGAACTACCAGGCAGTATCACCGGCTCTTCTTCATCTTCGAAAATACCCTCCCCCTGAGGATACGGATCTGGTCCTGCAACACCAGAGCTAGTACCTGGGCTAGCTTCATCAAAAGACACTTCACAAGTCTCCACAATTTTATTAGTGTCAAGTAAAAGCGCACGGTAGCCTCTAGTATGAGATGGATAACCAAGAAACAAGCCATCAATGGATCGAGGTTCAAATTTATCAAGATTACCATGTTTCTTAACAAAGCATTTGCATCCAAAGACCCGAAAGTGTGTAACACTAGGCCTATGTCCGAACCGGAGCTCATATGGTGTTTTACCTAGCTTAGTACGCAAGAAAACACAATTTGAGATATAACAAGCGGTTGCTAACGCATCAGCCCAAAATTTCCTAGGAGTTTGATATTCATCAAGCATAGTCCTAGCCATCTCAACTAAGGTTCTGTTCTTTCTTTCTACAACACCGTTTTGTTGAGGTACATATGGTGAAGAAAGTTGATGATCTATTCCATTTTCAGCACAAAAGTGATCAAAAGATTGATTTTTAAATTCAGTTCCGTTATCACTTCTAATTGCTTTTAAAGATCCTGGGTGATCAATTGATAATCTAAGAAATAAAGTTCTAAAGTGACTAAAAACTTCATTCTTAGACGCCATAAGGTACACCCAAGAATATCTAGAATAATCATCAACAATAACAAGAGCATACCATTTACCTCCGAAGGATTGAACACGTGAATGTCCTATGGTGTCAAGGTGCAAAAGTTGACACGGTTCAGTTGTCATGATCATTGTGAGAGGAGTATGTGAACCTGCAACCATCTTAGCATGTCTACAAGAAGAGCACACAATTTCTTTGTCCCCTTTAAGCTTAGGCAGCCCACGTATGCGATCAAGAGCACTAACACGCGTTAGGTGATCAAAGCCTACGTGACCAAGTCTACGATGCCAAAAATATAAGTCCTTTGAATCATTAGCAACTAGACACCTATGCTTAGAGGAAGACATATCAAAATCAGCTTTAAAAACTCTTCCAAACTGAGACATGTTAAAAATAAGCTCACTATTTGAACCTATAACTTTGCAGCAGTTTTTATTGAAAATAATTCTAGATTTTCATCTAGCAATTGTGAAACAGAAAGCAAGTTGTATTTCAAATTTTTGACAAGTGCCACATCCTTCAAAGTTTAGTGATCATTTACTCTAACCGAACCCTTAGCAATTATAGGAGTTGAAGAATTATCAGCAAAAGTAACATTTTCTACATGTGACACAAAAGAGAGGGAGGAGAACCAATCTTTGTTACCGGTCATGTGGCGTGAGCAACCTGAATCCACAATCCAAATGTTCTCCTTCCTCAAACGTGTAACCTACATAGGAGCACAATACGTCGATGACTCAATACTGGGGTTAGTCAAAAGGCATTTAGGTATCCAGTACTGAGTCACACGATGTGCAGTAGGAAAAACACGTGAAAGCTGAGATAAAACAACAGGTTTATGAGTCGAAGTTTGAGGTTTTCTATTCTTAACTCTTTTAGCACAAGAACTAGTAGCTCCGGAGGTAAAAGCAGCAGTTCTAAAAGACAAGGCTGAAGCTCCGGAAACAAAAGATGAAGTTCCAAAGGAAACAACAAAAGGTCCGGGAGCTCTCGGAGCTATCGGAACTATCGGAGCTGCTTTTGCGGATTTCTTACCAGAAGGTCCGGAAGCTACCTTTTCAAATTTCTGACTCACTAAAGCAGGTTGTGTTTTTCTAATTGCATGAAAGTTATAAGATCTAGCAATTTTTCTTTCCTTTTTCTGTTGTTTAGCTAGTCTATAACAAAAATCTATGACATGACCATCTTTACCACAGAAGGTACAATGAAATTTAACTTTGTGTTCATGTCTAGATGAGCAAGCAATATTTTTATTTGAAACCGAATGAGGCAACACTCCTGCAGATTTGAAAACCACTCCTTTTTGTTTAGGAACTGTTTGAATCAAACCACTTCCTAATGACTTTACAATTTTAGGTGGATGTGCCTTAGCATGAGCATGAGAATTAAAACCTAAACCAGTTTTATCATTGCAAGACTTGCAAGAATTCAGCAGCAAGTTTAGGTTCTTATTCCCATTACAAAACCGATCTAATGTCCTATACATGTCATCAAGTTTCTTGGACAGATCATGATGAGGACATCACTTCTATGGATACAAACAACACTCCATTGAACATACAAGATGCAATCAATAGAGTTCATACACAACAAATAATTTCAGAGGTGAACTTGTTCTTATATATTTCCTTATATGTTTTTGAGCATAGATTGCTACTTAATGATTTATTTGTGATTAGGATCCATGGAGAGGTTCAAGGAGTACTTGGAGGGAGTATTAGGGACGTGGAAGACCAGAGAATTCATTCAAAGAAGATGGAAACTGAACCAAACTCCAAATCGTATCCAACTCGGAGTCCAGGAGCAGTACGCACTAAAACGGACGCCCAGGACGCATACAAACTCCGTTTTGGACGTTCTACATATGCATGGAAAGGGGAGAGGATAAACTTTCCAATGGCGCTGGTCCCATGTCAAAATTCTTTCGGATTCGACGGGAATCGTTGAAACAAAATCAAGTACAGAATATGTCAGGGTACTGCACCACCGTATTGGGCCATTGGGCCTTGTATCAAGTCTAAGTCCATTATTTTCGTGTCTTAGGGTTAGGTCACGACTCTAACACCCCCTTGGACGCCCTTCCACCTATATATACTCTATGGTAGCCGCCATAGATAATTGGGTTTTGCTTAGGTCAATAATATCGCCGTTCTTCGGTTTGTGAGACCCCAACTTCGCGATTTCAGATCGTGTCTACCTTGTTCTTGCTTGTGTTCTCGGTTGCACTTGTAGGGATTAGCCTTTTTGGCAAGGTCAATCGTGTGCAGCACGGTTGATAACCAACGGAGCAGTGGTGTAGTGATTGCAGGGGTTGTTCGTGTTCTACTCGAGAGCCTCAGATCATCAACGTTGAGATCTCCACATCAATCGACTTATTCATTACCTTCCGGAAGATCGGGACTCATCATATTTTACCTATCAATTGGTATCATATTTCCAGGTTGCCCATTAGGTAATTCATCTATCCATTACATTAGTTTTATTTTTCATACCTAGAGTCCACAAAAAAACTTGCAGTTTAGTAGATCTGTTCATTACTTTGTCCAAACCACATTGAGCCTTTGCAACTTTGTTATTCAGTTTGGTTTTGTTGAGTTTGTGTCCGTGGTTGAGTCATATTGCTGGTTTAGAAGTGTTTTTAGTCTTAGTTTTAGTTTTGCATTGTGTTGATTCATCCTTTTGAATCACATCATCACGTCCAGATTAGATTCATCTTTGTCCAGTTCAGTATTTTCATCATATCTAGCTCATACGAACTCGGATTTTCGTGTTCTTATACTTTCTGGAAATCTTAAGAAGTTTTCTATAACTTTCTTATTCATCATTTGCCCAGAAAATATAGTTATCGATGTCGAAATTGCATTAGATCCGAATCTGTTATTGACCTAAAAATTTTGAACAGTCTGTATTTCGAGGGCAGTATCTCCTATTGTTCTTTTCCAAAATAGGTCTTCCATATATTGAAATTAAAGAGGAGAGATATATCTACAATCTTTCTGTTCTAAGTTTTCCAATTTAGAGCCTATAAGTGTGCCTATTTGTCCTTGGAAGATTGAGCAGAAAATCTGCGACAGACACACGAGATATCTTGGATTGATTTTCATTGTGTTCTTCCCTTGCAGCACATTCTGAAAAAAAGGAAGAAAAAAGAAAAAGGCAAGTGCAAAACAAGAAACAAAAGCTGCACAAAAAAAGAGGAAAAAAATAAAAAAAAACAGAAGTGCTTGCATTCTTTGTGTCATCTAGTTTTGTCTCATGTCTTGCTAGCTTGAACTACTAGGAACACATTTAGGCCAGCAACTTTGACAAATACTTTGGACACTTATTCAACTTTACTATCTGATTTCATTGTTGCTAATCCTTGCTACATAGAAAGTGCCATCCAAGCTACACCTTACTCTTGAGCAGAATCGATACACATTTGCAATCATCCCACGCTTCATTGGTTTCTTCATACCGTCCATCGTTTGCCACCTGCAGTGTCGGTAACAACCCTTGTAAGAGCGTGGTAAGATGCTTGAGAGTGTGAGATTCCACTTCCACATTGCCATTATCATTTGTAGTTGATAGGTATAACATATTATTTTTGTTGTCTTTTGTTTGCTACTAACAATGTCAGGTAAAAGCAAGAATCATGCATTATATGCTAAGATGATTGACATGATGAAGACGACGATGGAGTTGCTCACTAAAATTCAAACATCAACCAAGGTTGCACATGACGTTCAGACCACCTTTACAACTCCTTCAACAATAAGTAATTACATTCTCCCATCTTTTCCTTCTTTTGATGGTCTTGGTTATGATGAATATATTGCTTGGGAAATAGAGTTGGATAAATTTTTTGGAAAATGTTACATGTGTGAGAGGAGGAAGATTAGAAATGTTGCAAGTGCATTAGTAGGTTGTGCATTAACTTGGTGGAACAATTTAAATGATTTAGAAAAACCTCGAACATGGAAAGATATGAAAATTCTTATGCGAGAAACATTTACTAGTGTATCCAATTGCAAAGATGAAATACATGAGCTTGAGAAGAATTTTCTTGTTGTACCTCCTCCTATGCCTAACCTTTTGCAGGAACAAGAACCAATAATTGTAGAAAATCCAAAAGCGAATGAGGTGTTCAACAACTCCTGTGAAAATTCAGATCTATCAATTCATATTTCACCGACAATTACTGCTGAAAATGAGAATAAAGGTAACGAATATCACAACACACTTGTTGAAGGTGAGAAGTTTTTGGATGTTCTGAATTTTTTCACCAAACATGCTATTGTCGAGGAGCGACTAGTGGAATCTTTTATTGATACACTATTGCCACATGTTGATTTTCCTGCTGATCCTTCTGTTAAAAATGAGTTGTGTGCTAATAATTATATTGTACCTATGCTAGAACAACTGAATGAATTTGATACTTTATCACCCACATGTGCTGAAATTAAGAATTTGATCCCAATTACTTGTGAAAGGGATGAGCTGAAATTGTTATCTTCTCTAAATACTTTGTGTTATATTGAATTTGACACTCTTTGTGATCTAGATATCGTAGAGAAGATAATATTTTCTCAATCTGAATTGCCTTTGTTAAGTAGAAATATTTTTCATGCTATAGGCAAATATGAACATAGTGGTATGTTTATGGTGCATAAAGTTTACATATGTTCAAATGAGGAAGCTCCTTTGTGCTGCAACAACATGGTCAAGTAAATGAATGTACTAACGCTAATAATGTCTTGTCAAGTTTTTCTAGTATGTTTTCCTTGCAGCAGGGACAACAAAATAATTATTCACTGTGGTTGTGCATTATGGACAACACTTACTCTACCTCCAATGCAAGCCTCTTTGCTGGACATACAAGCAAACCGAGGACGGCTTGTCATAAAGAAGGGGATAATGATGAGATCATGCATATTATTATTGCACCTATAAACATGACACAATGTTTATTTGTTTGGGATCCTGGCTCAAGTGAATGTGCACTCTTATTTGGTGGACAAGATTAAGATGGCGCATTATGTCGTCCACCACCTTGGCCTCCTCCTTTGATGCACACAAAAAGATTTGATGGCGTTGCATATTTGGACCAACACATGAGAGAAGATGAACTTGAGTCGAGGACGACTCTAATTCAAGAAGGGGAGGATGATGAGGACATCACTTCTATGGATACAAACAACACTCCATTGAACATACAAGATGCAATCAATAGAGTTCATACACAACAATTAATTTCAGAGATGAACTCGTTCTTATATATTTCCTTATATGTTTTTGAGCATAGATTGCTACTTAATGATTTATTTGTGATTAGGATCCATGGATAGGTTCAAGGAGTACTTGGAGGGAGTATTAGGGACGTGGAAGACCAGAGAATTCGTTCAAAGAAGATGGAAACTGAACCAAACTCCAAATCGTATCCAACTCGGAGTCCAGGAGCAGTACGTACTAAAACGGACGCCCAGGACGCATACGAACTCCGTTTTGGACGTTCTACATATGAACGGAAAGGGGAGAGGATAAACTTTCCAATGGCGCCGGTCCCATGTCAAAATTGCTTTGGAGTCGACGGGAATCGTCGAAACAAAATCAAGTACAGAATATGTCAGGGTACTGCGCCACCGTATTGGGCCATTGGGCCTTGTATCAAGTCTAAGTCCATTATTTTCGTGTCTTAGGGTTAGGTCACGACTCTAACACCCCCTTGGACGCCCTTCCACTTATATATACTCTATGGTAGCCGCCATAGACAATTGGGTTTTGCTTAGATCAATAATATCGCCGTTCTTCGGTTTGTGAGACCCCAACTTCGCGATTTCAGATCGTGTCTACCTTGTTCTTGCTTGTGTTCTCGGTTGCACTTGCAGGGATTAGCCTTCTTGGCAAGGTCAATCGTGTGCAGCACGGTTGATAACCAACGGAGCAGTAGTGTAGTGATTGCAGGGGTTGTTCGTGTTCTACTCGAGAGCCTTGGATCATCAACGTTGAGATCTCCACATAAATCGACTTATCCATTACCTTTCGGAAGATCGGGACTAAACCTTTTACTTATCAGATCAAGGCAATTTTCACATGAAGTTTTTCCTTCTAGTTTGCAATTGGAACAAAATTTAACTTCATGAGAACGTAAAGCATTGTTCAATATAGAAATTTCATTCATAGCAACCTGTAGTTTCTTATCAAGATCATCACAAGTAGAACAATGCAAATCAATTGTAGAACAGCTAGCATCTTTCAAGTTTTTATCATTAAGTGCAACAAGCTCTCTGTTCTTTTCAATTTCTTCATTAAGTCTATCTAGAGTGGAGGAGTGTGCACTTCTTAATGTGGACAATTGTTCATAGATTAAGTCACATGAGGGACATGCATCATCACTAGGAATCAAAGTTTTTAAACAGTTGATTTCAGATTCTAGTGAGTCAATTTTAGCAGCACTAGCCCTAAGCTTTTTGTCCTTTTTCTTGACAATAATAGTTGCACGAGAAATAGCATCACACATTTTATTGCAGGTAGAACATACCTCATCGTCTTCACTGTTGTGTTCTGCATCCTCCTGACTTGATCTTGATCTTGTTTTGCCCGCCATGAAGCATAAGTTGGTCAGATCGTCATCATCTTCATCACTTTCAAAGTCTACATCACTTGAACTAAGTTCTTGAAGCGCGGTGATGAAACTGTTGATCATCTTGCATCCTATGGTACCTTTCTTCTTCTTGTTGGAATTTCCAGAGGAGGTCCGGACCTTGCTTTGTTTTTCTTCCCAGGTGGTCGGACCTGAAAGTTTAGGGCATTCTGTACGAAAGTGTCCTGTTTTACCACATTCAAAACAACGTTGAGGTCCGGAGCTTCCTCTCCTTCTAGTTCTCACATTTTGCAATGCTTTTGAGAATCTAGTAGAGATGAGTGCCAACTCCTCTTCTGGAAATTCTTTGATCTGCTCCAGGGTTAGTGAGGACAACAAAGCAAGAGTATTGCAAGATGATGATTGGCCGGAGCTAGACGTATCATGTTGTGAGACAAATGCAATAGACTTATTTGAGTTCTTACGTGCTAGAATGTCAATTTCATGAGTTTTTAATTTCGAATACAGCACATCTAATGTAAGAGAACTCATGACAGTTGATTCACGTATAGACATTACTTTCATCTCCCAAATTGACATGTCTAATGCACTAAGGAGTTGTCTAGCATTTTCAGCATCTGAAAAATTAACATTCACTCTACGCAAGTTGCTGAGAATTTTATTGAAACGAGCGAAGAGGTCATCGATAGACTCACCGGGTTGCATCTCAAAACGCATATATTCCTTTTTGAACATATCTTGTTTTACCTCTTTGATTGTGTTGGAGCCTTCATGGTAATCACAGAGAGCGCTCCAAACATCGTATGCTGATCGGAGGTGTGCGACATGATCAAAGTCGCTTTGAGTGAGTCCTTGGATGATCAAGTTTCGTGCTTTGTTGTTGTTGTTGACGTCCCAGAGGTTCGTAGCCGTACCTTGATCGTTAGGCGGGACTTCATAAGGTTTGTACACCTTTTCCCATATTGCGAAGCCTTGCGCCTGGATGAAGGCCTCCATGCGTGCCTTCCAAACCTGAAAATCAATACCAGCAAATACACAAGGTTTGGCGGAGTACTTCTCCATGATGATTAGTCAAAAACACGTGCAAATCACAAAGATTAGAGCACCGTGGCTCTGATACCAATTGTAGGATTGAAGAGCACGTGAAAAGCTACCAGAGGGGGGTGAATGGTAGATTTAAAAATCTTACGCAGCGGAAACAATTAAACCCCAACCCCTTTGGCAGAAAAACAATCTCTTAAAGAAATCGTGTGTGAGACTAATCTAAATGTGTTCCACCATGACAAAATTGATGGATATCAGAGAGAATCAAGTCACGAAGACAACACAAAAAGAATCACTCAAATCCGTTGAGAAAAACTCAAGTTATGATCGAAAGATCAAACAATGGTCAATCTGCCCTACCCGAGAAAAAACAGTTCTGGAACGCTGCAAAGAAACTCGTGTAGATCAGAGACCACAAACCCAATGACCGTGAAATTTTGACATATGATATACAATCAAGTTGTGAAGACAACACAAAAATAATCAAGTCAATTGGACATGTAAAACTCGACTTATGATAAAACCACCGACGAAAGGTAGTGCTGTCCAGAAACTCGACGAGTAAAACTTGTCTGGAACAAGTCGGACGAACAAGGCACAAACGTTCCTTCAAACTATGAATTTTATTCAATAGAACACAAGAGGAATAGCCCCAAAGTCGTCTTTTACGAGCTTTGGCCTTCCCTTGGTTATATAACCAGCCCTTAGGCCATCCCAATCTCAACTTGGACTCCAATCCTAATCCGATCACAATCGGAACTTTCCATAACTGCTCAAGATTCTTCTATACGCAGATAGAAGCAATTTTAAGACATCCAAACACCTTAGTAACGTATCCCACATTCCTAAACAACTCAAATTCGTGACACACACGAAATCCTAACATAACCAACTCGATACTTTCCATACCGAGTCATAACCGACTCCGCCGCAGCCAAAGTCATCAACCGGTACGATCCGATCCTTCCAACCAGATCTTTCCTTCCTTATCCCATCTTCGGAACCATGTTGCCACGTCATGCACCGCATGCATACGTGCGAACACCTTCCTTCGACGTTCAGTGACCTTCATATGCACTGCCCTTGATTCAATCATCCTGCGCGACCTCCTGACCCGCTCAACCACAGTTCCTCCCGAACTTGGTTGTTGGAACCTCATATCCTCCTGAGACTAGTCCAATGGATCCCGTCACCAGCCATGACTTGAACTCAAGCAACACCTGCACATGAACAAACAAACAATCCATACGATCCCAAGTCCTCGACTTGACTCAAGTTAGTTTCGAACACAACACCTTATGTGAGCACCTCACATAAGCATGTTGCAAAACCACAATAACACAATATTATCCATATCAACCAAAATGCACCAAAAACTTAGCAAATGAATACTAATCAATCTTTCCATAGATGTAAAGCAAGTATGAAACATTGCAAATGAAAAGCAGAAGCACTGCAATCAAGTTCCGGACCTTGCCAGAGCAACTCGGAGCTTGAGCCGGAATAAAGCACCCGCCGGAGCTTACCAAAACTAGCAGATCCTAGGCCAGAGCTTACCAAAACTAGTCGGAACTAGTCAACCCAAAACCAGAGCTAGACAAAGTACGTCGGAGCTTAGCAAAAGCATTCCGAAGCTATCAAAGACGTGCCGGAGCTAACAAAGACATGCCGAAGCTAAAGACAAAATTCACCGGAGCTAATAAAAGCTAGTCGGACCTTACCAACAAGTTGAACTTAGCATCTAACGTAGCCGGAGCTACCCAAAACAAGTCGGACCTATGGTCGGACCTTGCTATAGCTTGGAGCTAGATTCGGACCTTGATAAAAAAGTGTTTTAGTGATATTTAAAACTTTTATCATCAAAGCCAAGTGTATTCACTACAAGCCAATGTATTCAACACACATAGGTCTTACATCAGCACATTGTGGTGCATCTAGGGCACTCCAGCGTTTCCAATGCCATAAAAATAATGCGAGACGCGCCTTTCAGTGGCTCGTCTCCGATTTACACCGAAGATATTTTGTCCCACCTCGGAAGGCTGAGTGCAATGCAATGATCATATAAGGCATTGCTCACCGTAGCCAGTTGGACACGTCGTAATGTCCTGGAAGTTGTTCCTAGCCGGCTTCAGCACACCGTGGCGCTTCTAGGACATTGTGGCATGTCCGGGGCCACAAAATAATGAGAGACGCGCTTTACACTGGCGCGTCTCCGATTTACGCCGAAAGTTTTTGTCCATCGCGTGCTCTCTTCCAACATTTGGCAAAATTTATTTTGCTGTCATGCGCTCTCTCGACCTATAAACCGTAGATCCTGAGCACACCACCGTCGTTGACCCTGACCTTCGCGTCATCAGAGAGTTGAGCACGCTGCCTCGTCCCTTGTCCCTGGAGCACGCCGCCGCCAGCCCTCTTTCTCAACTTGCTCTTCATCATTGTCGTGCTGCCAGCATCGACCCCTACCCCACCATTAACCCCGATCTTCGTCATCAGAGAGGTGAGCATGCTGGAGCACACCGCCTCATCCCTCGTCCTCTGAGCATGCCACTGCCTCAAGCCCGACCTTGGTAATCGGTATGTTCTCCCTGTCCCTAGAGCACGCCGACCTGCTGTCATCAGAGAGTTGAGGAACCGCCACTCCGGCGCCTCCGCTAGCTCGTCCTGGAGCACGCAGCCGCGTCCCCTGTCTCCTGAGCACGCCGTCGTCTCGACCCTGCCCTTAGAGTGTGCATTCCAGTGATTTTATTGAATTTGAGGATGTCCAATGAAGGCTCATCGTTAATGAAGTCATTGATCCAAAGGGAGAATTTTCATTATGGTATACATTCATCTTCCTTGTTTATGTCCAATGCAGAAGTAATGTATTTGTTGGGACTATCAATGTATAATAAATTCTGATTCGCGAACCCTTGAAACTGCAGGAACTGTTGTTGACACTAGCAAATGCCATCCAACTGAGTTTGATTTCTACCTCTGCAGCCATGCTGGAATCAAGGTACCTATGCGATATTTTGTGTTTCTCTCACGAGTTTTTGATATCAGGCTATAGAAGCATCAGTGAAATGTAAATTGTTTGTTTTTTTAGGGCAAGCACACCAGCTCAATACCATTTCCTTTACCATGAGAACAATTTCTCTGCTGATGCCTTGCAGATGCTCACCAACTGCATGTGCTACAAGTAAGCTCTGTTCTCCATTCACTAACAGTTCCTGTGTTTATTACAATTGTATACCAATTTGTTCTTGTGTTTATTGCAATTGAATTTTAGGATGTCTCAGTCAGAGCATTATAGGCTATGAAGGCTCATCATCAATGAAGTCATTGATCGGGAGAATTTTCATTACGGTATACATGATTAGATGATGACATTTATGATGTGTGTAATTAGTTAAATTGTAAACAGGATGAACAGTCTTTGTTGTGTAATTAGTATACTTGATAACCACGGTTGACAATTCAGTAATATTTGATTGGTCATTATAATTTAACGTGTGATGATTTTGGCTATACATATGTTCATGAACAGTATGTTGCTGACACTGGTAATACGGCTGCCAAATCCTGGCTAGCTCCTAAAAATAGTGCCTGTAAACAATCCGCGATGAGTTGTAGCAGGGAGCGTCTCGGATAACCTACATAAAGGAGGCAAGCTTCTATAAAACCCGTCTCACATAAGTTAATGAATCTGCAACGCACTACATAACAGAGCATCTTAGATAGTAAATATATCTGCGACGTGCTTTGTAAGGCCTGTCACGCTTGTAAGCTGGTGGGCGATGCGCGCCAGCGGTGTCTCCAATGACAACGTAAAGATCGTATGTTATGACAAAAAGAAAGGAGACACACTTCTTTTGAGTGTGTCACGCACCTAGTTCGATCGGCGACGCGCCTTGAAGCCCGTCTCTGATGCCAACATAATGCGAGACGCGACGACGGAGACGCATAGTTTGTTCGTCTCCCTTCTTCGTTCGGGCCAGTCTCGTATGAGCCTTTCTTACGTAGTTACCATGTCTCTACGGAGGATGCTCAACAAGCAGATGACATGGTCATTGGTATGTTTCTCGCAAACTCCAACCCAACGACTATGTTATTTTATTCTGTAGCATCACATTCATTCATTGCATCGAAATATGTTGTCAAGTATAGTTTGCCTATCTCTCATATGAAGATTATTCTATTGGTTAAGTCTCCTGGAGGAGAGATGAAGACAAATATAGTATGTCCAAAAGTAAGCCTTGGAAGAAGGGGGGTAGACTTCTTTGCCAACCTCATTGTTTTGGATTCTCAAGGATTGGACATTATACTTGGTATGGACTGGCTGAGGAAGCACAATGGAGTCATCGAATGTGCCACGAAAATGGTGAAGTTGACCAATGAGGAAGGGATCACTGTAGAGTTTGAAGCATCTCAAAATGCACCGAAGCAATTTGAGCTGAATCACATGGATGGTGCTGCAATTGAGGAGATTCCAGTGGTTTGTAAATTTTTGGATGTGTTCTCGGACAAGTTGCCAAGTATGGCACCTGATCAAGACATTGAGTTGGTTATTGATTTAATACCTAGAACTGCACCTATAGCTAAGAGGCCATATAGGATGCCTCCTAAGGAGTTAGCAGAGCTCAAGAAGCAGATACAAGATCAACTAGAGAAGGGTTTTATTCGCCCCAATTCTTCACCTTGGGGAGCGCCTGTTCTTTTCGTGGATAAGAAGGATGGATCGCAAAGAATGTGTGTGGATTACCGAGCTCTCAACAAGGTAACAATCAAGAACAAGTACACTTTGCCCTGCATAGAGTTTTTGTTTGATCTGATGAAGGGTGCTTGTGATTTCTCCAAGATTGATTTGAGGTCGGATACTTTCAAATGAAGATTAGACCATCGGACATACCCGAGACAGCTTTTCGGGCACGGTATGGATCCTATGAGTACACCGTGATGTCCTTTCGATTGACAAATGCGCCTGGATACTTTATGTACCTCATGAATAAGATCTTCATGGAGTACTTTGATAAATTCGTTGTGATGTTCATTGATGATATTATGATCAACTCGAGAAGCGAGGAGGAACATGAGGAACACTTAAGGCTTACATTGCAGAAATTGAGGGAGCACCAATTGTATGCCAAGTTCAGCAAGTCCCAGTTTCAGTTGAAAGAAGTGTCGATTCTAGGTCATATCATCTCAGGAGGAGTAGTATCGGTCGACCCCAAAAAAGTGAGGGACGTGTTGAAATGGGAACCACCGCAAAATGTAAAGGAAATAAGGAGTTTTCTTGGAATGGTTGGATATTACCGTCGGTTCATCAAGGATTTCGCCAAGATAGCCAAGCCCATAACTGAGTTGCTGATGAAGGGGAACGCTTTCTAATGGACTCAAGCTTGTCAAGACAGTTTTGAGGAGTTCAAGAAGAGGTTAACTACAGCCCCGGTTTTGATATCGTCGGATGTGAGCAAGAGTTTTGATATCTATTGTGATGCATCGAGACTAGGACTTGGATGCGTGCTCATGCAAGAAGGTCAAGTGGTCACCTACGCAACGAGGCAATTGAAGAAACATGAGCAGAATTACCCAACACACGATTTGGAACTTGCAGCCGTGGTACACGCATTGAAGATTTGGAGACATTATATCCTTGGACATAGGTGTGAAATTTATACGGATCATAAGAGTCTTAAGTATATTTTCACACAAACGGACCTGAATTTGAGGCAACGAAGATGGTTGGAGCTTATCAAAGATTATGATGTAGGAATCAATTCTCATCCGGGAAAAGCCAATGTAGTTGTCGATGCTTTGAGTAGAAAAGGAGTAAATCATCAACTCAAGGTTCGAGAGCTGCCATTCGAGTTTTGTAAGGAGTTTGAACGGTTGAATCTCGGATTTGTGAATGACATGGGGATAATGGAGTTAAATCCAACCTTGGAGCAGGATATTCGAGTGGGTCAAACAAAGGATGAGGAAATCCAAATCAAGGAAAGGACCCAAGAGAGAAGAGAATTCAGATTTGATGAGGATGATCATGGTACCCTATGGCTTGGAAAAAGGATCGTCGTGCCCAACGTGAAGCATATTCGGGAGACATACTAAAGGAGGCACATGACTTGCCATACTCAATTCATCCCGGTTGTACGAAGATGTATAGGGACTTGAAGACTTGTTATTGGTGGGCTAGCATGAAAAAGGACATAGCCGAATATGTAGCGTTGTGTGATGTGTGCCAACGAGTCAAGGTGGAACATCAAATGCCAGCTGGATTATTACAGCAATTGAGGATTCCGGAGTGAAAGTGGGAAGAGATCGGTATGGACTTCATAGTTGGATTACCACGTACTCAATCTGTTTATGACTCGATTTGGGTAGTCGTGGATCGTTTGACCAAGTCAGCTCACTTCATCCCTTTCAAGACCAAGTATACGGTAATACAACTGGCATATCTATATATGCAGCATATTGTGTGCCGACATGGAGTTCCAAAGAGGGTGGTTTCAGATAGAGGTTCTCAATTTACCTCCCGATTTTTGCAAAAATTGCATTAAGCATTGGGAACAAGGTTAAATTTCAGCTCAGCATATCACCCTCAAACGGATAAAAAACTGAGAGGACCAATCAGATTTTAGAGGATATGTTAAGAGCTTGTGCTTTGAAGCATGGGAAGAGTTGGGACAAGAGCTTGCCATATGTAGAATTTTCATATAACAATAGTTACCAAGCAAGTTTGAAAATGTCACCATATGGAGCAATTTACGGAAGGAAGTGTAGGACACTTTTGTTCTGAAATGAGACAGGGGAAACTCAAGTATTTGGTCCGGATGTGTTGCTAGAAGCTGAAAAACAAGTCCAGATTATTCATGAAAACTTGAGGGATGCTCAATCAAGGCAAAAAGGCTATGCCGATAATAGGAGAAGGAAACTAGCCTTTGAAGCGGGAGATTTTATTTACCTTAAGGTATCACCAATGATAGGTCATAAGAGGTTTAACATAAGAGGCAAGCTAGCACCTCGATACATTGGGCCATTCAAGATCTTGGACAAAAGAGGAGAAGTGGCATTTAAGTTGGAGATGCCAACTCACTTATCGGATGTTCATGATGTGTTTCATGTTTCGCAGCTCATAAAGTGCTTGAGAGTTCCGGAAGAACATGTGCCAATGGAAGAATTGGAATTAGAGGAAGATTTGACTTATGCCGAGCAACCGATCAAAATCTTGGAAACCAAGAAGAGAGTCACAAGGAACAAGATTATTAGATGGTGTAAAGTTCAATGGAAGCATCACACAGAATCGGAAGCAACATGGGAGTTGGAGGATGATCTCAAGAAGGAATTTCCCTATCTCTACTCTTCCGCTTCGAATCTCGTGGGCGAGATTCATTTTAAGGGGGGTATGTTTGTAACACCCTCATTTTCATCCATCATGCATTGCATACATTCTTAAACACGTCTAACATTAATCCACATAAAAAGAAACAAGTTTAAAATGAATTTAGAGCAAAACTGCACTTAAGAATTTTGGGAAATGCGGACTAGTCCGGTTTTTGTGCGGACTAGTCCGATTTCTCTCTGACCTCCATCGAACTAGTATGTTTTTGCTGCAGACTAGTCTGTTTTTGTCTTTGGAAAGTTTCAGATTTGTTCGAGGTCCAGTCCAGACTCGTCGGATAACACTCTGACTAACTTCAGACTAGTGCGACCCTTTCTGGACTTGCCCGGTGATCGCGATTTCGAGTTGATCTTTTTTTCATGACATGTTTTTGGGTTTTACCTTGAGTGGGACTAAGGATGTCGAGTCTAACTCTTTTTTGGAGCCCATGTGGGACCCAAAACCGGCCTCCACCCTCCCCAAACTCGAAATCCATCAAACCCTAGCTCTCCACCTCTATATAAACAACCAAACATCATATTTTCACATATTTTTGCCACCTTTGAAACACACCCAAACCCTAGCTCGTGGAGAGCCACCATCAAGGAGGGAGAAGGAGATCCCGAGCAAGAAGAAGAAGAGGAGGAAACGAAAGAGGATCAAGATCTCCATCAAGTTTCATTCTCCATCACCAATTCACCTTCAAGTTATTCATCAACCCTAAATCATCAAGATCCAAGTGTTGCCTCCAAAACCTTTGATTCATTGTAGTTCTAAACACCTGGTATACCTTCTACTCTCTATTTCTCACATGAATTCAACCCCAATTCTCTAAAATCACGTCGATCTAGAAAACCCTAGTTCACTGTTCCTGCAAAGAGCGGACTAGTCTGACCTCCTGCGGACTTGTCCGATTTTGCAATCTATTTCCTGTTGTATTAAATCTAAATTAGTTCGAATCAATTCCAAACCTATTCAAACTTGTTAAAAGATATTAGAACTAGTTAGTAAACATCATTAACAACTCATTAACTAATTTTGCTTTGCATTTGCATCAATCATGCATGTCATGTCATATTGAGT
The DNA here is from genome assembly GCA_036927565.1 of Tuctoria greenei. Lineage (NCBI taxonomy): Eukaryota > Viridiplantae > Streptophyta > Magnoliopsida > Poales > Poaceae > Tuctoria > Tuctoria greenei. Next base: position 9,307,610 of record JAYESD010000010.1, on the reverse strand, counting down.
AATATATGTGCACTTATTGATTGTGTTTCTTGTCTTGTGTGTTTATTGCACGGATTAGATGTATTTGCTCTAGAGAGTGCTGAGAAGGATCTCCAACACCAAGAGTTTGAAGTCTTTGACCCTAATCAAGGCTAGGAGCAAGGTAAGTGTCCTTGAACATATTGATCCTATTTCTAAAATAAATGTTTTGTTTTCAAAATTGCATGCTTGTGTCAATTTGATGGGACTCCTATGTTTGGAAGTTTACTAGCTTTGTTTAACTATCCTTGTCACCTGCAATTCATGATAGAGAGTCGGGAAGGGCTTTTTACCTTTTTGCTTCGCTTAATTAATTGGGATGGGAAAACAACACTACACATTTAATTATGCATTGATGAGATTATTGTTAATATGAACTAGTTAATATGATATGGTAATGGGTGATCTAATCAAGCCTGGTATGTGGATGAGATGGATGTTATGGTGGTTTGCTTGCTTTAGATCTAAGGACCGGTTCATGCGAGAATAAGCTAGGCAATAGTGCCACCACGAGGCCAGGTACGGGTGCGAGGTAGTTGATTAATTAGGGTATTGCTAGTATTACATGGATCATTTGGCGCACCGGGGAAGGAGAGTCGGATTAGGTTTGGATATGGTTGGTGGGACTCCCTGGGATCCGAATGGCACAAGAGGGGGCCCTTGGATGAGGATGTGCTCAGTGGGAGACATCGCCACCGGTGAAACCTCAATGGGTCCGTACATGCTAGTAGTCCCTTTGTAAAGGCTACTTTGTGATCTCTTGGCCATACAACAATGGTAGTGTTTTGGCATAATGGAGGTTTTCCTTTAGTCACCGACGGGTGATGAAATCACAAACACGTGGGTAAAGTGGTACAAACTCCGAAGAGTGTGTCTAAAAATTATCATGATAGTCGTGCTCCCGTTTAAGAGCACCTGGACAACTTCCATGATTAGAAGGAAATTGGGATTTGGGATTGTCGACTGTTGGAGTCGGCAGATCTCCTTACACTGCTAAAGTGTTGAAGGAGTTTGTGGTTCGGTGTGGGGGCGCGGAGACTCAAGAAGGTGAATTGCGATTTAACACAGGAGACACAAGGATCTACGTGGTTCGGGCCGCCTGAGCGTAATACCCTACTCCACGGGTGTGTTGGTGTTGTATTAGCTTGTCACGTATGATTGCTTGTCCACGTCCGTGAACGTCCCCCGAGTGTATCATCGGCCTGTCCTTTTATAGTACAAGGACAGGCCGTTACAAGCTAGCCTGGCCCGACATGTGGCCCTGGCGATTACTAGTATTGATACACGATTAATTGTTGTTAATGATCCTGTAACGGGCTCCAACAGTGTAACACCCTAAATTTTCGCATCCTGCATCGCATACATGATCATGCATTAAACATCAGTAGGATAAAAGGAGATAATAAAAGATAAAGCATGCATATATGGTGTAGCAAAAATAAGAAAGAGAAAATAATAATTATAGCCTAAACTTGTAATAGGGAATAAGTATAAAAATAATAATAATATGTATATAAATATATATATAAAATAATATAATAACAATAATATATAAAAAAATATATATACAAATAAATTATAAATATATATATATAAATATTAAATAAAATTAATAAGATAAATAAAATAAATAAAATATAAATAATAAAATATATTATAATAATAATCAAAAAAAGGAAAAAATGAAAAAGAAGAAACCGCCGGGCGGCCAGGCGGCCGAGCCGACCGCGGCCTGCCTCGGCCCCCACGCCCACGCGCACCGCGCGGCTGGGCCCCGCCGCCGCCTGACGCCCCGAGGCGCCCAGTCCCACGCGCGCCCACCAGCGCGTGCCGCACCTCCCACCCGCCGCGCTCCCCCCGGGCCCCGCCTGCCGCCTGCCGACAGCCGTACCGCGCCGGCCCCCCCTGCCTCGATCGCCCCCCAACGCGCACTCCCGCGCCGACCGGCCGGGCCCCACCCCGCTGCGCCTCCCACCCCGCTCGCACGCGCCAGCCAGGCCGACCGCGACGCCCGCCGCCTGCCCCATCGCAGCGCGCCCTGCGCTGGGCCCCACACGCGCCTTGGCCCACGCGCGACGCCCCGTACCGCAGCGCCGGCCCTAGCGCCCTAGCAGGTGGCTATAAAAAGCTACGTAGCCTTCGTAGGGTTCCACAAACGCAGAAAAATACAGCCGCCAGAAAGCGCCGCCGGTACAAAGGGAAAGGAAAAGCACCAGAACCGCCGCCAGGGAAGAAAAGAGAGGGAAAAAAAAAAGAGGAAGAGGAAGAAAAAAAGGAGGAGGGTGCCACCGTCCACCGGAGATCGTCGCCGTCGTCGTGCCGCCGAGGGACTGCTGCGCCATCCACTTCGTCTACGCATCGCATTCGTTCCGCGACCGTCAAGCCGTCAGATCTACGGTAGGATTCATTCCCGATGCGAATTTTGGCGACGCATTAGATCTAATAGACATAAATTGATTTTAGTTGCACCATAATTTTATTTTCAGCAGCATTAATCCACGTTAAAATCCCTATAAACTCATATGAACACGTATGAACTAGTTGCATCTAATTAATAAACAACCCTAGTTAATTAATTAATTGGTCCTTGCATGCATGCATATCATCGCATGTTGATTAATGGGTGTGCATCATGTTGAATTGTATGTATTTTCTTGTATGTGTGATCACAAGTAGAGGGAAGTGCTCAAGAGGTCGTGTACGAGGATTTCCAGAATCAAGATTTCGAAGCGCTTGAACAACCCCATCCGCCGGAGCAAGGCAAGTGTCCTTGAAGCATATTGATCCTGTTTTAAAATAAATGTTTTGTTTGCAAAAATGCATGCTGTGTCAATTTGATGGGAATTCCTATGGTAGGAAGTTTACTAGACTTGTTAATCCACCCTTGTCACCTGGAATTTAGGGTAGAGAGTCGGGAAGGGTTTTTACCTTTTTGCTTCGCTTAATCAACTGGGATGGGAAACAACTATATCACTCAATTTAATTATGCATGGATGAGATGGTATGGTAATGGATGATCTAAGCAAGCCTGGTATGTGGATGGGTTGGATGTTATGGTGGTTTGCTTGCTTTAGATCTAAGGACCGGTTCATGCGAGAATAAGCCAGGACTACAGTGCCACCACGAGGCCAAGTATGGGTGCGGCGTAGCTGATTAATTAGGGCTTTGCTAGTGCTGTTTGGACCATTGTGGATGCTCGGGGAAGGGGTAGTTGGATTGGGTTTGTTGATGATTGTGGGACTATCCTAGGATCCGAATGGCTCAAGAGGGGGCCCTTGGTTGAAGATGTGCTCAGTTGAGGCATCGCCACCGGTGAAACCTTAGTGGGGTCTAAATAGGCTAGTAATCCCTTTGTAAAGGCTATTTTGTGATCTCTTGGCCACACACCAACGGAAGTGTGTAATATGACTGACGGGTCATGGCATAAGGAGATTCTTAGTCGCCGAAAGGTGATGAAATCACGAACACGTGGGTAAAGAGGTACAAACTCTGCAGAGTAATTAAAACTATCATGATAGCCGTGCTCCCGGTTATGAGCACCTGGACAACTTCCATGATTAGAGTTGGAAATTGGGTTTTTGGATGGTTATGGTTTGGTAATGGTTATGGTTTATGGATTATGATCATGGATATGAATTTGAGTTATGGTAATTGGACATGGATAATGGTGATGTTGACAATAATTGGATATGGTTTATATTTTGTTCATATGATGGTTATGATGGGATTGTTTCACATAGACATAGTATAATGCTTTTCAAATGTTTTACTGTACTTTTCAGCACTTAGCCATTATTACATTCGTCATTTGAATCAGCCACATGTCATACTTTCCACACTTGCTGAGTACGACATGTACTCACTCTTGCAATCTTCCACCCCCCCCCCAACAGTTGCAGGACAGGATTATGAGTTTAATGGCGATAATGCGGAGTTCTAGGCCGTGTCTACCGTTAGCTTGCCTGTGGTGTTGCATGGAGTTGCGCTATCCCTTTTGCTTAGCTGCTTAATTGGTTTATTTCCACTGCATTAGTTGAACTTGTCATTAATATTCATTAGAGCTTGTATTCGAGGATAATATAGTTGTGTAATAAAATTTGACAATTAATCTTGTTCTGTGGTAATTATCTGTATATCGTTTGTGATTGCACTCGTATATGTGTGATGAACATCCTGGGCACACATATGCGTTAGCTTGGTTCAGTTTTCGGAACCGGGCGTCACAAATTGGTATCAGAGCGAGGTTGACCGTATGACGCAGCCTAGATAGAATGGACACTTTAGAGCACATAGGAGCACTCAGGAATCGATGTGTTTCTGCTTGGAGTGCTGTTTGCTATATATATTGGTTGCTTGTGTGCTTAATAGAGGATTTTGGGATGCTTTAGCATTGCCATGTCCACCTAGGCTAGTATAGCTAGTTGGTTAGCTTCATATCCCTTGATGCATATAGTTGGGGACGTTTCTTAAATTCTTACCTACTGCTTTTCTTCAGATGGTGAGGACTCGCAACCAGAGGGATGGCAATGATGAGGAGGAGAACAGTGGAGTGCCTCAGAACAACGTTGGACAAGGATCTGCTCATGGAGCCATCAATATCGAGCAGCTACTAGCTATGCAAAACCAGCTCATGCAGACCATGATACAAACAATGGGACAGCTGCAGGCTGGCAATAACAACAATCAGCCCCACATGCCTCCACCACCACCCCCGCCTCCTCATAACCGATTGGGAGAGTTTATGAGGACTAGGCCGCCAACCTTTGCTCAAGCCGCAGACCCTATGGATGCGGATGATTGGCTCAAGTCCGTGGAGAAGAAGCTTGCTATTGTCCAATGCAGTGACCGAGAGAAGGTCCTATTTGCTTCTCATCAACTAGTTGGAGCAGCTGCAGATTGGTGGGATGCTTATTGCAATGCTCATGAGGGTCAAGAGAGGATCACCTGGGCGGAATTCAAGGGGAGTTTCCGTTCTCATTATGTGCCGGAAGGTGTTATGATCTTGAAGAGGCAAGAATTTGAGAACTTGAGACAAGGAAAATCAAGCGTGAGTGAATATCTCAATAAGTTCACTCAACTCTCAAGATATGCGCCTGAGGATGTTAGCCGGGACAGCCGGAAGCAATACTTGTTCATGAGGGGATTGAACAATACGATCCAAGTACAATTGCTCAACTGTGATTATGTCAATTTCCAGAAGCTTGTGGACAAGGCAATTGTGGTTGAGAACAAGATCCGTGAGATGGAGCAAGAAATCAAGAGGAAGGCGCCATATCAAGGACAGCAACAAGGAAGTAATGTGCGCCCTCGCTTTGCGCCGCCCAATGCGCCTCATTACAGTTCCTCTATTCCTGCTCAGCGCTCTGGTTATGCACCGTGCCCAACTCAGTTTGTGCAGCAGCGCCCTGTTATGCAAGCAATGCCTTATGCACCTCGTGCTGATTTCCCTGGAACCAATGCTCAAAACCAAGCTCGTCCCAATAATTCTGGTGGAGTCAAGAGGTGCTATACTTGTGGAGAAGCTGGACACTTTGCGAATCAATGTCCTAAGTCAGGCATTGGTCAAGGAAGCAATGCGCCGAGGCAAAACCCAAGACCCAATGGAGGACAGCCACACGGAAGCCGTGGACAGCAGAATTTTGCTCGTGGTAACGTGAACCATGTCTCTACGGAGGATGCTCAACAAGCAGATGACGTGGTCATTGGTAAGTTTCTCGCCAACTCCAATCTCGCGACTATGTTATTTGATTCTGGAGCATTGCATTCATTCATTGCATCAAAGTATGTTGCCAAGTATAGTTTGCCTATGTCTCATATGAAGTTTACTCTGTTGGTTAAGTCTCCTGGAGGAGAGATGAGGACAAATATAGTATGTCCAAAAGTAAGCCTTAGAATAAGGGGAGTAGACTTCTCCGCCAACCTCATTGTTTTGGATTCTCAAGGATTGGACATTATACTTGGTATGGACTGGTTAAGGAAGCACAATGGAGTTATTGAGTGTGTCACGAAGACGGTGAAGTTGACCAATGAGGAAGGGATCACCGTAGAATTTGAAGCATCTCAAACCGCACCGAAGCAATTGGAGCTGAACCATGTGGACGGTGCCGCAATTGAGGAGATTCCGGTAGTGTGTGAATTTTTGGATGTTTTTCCAGATGAGTTGCCAGTTATGCCACCCGATCGAGACATTGAGTTTGTTATTGATTTAATACCTGGAACTACACCTATAGCTAAGAGGCCGTATAGGATACCTCCTAAGGAATTAGCAGAGCTCAAGAAGCAGATTCAAGAACAACTAGAGAAGGGTTTTATTCGCCCTAGCTCTTCACCTTGGGGAGCGCCTGTTCTATTTGTGGACAAGAAGGATGGAACGCAAAGGATGTGTGTGGATTACCGAGCTCTCAACGAGGTGACCATCAAGAACAAGTACACCTTGCCCCGCATAGAGGATTTGTTTGATCAGATGAAAGGCGCCTGTGTGTTCTCTAAGATTGACTTGAGGTCGGGATACTTTCAAATGAAGATTAGACCATCGGACATACCCAAGACAGCTTTTAGGACATGGTATGGATCTTATGAGTATACCGTGATGTCTTTTGGATTGACAAATGCGCCTGCCTACTTTATGTACCTCATGAATAAAGTGTTCATCGATGATATTATGATCTACTCGAAGGATGAGAAGGAACACGAGGAACACTTGAAGCTTACGCTGCAGAAATTGAGAGAGCACCAATTGTATGCCAAGTTTAGTAAATGTCAATTCTGGTTACGGGAAGTTTCCTTCTTAGGTCATATTATTTCCGGAGGAGGAGTATCGGTTGACCCCGGTAAAGTGAGGGATGTGTTGAAGTGGGAACCACCGTAGAATGTCAAGGAAATCCGGAGTTTCCTTGGAATGGCTGGATATTACCGCCGATTCATCAAGGATTTCTCCAAGGTAGCCAAGCCTATGACCGAATTACTCATGAAAGGGAAGGCATTCCGATGGACTCAAGCTTGTAAGGATAGCTTTGAGGAGTTAAAGAAAAGGTTGACAACAGCCCCAATTTTGGTATTGCCGGATGTAAGCAAGAGTTTCGACATCTATTGTGATGCATCAAGACAAGGACTTGGATGTGTATTGATGCAAGAAGGTCAAGTGGTCGCCTATGCGTCAAGACAGTTGAAGAAACATGAGCAGAATTACCCGACACACGATTTAGAACTTGCAGCCGTGGTACATGCATTGAAGATTTGGAGACACTATATACTTGGTCATAGGTGTGAAATTTACACGGATCACAAGAGTCTTAAGTATATTTTCACACAGACAGATCTGAATTTGAGGCAGCGAAGATGGTTGGAGCTCATCAAGGACTATGATGTGGGAATCAACTATCATCCGGGAAAAGCCAATGTAGTGGCCGATGCCTTGAGTAGAAAGGGAGTAAGCCACCAACTTACGGTTCGAGAGTTACCGTTCGAGTTATGTAAGGAGTTTGAAAGGTTGAACCTCGGGTTTGTAAATGAGATGGAGATGATGGAGTTAAACCCAAACTTGGAGCAAGAAATTCGAGAGGCTCAAACCGCAGATAAGGAGATCAAGGAAATCAAGGAAAGAATCGAAGAAGGGAGAGAATTCAGATTTGATGAAGACGAACATGGTACCTTATGGATTGGAAAGAGAATTGTTGTGCCTAATGTAAAGCATATTCGAGAAACAATATTAAAGGAGGCACATGACTCGCCATACTCAATTCACCCTGGTTGTACGAAGATGTACAAAGACTTGAAGACTTGCTATTGGTGGAATAGCATGAAGAAGGACATAGCTGAATACGTAGCACTGTGTGATGTGTGCCAACGAGTCAAGGCAGAACATCAAAGGCCAGCCGGATTATTGCAACCGTTGAAGATTCCAGAATGGAAGTGGGAAGAAATTGGAATGGACTTCATAGTTGGGTTACCACGTACTCAGTTCGGGTATGACTCAATTCGGGTAATTGTGGATCGCTTAACCAAGTCAGCTCATTTTGTCCCTGTGAAGACCAAATATACAGCCGCACGATTGGCCGAAATATACATGGAGCATATTGTGTGTCGACATGGAGTCCCTAAGAAGATAGTCTCGGATAGAGGTTCTCAATTACCTCCAGATTTTGGCAGAAATTGCATGAAGCTTTGGGGACGAGGTTGAATTTTAGTTCAGCATATCATCCTCAAACGGACGGACAAACCGAGAGGACAAATCAGATTTTGGAGGACATGTTAAGAGCTTGTGCATTAAAGCATGGGAAAAGTTGGGATAAAAGCTTGCCATACGCAGAATTTTCATACAACAATAGTTACCAAGCAAGCTTGAAAATGTCACCATATGAAGCACTTTATGAGAGGAAGTGTAGGACACCTTTATTCTGGAATGAGGCAGGAGAAAATCAAGTATTTGGTCCGGATGTGTTGCAAGAAGCCAAAAAGCAAGTCCAGATAATTCGTGAAAACTTGAGGGCTGCCCAATCAAGACAAAAGGGCTATGCGGACAATAGGAGAAGGAAATTAGCCTTTGAAATTGGAGATTTTGTTTACCTCAAGGTGTCACCTATGAGAGATCATAAGAGGTTTAACATAAGAGGCAAGCTCGCACCTCGCTATATTGGACCATTCCAGATTTTGGACAAGAGAGGAGAAGTAGCATATAAGTTGGAGATGCCAGCTCATCTTTCAGACGTACACGACGTATTTCACGTGTCTCAACTTAAGAAGTGTCTCAGGGTGCCGGAAGAACAAGTGCCAATGGACGAGTTAGAACTTCAGGAGGATTTGTCTTATGTTGAGCAACCTATCCAGATCTTGGACGTGAAGGAAAGGGTCACGAGAAATAAGAGGATCCGTTGGTGCAAAGTGCAATGGAAACACCATACAGAAGCCGAAGCTACGTGGGAACGTGAAGAAGACCTGAAGGCAGAATTCCCGCATCTTTTCTCCACGCTGTCGAATCTCGAGGGCGAGATTCACTTTAAGGGGGGTAGGTTTGTAACACCCTAAATTTTCGCATCCTGCATCGCATACATGATCATGCATTAAACATCAGTAGGGTAAAAGGAGATAATAAAAGATAAAGCATGCATATATGGTGTAGCAAAAATAAGAAAGAGAAAATAATAATTATAGCCTAAACTTGTAATAGGGAATAAGTATAAAAATAATAATAATATGTATATAAATATATATATAAAATAATATAATAATATATATATATATATATAAAAATATATACAAATAAATTATAAATATATATATATAAATATTAAATAAAATTAATAAGATAAATAAAATAAATAAAATATAAATAATAAAATATATTATAATAATAATCAAAAAAAAAGAAAAAAAATGAAAAAGAAGAAACCGCCGGGCGGCCAGGCGGCCGAGCCGACCGCGGCCTGCCTCGGCCCCCACGCCCACGCGCACCGCGCGGGTGGGCCCCGCCGCCGCCTGACGCCCCGAGGCGCCCAGTCCCACGCGCGCCCACCAGCGCGTGCCGCACCTCCCACCCGCCGCGCTCCCACCCGGGCCCGGCCTGCCGCCTGCCGACAGCCGTACCGCGCCGCCCCCCCCCCCCCCCCCCCCCCCCCCCCCCCCCCCCCCCCCCCCCCCCCCCGCCTCGATCGCCCCCCCAGCGCGCACTCCCGCGCCGACCGGCCGGGGCCCCCACCCCGCTCGCACGCGCCAGCCAGGCCGACCGCGACACCCGCCGCCTGCCCCATCGCAGCGCGCCCTGCGCTGGGCCCCCACACGCGCCTTGGCCCCACGCGCGACGCCCCGTACCGCAGCACCGGCCCTAGCGCCCTAGCAGGTGGCTATAAAAAGCTACGTAGCCTTCGTAGGGTTCCACCAACGCAGAAAAATACAGCCGCCAGAAAGCGCCGCCGGTACAAAGGGAAAGGAAAAGCACCAGAACCGCCGCCAGGGAAGAAAAGAGAGGGAAAAAAAAGAGGAAGAGGAAGAAAAAAAGGAGGATGGGTGCCACCGTCCACCGGAGATCGTCGCCGTCGTCGTGCCGCCGGAGGGACTGCTGCGCCATCCACTTCGTCTATGCATCGCATTCGTTTCCGCGACCGTCAAGCCGTCAGATCTACGGTAGGATTCGTTCCCGATGCGAATTTTGGCGACGCATTAGATCTAATAGACATAAATTGATTTTAGTTGCACCATAATTTTATTTTCAGCAGCATTAATCCACGTTTAAAATCCCTGTAAACTCATATGAAACACGTATGAACTAGTTGCATCTAATTAATAAACAACACCCTAGTTAATTAATTAATTGGTCCTTGCATGCATGCATATCATCGCATGTTGATTAATGGGTGTGCATCATGTTGAATTGTATGTATTTTCTTGTATGTGTGATCACAAGTAGAGGGAAGTGCTCAAGAGGTCGTGTACGAGGATTTCCAGTATCAAGATTTCGAAGCGCTTGAACAACCCCATACGCCGGAGCAAGGCAAGTGTCCTTGAAGCATATTGATCCTGTTTTAAAATAAATGTTTTGTTTGCAAAAATGCATGCTGTGTCAATTTGATGGGAATTCCTATGGTAGGAAGTTTACTAGACTTGTTAATCCACCCTTGTCACCTGGAATTTAGGGTAGAGAGTCGGGAAGGGTTTTTAACCTTTTTGCTTCGCTTAATCAACTGGGATGGGAAACAACTATATCACTCAATTTAATTATGCATGGATGAGATGGTATGGTAATGGATGATCTAAGCAAGCCTGGTATGTGGATGGGTTGGATGTTATGGTGGTTTGCTTGCTTTAGATCTAAGGACCGGTTCATGCGAGAATAAGCTAGGACTACAGTGCCACCACGAGGCCAAGTATGGGTGCGGCGTAGCTGATTAATTAGGGCTTTGCTAGTGCTGTTTGGACTATTGTGGATGCTCGGGGAAGGGGTAGTCGGATTGGGTTTGTTGATGATTGGTGGGACTACCCTGGGATCCGAATGGCTCAAGAGGGGGCCCTTGGTTGAAGATGTGCTCAGTTGGAGGCATCGCCACCGGTGAAACCTCAGTGGGGTCTAAATAGGCTAGTAATCCCTTTGTAAAGGCTATTTTGTGATCTCTTGGCCACACACCAACGGAAGTGTGTAATATGACTGACGGGTCATGGGCATAAGGGAGATTCTTAGTCGCCGAAAGGTGATGAAATCACGAACACGTGGGTAAAGAGGTACAAACTCTGCAGAGTAATTAAAACTATCATGATAGCCGTGCTCCCGGTTATGAGCACCTGGACAACTTCCATGATTAGAGTTGGAAATTGGGTTTTTGGGATGGTTATGGTTTGGTAATGGTTATGGTTATGGTTTGGTAATGGTTATGGTTTATGGATTATGATCATGGATATGAATTTGAGTTATGGTCATTGGACATGGATAATGGTGATGTTGACAATAATTGGATATGGTTTATATTTTGTTCATATGATGGTTATGATGGGATTGTTTCACATAGACATAGTATAATGCTTTTCAAATGTTTTACTGTACTTTTCAGCACTTAGCCATTATTATATTCGTCATTTGAATCAGCCACATGTCATAGTTTCCACACTTGCTGAGTACGACATGTACTCACTCTTGCAATCTCCCCCCCCCCCAACAGTTGCAGGACAGGATTATGAGTTTAATGGCGATAATGCGGAGTTCTAGGCCGTGTCTACCGTCAGCTTGCCTGTGGTGTTGCATGGAGTTGTGCTATCCCTTTTGCTTAGCTGCTTAATTGGTTTATTTCCACTGCATTAGTTGAACTTGTCATTAATATTCATTAGAGCTTGTATTCGAGGATAATATAGTTGTGTAATAAAATTTGACAATTAATCTTGTTCATTGGTAATTATCTGTATATCGTTTGTGATTGCACTCGTATATGTGTGATGAACATCCTGGGCACACATATGCGTTAGCTTGGTTCAGTTTTCGGAACCGGGCGTCACAAACAGTGCCGTTACTGGTGTTAAGATCGTTTGTTTAAGCATCATTAATATGGCATTAATGACGCTTAATTGGGTCTTGAAGTCCTTGGCTCTCCTTTGAAGATCCGGAGCCGTTACAAGGTCTTCCGGAGGTTAGAGGCTGCCAGCTCCGACGTTTGGACACGTGGCAGCTCCGGAGCTTGCTGTGGGAAGCAAGAAGCTCCGAGGCTACCTGACACGTGTCAGGTCCGGAGCTTCTCTCGGTCAGGGGTTAAGTCCGGAGGTGCCTTTTCGGTACTTGGCCCGGAGCTTCCCCCTTGTGGGCGGTAGCTCCGATTTGGCAGTACACGCGGCGACCTAGGGATTAACCATGTTGGAGAAGGAGGTCCGGTCATGTCTGACAAGTGGGCCTCCGAGGGTCTTCAATCCAAGTAGACGGCCTTCACTCGAGATCTTTGTAACCTCAGGGGGTGTACGGTTTTTAGGGTACCGACAGTGGCCCCCTGGACCTACCTCCGAGGAAGGTCACTGGGGTGAAGTCGTTCCATCGGGGGTGGGTCCATCTTTGCGACTCTTGAACTGGGTCTTCAAGGGTCTTCGGAGGTGCCGTTGGCAGGGTTTTACAGTTAGATCCCGCCGTGTGGCGCACCTCATGCGGCAGATGAGATCTTTGACGTGCGGATCTCACGCAATTGAAGGTCGCCGGTTCCCGATACGAAAACCGTATCGGTTCCGCGCACCCTGTCAGGCTGCCGCCTTTGGGTTTCTCGCCTCGTGATGACAACCGTTCGCCTGGGTAAGAGCTTCGACTTGATCGTCAGGGTGGTCCCGGGCCCTCTTGTCATCGGCTGGGTTGAATTCTTGAGTAGTATCTTCGACTTCCCTGCAATTTCCATCCAAGCGTTGCGAGGGCTTACTTAAGAAGGAAAGCGCGCATCGTCGGGAGTTCTTTACGCCTCTCATCTGATCTTGCGCTCAAACTCCCGACTCGTACTTCGCTCCTCTTCTCTTGCCTAGCTGTGCCGCGATGGAGTTGGGCCTGCGTGAGAGTCGCCTGAAGACTGACAACGATTTGAAGAAGGTCCAGGCCCTCATGGGGTGGTCCTCGGACTTCTTCAACCGCTTGGTCCGTGCCGGCGGTGAGCTCCCCTTTGAGAAGGAGCGCGCTGGCGAGATGGTGTACTTTTCTTCGTACGCCATGGTGGGGCTGATCCCACCTTTTTCTTCTTTCTTCTTGATGCTGCTAGACTTCTATGGTCTGCAGCTATACCACCTTGGCCCTCACTCCATTCTCCTCGTGTCCATCTTTGTCCACTTCTGCGAGATGTGGGTGGGCATCCCCCCCTGCGTCGAGCTCTTCCGAACCTTCTTCACCGTTCACACCACCGGCCGGAGCAATGAGTACCTTGGATTCTACTACTTCGTGAAGCGCAAGAAGTGCCCATTCAAGTACCTCCGGTCTTTCCCTTCCGGGAAGTGGGATGACTGGAAGAACGATTGGATAGTCGTCAGGGTGGAGGAGCATGAGCGGTTGGAGCTGCCAGACGGTCTGCCCGGCATCGATACGTCGATATGGAGTGAAGTTCCGGTGTTGGCGGAAGCTTTCGACCCTGTCCTGACCAGGATCCGCCGATGCGTGGAGGGAGGATTGACTCCCCAGGCGGTGTTCTACAACTTCCTGAACAACAGGTGGGCGCCGCTGAAGAGGAGGGAGAAGCTCGCCTGGGCCCTCAACAGCGTGATGGACGAGGACCGGGTTGAGACCGGGTTGAAGTCCAACATGGTGGGGAAGACCTTGGAGTTCCACCTCAAGAAATTCCAGCACGGCATCGACGTCGACAGTGATGACTTGACTCCACCGTCGGCCTTTCTCCCCCTGAACATGGAAGTGGAGTTCAGCAGGGAGCTCCGGCGGACGATGCCCACGCTTGACGACCTTGGTGTCGTCGAGAGAAGACCAACCACCCGGGGTGCCCGAAGACGGCTCGGTCCCTGCTCCATAGCCGAGGGTCGAGGTCATCGGCAAGGGCAAGGAGCTGGTGGAGGAGCCGGAGAGTCGGAAGAGGAAGCTACGACATGCCGACGGAAGGTCCGTCAGGCCCGCTACTTCCGCCTCGGTTCCTTATCCCCAGGGGGGAAGACCTTCTGCCGCCGTGGCGACTGTCCCCGTAGTGGGGTCCTCGCGGAACGATACTGTTCCTGCGGTGGGATCCTCCCGGAGCGCGTCTGTACCCGTGGTGGAGCCCTCCTGGGGTGCTAGCTCTGGGTGCACGACTCCGGCACCTGGGGCGGTGGGAGCCTCCAGGTCCAGGGGTTCCTCCCGATCGAGGAGAGCCTCGACCCGGGAAACGCCCGTGGCTGCGACAAGTTCTGGGGGGCCTCCCGGAGCTCCTACGCCGACCATGGCCAGCCCGGAACATCCGGGAAAAAGGTTCCGCGCAAGCTGGTGCGGAAGCCTTCCAAGGTAATTTTTGATTTTTACCTTGGTTAACTTTTTAATTGTAGCGATTGTTTGTTATTTTTCTTTATCCATCCTCTGCAGCGTCCCCAAGAAAGGGAGTGAAGCTCCACCCTCGGCTATGATGTCTGAGGCCGTGGGAGCTTCTGCTCCTGTCCCAGTGCCGCCCCAGGTGGTGGCTGAGGCTGCGACAGCTCCGGCGCCGGCTGTCGTGGTCATGAACCTCGACTCGTCCCCAGAATTTCCCGTGGTAGCGCCGGACCACGGGAGTGAAGACACGCCAGCGGCACTTTTCTCGGAGGTTGAAGCTCCGGGTCCTGGTGCTGCAGTGGTGGAAGCTCCGGCTGTAGAGCCGGAGGAGGTAGTAGTCCCGGCCTCGGAGCCGGAACTTGTCGAAGCCCCGGCGATTGAGCCGGAGGTGACTGAATCTCCGGCATGCGAGTCGGAAGTCGAGGTAGTTCTGGCAGTTGAGCCGGTTACCTCCGAAGTACCGGTCGCTGAGCCGGTTATTGTTGGAGCGCCGATCACAGAGCCGGCGGTTAAAGAGGCGAGGGAGCTCGAGCCTCCCTCGGAAGGGGTGTCCCAGCCGGAGCCAGTAGTAGCTCCTGCTCCGGAGGTGACGACGTTGATGGTACCTGCGGCCGAGCCGGAGTGCCTAAGCGAAGTCGCTGGCCCCCTGCCCGAGGGGGCGAATGAAGACTTGGCGGCAGGGCCTTCTTCGATGGCGACTGAGGCCATCCCGGAGGACGACCCTAGTGCCTTGGAAGCTCAGGGTTCCGCTCTCGTAGAGTGGGACCCAATTTTTGTATGTGAAGACCTGCTGGAACCAGCGGAGGAGACCCTAGCAGGTCCGAAGCCCATCCCGCTGTCGATGTCTATCGACAATGCCTGCTCCAGTCTACGTCAGGTCCAACTGGCCTTCTTCCACGACAGCAAGGCTCTTGAAGAGGAGCGCCAAACCCTTAGGCGGTGGCGTAATCGGCTCCACTTCGAGACTAAGCTGGTGCAGTCGAGGCTAGCGGACGACAAGGAGTGGATCAAGCGGGAGAAGATCCGCCTGGAGTACTGGGACAAGCTGCTGGATGAGAGGGAGAGCATGACCCATGCCCTCGACGCTCAATCCCGGGAGATCCACGATCAGGCCAAGGCTGCCAACGACGCGGCCAATGCTCGGTACGAACAGCTTGAGGCCATCAACACCGCACTCATCAAGCGCCGAGAGGCACTTGAAGGGAGGGAGAGACGGCTCGAGGACGAAGAGCAGAAACTCCTGGAGCTGCGGGATGACGTCCTGAGGAGGGAAGAGGAGCTCGCCGAGAAAGTAGCTCTGGCTGACAAGGGCCTCGAGGAGCGCACTAAGAAGTTGGAAGAGCGCTGCCTCGAGGAAGAGGAGAAGACCTGGGTGCGGGGGCAGGAACTCTACGAATACGAGTGTGCCCTTGTTGCCCGGGAGAAGAAAGTGGAGGCTAGGGAGAAGGACCTGGTCGATCGTCGGAACAAGATCCACCTCCGGGAGGAGGAGCTCGGAAGACTTGAGAGGCGGGTTGCTGCAAAGATTCAGCAAAATGCCAAAGAAGTTGAGCGCCTCGCCCGTGAGAATTCCAAACTGACGGCGGCCAAGAGATCCCTGGAAGAGGTGAAGAGCCTGAGGACGGCGGACTCCCTGTAGATTTGGGAGTTCCTGGGCAAGGCCAATGATACGCTGACGCCGATGGGTTTCAGCCCCGTGCGCCCGGATGATCCGGAGCCGGAGCCAGACCTTCTGCTGCAGGCCTTGAGCGCAGCAGGTAGCAAGCTCTCCAAGGTGGGTGACGTCATCGTGGACCAACTGGAGGTCGAGGGGCAATCCCTGGCGAGGAACGTCACAGAATATGTGCTGACGTGCTACACCAGCCGGAACCCTCAATTTCCTCTGGACCCGGTGCTTGAAGGCCCCGTCGAAGGAGAAGGCGAAGCTACCCGAGCCAGCGTGTCGGAGGTCGCCCAGAAGGTCGCCGAGTTCTTCCATAGGGTCTAGGACCATCTCTTTAGCTCTCACTTGTATTTTCTCTTCTTCTTCCTCAATTTTGTAATCCCTTGTCTCCAGATGTAATCTCCTGTCTCCAGATGAATGAAATCCCCAAATTTTTGCGAATTTCATTTTTTGTCTTCAACATCTTTATCTTCACTTGGCCCCCTGGTAGATGTACACAATCTGATTGTGAACATGTACCAAAAGGATATTAAGTTTTGATGAAGACGAATTTGCTCCGAACTTGTAGAATTTAGGTCCGAAGTCTTTGATAGTGAAGGTCCCCTGAAGTTGTCGGAGCTTAGAAGCTCCGGCATTGTCCATCGCTGGAGCTTGGTAGCTCCGGCAATAGCCTCTATCAACACGTAGAGCGTCAATAGTTAGACCTCCGGGGTGTCGGAGCTTAGTGGCTCCGGCAGTGACCTTTGCCAACACTTGGTTTGTTGGCAGCAGACTCCATTTACGGGGTCTTCTCACCATCTTTTACTCATCGTCGACGGTTGACCCCCTTGAGGGAGTCAGAGCTTGGTTAGCTCCGGCTTTTCTCCATAAACGTAGAATTTATTTTTCCTGCACACTTAAGCCAAGAAAAATGGTAAAATTCGTTCCTTGTCTATAATTTCGTCGCGGCTTACGATTCTCAAGAAAATTTTAAGTTGAACGCAATTTTAAATACAACCGGATGCGTTGTCTTTTCTCTTAGATCCAATTGTCCATGGACCCGCCTTACTTCGGCCTGCCGGGGTGTAGGTAGAGTGGCGTACTTAGGGTGCTTGACCGGGCTAAGTCGATAGCACACTCCGACCCTAGATTGGCTTGGCGGCTTTCAGGCGAGTTGGCCACAAACGATATTTAAATCCAAAAGATCTGACAATGCAACTCGAATCGTATATAAACCAGTCAAACTAAAATTTCTTAAGAATTGCACGTCTCTGTTATAGATAAGAAAGAGAAAAATAAAAATATCGAGCCTGCACAAAATGAATGCACGTGGAGTCTATTTCACATGAAGATGTCTTTCATTATAGGTCCGAGGTACAGGGGAAACAAGTACACTCTTAGGGTACGGAACCGGGCTAAGTGTGTTTGGTTTCTCGTTTGACCCAGGGTAGTTTGCCACACTTTTAGTCCGGAGACTGTGACAAGTGCTGCATGAGCTTTGCAGACCTTTCGGGAAAGGTCCGGCTGCTCTCCCGGAGGAACTACCCGACTCTGTACAATGACTCTATAACATACATCTCAAGTTACTCAAGACTCACCTCTGTGGTATTAAGTGTAGAACTTACGGAGGTGCTCGATGTTCCAAGGATTTGGGAGAGGTGTCCCATCCTCGGTAGCCAAGCGAACGCTTCCGAGACGGGATACTTTGATCACTCGAAAGGGCCCCTCCCAGCCGGGGGAGAGTTTGTTTAACCCTTCTCTGGATAGTATTCTCCGTAGCACCATATCGCCTTCCTCGAGCTGTCGGTTGTTTACATGCCGCTGGTGATAACGCCGTAGAGCTTGGCGATATCGGGCATTCCGAACAGCTGCTTGGCACCTTCCCTCCTCGAGGAGGTCTAGGTCTTCACGCCGGAGCTGGTCCTGCGCGGCTTCGTCGAAGGTCCGGACCCGGAGCGAACCCAAGGTGATTTCCGGAGGAAGGATTGCTTCAGCTCCGTACACCAGAAAGAAAGGTGTTTCTCCGGTTGACCAGTTTGGAGAAGTCCTGTTGGCCCATAGAGTGGGCGGAAGCTCTTCGATCCAGTTAGCTTCGTGTTTTTTCAAGCGCTCATAGGTGCGCGTTTTGAGTCCTTTAAGGATTTCTGCATTTGCTCTCTCGGCTTGTCCATTGCTGGCTGGATGAGCTACGGAGGCGTAGCAGACTTGTATGCCGAGGTCTTCGCAATATCCTTGGAATGCGGAGCTTGTGAATTGAATCCCATTATCAGTGATGATCTTGTTTGGGACTCCAAATCTGCTCACAATGGATTGCAGGAAGTTGATAGCAGATTGCTTGTTGATCGTCACAACTGGAGTTGCTTCCGGCCACTTGGTGAACTTGTCAATGGCGACGTACAGGAACTTGTAACCTCCGACGGCTCTTGGGAAGGGTCCCAAGATGTCCATCCCCCACACAGCGAATGGCCATGTAGGAGGTATCATTTGTAAGGGCTGAGCAGGTGTATGAATTTGCTTTGCATGAAATTGGCATGCTTCGCATTTCTTCACCAGCTCAGTGGCATCCTGGAGCACTGTAGGCCAGTAGAAGCCATGCCGAAAGGCTTTTCTGGCCAGCGTGCGGGAAGATGCGTGGTTCCCACACTCGCCTCCGTGGATTTCTGCGAGGAGCTCGCAGCCTTCTTCCCTTGTGATGCACCGCATTAGGATGCCGTTGGCACCGCGCCGGTAGAGATCCCCTTCTACCAGTGTGTATCTTTTAGCCAATCTGACTACCCAGTCAGTGGATACATCATCGTCAGGAAGGATGTTGTCTTTCAAGTAGTTCCGGATCTCCGAGATCCATGCACCGGAACTGACTTGAGCATTTGAGTCTTGCGTGCTGGGTTGCTCGGAGCTTCCGGCAGCACCTACGACCCTTGATGGCTGCCATGGTAACAGGGCGATCGGGACCATCAGCTTCGGGATGCTGATCTCGCCCCCTTCGTTCAGTTCGGCAGGCTGAACTGTGGGTTTTGACAACCTCCGGACAAAGATTCCGTCAGGAGCCGGAGCTCCGGTTGACGCTTTGGTCGAGAGTTCGTCAGCTTCAGCGTTGTGGGCACGCTGAACATGGTGGAGGTCTAGGACTTCAAAGTCTTTCTGAAGCCTCTGGACTTCAAGGAGGTAAGCAGCTAGCTGGAGATTATTGCAGGAGCATTCACCCTTCACCTGTTTGATGATGAGCTGTGAATCTCCTTTGACCAGCAGTTGCTTGACACTGTATGATAGTGCCACCTTTAGTCCATAGATGAGTGCTTCATACTCCGCCATGTTGTTGGTCGCCTTGAAGTCAAGGTGTACCATGTATTTTACCTTCTCCCCAGTCGGTGCAAGGAGAAGGATTCCAGCTTCGGCCCCCTGCTTCTGCATGGAGCCATCGAAGTAGAGGGTCCAGTGAGGCTCGGTGAAGGTTGGAGCTTGATGCTCCGTCTTCTGTTCACTAGGGCCCCCAGGGTTTGATGGAGAGGGAGTCCATTCCGCCACGAAATCTGCCAACGCTTGACTCTTGATTGCTTGCCTCAGAATGAATTCGAGATCGAATTCAGCCAATTCCGCTGCCCACTTTGCAATATTCCCAGTTGAATTGGGATTATGCAAGATTGCTCGAAGTGGATAGGAGGTTACCACCGAAACTTTGTGAGCTTGGAAGTAGTGTCGAAGCTTCCTGAAGGCAATAAGAACTGCATAAAGCAGCTTATGCACCTCTAGATATCGATTCTTGGCATCATGTAACACTTCACTGATGAAGTATACCGGGCGTTGAATGGTCCGGACCCTCCCGGAGGGGTCCGGGGTTTCCTCTTCATTGATTCGGACCCTGTCGGAGGAGTCCAGATTCTCTTCGGGGACTTCCGGGTTCTGGCTGAAGGAACCCGGAGCTTCTTCAGAAATGACCTGGACCCTCTTAGAGGAGTCTGGGTCTTCTGAAGTGACTTCTTGTGGATTTGAGTCTGGGAGCTGAGACCCAGACTCACTTTCAAGAACCTCCGGACCCTCCTGAAGGGGTCTGGATTCCTGAGTATGGGGTAGTTCCGGTCTCTCCGCAACCAGAACCATACTGACGACTCCGTCAGTAGCTGAAATGTAAAGCAACAAAGGCTCACCAGGGTTCGGAGCTACCAGAATTGGTAGGGTGGTGAGGAACTGTTTCAGCTCCTGGAATGCCTTCTCTGCTTCTTCGGACCATTGGAATGGTCCGGACTTCCTCAACAACTTGAAGAAGGGAAGTGCCCGTTCCGCCAGTCTTGATATGAACCGGCTGAGGGCCGCTAGACACCCAGTTAACTTTTGGACGTCCTTGATGCGGGTTGGTGGCCGCATGTCTTCAATGGCTTTTATCTTCGCCGGATTAGCCTCTATGCCCCGGTGACTTACCAGGAAACCAAGAAGTTTTCCGGAGCTAACCCCAAAGACACACTTGTCTGGGTTTAGCTTCGTGCGGGTGGCCCGCAGCTTGTCGAAGACAGCCTGCAAGGTGTCCAAGAGGGACTCCTTGTTCTTGACCTTGACCACGATGTCATCGACGTACACTTCCACTATGTCTCGGATGAGTTCTTCAAAAGTTTTGTACATAGCTCATACAAAAGTTGATGCTGCATTCTTGAGACCAAATGGCATGGCTGTGTAACAATACAATCCATCTACTGTGATGAATGAAGTATGCTCTTCATCCTCCCTAGACATCCTGATTTGATGATACCCAGAATATGCGTCTAGGAAACACAGTAACTCACACCCGGAGGTGGAATCCACTATCTGATCTATTCTAGGTAGTGGGAATGGATCTTTTGGACATGCCTTATTCAGTGTGGTGTAGTCGATGCACATCCGAAGCTTCCCGCCGGCCTTGGGCACAACGACTGGGTTCGCCAGCCATTTTGGATGGAAGACTTCTCGGATGAATCCGGCTTCGAGCAACTTCTTCACTTCTTGTCGGATGAAGTTCTGCCGCTCTACGGATTGCTTCCGAGGCTTCTAGTGCACAGGTCGAGCATCGGGGTAAATCTTCAGATTGTGCTCAATCACTTCCCTGGGATCCCAGGCATTTGTGACGGTTGCCAAGCAAACACGTCAACGTTAGCCCGGACGAAAGTGATGAGCACGAGTTCCTATTTGTCGTTCAACCCTCCCGATATACGGGTGGTTTGAGCGGCATCAGAACCAATTTGGACGACTTTGACGGGAATGTCGGTGTCGCCGCTTGGCTGCACACGGGGTGCAGAGGTTGAGCCTCGTTGACGAATGCTCGGGGGTTTCAGAGCTTGCTCTTGTCTGGAGTCCTCCTCTTGCGCCGTGGTGAGTGCATGGAGCTCCTCCAGAGCAGTTACTCCGGCGGTGCGATCTCCGCGGATCCGGAGAACGCCTACTGGTGTTGGCATCTTCAACACCAGGTATCCATAATGAGCAGCTGCCATAAATTTGTATAGGGTAGGTCTACCCAAGATGGCGTTGAATGGTAAGTTGATCTGAGCGACGTCGAAGACCAACTTCTCGGTGCGATACTTCTCCCGTGTCCCGAAGGTAACGGGGAGAATTATAGCTCCGAGTGGGGTAATGGCCCCCGGACCTACTCCGGAGAAAGGTCGAGAGGGCTGGAGATCCGAAGGTCGGAGCTGAAGCTTGGTAAAAGCTTCAAAGCTTATGAGGTTCAACCCCGAACCTCCGTCCACCATAACATGATGGAGCTGGATGTTATTGATGGTGGGAGATACCATCAAAGGTAACTGTCCAGCTCCGACCATGCTTCGAGGACAGTCCGAAGCATCAAAAGTGATGGATGTGTCCATCCACTTTCGATGTGGCTCCGGTCTAGCTGTAGGAGCTACAGCGGCCATATCCCGCCGCATAGTCTTGATGACGCGACGGGAGGTGATGTCCCATGATCCACCAAAAATGGTGTTCATGGTCTTCCGACGCTCGTTGTCAGAGATGTCAGAGTCATCGTCGACGGAGGTGTAGACGGCCTTCAGGACCTTTTTGGGGTCCTGAAACCCTAACTCCTCTTCAGCCGGAGCTTCGTCGACCTTCTGTTTTCCTTCCCTCTGTCGGAAAGGGGACCCTTCCCGGCGCTTGCTGTAGCGCTCGGCAAGGTTTTGGACCTCCCGACAGTCTTCCAAACCGTGGCTGCCTGTTTTGTGAATAGGACACCACACTTTGGGTTTGCCACCGTCTTTGGAAGACGGTCGAGGTCGCTTCTAGGGGCGTGGCCCCCGGCCACCGGGAGTTGCAGCAGCTGCAACGTTGGATGTGCCGGCCGACGGCTTCTTCTTGCCGTTGGTCTTCTTTTTCTTCTTGCCACCCCCGGAGGTAGCGGCTTCTTCTTTGGAGGATTTCTTGTGATCCTCCGAGGCTGGTTTGGAGTGCATTTCACGACCCTCCGCAGCTCTGGCACATTTGTCTGCCAGGCTGAAGAGTTCCATGACGCTGGTGATCTCTTTGATCGCCAGCTTCTCCAACATCTTCTTGTCCCGTACGCCCTGTCTGAATGCCACAATGACAGAAGCGCTTGAGATAGAAGGGATTGTGTTGCGTACCTGAGAGAACCTCTAGATGAAGGACCGCAAAGATTCTCCCCCTTTTTGCACGACCGCAAAAAGGTCCAGTTTAGTGCCTAGTCGGGTGTATGAACTTCCGAAGTTGGGAGTGAACTGACGGCACAGCTCCTCCCAACTGTTGATAGAGTTGGGTGGAAGGCTCATAAACCAGGACCTGGCGGTCCCAGTTAAGGCCACTGGAAAGTAATTGGCCATTACAGCCTCGTTTCCTCCCGCTGCCAAGATTGCAGTGGAGTATATCTGAAGGAATTCGGCGGGGTTGACAGTCCCGTCGAATTTTTCCGGCAGGTGTGGCCGGAACTTCTGTGGCCATCTAACCATGCGCAGGTGCATGGCTAGGGCTGAACAGCCTCCTCCTACCCCTTCCATAGTAGAAAGGTCCTGAGCTTCCCGTCTTTCACGAGCTCGCTCAATATGGACACGGCCATCTTGCTGGCGGTATCGGCGATCAAGCTCCGCCCGGAGGTCATGAGTCGAAAGCCTGGATACCGTATGGGTGCGTCGTGCCCCAGAGGGCAACGACGTCACCTGCTGTGACGCAGATCGTCTCCTGTTGTTGGAGACGTGCGGACCAAGTCTTCTAGACAAAGTCCGCCGCTGCGACGGGGCTCGTCCCGAAAAAGGAGGACCCTGGTTGTTGAGGCGTTCGGCCGCTGCTGCGACCAAATGCTCCGCATCGGCCCTCCACTGCTCCATTGCATCTCGAGATGCATCCGGAGGTGGTGGACGTTGGAGAAGAGCACGCGCTACATGGAGCGCGTGTTCCGGGTTGTCATGACTTGCCGACGCAGTAAGTGACGCCGGCGCACCATCACGTTGCCCAGCACAATTTGCTGGAGAAGATGGTGGTGGTGGGAGTGTGGCTCCTGCTGGTGCTGAGGCTCCTGCTGGTGGCTGCCTGTTGGGGGGATTGTCTCCAACAGCCTGAGCAGCAGGTTGGCCGTTGGATGATCTAGCCGCGGAGTTCACCATTCTCGAAAATCTCAGGCGCCCCTACCTGGCGCGCCAACTGTCGACTGTTGGAGTCGGCAGATCTCCTGACACTGCTAAAGTGTTGAAGGAGTTTGTGGTTCAGTGTGGGCGCGCGGAGACTCAAGAAGGTGAATAGCGATTTAACACAGGAGACACAAGGATCTACGTGGTTCGGGCCGCCTGAGCGTAATACCCTACTCCACGGGTGTGTTGGTGTTGTATTAGCTTGTCACGTATGATTGCTTGTCCACGTCCGTGAACGTCCCCCGAGTGTATCGTCGGCCTGTCCTTTTATAGTACAAGGACAGGCCGTTACAAGCTAGCCTGGCCCGACATGTGGCCCCGGCGGTTACTAGTATTGATACCCGATTAATTGTTGTTAATGATCCTGTAACGGGCTCCGACAGTGCCGTTACTGGTGTTAAGATCGTCTGTTTAAGCGTCATTAATATGGCAGTAATGACGCTTAATCGGGTCTTGAAGTCCTTGGCTCTCCATTGAAGATCCGGAGCCGTTACAAGGTCTTCCGGAGGTTAGAGGCTGCCAGCTCTGACGTTTGGACACGTGGCAGCTCCGGAGCCTGCTGTGGGAAGCAAGAAGCTCCGGGGCTACCTGACACGTGTCAGGTCCGGAGCTTCTCTCGGTCAGGGGTTAAGTCCGGAGGTGCCTTTTCGGTACTTGGCCCGGAGCTTCCCCCTTGTGGGCGGTAGCTCTGGTTTGGCAGTACACGTGGCGACCTAGGGATTAACCATGTTGGAGAAGCAGGTCCAGTCATGTCTGACAAGTGGGCCTTCGAGGGTCTTCAATCCAAGTAGACGGCCTTCCCTCGAGATCTTTGTAACCTCAGGGGGTGTACGGTTTTTAGGGTACCGACAGGGATGGTTTGGTAATGGTTATGGTTGGTAATATGGTTATGGCTGGTTATGGATTGAACTATGGCAATGGATATGGTTAATGGTAATGAGAAATCTGGAATATGGATGATGGTGATGAAATATGGATTGGTATTGTGATAACTACATGGTTTATAATGGGTTTACTTCACATACATTTAATATATTGCTTTTCAAATGTATTAATGTACTTTCCAGCACTTAGCCATTATTGTATTCGTCATTTGAATCAAGTACATGTCATACTTTCCACACTTGCCGAGTATGACATGTACTCACCCTTGCAATTCCCCCACCAATATTGGGAGTATAACGATGAGAATGCAGAGTTCTAGGTCATCTCTGCCGTCAGCTTTGTTTGTGGTGTTGATTGGAGCTCTGCTATACCCTTTTTGCTTGGCTGCTTAGTTTGCTCAGTTTAGTTATTTCCGCTGCATTAGTTGAAACTTGTCATTAATATTTATTAGAGCTTGTATTCGAGAATATTATGAATTGTGTAATAAAAGTGCTTATTTAATCCTGTTCGGTTGTAATTTTCTGTTTATCCTTTTGTGGATGCACTCGCATATCTGTGTTGAACATCCTGGGCACACATATGCATTCACTTGGTTCATCTTCGGAACCGGGTGTCACACATTCATTAACAGTTCCGTCGTTGGCTTGGCTATCTTGTAAAAGTCCTTGGTGAATCGACAGTAATATCCAGCCATTCCAAGAAAACTCCGGATTTCCTTTACATTTTGCAGTGGTTCCCATTTCAACACGTCCCTTACTTTTCTGGGATCAACCGATATTCCTCCTCCAGAGATGATATGACCCAGAAACGACACTTCTTTCAACCAAAACAGGCACTTGCTAAACTCGGCATACAATTGGTGCTCGCTCAATTTCTTCAATGTGAGCCTCAAGTGTTCCTCATGTTCGTTCTTATCCTTCGAGTAGATCATAATGTCATCTATGAACACCACAACAAATTTATCCAAGTACTCCATGAAGACCTTATTCACGAGGTACATAAAATACGCATGTGCGTTTGTCAATCCAAAGGACATCACGGTGTACTCATAGGATCCATACCGTGTCCGAAAGGCTATATTCAGTATGTCCGATGGCCTAACCTTCATTTGGAAGTATCCCGACCTCAAATCAACCTTGGAGAAAATACAAGCACCCTTCATCTAATCGAACAAATCCTCTATGTGAGACAAGGTGTACTTGTTCTTGATGGTCACCTCGTTAAGAGCGCGGTAATCCACACACATCCTTTGAGATCCATCCTTCTTGTCCACAAACAGCACGGGCGCTCCCCAAGGTAAAGAGCTTGGGCGAATAAAACCCTTCTCTAGTTGCTCTTCATTCTGTTTCTTGAGCTCCGCTAATTCCTTAGGTGGAATCCTATATGGCCTCTTAGCTATAGGTGCAGATCTAGGTATTAATTCAATAACAAATTCAATGTCTCGATCAGGTGGCATACCTGGCAACTTGTCTGGAAACATGTCTAAAAATTCACACACCACTGGAATCTCCTCAATTGCGGCACCATCCATGTGATTCAGCTCCAATTGCTTCGGTGCATGATGAGATGCTTTAAATTCTATGGTGATCCCTTTCTCATTAGTCAACTTCACCGTCTTTGTGGCACATTCAATGACTCCATTGTGCTTCCTCAACCAGTCCATAACAAGTATAATGTCCAATCCTTGAGAATCCAAAACGATGAGGTTGGCAAAGAAGTCTACCCCCTTGTTCTGAGGCTTACTTTTGGACATACTATATTTGTCCTCATCTCTCCTCTAGGAGACTTAACCAATAGAGTAAACTTCATATGAGAGATAGGCAAACTATGCTTGGCAACATATTTCGATGCAATGAATGAATGTGATGCTCTAGAATCAAATAACATAGTCGTCGGGTTGGAGTTTGCGAGAAACATACCAATGACCACGTCATCTGCTTGTTGAGCATCCTCCGTAGAGACATGGTTCACGTTGCCACGAGCAAAATTCTGCTATCCACAATTTCCTTGCGGCTGTCCTCCATTGGGTCTTGGGTTTTGTCTTGGGGCATTGTTTCCTTGACCGAGGCCTGACTTAGGACATTGATGACAAAAGTGTCCTGCTTCTCCACATGTATAGAACTTCCTTGATACACTAGAATTATTGGGACAAACTTGGTTCTGAACATTTGCACCAGGAAGGTTGGCACAAGGTGCAAAAGGCATTGGAGGCCTAGGTGCTTGCATGACAGGGCATTGCTGCACAAACTGAGCTGGACGCGGTGCATAACCAGGGCGTTGAGCAGGCGCAAAAGAGCTGTAATAAGACGCATCGGGTGGTGCAAAGTGAGGGCGCACATTACTTCCTTGTTGATGTCCTTGATATGGCGCCTTCCTCTTGTTGTCTTGCTCCATCTCACAGACTTTGTTCTCCACAACAATTGCTTTGTCCACAAGCTTCTGGAAGCTGGCATAATCACAAGTCATCAATTGTACCTGGATCTTATTATTCAAGCCCCTTATGAACAAGTATTGTTTCTAGCTGTCCCGGCTCACATCTCCAGGCGCATATCTTGAGAGTTGAGTGAATTTTTTGAGGTATTCACCCACACTCGATCTTCCTTGCCTCAAGTTCTCAAATTCTTGTCTCTTCAGGATCATAACACCTTTCGACACATAATGAGAACGGAAGCTCTCCTTGAATTCAACCCAAGTAATCCTCTCATGATTCTCATGAGCATTGCATAAAGAATCCCAACAATCGGCAGCTGCTCCAACAAGTTGATGAGATGCAAATAGCACTTTCTCCTGGTCACTGCATTGGACTATTGCAAGTTTCTTCTCCACGTACTTGAGCCAATCATCAGCATCCATAGGGTCAGCAGCTTGAGCAAAAGTCAGTGGCCTAGTCCCCATGAACTCTCCCAATCTGTTATGAGGAGGTGGGGGTGGCGGTGGAGGCATGTGGGGCTGATTGTTGTTGTTGCCAACCTGCAACTGTCCCATAGTCTTTATCATGGTCTGCATGAGCTGGTTTTGCATGGCCAATAGCTGCTCGAGATTGATAGCTCCTTGGGTTGGTCCCTGTCCATTGTTGTTCTTAGGTCCCCCATTGTTCTCCTCCTCATCATTGCCATCCCTCTAGTTGCGAGTCCTCACCATCTAAAGAAAAGCATGAGAGAAGATTTAGAAAGCGTCCCCAACTATATGCGTCAAGGGATATGAAACTAAGCAACTACCTACACTAGCCTATATGGACATGGCAATGCTAAAGCATCCCAAAATCCTTACTAAGCACACAAGCAACAATACAAAGCAAGCAGCACACCAAGCAAAAACACATCGCTTCCTGAGTGTTCCTATGTACTCTAAAGTGTCCATTCTATCTAGGCTGCTTCCTACAGTCAACCTCGCTCTGATACCAATTTGTGACACCCGGTTCCAAAAACCAAGTGAACGCATATGTGTGCCCAGGACGTTCAACACACATACACGAGTGCAATCACAAAAGGATATTCAGAAAATTACCACAGAACAAGATTAATTAAGCACTTTTATTACACAATTTAGAATATCCTCAATTACAAGCTCTAATGATTATTAATGACAAGTTTGAACTAAAGCAGCGAAAATAAGCTAAATAAGCAAACTAAGCGTAAGGGTAATGCGGTTCCAAGAAACACCACATGCAAGCTGACGGCAGACATGGCCTATAACTCCGCATTATCATCGTTATATTCCCAATCTTGACCTGTAACTGTTGGTGGGGGAATTGCAAGGGTGAGTACATGTCGTACTCAACAAGTGTAGAAAGTATGACATATAGCTGATTCAAATGATGAATATAATAATATCTAAGTGCTAAAAAATACATTAAAACATTTGAAAAGCAATATATTATATGTATGTGAAGTAAAACCATCATAAACCATGTAATTACCATAATACCAGTCCATATTCAACATCCATCATCCATATTCCAGATTATTACCATCATCATCATCCATGTCCAATTATCATAATTCAATTCACAACCATAACCAGTACCAAACCATCCGAATACCAAAATACCTCTAATCATGTGATGGTCCAGGTTGCTCATGAGCGGGAGCACGACTATCATGATAGTTTTTAGACACTCTGCAGATGTTGTACCACTTTACCCACGTGTTTGTGATTTCATCACCTTACATTGACTAAGGAATCTCAATTATGCCGTCTCACACTTCCTTAGGTGTGTGGCCAATAGATCACATAATAGCCTTTACAAAGGGACTACTAGCATGTATGGACCCACTAAGGTTTCACCAGTGGCGATGTCTCCAACTGAGCACATCTTCAACCAAGGGCCCCCACTTGTGCCATTCGGATCTCAGGGAGTCCCGCCTCAAATCCAAACCCAATCCGACTCCCCTTCTCCGGTGCGCCAAGTGATCCGCGCAGTACTAGCAATACCCTAATTAATCAGCTACGCCGCACCAATACTTGGCCTCGTGGTGGCACTGTAAATCCTGGAGGGTCGCTCCACAAACCGGTCCTTAGATCTAAAGCAAGCCAAACCACCATAGCATCCAACCCATCCACATACCATGCTTGCTTAGATCACCATTACCATGTCATATTAACCAGTTCATATTAACCATAATCTCATTAAAGCATAATTAAATAATATAGTTGTTTTTCCATCTCAATTAATTAAGCAAAGTAAAAAGGTAAAAAACCCTTCCTAACTCTCTAACATGTATTCTAGGTTACAAGGGTGGTTAACAAAGCTAGGAAACTTTCTACCATAGGATTCCCATCAAATTGACACAAGCATGCAGTTTTGAAAACAAAACATTTATTGTCAAAATAGGATCATTATGTTCAAGGACATTTGACTTGCTCTTGGGATTGATTAGGATCAAAGACTTCAAACTCCTTGTGCTGGAGGTCCTCCACTGAACTCTCTAGCGCAAAACCTTCTATCCCGCGCAACGAACATACAAAACAATAATTACAATCAAATAACGTTCATATAGTACTCAATATGTTGTCAAATGCATGATCAATGAAATTATGATGTAAAACTTGTTATTGAGTTGCTATTAATGTTCACTAACTGGTTCTAATAGTTTTAACATGTTTGAACAGGTTTGGGATTGATTCGAGTCAATTTGGAATTAATTCAGCACAATTCAGATTCAGAGGCCGGACAAGTCCGGTTTCAGGGGCCGGACTAGTCTGCCCTGGACATACTGCAAAATAGGGTTTCCTTGATCTACGAGAATTTGGAGAATTGGGGTTGAATTCACGTGGAAAAAGAGAAAGCAGAAGTTATACCACGTGTTTAGAACTCCAAGGATCAAGAATTGAAGATGGAACTTGGATCTTGACGTTCTAGGGTTGATGATGAAGAGTTGAAGGTGAATTAGCGATGAAGAACGCAAATTCAATGAAGATTTTGATTACTTGATCCTCTTTTGTTTCCTCCTTTTCTTCTTCTGGCTCAGGATCTCCTTTTCCCTCCTTGATGGCGGCTCTCCACGAACTAAAGCTTGTGGTCTTTCAATTGAGGCAAAAGGAAGTAAAGTCAAGGGGTGGGGTTGTTTATATAGAGGTGGAAGGCTAGGGTTTGATGGAATTCGAGTCTAAGGTGGGTGGAGGACATGTAGGGGTCCCACATGGGCTCCACAGGGGTTAGGCACGACGTTCTTGGGCCCAATTAAGGCAGTTACCCAAAAAAATCGTGAGGAAATAACAGTAACCGAGTGGAACTTAGCAGGCTGGACTAGTCCGCACAATGGGTCGGACTAATCCGTTTTGGAACAGATTCAATATCAAAAAAATCCGGTGGAAGGTCCGGACAAGTCCGGTCTTGTCCATAGAGGAAAACGGACAAGTCCGGGGATTTGGTAACTAATTCAAAAACCAGACCAAATATCGGACTAGTCCGCACTCTATCACAGACAAGTCCGAAACAGAACAGAGACTCAATCAGACTAGTCTGAAGCAAAAACGGACAAGTCCGGAGAGCAACAGAGAGGGAAACCGGACTAGTCCAGGGTACAAACCGGACAAGTCCGTACTTCTACAGATTTTTAAGTGTTGTTTGGCTTCTAATTCATTTTAAACTTGTTCCTTTTTATGTGGATTGATGTTAAACATTTATTAGAATGCATGCAATGCATGACAGATGAAAATAAGGGTGTTACAAGGTAACACGAGGGTGAAATCTTCTAGAACATTATGGTGAATTCTCAACAAGGCCATATCAAGCTCGAAACTGCATGCAACCTCATTGATAACCTCATCCATGAACACCATTGGCTTCTTGCCGATGACAATGACAAAGAGGGTGCAACATAGAGCCACCTCCGCTCTTGTGACACTGGTCGAGTAATCCAACAATGCACCTTGGGTTCACATGACTGCTTTCATAAAAATAGCCCAATCCTCCGTGACTCGGACA
Organism: Tuctoria greenei; assembly: GCA_036927565.1. Taxonomy (NCBI): domain Eukaryota; kingdom Viridiplantae; phylum Streptophyta; class Magnoliopsida; order Poales; family Poaceae; genus Tuctoria; species Tuctoria greenei. The sequence goes on along the minus strand of JAYESD010000010.1, from coordinate 9,276,600 downwards.
TCAGTTAGAACTTCTATTACATATTCAAGTGAATCATAGGTTCCCTGAGACAGGTTCTGACCATTAGGGCCCTGCCCATGCTTGGAACATCACTGTCAGTGCCTTCTATACTTCACATGGTGGTCCTGCCCGCCAACCATATCTTATGCAGAAGGCAACATTGAATCCACACTTCCTAAGTTTGCGGGCAAATGGGAAATCCTCTGGCTGCCCTTTTCTTGTTCTTTGTGGCTTATATAGGAAGTAAGACCTTCCTGAATGAGGGTCATCTAGTCCCTGACCGGTTTTTAGTTAGCTAGCCCTTGTTTCAGCGGCATCAACACTCAATGATTCATCTGGCATGAACTAGACCATTGAAAGGTCATAAAGAAACTCTTATGTTATATGCAAGACGTTAAAGATATTATGGTTATATTTTGAAGGTTGATAACCATAAAATAATTGGTTATCTAAATATACACTCACCCAAAGAGCCACATCGTGGAAAAGGCTCCAAATAGATGTGAATGTGGCCTAGAGGGGGGTAAATAGGCTTTTGAATTTTTTTTCCTGAAACACTTAGCAAAACTGTTAAAACCAGGAAGGACGGAATAGTCAGGTGTGAGTAAGGACTAGTCCGATGTGTGTAATCACAATTGTCGAATTGAGATCTCTTATATGTTTCCTTTGAATCCCTCGCAATGGAATGTAGTAAAATGTACTAACAACTCTAGCAAGTGTTAATGATAAATGATTTGCACGTGGAATACAAGATTAACAAAAGTTGTAAGTATGATCAAGTCTATGCCCTAGATAGTCATGATAATGAAAAGTATGCATCAAGATCACACAAGACCAACGATTTTTACCGAGGTTTGATCTCACCAAAGAGATCTACTCCTCGTTGAGGAAGCCCATAGAGCCTTTTTCCCTCTTCAAGTCACCACACAAGGCTAACTTGATTCCACTATCATGGGTAACCACCGAGTTGGTGGGGCAACCTCACACGTTGAGGGCTCCCACAAAATTACAAATGAAAATACGATCAAAACACTCAAATAATTACACAATAATCAATAGGAATGTGTGAGGAATCGAACCCAGGAGCTCAATATTGATAATATCGTCACTCCTCCTTTCCCAATTGCCAACTTCCAAAGATTTGACTCTTAGGGCCTTAGAATGTGTAGAGATGAGTGTTTTTGTTCTCTTGGATGCAGTGGCAGTGCTAGGGTTCCTGGTTTTTCGTTGTGGGGTCGTGGATCACCTATTTATATATATTTAGAAAAGTTACCGTTTGGATCCCGACTACCGGACTAGTCAGTTAGGGACCGGGCAAGTTTGATGTGCTGAGTGATTTATGTGTGGACAAGTGCAGCACACTAGGAAACCCTAATTTGTGTGAGTGAACCGGACTAGTCCGTTGAGGACCGGACTAGTCCGTTTTTGTCCAGAAAGGTAATCGGACTAGTCCTCTCAACCACCAGAATAGTCCTCTTTTGGAACTGTGAGAAAATGGACTAGTCCGTCATGAAACCGGACTAGTCCTCTTTGTGGTACTATGATAGTATCGGACTAGTCCTTTCTGTGGCCAGACTAGTCCTTTATTCCTGCAACTTTAATTTTGTTGTAGCCCTAATTCTTTCTGCAACGACTTGAGCTCTTGGAGGTATGTCTCTCACACACACCCTACACATTTAGGACTACTTTTGCATCTTTTCTTCACTCATTTTCTTCCCCTTTTTTATTCTCATCTTTTCACCTTTTTGCACCTTTTGTTTACTTGTGCTTTTCCCTTTCTTGAAATTCATCTTTCACCTTTTTGTGTCTTTAATTCCATTCTCTGAAACCTGCTCTCATCTTTTCACCTTTTTGCAACTTTTGTTCACTTGTGCTTTTCCATTTCTTGAAATTCATTTTTCACCTTTTTGTACCTCTAATTTCTTTCTCTGAAACCTGCTCTCATCTTTACAAATTTTATTAGGATCTCACTTGTTTGTCATCAATCATCCAAAACCCACAACGGTGTGCCTAGATGCACTTACAATCTCCCCCTTTTTGGTGATTGATGACAACCAATCGAGATTTCACAATTAAGAGTAAAAATTGATTTTCATAGTGTGTGCATATATGATAATTATAAATGAGTAACAAAAACTTCTCACATATATGCACTCTTTATGGTGGCGTGCCTATAGAGTGTGTGATCAAATGATGTGATTAGCAAGAGATAAGAACTTAACAATTATAGCAACAATCATCAGATTAACATTAAACTAAGCATCACAAATGAACATTAAAGCATAATAGGAAAAGTCTTACATAAAACATTACAAGTTTTAAAGATAGTCCTCAATGACCAAACAAATCTAAGGATAACGACTATGAAGACCTACTCCCCCTTTGGCATCAAGACACCAAAAAGGGGAAAAACTGAGAAAAGCTACTTGTCATCTTCATCTTCTTGTTCCACATTTCCCTCACTCTGTGTCCCCTCACTGTCTTGCTCCTCGTCAAAATTATCATCATTGTCACTTGCTTGAGGAGCAGTAGGTCGCATGGAGGGACCAATACCAAAGAAAGCTAGCTCATCATATTTAAGTGTTGGCATCTTAGTGAAATCTTCATCTGAATCTTCTGAAACTTTTGGAGAGCCAATAGGTGAGATTTCGACCTTCTGACATATGGCAGTCACATTCTCCTTCACGTATCAAGAGTGCCTCTTCCTTGCCTGCTTCTCATTGTGTTGCTTAACCTCCACTTTATGACAAGAGGTGAATATAGCATGTAGCATCTTCAAAATGCCGCTGTTGGAGCCTCATGAGGATGAACGAGCTGCGGTAGATGTGGCACCTGCTGGAGTGGCACAAGTGGATCATTGTCTTGTAGAGGTGGATAGTGGAGGAGGAGCTGTAGGAACATGAGGTCTGAGCTTAGTGTGAGGACATCCTTGACAAAATCCAATCCTGTGACTTTCTCAATCATGAACATAATGCAGGGGGCATATCCACAGGACCGATTTGGAGTGTGAGCAATGTTGAATATATCATTGTAGATATAATCAAACACATCGAATTCTTCATCTCCACTTATGATTTGCATCAAGTTGCAGAGGAAGCCCTTAATGCTTCCCGCATCACCATCTTTGGGTGCAATAGTCTTCCATAGCCCCCAATTCAAAACAGCAAAGAAAGGCTTCAAATAGTTGGTGGAGGGAGCCTTGAATGGATAGGCAGTGTCATAGAGGAAGTTCAGCTCATTCTTGTCTAGCGCCTTCACATTGTGAACTTTGAGCCCGTTGTTAAGAGGCCAATCCAAGTTGAGTATCTCAGCAAAGTCCTCATAACCAATTGAGTAATTCTTTCCATGAGTCATCCATGTGATCTCATCAGCTCCAGACTTAGAAAAATAGCAAGTGGCTTAGAATTGAGCTATGATTTCATCGTTCCAATCATATCTAAACGCTAAAAGGTCTTTCAAGCCATGTCTGTCAACTGCTGCAATAAGTTGATGAAATGCCTCATTCCCTTTGCGCTCCATGTACTCCCAATCAATCCATTGATTCTTAGCCACTGGAGTTTTCATGCGAAGGTACACGGTTTGGTAATAACCACAGTGAAATTCACTCCAAAATCGTGGATCTGCTGCCACCTTCTTCTGACTGTATATATCAATCTCCCTCAGCCTTTTGGCTTTGTCAGCACCCTTTCCAGTGAAAGCATCGTCATTGGGACGGCAGTTACGATCGTGCATCGGGGCAGCCATTTCGAGGGGCCCAATCGGGTCCGAGGACCTCACAGGACCTTTGCCCTCGTCTTTACTCTTTTCGGCCTTGTATGTTTGAGTGACCACTTGTTTGCCTTTTTCAGTAGCTTTCTTAGCTGGGACTTTTTGTCGAGAGCTCGTGCCTGATGCTCTGGCATCCTTGTCATGCCGAAACTTAGTCCTTCGCTGTTCCTCAATCTCCAATTGGTGTTTTGAGGCGAGACATGGCGCCTCAAGCTCCGGCTTGCTAAACATGCTTTCATCTGAGCTCGACATGATGCCTGAGATGGTAGAAGTGAATGAGAATAGAGATACAAGGTTGATTCAAAGAACTTAATGAAATCAACATAGTAGGTTTAATGTTGTTAACAATCGGACTTGTTCGTGGTTTCAGCGGACTAGTCCAGCGTACCGGACTTGTCGGCAGGATAACCTGGACCAGTCCGGTGTTCATCAGCATGAACCCTAGGTATTCCAAATTCATAAAATCTTTGAGGGCATGGAACAAAGTGCAGGACAATGATAATGTAGGATACTCAATGTGTGTTGAAACCCTATATAGTGAAAGAAATGGCATAAACCCTAGAGAGGAATGAATATGAGGGTTAGAGCTAGGGTTTACCAATCTGTGATCAATGCTCGTAGTAGAACGTATCCTGAGTGCGGATAAGTCTGGGATGGACTTCACAATGTGCTTTTGCGCCTCCTCCTCTAAAGAATCAAAGATTTTGATGAAGAGAGCAAAAAATCGCCTTGGTAGCTCGAGAGGAGGAGAGAGAGTGTCGAGTATGGAGTTAGGAGGAAGAAGAAAGACTCGGGGAGAATTCAACAGTTAAGTCACGAGAACACCAGACTAGTCCGGTGAAACCCGGACTTGTCCGGAGTAGCGAACTAAGGGCATACTAGTCAAGATACCATACTTGTCCGGTTTTGACCATGGACTAGGCCGTAGCAAACAGAGAGTTGTGGTAAGATCAACAAGGTAAAATTGAGATTTGACTTTTGGATGATGATTAGTACATGATTGTTGAGAATACCCTTGAAGGATATGATCAACAAACACTTAATCATCAAACTATGGCCAAAAGCTCAGGATTGATAGGACACCGGACTAGTCCGGTTGTGTGCTGGACTTGTTTGGTTAGACAGAGAATGTAGGTCAGACATTCGAAGTGAATTTGAATGGATCCATAGTGTTGGTAATAAGGACATAGTTTTAGCAAATATTCTTGGTAAATATGGTCAGTAAACAAACAACAATCATACTATGTCTATAATTCACCAAGAATTATTATTTGAAATAGTTTTAGAGTGAAAATGAGATAGAAGATTATTTTTCGTAATCATGCTGGTATTTTGAAGTTTTATACTCTTAGCAATCAGATATGCAACGTTTCAAGCCAAATGATAGAGCAGCTTGAAGCCTTGCATACAAAACATGTGCCTGACGTGATATGATGCCTAGATGCACCCAAGAACAATAAATTACCGAACAGAGGTGATATACCAGTTTAATATGACCTAGATGGATAAAGATACACTAGAGCCAAAAATAAAACGGTATACCTCCTTCTTCACTTTCTTTGGCTCCCCCTTGATCATTGCCTCCATTGATATGTTATTATCTCGATCTTGTTGAGGTTGATCATGTACATATTGAGCTTCTTCTCGTGTTTAGGCTCCCCCTTAGTCATTGCTCTCCTGTTGTTGTACACTTTGAGCCTTGTAATGATGGGTCGGGTGGAGATGAACTTGGACTTTTCATGTACCACATGAATATTTTCTTTCCTCCAGTCATGTGGTTATGCTTATCAAGCACCTCTTTTGATCTACCGGAGAGTGTACACCTACAAAACAAGATTATTCTTTGGTTCTAGGTACCAAGCTTGCTTGGGTCCTTTGATGTTAGTGATAAGACATTTGGGCACCCACACACAAGATTTTGGACTCTTGTAGAGTGGCCCAACATACATGGCATAAACATGATTGAATTTATTCCTCATAAGAACATATGATGCATCAAAGTCATGAAACATAATGTTTTATCCATTTTTATCTTTTTTATGAAAGGAAGGAACATGTTTGATGTTCTTAACTTGATTTGAGCATTCCTTGACAAAATAAATTGATTCCTTGTTATTCTTGGGGTTTCTAGCATTCCGCTTTTCACCTCGAGAATATCCAAAGACATCCTTGATATTAGGAGCTCTAGTAACCGAGTATGCATTTCGTGCATAGTCGATTTTCTCCTTATCAAAAAATGCCACCTTTGGGTGAAGTCTTGCTTTGTGCCACTTTGAGCTCATTTTTCAAGTCAAGAACCAAATTTGTGCAATTACATGTTTTAAGTCGAATAGATTCAATATTTGAAGAAGGTGACCTCTTAGAAGATGAGGAGGGAGCACTTTGCTTAAGTGATTCAACTTGTACTTGAAGGTCCTTGTTAACTTTTGTCAAGTTAACAAGCTCATCCTTAAGTACAACATTTAAATCATTTAGATTTGAGCAAGTTTCGTTGCTCAAAGCTAGCTCACGCTCAAGTGCTTATCTCTTTTCCTTTTCAAGCTCGAGAGCCTCTTCGACCTCAAAGGATCTTCCTTTTGAAGGATGCACATATCTTCTTGTCGGTTGATAAGATCTTCCTTCTCAAATATTTCATCCATCAAAATTTTCATTTTAGCTAATGCAGTTTTAGTTAAGCCCTTATACATGTGTTCATTTTCATCACTACTATTAAACTTATCATCAGAGTAATTAAGCGAGGGAGGTGTAAGTCGAACCTTTTTCTTGCCTTACTTAATCATGAAGCAAGTATGATTATAAGTCTTCCATCCTCCCATGTTCGGGAAGAGCGTAGGCTTCTTGGTAGGCTTCTTGATGGCAATGGTAGCCATCTCTTCTTCTTCATCGGAGGAGGACTCGTCGTTTGAGTCCCACTCTTTGCCGATGTGTGCTTGATGATATTCTCTCCTTTTCTTGAAGATTTTCATCTCTTGAAGCTTCACTTCTTTCTTCTTCTTATTTTCTTCATATGGGCAGTTAACTATGAAGTGCCTATATTCACCGCAGTTATAGCATGAGCGTCTAGATCTGGACTTGTCTTTTTCTTTGTTCTTATCATCACTGGAATTGTTGTATTTTCTCCTTATCATCATCCTTTTAAATTTCTTCATGAACCATTTCTTTTTTCATCCATGTTAGTGCTCATGTCATCGCCATCTTCATCTGGTTTCACCTTGTGGACTTTCTTGTTATTTGGCTTGCTAGCCACCTTGAGAGCCAACCCCTTATTCCTTGATGAAGACAGCTCAACAAGGTCCTTCACATATTTGGCTTCCTTTTCCATCATCTCATGGTTGTTGATTTTGTCCAATAGTTCGTCCAGAGTCATTTTATGGAACCCTGGACTTTCTCGGATCATTGAGCATAGAGTGACATTCCTTGTCATAAATGCTCTAATCATCATTTTGACCACCTCATGATCAGTCCACTTCTTGCTTCCATAGGCACAAATCTTGTTGATAAGCGCCTTCATTCGGTTGTACATCTCTTAAGGTGATTCGCCCTCCTCAATGGCAAATCTGCCCAATTCTCCTTCAAGCATTTCAACTTTCGCTTCATGAACTTAGGAATTTCCTTCATGGGCAGTCTTGAGTGTATCCCATATTTCCTTGGCACTCTCTGGTCCATCAATCTTGCTAAACTCTTCTCGGCTCGAGGAAGAAGTGATCACTACGACGGCTTGTGCGTTGCGGTGAATCTCTTGCTCTTGCTCTGGAGTGAGTTCATCGTCGGTGTCTGGATATCTACACCTGTACACAGAACATGCCAAATACTAGGGTTTAAGGAGATAAGATGAATTTTCATATTATACTTCCACATGGTATAATCATTTTCGTCGAAATGTGGAGGTCTTCCCATAGGAATTGAAAGATAATGATTGTTAGAATTAAGATGATCGTAATTATAAGGATATTGGGAGTAGTCTTGACAACCACTCCCCGTCGGCTCCTCGTCTTCTTCCTTGCCCTTTTTGCTTAGGAGTTTCTTCATTAGAAGCGCCTTGAGTTGAAGCACTTCTTCATCATCGTGTTTGTTCTCCTTGAATATATCGAATGCCTTTGTGTCATGTTCATCTTTGGTGTTGGGCACCTTTGGGATCTCATTGTTCTTCTGTGAGACCATTTGATCTCTCCGAGAGGTGAGTCTTGTAGATGGAGAGCCTGCTCTCATACCAATTGAATGTGGCCTAGAGGGGGGTGAATATGCTTTTGAAATTTTTTTCTGAAACACTTAGCAAAACCGTTAAAACCAGGAAGGTCGGACTAGTCCGGTGTGAATAAGGACTTGTCCGGTGTGTGTAATCACAACTTTCAAACTGAGATCTCTTATATGTTTCCTTTGAATCTCTCACAGCAGAATGTAGTAAAATATACTAACAACTCTAGCAAGTATTAATGGTAAATGATTTGCATGTGGAATACAAGATTAACACAAGTTGTAAGTATGATCAAGTCTATGCCCTAAATAGTGATGATAATGAAAAGTATGCATCAAGAGCACACAAGACCAACAATTTTTACCGAGGTTCGATCTCACCAAAGACATCTACTCCTCATTGAGGAAGCCCACACAGAGTCGGGTCTCTTCAAACCCTTTTCCCTCTTCAAGTCACCACACAAGGCCGACTTGATTCCACTATCACGGGCAATCACCGAGTTGGTGGGGAAACCTCACACGTTGAGAGCTCCCACAAAATTACTAATGAAATGAGAGATCAACACACTCAAATAATTACACAATAATCAACAGGAGTGTGAGAAATGAAACCCAAGAGCTCAATGTCGATAAGATTGTTACTCTCCCTTTCCCAATTGCCAACTCCCAAAGATTTTACTCCTAGGGCATTAGAATGTGTGGAGAAGAGTGTTTTTGTTCTCTTGGATGCAGTGGCGGCGCTAGGGTTCTTGGTTTTTTTATTATGGGGTCGTGTATCACCTATTTATAGACATTTAGAAAAGTTACCGTTTGGATCCCGATTACCGGACTAGTCCTTTATGGACTGGACAAGTCCGGTGTGCTGAGTGATTTATGCTGGACGAGTGCAGCACACTAGGAAACCCTAATTTGTGTGAGTGAACCGGAATATTTTGTTGAGGACTGGACTAGTCCGTCTTTTTTGCAGAAAGGTAATCAGACTAATCACCTCAACCACCGGACAAGTCCTCTTTTTGAACTGTGAGAAAATGGACTAGTCCGTTATGAAATCGGACTAGTCCTCTTTGTGGTACTGTGGTAGTAACGGACTATTCTTGCAATTTTATTGTGTTGTAGCCCTAATTCTTTCCGCGATGACTTGGACTCTTGGGGGTGTGTCTCTCACACACACCCTACACATTTAGGACTACTTTTTCATCTTTTCTTCACTCATTTTATTCCCCTTTTTGATTCTCATCTTTTCACCTTTTGCACCTTTTGTTTACTTGTGCTTTTCCCTTTCTTGAAATTCATTTTTCACCTTTTTGTACCTTTAATTCCATTCTCTGAAACTTGCTCTCATCTTTTCACCTTTTTGCACCCTTTTGTTCACTTGTCCTTTTCCTTTTTTGAAATTCATTTTTCACCTTTTTGTACCTTTAATTTCATTCTCTGAAACCTGCTCTCATCTTCACAAATTTTATTAGGGTCTCACTTGTTTGTCATCAATCATCCAAAACCCAAAAGAATGTGCCTAGATGCACTTAAAAGATGACAAGTTGCTGACATCATATATCATAAATGTGAGATCCTAAAGTAAATGTTGCATCTATGATTAACGCTGAATTTGTAGCATGATATAAGGCTAATGAGCATGCTGTATGGCTAAAGAATTTCATTCCCATGCTTTGATGTTGACGAAATCAATAAACCATTTGTGCAATTCTCTGATAATGAACCGTAGTTTTCTATGCCAGTAATAACAAGTCAAGTGCTGCTGTCAAGCATATTAACATAAAGTATCAAGTTATTGTTGACGGCTATTATATACCAATTTCACTTGTCAATATAACTCAATTATGTGAAGGAAATATCATTTCTTAGACACATCACCTTTCTATTTAATATATTTCCACTTGTCCTTGGAGAAAGTAGTGCATGCAGGGATTCTATGTAGAATTGAAGTGAAACAAGGGGATGGATCCTATAAAATATCATTTCAGCCAATCAGGCGATGCCACATGGCACCACATGGATCAAATGGCCCACAAACAAAAGTATCTGAGACCATCCAATGGTGTAGAACCCATATCTTGAAATGGAACCCACCTGTCAGTCACCTAGAGGAAGAAGTGGTCGTTTGGAGCCAAGACCAGGTCGGCCGACCCCCCTAGTCGGCCGACAAGGTCCTGGCGCCAAACGCGGTCAAACGCCACATGTTGGCTCCTCCCAGCTTGAAGAAGTCATGGGTGACTGATTTGCGCGCTTTTGGTGGCGGGAACCGACCCTTCTCCAAGCTATAAATAGGACCCCTCACCCCTCACTTCAACACGCACCACTTGAGTATTCATCCAATGTATCCACTACTCTCCATAGGTTTAGAAGAGTATAGGTTGTAGAGAGGAGAGTCTCTAGTCTATAGTCCAAGTAGGAGAGGAGTAGAAGGAGTCTCTTCCCAATTTCCAATTGGGAAAGGTATGTCTCCCATATTCCTATTTGTATTTTTGACTTTATTCTTAATAAAGATATTATCTTTAGTCTTCCATTATTCATACTTGGATTAAGCATTTCTTGTTTGATTGTGGATTCCATAGAATGCTCTAGTGTGTGTGACACCACCTCAATTACCCTTTATCCATCCTTGCTAGAGCCCTACCCGGGCCAACGTAGCCTCTCTACTTGATGATTGTTTTACTTCCATCTAGCCTTCCTTTGGGGGAGTATAAATGACACCCTTTGGAAATACTCTTAGAGGGGAATGCTACATCGATAGTTTCTGTGCACTTGTAGATTTACATGTATAATATAAAACCTAACAACAAGCATTTCTGGCACCCCTGCTAGGGATGAATTGTTAGTAGTGCGTAGGAAATATCAACAAGCATTTTTGGTGCCATTGCTAGGGAAGGCAACCGAAGTATTACATGATTGCGTGAATAGGATAGGACCCTGGTAGGTTTTAATAGGATGACCCTTCTTTGTTTTCAAATTTTATGTGAAAATAGGGTAGTGTATGTCTGGTTTCCGCTTGCCGGAAAAATTTGTTGAAGATCCCAAATCCCTTCTAAGAGATCGACCTGGTGTCGTTACTCCTCAGAAGCTTCGAGCGGCAAAGCAAGCTAGCATAACTACACAAACAACCGAAACACCAATGGCCCAGAAGATGCTTTGTGAGTTTTCAGCTCCTTCTACTAACAATGTGCCTATTGGGCCCACTATTAACATGGGAGACATAAACTTCGAAATCAAGACTGGCCTTATCACTATGGTGCAAGCCAACCCATTTTGTGGGAAGGCTAACGAGGATGCAAGTGCCCACCTGCAATAGTTCCTTGAGATCTGCAACACTTTTAAGATTAAGGACGTATCTCCCGATGTTGTCCGTCTTAGGTTATTTCCGTTCTCTCTTCTTGGGATAGTGAAACGGTGGTTCTACGACATTCCTCGCAACGTTTTCCTGGTGTGCAAGACCAATTCCCTACGTGGAAGAATTTCCAGCTTCCAACAAGATGCCAAGGAAACTAATCCCGAGGCTTGAGAAAAGCTTTAGGAGTACATCCTAGCCTGTCCCCGCCATGGGATGGATGACTGGCTCATCATCCAAAACTTCTACAACAAGCTGATCCCTTCTACCTATGACCATGTTGATACTGCTGCTGGAGGTGCCTTCTTCTCATTGACAGTGCCAAAAGCCAAAGATTTGATTGAGAATATGGTGTCAAACATGGGTTGGAGCGATGAGCGTCTCCATACCCGCCAGCGAGGCATGCACACCTTGAAGGAGGTGGACATGATCGCTGCCAAATTGGACCTCCTTATGAAGAATATTGATGGACAAGGTAATGGTGAGATGTGTGGCAATGCCTATGCCTTAGACTCTCACATCACTTGTGAAGTCTGTGGCGACACGGGCCATTTGGGTAATTACTACCCAGAAACCCGTGAGGATGCCCTATACGTAGCCAACAATGGAAACAACAATGGCTATCGTGCAGGAGGTCAAGGGTGGGGCAACCACGCCCATTCTTTCAGGAGGGTACAACAATAATGTCAATAATAGAAATCCACCCAACTTGAGAGAAATTGCTATTGGCCAGCTGAAGATCAATGAGGCTATATCCAAAAAGTTGTCGGCCAATGACAAGACCCTAGAGAGCATAAATGCCAAGATTGAAGGACTATCCACAGCCTTCAAGAATCAATTGAGTTTCAACAAGATGTTGCAAACTCAGTTGGCTCAACTGGCAGCTGCTGTTCCTACAGTGGAGGATGGCAAGATGCCAGGATAGCCCGAACCCCCTGTAAAATGTTAACATGATTTCTCTACAAGGAGGCAACTGGCTGAAGGACCCTGGATGCCCTACAATTTCATGCTCAATTGGGGCACACCACTTTGACAAGGCCCTTTGTGACCTTGGAGCAAGCGTGAGTGTGATGCCCAAGGTGGTTTTCGACCAATTGAACTTCACGAAACTTACTCCAACACCAATGCAGCTCCACCTGGCTGATTCCTCAGCCTGTTATCCAGAGGGTATCGCTAAAGATGTCTCGGTGAAAATCCGGAACTGCTTCATACCTGTGGATTTCATGGTGCTCGACATGGAGGTCGAGAAGGATATGCCGCTCATTCTTCGGAACCCGTTCCTAAGCACCGCGAAGGCTCGCATAGATGCCGGAGCTGGAGAAATCCACTTCCATATTAGTGGCAAGGAGGAGAAGTTTAACTTCCGCCCAAAGTTGGAGCAATGCTCTATGATCCGTATCAAGTATGGTACATATGTTAAACACATTCAAGAGATCAAAATCGCACCTCCAAAGGTGGACCCGCTCGTTGCATTCATGGGGAAATTGATCTATGCGGAAAACCCATCTTATCGTCCACGCTGACACCCCAAGAAGATGAAGAAGTCCTGGCCTCCCCAAAGCCCCAAGTCCACCAAGCCGCCAAAGAAGGTATGGCGGAAGAAGCAAGACAAGCCGTCTGAGCCAATCCCTCTGGGCCCGGATGTCAAGAAATGAAGAAGGAGGAATGTCCATTTCATCGGACGGTGGTGAGACCTAGCAAATAGGTTAAAGTGCTAGTTATCCTTTTCTTTGTTTTTCTTTTCTCTTTATTGGGTTTTCCCCATTTAGTGTGATTTTCCCCACTGCATATTTGATTTTCCTTAGTAGGTTGAGAATCTTATATTCTCAACTATTATTTTTATTTCTTTATTTTTCATAAAAAGAATTTTTTGGGTTTTGAAAAAGGAGTTTTTATTTGGAAAACAATTTTTTTGAACTGCAAAAGTGGTATTTCACTAACGTGCTAATTTCATAACCGTTGGGGAGCCACCAGCCAAAAGGAGGAACAGGGGGCCCATCTGCCAGGTCGGCTGACCCCCTGTTCGGCCGACTAGGGGAAAGAGCCATTTTGGCTCTTTCTCCTCCAATGGCTACATTTGGTTCCCTACTGACTGTTGGGGATTGCACACTATAAATGGTGGCCGTGAGGAGCTCTTCTCCTCACACTTCACCTCATTTCATACCTCCCCAAAGTCACTCTTGCTCACATTGTTTTCTCGCTCTTCCTTCAAGCACTCTTGCTCAAATTCCTAACTCAAAAAGATTTGCTTTCGTTTGCATTTGCAAATTGCTCTCGAATCCCTAAAGGGAAAATTCGTCGGGGTTTTGCTTTCACTGACATCACCTCTTTCGTGTTTTTGCCTTGTTGTGTTCTTGTTTGTTGTGGCCATGAAAGGAATGAAGAGGTTGTTTGGAAAGATAAAGGAGGCTGCAAGCTCAAGCCATGGTGGAGACTCAAGTGCACGCCCGTTTTCCGTTGCTACACCAAGTTCATGGAGGAGGAGTGTAGGAGAGGACACTCCCATGGGTGAGAGGAGCAACCCACACCAACTTCTTCATGACGACGACCTCAACATCCAAAGTGAAGTTGTAGATCAAGCACGCAAGCTCCTCCGAGATCGTGAGTTTTCTCATACGAAAGCTTATCATCCGGATTTGATCTACAAAATAGGTATGGATTCTGAATTCTTTTCCATTTTTGCATGCACTAGGATGGGAAAACTTTTCTCACATAGAGGAGAAAGGTTCACACCTTCTCTCCATACAATTCCTTTCCACACTCGAAATAGGATTTGATGGTATTAATTTTAGATTATTTCAAAAAGAATACTACATACTATGGAAAGAATTAAGTGAAATCCTAGGCTTCCATAAACATTGTTTGCTACATTTAGACACTTTTCCTAAGTTTAACAAACAAAGTTTTTGTCAAGATTTAACTCGAGAGGTCAGATGTAGTGCACCTAGGAATACCCACTTGCACAACCCTACTTTACGCTTCCTGCATAGATGGGTGGCTATGACTATGTTCCCTAGAGGAGATGTAAGGATAATACGTGATGATGAGGTGAAAACTTTATTTGCCATGATTAAAAAGATAAAAGTTGCTCCAGTTATTGCCATGATGACACAATGGTTAGATTACATTCCAAGGGTAGCGCCAATTGAATATACTTCATTGATTACCCGTATTGCTACTAGGGTAGGAGCACTAGAATATTCTTCATTTGAGTATATTGGAAATGAAAGAGAATTAATTGATGAAGATTATTTGGTGCAAGGACATACCCTTAAGCATGATCAATATGGCTCTTTGATATTTTATTATCCCAACTTTGTCAATGAAATTTGGTTACCTAACCCGGATTATCATTTGTATAAATGTCGGAGGCTAACCATTGACCTTCTTCCCATCGAGGAAGCCGAAAGAAGTATTGTCTCTAGCAGGGTAACAAGAAGCAGTACAAGGAGAGTGACTATGTCCCCAACAACCTCCACGGTCCATGAGTACGAAGGGGATGAGAACCCAATGGGTGATGCACCCGGATGGACTCAACCTCCATCGTATGAGATCGAAGGTCCGTCTTGGCATGGATGGCCAGGTGCCGCATGGGAGCTGCCCCTATCCACTTCAGCTCTAGCAGCTTGCCTCCATCATCCATGAGAAGATGTCGTTCCTCTTCGGCTAGAAGTCATCATGACCATAGCCAAGGAATGACGAATCTCACTAGACATATGGATGAGCTTGAAGTGAGAACGGGTGACATCTACAACACTCTCCAAGGGCATGTACAAGGTACCGATGACTGGCAACAACACATAGACGCTCAATTCATCAACCTCAACTCCAGGCTACAACAACAACAAGCCGATCTCGCGGCATACTTCCGTCATCAAGGGTTCAACCCTCGACACTGAGGTGAGTGAAGAACAAGCTTGCTAGAGGACCCCCACTTGAGGTAAATTGTATCACACCCTTGCATATTTATTTTCCATCAACCACCTTGCATATAAAAAATGTAGGATAGATTTGCTTTCAAATAAACTAAATTGTGCGGTAAGAATGGTTTGAAATTCACATATATGAAATGATGAATAGTTGCTTTGTTTTAATTTTCCTAAGTCCCTAGTTTACAAGTTACTACTCTCCAACATATTGCTCTCATTGGCTAAAATTCCTTTGCCTTGATTTAGAAATTGTGGGTAACAAAAGCTTAATCCATTCTATGTTGTTGTGACATATGATATAGTGATAGGGCTGCTATTCCTAGTTTGAAAGTAAAACATAGATTTCTATAGAAATTCCAAAAAGATTTAAGTTACTCTCATTTGATTGGAAAAACCTACCAAAGCCATATGATATATTACATTGATTGACCTTATGCATATGCTATTTGTCATCACATTGAGCTTTGTCAAACTAGTACAGACCTATGTGAGATTTCATTTATTATTTTTTGAATTCAAGACTTCACTTGCACATGCTATACTTCTACACTAGAAGTAAGCAAAATTTCACAATACCACCATTGCACAATAAAAATAGAAACTCTGTATCATTCATGCTTAGTACTCTCCAAAATTCATTGCATAAAAAGGGAGTAGAAGACATGGTTACAAGAAAAAGAAAAAGAAAATGCATGCTTACATCATAAGCATGAGAAAAAAAGTAGCCATGTTTCATCCCTGCAAAATAAGAGAGTCCACTCAAAAAGGAGTCATCTCAAGATCCACATCCACTCCATTCCATCACACATGCAAAGTCTTGAATCAAATTGTTTTGAATTGATTTCTCCTAAGGCTTACTCTTTTGACTTAGCAATATTATGTGTTGCAAATATGACTATTATATTCCCTACCATGCTCCACATACAAGCCTTATGTAGAGGTAGGATGAATTTAGGCAAAATGCCTTGCTAAGGATATATTTCCAATACACACAAAGGAGAGACTTCAGAGAATAAAATTGAGATACTTAAAATGTAAATTGAACTCTCCGAAATTTGAGTGGAACTTGACTTCTAGGGTATGTGTGCTCCATTTGCTGTTCAATATTTCAACCACCCATGAATAGGAGATGGCATAAGCCCCATAATGACTTAAGATGGGTGAAGTACCATGCCAATTTTTGCAATAATAGGTAGAGTATTTTGTTGTGCACATGGTACTTTTGAAAAAATAGAACATAGTAGCAACTCCTAAAGTCTTGACTTTGCTCGGGACGAGCAAAGGATAAGCTTGGGGGAGTTTGTTGATGGCTGTTATATACCAATTTCACCCATCAATATAACTCAATTATGTGAAGAAAATATAATTTCTTGCACACATCACCTTTCTATTTAACCTATTTCCACTTGTCCTTGGAGAAAGTAGTGCATGCAAGGATTCTATGCAGAATTGAAGTGAAACAAGGGGATGGATCCTATAAAATATCATTCCAGCCAATCAGGTGGCGACAGTGGCACCACATGGATCAAATGGCCCACAAATAGAAGTATCTGAGGCCATCCAATAGTGTAGCACCCATATCATGGAATGGGACCCACCTGTCAGTCACTTGGAGGAAGAACTGGTCGTTTGGAGCCAGGACCAGGTCGGTCGACCCCCCTAGTCGGCCGACTAGGTCTTGGCGTCAAACGCGGTCAAACGCCACGTGTTGGCTCCTTTCGGCTTGAAGAAGTCATGGGTGAATGGTTTGCGCGCTTTTGGTGGCGGGAACCGGCCCTTCTCCAAGCTATATATAGGACCTCTCATCCCTCACTTCAACACACACCACATGACTATTCATCCATTGTATCCACTACTCTCCATAGGTTTAGAGGAGTATAGGTTGTAGAGAGGAGAGTCTCTAGTCCATAGTCCAAGTAGGAGAGGAGTAGAATGAGTCTCTTCAGAATTTCCAATTGGAAAAGGTATGTCTCCCATATTCCTATTTGTGTTTGTGACTTTATTCTTAATAAAGATGTTATCTTTAGTCTTCCATTTTTCATATACTTGGATGAAGCATTTCTTGTTTGATTGTGGATTCCATGTATGTGGTAAGAATAGTATTTATGATTGTTCTATACCATTATAAATATATCATCATAAACAATATAAAACTCCACTATAGTCTGATTAGGTATGATATTATTATGTTAACATGAATCACTTATGCTATGAATTAACATTGGTTCAACGATGATTTAGTTCATTGCCTCAGGATGGCTTGTTCCTAGACTCTTAAGGTAATTACTTAATATGCTAGCATGGTGCTAGGATAGAGAGTAGCGTTGAATGTCTCGTAAGCCCACAGATTGAAGAGGTAGGCAGTAGGTGGTGACAGCCCTATCTGTCCTTTGTAATCCTCCACGTTCGGATATGCCACGGGCTCTTGGCGGGAGTTGTCCTAGTATTGCTAGGGGTAAGTAAACTTGTGCCCTATGTGTTAATCCACTTAGCATGAGAATTCATAATTGATATGATCATTAGTAACTAACCTAGGATATGTATATGTACATTAGAAGCATTGTAGGAGTCTCTACATAGTTCTTAGCCTAGTCCCTCTTTACAATATTTACCCCTTAGGATAGAATGCTCTAGTGTGTGTCACGCTACCTCAATTACCCTTTATCCATCCTTGCTAGAACCCTACCTAGGCCAACCTAGCCTCTCCACTTGATGATTGTTTTACTTCCATCTAGCCTTCCTTTGGGAGAATATAAATAACACACTTTGGGAATACTCTTAGAGGGAAATGCTACATCGATAGTTTCCGCGTGCTTGCGGATTTACATATATAATATAAAACCTACCAACATGCATTTCTAGCACCCTTGCTAGGGATGAATTGTTAGTAGTGCGTAGGAAATATCAATAGTTATGAAAGATAGAATGTAGAATCAAACAATTAAATCAAGCATATAATATGATTCATATGCTTATGCATCCAACGATGAAAGGCTTACCAGCCAATATGGATATGTTGTCAACATGGGATTATTGGAAGCCTTATGATTCTATAAAGTAGAGACCTTTAAAAGGAGCCACTCCCCATAAAGAAAAATG
The DNA here is from genome assembly GCA_036927565.1 of Tuctoria greenei. Lineage (NCBI taxonomy): Eukaryota > Viridiplantae > Streptophyta > Magnoliopsida > Poales > Poaceae > Tuctoria > Tuctoria greenei. The sequence goes on along the minus strand of JAYESD010000010.1, from coordinate 9,258,267 downwards.
TTTTCCATTTGAAAAAAGTTGATTTATCTTAAGTGTCGCAGTTCAATGATCAACTATTGACCGTCTGAACACTTCAGACTTTTGTATTATACTTATTAAGAATGAATAAATAAGGTTCAACTAGACGATCAAGGGGGAGAATGTTGGTTGATCTTGGTCCAACTTGAGAAAAAGAAAGAAAAATGTTACATAAATAAAAAAAGAAAAGGAACCTGATAACTGACGTTACAGGGACCCCCGAACATAACCGCCTCGATCGGAGGTGCCGGTAACCAACTTTGCCCTATCCCCCTACCGTATGCACTAAAAACCAGGGGAAAAGGGAAAAGTGTGGACACTACACTAATCACCCTTTAATCCAAAATGTAAATAACCGATCAAGATGAGTGCATTGCAGTGGGAAGGAATGAAGCCTCAAATCCGCACACAAGAAGACGAAGGCAACAAGGGGGAAAGCGAAGTACAAGTAAGTTATTGCTAATTTGTTATTAATTACATTTATTTGGTGCATAAAGATGATTAGTATCATGTTTAAATATTAATACTAAATCAATTGACTCTAACATCTCCGACTAACGGGCCTTCTGCGCCCCCACCCTTTCATCTAAGATTCGTGTGGGGCTGCCTAACTTTTGTCGGGGTGGCGCATCTGTGGCGTCCCTACCCCTTTCTTAGCTTCACCAAAAGAGTGCAATAGGTTTTTGGGGAAGAAGATTTCCCTTTGTAAAGCCTTTACACTACAAGATAATCGTCTATTGCCACACATTATATTGCAACAATAAAAAATTTGTGTGACACCCGGCTCCGAAAATGAACCAAGTGAACGCATATGTGTGCCCAGGACGTTCAACACACATACACGAGTGCATAACAAAAGAGTATACAGAAAATTACCACAAGATAAGATTAATTAACCAAATTTTATTACACTAACCATATTATCCTCAAATACAAGTTCTAATGAATACTAATAACAAGTTCAACTAATGCAGCGGAAATAAACTAAATAAGCAAACTAAACAGCTAGGCAGCATAAGCGATAGGGTATAGCGCAGCTCCATGCAATACCACAGGCAAAGCTGACGGTAGACACAGCCTAGAACTCCGCATTATTAACGTAGTACTCCCAATCCTGACCTGCAACTGTGGGGAGGATTGCAAGGGTGAGTACATGTCGTACTCAACAAGTGTGGAAAGTATGACATGTAGCTGATACAAATGACGAATGTAATAAAGGCTAAGTGCTGAAAAGTACAGTAAAACATTTGAAAAAGCAATATACATCATGTATGTGAAGTAATCCCATCATAAACCATAATTAATAACATAGTACCAGTCTATATTCCATATTCGTCATCCATATACCAATAACCGTATCCAATACCAGAATTTAATTCATAACCAGCCATATCCATTACCAAACCATAACCATCCCAATACCAAGTTCCCTCTAATCATGGAAGTTGTCCAGGTGCTCATAACCGGGAGCACAACTATCATGAGTTTATTTAGACTCTGCAGAGTTTGTACCACTTTACTTACGTGTTCATGATTTCATCACCTTTCTATGACTAGAACCTCCCTTATGCCCATGACCCATCGGTCACATTACACACTTCTGTTGGTGTGTGGCCAAGAGATCACAAAATAGTCTTTACAAATGGATTACTAGCCTATTTAGACCCCACTGAGGTTTCACTGGTGGCCATGTCTCCTACAGAGCACATCTTCAACCAAGGGCCCCCTCTTGAGCCATTCAGATCCCAGGGTAGGCCCACCAATTATCAATAAACCCAATCCGACTACCCCTTCCCCGAGCATCCTTAATGGTCCAAATAGCACTGGCAAAGCCCTAATTAATCAGCTACACCGCACCCATACTTGGCCTCGTGGTGGCACTGTAGTCCTGGCTTATTCTCGCATGAACCGGTCCTTAGATCTAAAGCAAGCAAACCACCATGACATCCAACACATCCACATACCAGGCTTGCTTAGATCACCCATTACCATACCGTATTGAATAGTTCAAATTAACCAGAATATCATTAATGCATAATTAAATGTGTAGTGTTGTTTTCCCATCCCAATTAGTTAAACGAAGTAGAAAGGTTAAAAGCTCATCCCAACTCTATACCATAATTCCAGGTGACAAGGGTCGTTAAACAAATCTAGTAAACTTCCTATCATAGGATTCCCATCAAAATTTACACAAGCATGCAATTTTGCAAACAAAAACATTTATTTTAAAACAGGATCAATATGCTTCAAGGACACTTGCCTTGCTCCGACGGATAGGGTTGCTCAAGCGCTTCGAAGTCTTTGTTCTGGAAATCCTCGTACACGACCTCTTGAGCACTTCCCTCTACTCGTGATCACACATACAAGAAAATACATACAAATCAAAATGATGCACACACATTAATCAACATGCGATGACATGCATGCATGCAAAGTTCAATTATTAATTAACTATGATTGTTTATTGATTAGATGCAACTAGTTCATAAGTGTTTATGGGGGTTTTAGCGAGAATTAATGCTGCTGAAAATAAAAAGATGGTGCAAGTAAAATTAAATCACGGCTATTAGATCTAATACGTTCGCAAAAATTCGCATTGGAAAACGTGTCCTATCGTAGATGCGACAGCTTCGAAGATCGCGGGACGAAGACGACGCGTAGATGAAGTGGATGGCACAACGGTCCTCCGGTGGCATGACAACGGCGGCGTGATGATCTCCGGCGGACGATGATTTCTTCCTCCTTTTCTTCTTCTTCCCCTCCTTTTTTCCTTCATTTTCTTCCCTGGCGGCGGCAGCCTCTAGTCCCCTTTTCTTTTCGTCGCTAGGGCTTCTGGTGTCGATGGAACATACGAAGCCTCCGGTTCTTTTTATAGACAGCGGGGCAGCTCTGTACCGACTCTGTACCAGCCAAAAAAACAGGCGCGCAGTACACCGCCGACTCGGCCTGGCACGCGGAAGCGCGGGGGCGCGGGGCACCGGCCGGCTCGGGCACGCGCGCGGGCGGCTCGGCCAGGGCGTGGGACGCGGGACCCGGGCGGCGCGCATGGCGTGCATGGCGCGCGCGGGGCAGGGGCGCGCTGAGGCGCGCGGGAGCGGGGGATGGGCCGGGTGGGCCGGCTCGGCCGCCTGGCCAGAGGAGCAGTTTTTTTTTTCTTTCTTTTTTCTTTACATATATAAATATTATTATTATATATTCTTTATTATTATATTTTATATATTAGTATTATATATATTATTTATTTATATCTTTTTCTACCTAATACATGTTTATATTTTTATTTTCTTCTCTTCTTTTGCTACACATATTTTTTTATATGTTTGTTTTATCCTTTATTATCTTTCCTTTATTCCACTAATGTTTAATGCATGATGCAAAAATTAGGGTGTTACAAACCTACCCCATTAAAGTGAATCTCGCCCTTGAGATTCGACAGCATGGAGAAAAGATGAGGGAATTTTGCCTTGAGGTTTTCTTCACGTTCCCACGTAGCTTCGGCTTCCGTATGGTGGTTCCATTGCACTTTGTACCAATGGGCCATCTTATTTCTCGTGACCCTTTCCTTCACGTCCAAGATCTTGATAGGTTGCTCGACATAGGACAAATCCTCCTGAAGTTTTAACTCGTCCATCGACACCTGTTCTTCCGGCACCCTTAGACACTTCTTGAGTTGAGATACGTGAAACACGTTGTGTACATCGGAGAGATACATCGTCATCTCAAGTCGATAAGCTACCTCTCCTCGCTTGTACAAAATCTCAAATGGTCCGATGTAACGAGGGGCCAATTTTCCTTTGACGTTAAACTGGCGTTGCCCTCAGATAGGTGACACTCTGAGGTATATGAAATCTCCAACGTCAAATGCCAGATTCCTTCGCCGATTATCCGCATAGCCTTTTTGTCGAGACTGGGCAGCCCTTAGGTTTTCACGTATTATTTGAACTTGCCTTTCAGCATCTTGTAACACATCAGGACCAAATACTTGGTTCTCTCCTATTTCATTCCAAAACAAAGGTGTCCTACACTTCCTTCCGTATAGTGCTTCATAGGGTGACATTTTCAAACTTGCTTGGTAACTATTGTTGTATGAAAATTCTACATATGGCAAGCTCTTGTCCCAACTTTTCCCATGCTTCAAAGCACAATCTCTTAACATGTCTTCCAAAATTTGATTGGTCCTCTCGGTTTGTCCATCCGTTTGAGGGTGATATGCTGAACTGAAATTCAACCTCGTTCCCAAAGCTTCATTCAATTTTTGCCAAAACCTGGAAGTGAATTGTGAACCTCTATCCGAGACTATCTTCTTCGGAACTCCGTGTCGACACACAATATGTTCAATGTATATTTCAGCCAATTGTGCAGCTGTATATTTGGTCTTCACAGGGACAAAATGAGCTGACTTGGTTAAGCGATCCACAATTACCCAAATTGAGCCGTAACCGGACTGAGTACGTGGTAACCCAACTATGAAGTCCATTCCAATTTCTTCGCACTTCCATTCCAGGATCTTCAATGGTTGCAATAATCCAGCTGGCCTTTGATGTTCTGCCTTGACTCTTTGACACACATCACACAATGCTACGTATTCAGCTATGTCCTTTTTCATGCTATCCCACCAATAACAAGCCTTCAAGTCTTTGTACATTTTTGTACAACTGGGATGAATTGAGTACGGCAAGTCATGTGCCTCCTTTAATATTGCCTCCCGAATATGCTTTACATTAGGCACAACGATTCTCTTTCCAAGCCATAAGGTACCATGTTCGTCTTCATCAAATCTGAATTCTCTCCCTTCTTCGGTCCTTTCCTTGATTTCCTTGATCTCTTCATCCGTGGCTTGTGCCTCTCGAATTTCTTGCTCCAGGGTTGGATTTAACTCCATTATTCCCATCTCATTCACAAATCCGAGGTTCAACCGTTCGAACTCCTTACATAACTCGGATGGCAGCTTCCAAACCGTGAGTTGGTGGCTTACTCCTTTCTGACTCAAGGCATCGACCACTAAATTAGCCTTTTCGGATGATAGTTGATCCCCACATCATAATCCTTGATGAGTTCCAACCATCTTCGTTGCCTCAAATTAAGATCCGTTTGTGTGAAAATATATTTAAGACTCTTATGATTCGTATAAATTTCGCACCTATGTCCAAGGATATAGTGTCTCCAAATCTTCAACGCATGTACCACGGCTGCAAGTTCTAAATCATGTGTTGGGTAATTCTGCTCATGTTTCTTCAATTGTCTTGACGCATAGGCGACCACTTGACCTTCTTGCATGAGCACACATCCAAGTCCTTGCCTTGATGCGTCACAATAAATATCAAAACTCTTGCTCACATCCGGCAGTACCAAAACTGGAGTTGTTGTTAACCTCTTCTTCAACTCTTCAAAACTGTTTTGACAGGCTTGAGTCCATTGGAAAGCCTTTCCCTTCATTAGAAACTCCGTCATAGGCTTGGCTATCTTGGAAAAGTCCTTGATGAATCGACTGTAATATCCAGCCATCCCAAGGAAACTCCTTATTTCCTTTATGTTTTGCGGTGGCTCCCACTTCAACATGTCCCTCACTTTACCGGGGTCAACCGATACTCCTCCTCCTGAGATGATATGACCCAAAAATGGCACCTCTTTCAACCAAAACTGACACTTGTTGAACTTGGCATACAATTGATGCTCCCTCAATTTCTGCAACGTGAGCCTCAAATGTTCCTCATGGTCCTTCTCATCCTTTGAGTAGATCATAATTTCATCAATAAACACCACGACGAACCAATCCAAGTATTCCATGAAGACCTTATTCATGAGGTACATAAAGTATGCAGGTGCATTGGTCGATCCAAAGGACATCACAGTGTACTCATAGGATCCATATCGCATCCTAAAAGCTGTCTTGGGTATGTCCGATGGTCTAATCTTCATTTGAAAGTATCCTGACCTCAAATCAATCTTGGAGAAAACACAAGCACCCTTCATATGATCAAACAAGTCTTCTATGCGTGGCAAGGTGTACTTGTTCTTGATGGTCACCTCGTTGAGAGCTTGGTAATCCACACACATCCTTAGCGTTCCATCCTTCTTGTCCACAAACAGCACGGGCGCTCCCCAAGGTGAAGAGCTTGGGTGAATGAAACCTTCTCTAGTTGCTCTTGAATCTGCTTCTTGAGCTCCGCTAATTCCATAGGAGGCATCCTATACGACCTCTTAGCTATAGGTGCAGTTCCAGGTATTAAATCAATAACAAACTCAATGTCTCGATCAGGTGGCATACCTGGCAACTCGTCTGGAAAAACATCCAAAAATTCACACAGCACCAGAATCTCCTCAATTGCGGCACCATCCATATGATTAAGCTCCAATCGCTTTGGTGCGGTTTGAGATGCTTCAAATTATACGGTGATCCCTTCTTCATTGGTCAACTTCACCGTCTTTGTGGCACACTCAATAACCCAATTGTGCTTCCTCAACCAGTCCATACCAAGTATAATGTCCAATCCTTGAGAATCCAAAACAATGACGTTGGCGGAGAAGTCTACCCCCCTTATTCTAAGGCTTACTTTTGGACATACTATATTTGTCCTCATCTCTCCTCGAGGAGACTTAACCAATAGAGTAAACTTCACATGAGAGATAGGCAAACTATACTTTGCAACATACTTCGATGAAATGAATGAATGCGATGTTGCAAAATCAAATAACATAGTCGCGGGGTTGGAGTGGGCGAGAAACATACCAATAACCACGTCAGCTGCTTGTTGAGCATCCTCTGTAGAGACATAGTTCACATTGCCACGAGAAAACTTCTGCTGTCCGCGGTTTCCTTGCGGCGCTCCTCCATTAGGTCTTGGGTTTTGCCTCGACGCATTGCTTCCTTGACCAAGGCCTGACTTAGGACATTGATGTGCAAAGTGTCTAGCTTCTCCACATGTATAGCACTTCTTAACTCCACCAGAATTTGGACGGACTTGATTTTCCGCATTGGCACCAGGGAAATTAGCACGAGGTGCATATGGAATCAGAGGCCTAGGTGCTGGAATAACAAGGCGCTGCTGCATGAACTGAGTTGGGGGTGGTGCATAACCAGCGCGCCGTACAGGAGCAGAGGAGCTGTAGTATGGCGCATTAGGAGGCGCAAAGCGAGGGCGCACATTACTTCCTTGTTGCTGTCCTTGATATGGCGCCCTTCCTCTTATTGTCTTGCTCCATCTCACGGACCTTATTCTCCACCACAATTGCTTTGTCCACAAGCTTCTGGAAGTTGGCATAATCGCAGTTGAGCAATTGCCCTTGGATCTCATTGTTGAGGCCTCTCTTGAACAAATATTGCTTCCGGCTGTCCCGACTAACATCCTCAGGCGCGTATCTTGAGAGTTGAGTGAATTTGTTGAGATATTCACCCACGCTCGATCTTCCTTGCCTCAAGTTCTCAAATTCTTGCCTCTTCAAGATCATAACTCCCTCGGGCACATAATGAGAACAGAAGTTCTCCTTGAATTCCGCCCAAGTGATCCTCTCTTGATTCTCATGAGCATTGCAATAAGCATCCCACCAATCCGCAGCTGCTCCAACGAGTTGATGAGAAGCAAATAGCACCTTCTCCCGATCATTGCATTGGACAATAGCTAATTTCTTCTTCGCGGACTTGAGCCAATCATCAGCATCCATAGGGTCGGCAGCTTGAGCAAAGGTTGGTGGCCTAGTCCTCATAAACTCTCCCAATCGGTTATGAGGAGGCGGGGGTGGCGGTAGAGACATGTGGGGCTAATTGTTGATGTTACTAGCCTGCAGCTGTCCCATAGTCTGTATCATGGTCCACATGAGCTGGTTCTGCATAGCCGGTAGCTGCTCAATATTGATAGCTCCATGAGCAGGTCCTTGTCCATTGTTGTTCTGAGGTACTCCACGATTCTCCTCCTCATCAATGACATCCCTCTGGTTGCGAGTCCTCACCATCTAAAGAAAAGCAATAGGTAAGAATTTAGAAACGTCCCCAACTAAATGCATCAAGGGATATGAAACTAAACAACTAACTATACTAGCCTAGGTGGACATGGCAATGCAAAAGCATCTCAAAATCCTCTATTAGTCACACAAGCAAACAATATATATAGCAAACAGCACTCCAAGCAAAAACACATCGATTCCTAAGTACTCCTATGTGCTCTAAAGTGTCCATTCTATCTAGGCTGCGTCCTACGGTCCACCTGTGGCTCTGATACCAATTTGTGACACCCGGTTCCGAAAATGAACCAAGTGAACGCCTATGTGTTCCCAGGATGTTCAACACACATACACGAGTGCATCACAAAAGATTATACAGAAAATTACCACAAGACAAGATTAATTGACCAAATTTTATTACACTAACCATATTTTCCTCGAATACAAGTTCTAATGAATACTAATAACAAGTTCAACTAACGCAGCGGAAATAAACTAAATAAGCAAACTAAACAGCTAGGCAGCATAAGCGATAGGGTATAACGCAGCTCCATGCAACACCACAGGCAAAGCTGACGGTAGACACGGCCTAGAACTCCGCATTATTAATGTAATACTCCCAATCCTGACCTGCAACTGTGGGGGGGGGGGGTTGCAAGGGTGAGTACATGTCGTACTCAGCAAGTGTGGAAATTATGACATGTAGGTGATACAAATGACAAATGTAATAAAGGATAAATGCTGAAAAGTACAGTAAAACATTTGAAAAAGCAATATACATCATGTATGTGAAGTAGTCCCATCATAAACCATAATTAATAACATAGTAGCAGTCCATATTCCATAGATATCATCCATATACAAACAACCATATTCAATACCAGAATTTAATTCATAACTAGCCATATCCATTACCAAACCATAACCATCCCAATACCAAGTTCCCTCTAATCATGGAAGTTGTCCAGGTCCTCATAACTGGGAGCACGACTATCATGATAGTTTATTTAGACTCTGCAGAGTTTGTACCACTTTACCCGCGTGTTCGTGATTTCATCACCTTTCGGTGACTAGAACCTCCCTTACGCCCATGACCCGTCTGTCACATTACACACTTATGTTGGTGTGTGGCCAAGAGATCACAAAATAGCCTTTACAAAGGGATTACTAGCCTATTTAGACCCCAATGAGGTTTCACCGGTGGCGATGTCTCCTACAGAGCACATCTTCAACCAAAGGCCCCCTCTTGAGCCATTCAGATCCCAGGGTAGTTCCACCAGTTATCAACAAACCCAGTCCGACTACCCCTTCCTCGAGCATCCTTAATGGTCCAAATAGCACTGGCAAAACCCTAATTAATCAGCTACGCTGCAGCCATACTTGGCCTCGTGGTGGCACTGTAGTCCTGACTTATTCTCGCCTGAACCGGTCCTTAGATCTAAAGCAAGCAAACCACCATGATATCCAACCCATCCACATACTAGGGTTGCTTAGATCACCCATTACCATACCGTATTGACCAGTTCACATTAACCAAAATATCATTAATGTATAATTAAATGTGTAGTGTTGTTTTCCCATCCCAATTAATTAAGCGAAGCAAAAAGGTAAAAAGCCCATCCCGACTCTCTACCATAATTCCAGGTGACAAGGGTGGTTAAACAAATCTAGTAAACTTCCTATCATAAGATTCCCATCAAATTGACACAAGCATGCAGTTTTGCAAACAAAAACATTTATTTTAAAACAGGATCAATATGCTTCAAGGACACTTGCCTTGCTCTAACGGATAGGGTTTCTCAAGTGCTTCGAAGTCTTGGTTCTGGAAATCCTCGTACATGACCTCTTGAGCACTTCCCTCTACTCGTGATCACACATACAAGAAAATACATACAAATCAACAATATGTACACACATTAATCAACATGTGATGACATGCATGCATGCAAAGTTCAATTATTAATTAACTATGGTTGTTTATTGATTAGATGCAACTAGTTCATACGTGTTTATGCGAGTTTACGGGGGTTTTAGCGAGAATTGATGTTGATGAAAATAAAAAGATGGTGCAACTAAAATTAAATCACGGCTATTAGATCTAATACGTTCACAAAAATTTGCATCGGAAAAGTGTCCAACCGTAGATGCGACAGCTTTGAAGATCGCGGGACGAAGACAACACGTAGACGAAGTGGATCGCATCGGTCCTCCGGCGGCACGACGACGGCGGCGCGATGATCTCCGTCGGACGACGATTTCTTCCTCCTTTTCTTCTTCTTCCCCTCTTTTTTTTCCTTCCATTTCTTCTTGGCGGCGGCAACCTCTGGTCCCCTTTTCTTTTCGTCGTTAGGGCTTCTGGTGTCGATGGAACATAAGAAGCCTCCGGTTCTTTTTATAGGTGGCGGGGAAGCTCTGTACTGACTCGGTACCGGCCAAAAAAAACATGCGCGCGGTACATGGCTGACTCGGCCTGGCACGCGGGAGCGCGGGGGCGCGGGGGCACCGGCCGGCTTGGGCACGCGCGCGGGCGGCTCGACCAGGGAAGGGGAGCGGGACAAGGGCGGCGCGCGTGGTGCACGCGAGAGGCGCGTGGCAGGGGCGCGCGGGAGCGGGGGATGGGTCGGGTGGGCCGGCTCGGCCGCGTGGCCAGCTAATCAATTGTTTTTTCTTTACATATATAAATATTATTATTATATATATTATTTTTTATATTATTATTATATATATTATTTATTTATATCTTTTTTTTGTTCCTAATACATGTTTATATTTTTATTTTCTTCTCTTCTTTTGCTACACATATTTTTTTAATATGTATGTTTTATCCTTGTGACACCCGGTTCCAAAAATGAACCAAGTAAACACATATGTGTGCCCAGGATGTTCAACACACATACACGAGTGCATTCACAAAAGGATATAGAGAAAATTACTACAGAACAAGATTAATTAACCAAATTTTATTGCACAACCCATATTATCCTCGAATACAAGCACTAATGATTATTAATGATAAGTTCAACTAATGCAGCGAAAATAAACTAAGTAAGCAAACAAACAGCTAGGCAGCATAAGCGATAGGGTAGCACAGCTCCAATCAACACCACAGGCAAAGCTGACGGTAGACACAACCTAGAACTCCGCATTATCGCCATTAAACTCCCAATCCTGACCTGCAACTGTTGGGGGGGGGATTGCAAGAGTGAGTACATGTCGTACTTAGCAAGTGTGGAAAGTACGACATGTGGCTGATTCAAATGACGAATATAATAATGGTTGAGTGCGTACATTAAAACATTTGAAAAGCAATATATTACATGTATATGAAGTAAACCCATCATAAACCATATAGTTACTATAATACCAGTCCATATTCCATATCCATCATCATATACCAATATCCGTATTCAATACCAGAATTCAATTCATAACCATCCATAACCATAATACCAACCATAACCATAATACCATCCCAAAGCCAATACCAAACCATCCCAAATCCCAATTTTCCTCTAATCATATGAGGGTCCAGGTTGGTCATAACCGGGAGCACGGCTATCATGATAGTTTTAGACACACTGCAGAGGTTGTACCGCTTTACCCACGTGTTTGTGATTTCATCACCTTTCGATGACTATAGAATCTCAATTATGCAGTCTCACACTTCCTTAGGTGTGTGGCCAAGACATCACAAAATAGCCTTTACAAAGGGATTACTAGCCTATTTAGACTCCACTGAGGTTTCATCGGTGGTCATGTCTCCAACTGAGAACATCTTCAACCAAGGGTCCCTTCTTGAGCCATTCGGATCCCAGGGTAGTTCCACCAATCATCAACAAAACCAATCCGACTACCCCTTCCCCGAACATCCTTAATAGTCCAAATAGCAATGGCAAAGCCCTAATTAATCAGCTACGCTGCACCATACTTGGACTCGTGGTGGCACTGTAAATCCTGGATGGTCGCTCTACGAACCGGTCCTTAGATCTAAGGCAAGCAAAACCACCATAACATCCAACCCATCCACATACCAGGCTTTCTTAGATCACCCATTACCATATCATATTAACCAGTTCATGTTAACCATAATCTCATCGATGCATAATTAAGTTGAGTGGTATAGTTGTTTTTCCATCCCGATTAATTAAGCGAGGCAAAAAGTTAAAAATCCCATCCCGACTGTACCATATATTCCAGGTGACAAGGGTGGTTAAACAAAGCTACTAAACTTCCTACCATAGGATTTCCCATCAAATTGACACAAGCATGTAGTTCTGCAAACAAAACATTTATTTTAAAATAGGATCAATATGCTTCAAGGACACTTGCCTTGCTCTTGCGGTTGATTAGGGTCAAAGCCTTCAAACTCTTGATGCTTGAGATCCTCCACGGCACTCTCTAGCGCAAATCCGTCTAATCCGCACAATAAACATACAAGACAAAAAACACAATCAAAGAGTGCACATATATTACTCAATATGACATGACATGCATGATTAATGCAAATGCAAGGTGGAATTTGTTAATGGGTTGCTTTTAATGATCACTAGCTAGTTCTAATAGCTTTTAACAAGTTTATACGGGTTTGGAGTTGATTAGATCAAATTTTAGAATTAATTCAACATAATTTACCCAGGAAAATCAGACTAGTCTGCAGAAGGCCGGACTAGTCCACACTTCGCAGAACTAGCGAACTAGGGTTTTCTAGATCGACGTGAATTTGGAGATTTGGGGCTGAATTCACCTAAGAAAAAGAGAATAGAAGGTATACTAGGTGTTTAGAACTCCAATGAATCAAGAAACTTGGAGGTAACACTTGCATCTTGATGATTTAGGGTTGATGATGAACTTGGAGATGAGTCGGTGATGAAGAACGAAACTTGATGGAGATCTTGATCCTCTTTTGTTTCCTACTCTTCTTCTTCTTGCTTGGGATCTCCTCCTCCCTCCTTGATGGTGGCTCTCCACGAACTAGGGTTTGGGTGGGGTGGAAAAGTGGCAAATACATGTCAAGCCAAGGGGTGGGGTTGTTTATATAGAGGTGGAGGCTAGGGTTAGATGGATTTTGAGTTTGAGATGAATAGAGGCCGGTTTAGAGTCCCACATGGGCTCTAAAAGAGTTAGGCACGACATCTCTAGGCCCACTTAACGTGAAACCCAAGAAACAAGTCGTAAAACAAAGGATAAATTCAGAGTCGCGAAATATCGGACAAGTCTGAATAGGACCGGACTAGTCCGAAGTTAGTCAGAAAGAAATCAGACAAGTCTGGCAAAAAATCGGACAAGTCCGACTTTAGTCAGAGAGGAAAATGGACAAGTCCGCTGGAACACCGGACTAGTTCGGACAAGTCCAGGGACTTAGCGAATTTTCAAGGATTCTTGGAAAATCGGACTAGTCCGCAACAAAAACGGACAAGTCTAATTTTAGTCAGAGAGAAATCGGATTAGTCCTCACTAAAATCGGACTAGTCCGCACTTTTCAGTATTTTAAGTGCAGTTTTGTTCCAAATCAACTTTAAGCTCGTTCCTCTTGATGTGGGTAATGTTAAACATGTATATGAATGTATGTAGGGCATGATGCATGAAATGAGGGTGTTACAAACCTACCCCCCTAAATGAATCTCGCCCTCGAGATTCGACGCTGAAGAGAAGAGATAGGGAAATTCCCTCTTGAGATCATCCTGCAATTCCCATGTTGCTTTTTTCCTGTGTGGTGCTTCCATTGAACTTTACACCATCTAATAACATTGTTCCTTGTGACTCTCTCCTTGGTTTCCAAAATTTTGATCGGTTGCTCGGCATAGGTCAAATCTTCCTCTAATTCCAATCCTTCCATTGGCACTTGTTCTTCCGGTACTCTCAGGCACGTCTTGAGCTGGGAAACATGAAACACATCATGGACATCTGAAAGATGAGTTGGCATCTCCAACTTATATGATACTTGTCCCCTTTTGTCCAAAATCTTGAATGGTCCAATATAGCGAGGTGCTAGCTTGCCTATTATGTTAAACCTGTTATGACCTTTCATCAGTGACACCTTGAGGTAAACAAAATCTCCCACTTCAAAGGCTAATTTCCTTCTCCAACTGTCCACATAGCCTTTTTGTCTTGATTGGGCAGCCCTCAAGTTTTCACGAATTATTTGGACTTGCTTTTCGGCTTCTTGCAACACATCCGGACCAAATACTTGAGTTTCTCCTGCCTCGTTCCAGAATAAAGGTGTCCTACACTTCCTTCCATAAAGCGCTTCATATGGTGACATTTTCAAGCTTGCTTGGTAACTATTGTTGTATGAAAATTCTGCATATGGCAAGCTCTTGTCCCAACTTTTCCCGTGCTTTAAAGCACAAGCTCTTAACATGTCCTCTAAAATCTGATTAGTCCTCTCGGTTTGTCCATCCGTTTGAGGGTGATATGCTGAACTAAAATTCAACCTCGTTCCCAAAGCTTCATGCAATTTTTGCCAAAACCTAGAAGTGAATTGTGAACCTCTATCCGAGACTATCTTCTTCGAAACTCCATGAAAACATACTATTATTCCCATATACAACTCTGCCAATTTCTCTCCATTATAGGTGGTCTTGACGGGAATAAAGTGGGCTGACTTAGTTAACCGATCCACAATTACCCAAATTGAGTCGTAACCAGACTGAGTACGTGGTAAACCAACTATGAAGTCCATACTGATCTCTTCCCACTTCCATTCCGGGATCTTTGACGGTTGCAATAATCCAGCTGGCCTTTGATGTTCCGCCTTGACCCGTTGACACACATCACACAATGCTACATATTCAGTTATGTCCTTTTTCATGCTATCCCACCAATAGCATGTCTTCAATTCTTTGTACATCTTTGTACAACCAGGATGAATTGAGTATGGTGAGTCATGTGCCTCTTTTTATATCGTCTCCTGAATATGCTTCACATTAGGCACAGCAATCCTCTTACCATGTTCGTCCTCATAAAAGCTGAATTCTCTCCCCTCTTGGGCCCTTTCCTTGATTTCTTGAATTTCTTCATCCTTAGTTTGGCCTTCCCGAGTTTCTTGCTCCGATGTTGGGTTTAACTCCATCATTCCCATCTCATTCGCAAATCCGAGGTTCAATCGTTCAAACTCCTTACATAACTCGGATGGTAATTCTCGAACTGTGAGTTGATGACTTACTCCTTTTCTACTCAAAGCATCGGCCACTACATTGGCTTTCCCCGATGATAGTTGATCCCCAAATCATAATCCTTGATAAGCTCCAACCATCTTCGTTGCCTCAAATTCAGATCCGTTTGTGTGAAAATATACTTGAGACTCTTATGATCTATATAAATTTCACACCTATGTCCAAGAATATAGTGTCTCCAAATCTTCAGTGCATGTACCACGGCTGTAAGTTCTAAATCATGTGTTGGGTAATTCTGCTCATGTTTCTTCAATTGTCTTAACGCATAGGCGACCACTTGACCTTCTTGCATAAGCACACATCCAAGTCCTTGTCTCGATGCGTCACAATAAATATCAAAACTCTTGCTCACATCTGGCAGTACCAAAACTAGGGCTGTTGTCAACCTCTTCTTCAACTCCTCAAAACTGTTTCGACAAGCTTGAGTCCATTAGAAAGCCTTCCCCTTTCATTAGAAATTCCATCATTGGCTTGGCTATCCTCGAAAAGTCCTTGATGAACCGACCATAATATCCAGCCATTCCAAGGAAACTCCTTATTTCCTTTACATTCTGCGGTGGTTTCCACTTCAACACGTCTCTCACTTTTCCGGGGTCAACCAATACTCCTCCTCCTGAGATGATATGAACCAAAAACGATACTTCTCTCAACCAAAACTGACACTTGTTGAACTTGGCATACAATTGATGCTCCCTCAATTTCTGCAACGTAAGCCTCAAGTGTTCCTCATGTTCCTTCTCATCCTTCGAGTTGATCATAATGTCATCAATAAACACCACAACGAACTTATCCAAGTACTCCATGAAGACCTTATTCATGAGGTGCATAAAGTAGGCATGCGCATTTGTCAATCCAAAAGACATCACGGTGTACTCATAAGATCCATGTCGTGTTCTAAAAGCTGTCTTGGGTATGTCCGATGGTTTAATCTTCATTTGAAAGTATCCCAACCTCAAATCAATCTTAGAGAAGACACAAGCACCCTTCACCTGATCAAACAAATCCTCTATACGGGGCAAGGTGTTCTTGTTCTTGATGGTCACCTCGTTGAGAGCTCAGTAATCTACACACATCCTTTGCGTTCCATCCTTCTTGTCCACAAATAGAACGGGCGCTCCCCAAGGTGAAGAGCTTGGGCGAATAAAACCCTTCTCTAGTTGCTCTTGAATTTGCTTTTTGAGCTCCGCTAATTCCATAGGAGGCATCCTATACAGCCTCTTAGCTATAGGTGCAGTTCCAGGTATTAAATCAATAACGAACTCAATGTCTCGATTAGGTGGCATACCTGGAAACTCGTTCGGAAAAACATCCAAAAATTCACACACCACCAGAATCTCCTTAATTGCGACACCGTCCATATGGTTCAGCTCCAATTGCTTCGATTCGGTTTGAGATGCTTCTACGGTGATCTCTTCCTCATTGGTCAACTTCACCGTCTTTGTGGAACACTCAATAACCCCATTGTGCTTCCTCAACCAGTCCATACCAAGTATAATGTCCAATCCTTGAGAGTCCAAGACAATGAGGTTGGCGGAGAAGTCTACCCCCTTATTCTAAGGCTTACTTTTGGACATACTATATTTGTACTCATATCTCCTCGAGGAGACTTAACCAATAGAGTGAACTTCATATGAGAGATGGGCAAACTATACTTGGTGACATACTTCGATGCAATGAATGAATGCTATGCTCCAGAATCGAACAACATAGTCGCGGGGTTGGAGTTGGCGAGAAACATACCAATGACCACATCATCCGCTTGTTGAGCATCCTCCGTAGAGACATGGTTCATGTTGCCACGAGCAAAATTCTGTTGTCCACGGTTCCCTTGTGGCTGTCCTCCATTGGGTCTTGGGTTTTGCCTCGGTGCATTGCTTCCTTGACCAAGGCCTGACTTAGGGCATTGATGTGCAAAGTGTCCAGCTTCTCCACAAGTATAGCACTTATTTACTCCACTGGGATTATGGGGGCGGGCTTGGTTCTGAACATTTGCACAAGGAAAATTAGCACGAGGTGCATATGGCATCGGAGGCCTAGGTGCTTGCATAACAGGGTGCTGTTGCACAAACTGAGTTGGGCGTGGTGCAAATCCTGGGCGATGAGTAGGTGCAAAAGAGGTGAAGTAAGGCGCATTGGGTGGTGCAAAGCGAGGGCGCACATTACTTCCTTGTTGATGTCCTTGATATGGTGCCTTCCTCTTGTTGTCCTGTTCCATCTCACGGACCTTGTTCTCCACCATAATTGCTTTGTCCACAAGCTTCTGGAAATTTGCATAGTCACAATTGAGCAATTGCACTTGGATCTCATTGTTGAGGCCCCTCATGAACAAGTATTGTTTTCGGCTGTCCAGACTAACATCTTCAGGGGCATACCTTGAAAGTTGGGTGAATTTATTGAGGTACTCATCCACGCTCGATATTCCTTGCCTCAAGTTCTCAAATTCTTGCCTCTTCAAGATCATAACTCTTTCCAGCACATAATGAGAACGGAAACTCTCTTTGAACTCGGCCCAAGTGATCCTCTCCTGGTTCTCATGAGCATTGCAATAAGAATCCCACCAATCGGCAGCCGCTCAGACTAGTTGATGAGAAGCAAATAAGACCTTCTCCCGGTCACTGCATTGGACAATAGCAAGCTTCTTCTACACAGACTTGAGCCAATCATCAACATCCATAGGGTCAGCAGCTTGAGCAAAGGTTGGCGGCCTAGTCCTCATGAACTCTCCCAACCGGTTATGAGGAGGTGGGGGTGGCAGTGGAGGCATGTGGGGCTGATTATTGATGTTACCAGCCTGCAGCTGTCCCATAGTTTGTATCATGGTCTGCATGAGCTGGTTCTGCATAGCCAGTAGCTGCTCAATATTGATAGCTCCATGAGCAAATCCTTGTCCATTGTTGTTCTGAGGTACTCCATGGTTCTCCTCCTCATCGTTGCCATCCCTCTGGTTGCGAGCCCTCACCATCTAAAGAAAAGCAAGAGATAGGAATTTAGAAAATGTCCTCAACTATATGCATCAAGGGATATGAAACTAGACAACTAACTAGCCTATGCGGACATGGCAATGCAAAAGTATCCCAAAATCCACTATTAAGCACACAAGCAAACAATATATAGCAACAGCACACCAAACAAAAACACATCGGTTCCTGAATGCTCCTATGTGCTCTAAAGTGTCCATTCTATCTAGGTTGCGTCCTACGGTCAACCTGTGGCTCTCATACCAATCTGTGACACCCGGTTCTGAAAATGAACGAAGTAAACACATATGTGTGCCCATGATGTTCAACACACATACACGAGTGCATTCACAAAAGGATATACAGAAAATTACCACATAACAAGATTAATTAACCAAATTTTATTGCACAACCCATATTATCCTCGAATACAAGCACTAATGATTATTAATAACAGGTTTAACTAATGCAGCAGAAATAAACTAAATAAGCAAACTAAACAGCTAGGCAGCATAAGCGATAGGGTAGCGCAGCTCCAATCAACACCACAGGCAAAGCTGACGGTAAGCACGGCCTAGAACTCTGCATTATCGCTATTAAACTCCCAATCCTGACCTGCAACTGTTGGGGGGGATTGCAAGAGTGAGTACATGTCGTACTCAGCAAGTATGGAAAGTATGACATGTGGCTGATTCAAATGACGAATATAATAATGGTTGAGTGCTAAAAAGTACATTAAAACATTTGAAAAGCAATATATTACATGTATATGAAGTAAACCCATCATAAACCATACAGTTATCATAATACCATTCCATACTCCATATCCATCATCATATACCAATATCCGTATTCAATACCAGAATTCAATTCATAACCATCCATAACCATAATACCAACCATAACCATAATACCATCCCAAAGCCAATACCAAACCATCCCAAATCCCAATTTTCCTCTAATCATGTGAGGCTCCAGGTTGCTCATAACTGGGAGCACGGCTATCATGATAGCTTTAGACACACTCTGCATAGGTTGTACCGCTTTATCCATGTGTTTGTGATTTCATCACCTTTCGATGACTATAGAATCTCAATGATGCCGTCTCACACTTCCTTAGGTGTGTGGCCAAGAGATCACAAAATAGCCTTTACAAAGGGATTACTAGCCTATTTAGACCCCACTTAGGTTTCACCGGTGGCGATGTCTCCAACTGAGCACATCTTCAACCAAGGGCCCCCTCTTGAGCCATTCGGATCCCAGGGTAGTCCCACCAATCATCAACAAACCCAATCTGACTACCCCTTCCCCGAGCATCCTTAATGGTCCATATAGCACTGGCAAAGCCCTAATTAATCAGGTACGCCGCACCCATACTTGGCCTCGTGGTGGCACTGTAAATCCTGGATGGTTGCTCCACAAACCGGTCCTTAGATCTAAGGCAAGCAAAACCACCATAACATCCAACCAATCCACATACCAGGCTTGCTTAGATCACCCATTACCATATCATATTAACCAGTTCATGTTAACCATAATCTCATCCATGCATAATTAAATTGAGTGGTATAGTTGTTTTTCCATCCCGATTAATTAAGGGAAGCAAAAAGTTAAAAATCCCATCCTGACTCTCTACCATATATTCCAGGTGACAAGGGTTGTTAAACAAAGCTAGTAAACTTCCTACAATAGAATTTCCCATCAAATTGACACAAGCATGCAGTTTTGCAAACAAAACATTTATTTTAAAACAGGATCAATATGCTTCAAGGACACTTGCCTTGCTCTTGCGGTTGATTAGGGTCAAAGCCTCCAAACTCTTGATGCTGGAGATCCTCCGCGGCACTCTCTAGCGCAAATCCGTCTAATCCGCACGATAAACATACAATACAAGAAACACAATCAAAGAGTGCACATATATTACTCAATATGACATGACATGCATGATTAATGCAAATGCAAGGTGGAATTTGTTAATGGGTTGCTTTTAATGATCACTAGCTAGTTCTAATAGCTTTTAACAAGTTTATACAGGTTTGGAGGTGATTAGATCAAATTTTAGAATTAATTCAACACAATTTACCCACGGAAATCGGACTAGTCTGCAGAAGGCCGGACTAGTCCGCACTTCGTAGAACTAGCAAACTAGGGTTTTCTAGATCGATGTGAATTTGGAGAATTGGTGTTGAATTCACGTAAGAAAAAGAGAATAGAAGGTATACCAGGTGTTTAGAACTCCAATGAATCAAGAAACTTGGAGGTAACACTTGGATCTTGGTGATCTAGGGTTGATGATGAACTTGGAGATGAGTTGGTGATGAAGAACGAAAATTGATGGAGATCTTGATCCTCTTTCGTTTCCTCCTCCTCTTCTTCTTTCTTGTGATCTCCTCCTCCCTCCTTGATGGTGGCTCTCCACGAACTAGGGTTTGCGTGGGGTGGAAAAGTGGTAAATATATGTCAAGCCAAGGGGTGGGTTGTTTATATAGAGGTGGAGGCTAGGGTTAGATGGATTTTGAGTTTGATATGAATAGAGGCCGGTTTAGAGTCCCACATGGGCTCTAAAAGAGTTAGGCACGATGTCCCTAGGCCCACTTAACGTGAAACCCAAGAAACAAGTCGTAAAACAAAAGATTAATTTGGAGTCGCGAAATATCGGACAAGTCCGAAAAGGACCGGACTAGTCCGAAGTTAGTTAGAAAGAAATCGGACAAGTCTGGCCAAAAATTGGACAAGTCCGACTTTAGTAAGAGAGGAAAATGGACAGGTCCGCTGGAACATCGGGCTAGTCCGGACAAGTCCAGGGACTTAGCAAATTTTCAAGGATTCTTGGAAATTTGGACTAGTCCGCAGCAAAAATGGACACGTCTGATTTTAGTCAGAGAGAAACCAGACTAGTCCTCACTAAAATCGGACTAGTCTGCACTTTTCAGCATTTTAAGTGCAGTTTTGTTCCAAATCAATTTTAAACTCGTTCCTCTTGATATGGGTTAAGGGTAAACATGTATATGAATGTATGTAGGGCATGATGCATGAAAATGAGGGTGTTACAATCCTTTATTATCTTTCCTTTATTCCACTAATGTTTAATGCATGAACATGTATGAAATGCATGATGCACAAATTACGGTGTTACAATTTGTTGCCATAGTTATGAGTTATTGGCACCATATTCATAAGCTGTTGCGTTATACATGCAATATTACCATGAAATTCGTTCATTATGATAATTTTGAATTTTGTTGCAAGAGGTAGATGTTATGGCCACTATTTATAAAATGATTGTGATATGTTTGTCAATATTACCACAATTTCTTATTGTTGCAAGAAGTGGGTCTTCTTGCCACAAAATTCAAAATATTGCTCTATATTGCATCAAAAACTTTAATTGGTGCATTGAAAAGGCCATGTTACAACAGAAATAATAGTTCGGATATAGGAGTATAATTCATTGCAATTAAGTGTTATATCGCAACAAAAAATTACTGCTGTCATGGTCAGGCCATTCGTTGCAAAATATTAATCAATATTACAATGAAAATTTAAATCGTTGTACATTGTGCGCACATAGATGAACTCATTCCTGCCTTTTTCTACAGTGCGTCCTTTTGTCACACAACTTCCTTGTCTAGAGCCATCACAAGATTAACACCATACTTGCGGTCGAACGACATCTTGATGCATCAACCATCATGATTTGTGAGCGCCCTTATATCACTATAGGAATATAGTTAAAATTCATCAGTGGAAAATCGATGTTTTTAGAGCTAACCTAACATTTTTAGCGTAAGTTCTTTGGATTGTGCCTATGTCATAGTTTCTACAAATTTAAAATGAAAATAGCTGAATTCATTAGTTTAAATGAGGCCGGCATACTTAGGAGATGCCACACGGCAACCTGAAAACTTAAGCCTCATCACATAGACATACCTTGGTGGAACTGGTCTGTACATTAATATAATTAGTTGACTCTTCAATGAAACAAGCTTTGGTGGTAAAGTAGTTCACCACTGTCGGTACCCTGGGTATCGGGTACCTCACGGTACCGCAAGAAAAGCCAAAGAGTTCCCACATCCGAGTTGAAGACTTCCAAAGGCAACACACGTCTGACAGCACTAGGCCCGCATCCCTCATTTGGGTAGCTCCGGTACTGTCACGTGTACTGCAGGACCGGACCTATCTCTCTCCATAGGGAAGCTCCGGCCCCGCCACGTGTCCGGCAACCCCGGATCTAACCACCAATAGAGGAAAGCTCTAGTGCCACCACGCGACGGGTAGCTCCGGACCTACCTCCAAACAGAGGGAAGCTCCATAGCTGCCATGTGCCGTACCTCCGGACCTAAGCCTGCAACGACTACAAAATCTCCAACAGCACAGACATTCAAGAGGCTATTAAACAGCCGTTACAAGACCTGATTAACGTGTCATTAATTCAGCATTAATGACACATGATCAGAGAACTATCAAGACCAGTAACGCCACTATTAAGGTGCGTTATCACTCTATTAATCATAGTTTGTACATGTAGATCGTGTATGGGTGATTAATTACAGCCGAGACCACTTGTTGGGCCAGGCAACCCCTGTAACGGCCAGTCCTTAGCCTATAAAGGGCCAAACCGCACAGTAGAAACCAGGTCCAACCAACTCGAACTAAGCCGAGGCAAGCTCACACGCATACTACTCACACAAACTCATCAACAACCACCCCGTGGAGTAGGGTATTATGCTCAAGCGGCCCGAACCACGTAAAAAACCTTTGTGTCACCATCTCGTTCATAATCTTACACGCACCCCAACCGAATACGAACCTCCGTGGACTATGTTTTAATAGTACCAGGAGAAGTGTCTTAGTCTACACTTCGACATTTGGTGCGCCAGGTAGGGGGCGCCTGAGATTTCGAGACGGTGAATTTCGCCGCATGATTGTCCAACAGCCATGCTGAGCAGCCTGCTGGAGGAAATATCTCCAACATGCTGCAGCCGCCCAACACTGTCATCTTGGCGGGTGTTGTTCCACCACCACCTCTACTATCGTAGCAAGATGGTGTGTTCGTGTCGGTCACTGCATCGACGAACAACCCTGGAACACGCTGAACACAGCGCGGTCTCTTCTCCAGCGTCCTGCAGCGCCCGGAGCTCCTCAAGGTGCGATGGAGCAATGGCACACTAATATGGATCACTTGGTTGCAGCTGCAGCCAATGCCATCAGTAACCAAGGTTCGCCGCCTGCTGGGCAAACACCTTCAAGAAACAGGACCTTGTCTGGTAGACTTCTCCTTAAGTGTCATAGCACAGGAGGCGTGTGCCCTCCCAACAAGTGATGTCATTGCCCTCCGGGGCACGCCGTAGTCACACGGCATCGATGCTCTCGACTCATGATCTCCGATCGGAGCTCGACCGCCGGTACATGAGGCAGGATGACTGCGTCCTCATGGAGCGTGCTCGCAAGAGGCGAGCTGCTCGTGAAAACCATTCTCCCTTGGGAGTAGGGGGCGGTTGTTTGGCTCTAGCTAGGCACCTTCCCATGGTCGAATGGACACCGAAGCTCCGACCTCATCTGCTAGAGAAGTACGACAGGACTATCAACCCCGTAGAGTTCCTCCAGATCTACTCCATCGCCATCCTCGTGGCTGGAGGCAATGAGGCTGTTATGGCCAACTACTTCCCAGTGGCTCTAACCGGGACAGCTAGGTCCTGGTTCATGAGTCTTCTGCCTGACTCAATCAATAGTTGGGCGGAGCTTTGCCGCCAATTCACGACAAACTCCGGGAGCTCCTACAATCGACCTAGCACCGAGTTGGACCTGTTTGCCGTACAACAGAAGACCGGAGAGTCACTGCGATCACCATCCAGTGGTTTTCTCAGGTACGAAACACAGTCCCTTCTATCTCCAATGATTCTGATGTTGTCTCATTTTGACAGGGAGTAAAAGATAAGAAGATGCTGGAGAAGCTGGCAACAAAAGAAGTTAGCAGCGTCACGGAGCTCTTCAGCCTAGCCGACAAATGTGCTAGGGCTGCGGAGGGCCGAGAGATGCACTCCAAACTAGCTTCGCAGGCTGGTAAACCCGCCTCCAAGACTGAAGTCGCTGCCTCCAGTAGTGAAAAACAGAAGAAAATGTCCAATGGCATGAAGAAGCCATCGGCCGGCACGCCTACTGCTGCTGCAGCTGCAGCTCTGGGTGGTTGAGGGCCACGGCCCAAAAAACTTCCTCGACCATCGTCCGAGGATGGCGGCGGTCAAAAGATGTGGTGCCCAATCCACAAAACGAACACCCACAATCTTGAAGATTGTCGCGAGGTCTAGCACATTGTTGAACGCTACAATAAGCGCCAAGAAGAAGATCCTTTCCGCCAATGGGAAGGAAAATAGAAGATTAACGAAGCTTCAGCTGATCAGGAGCTAGGCTTCCAGGACCCCAAGAAGGTCCTAAAGGCCGTCTACAATACTGTCGACGATGACCCCGACGTCTCTGACAATGAGCATCGAAAGACTCTCCATATGATATATGGAGGGTCCTGGGATATCACCTCTCGGCGTATCCTTAAAACGATGCGTCAGGAGATGGCTGTCGTAGCTCCCACCACCAAGGCAGAACCTCATCGGAAGTGGATGGACACTACCATCACTTTCGATACTTCGGATTGCCCAAGAAATATGATCGGAGCTGGCCAACTGCCGTTGATGGTTTCTCCTATGTAGGATCGAAGATTACGTGAAAATCTACCAGAGGGGGGGTGAATGGTAGCTTTAAAAAGTCTTACGCAGCAGAAACAATTAAATCCCAACCCCTTCGGTAGAAAAATGATCTGTTAAAGAAATTGTATGTGAGACTAGTCTAAACGTGTTTCACTGTGACAAAAGTGATATATATCAGAGATAATCAAGTCACAAAGAAAACACAAGAAGAATCACTCAATTCCGTAGAGAGAAACTCAAGTTATGAACAAAAGATCGAACAAAGGTCAATCTGTTCTACCCGAGAAAAACAGTTTTGGAACGCTGCAAAGGAACTCGTGTAGATCAAAAACCACAAATCCAATGACCGTGAAATTTTGACAGATGATAGATAATCAAGTTGTGAAGACAACCCAAAAAGAATCACAGCAATTGGATCTGTAAAACTCGAGTTATGATAAAACCACTGATGAAAGGTAGTGCTGTCCAGAAACTCGACGAGTAAAACTTGTCTGGAAAAAGTCGGACGAACAAGGCACAAAAGTTCCTTCAAACTACGAATTTTATTCAATAGAACACAAGAGGAACAGCACCAAAGTCGTGCACCATGAGCTCTGGCCTCCCTTGCTTATATAACCAGGTCGAAAGCCAACTCAACTCAAATCAGGACTCTAATCCTACTCCGTTCACGAATCGAAACTTTCTATAACTACTTAGGACTCTTCTATACGCAGATAGAAGCAATCTTAAGAATATCAAACACCTAAGAAACGTATCCCACATTCCTAAAACAACTCAAATTTGTGACCCACACGAAATCCTATCATAACCAACTCGATACTTTCCATACCGAGCCACAACCGACTCCACCGCAGCCAAAGTGTAACACCCTCATTTTCATGCATCATGCTCTACATGAACTCATATACATGTTTAAAATTAACCCACAACAAGAGGAACAAGTTTAAAATTGATTTGGAGCAAAACCGCACTTAAAATGCAGGAAAGTGCGGACTTGTCCGTTTTTGCTGCGAACTAGTCCAATTTTGCCTCTGGAAACCTTCGGACTTGTCCGATTTTGTGCGGACTAGTCTGATATTCCATGAATCCTTGAAAATTTGCTAAGTCCCTAGACCTTTCCGGACTAGTCTGGTGTTCGAGCGGACTTGTCCGTTTTCCTCTCTGATTAAAATCGGACTTGTCCGATTTTTGGCCAGACTTGTCCGATTTTCTCTCCGGACGACTTCGGACTAGTCCGGTCCTTTCCGGACTTGTCCGATATTCCGCGACTCCAAGTTGATATTTTGTTTTACAACATGTTTCTTTGGTTTCACGTTAAGTGGGCCTAGAGACGTCGTACCCAACTCTTTTAGAGCCCATGAGGGACTCTAAACCGGCCTCTACTCATCCCAAACTCGAAATTCATCTAACCTTGGCCTCCACCTCTATATAAACAACCCCACCCCTTGGATTGACATCTATTTGCCACTTTTCCACCCCACCCAAACCCTAGTTCGTGGAGAGCCACCAACAAGGAGGGAGGAGAAGATCCCAAGCAAGAATAAGAAGAGGAGGAAACGAAAGAGGACCAAGATCTCCACCAAGTTTCGTCCTTCACCACCAATTCATCTTCAAGTTCATCACCAACCCTAGGTCACCAAGATCCAAGTGTTACCTCCAAGTTTCTTGATTCATTGGAGTCCTAAACACCTGGTATACCTTCTATTCTCTTTTCCTTACGAGAATTCAAGCCCTAATCGTCGATCTAGAAAACCCTAATCTGCTGATCTCGCAAGGTGCAGACTTGTCCGGTCCCTAGCGGACTAGTCTGATATTTCTGGTTAAATTGTGTTGAATGAATTCTAAAATTTTATCTAATCAACTCCAAACCTGTATAAACTTGTTAAAATCTATTAGAACTAGTTATTGATCATTAAAAGCAGTCTATTAACAAGTTCTACCTTGCATTTGCATCAATCATGCATGTCATGTCATATTGAGTAATATATGTGCACTCTCTGATTGTGTTTCTTGTCTTGTATGTTTATTGTACAGATTAGACGGATTTGTGCTAGAGAGTGCCGTGGAGGATCTACAACACCAAGAGTTTGAAGGCTTTGACCGTAATCAACAGCAAGAGCAAGGCAAGTGTCCTTGAAGCATATTGATCTTGTTTTAAAATAAATGTTTTGTTTGCAAACTGCATGCTTGTGTTAATTTAATGGGAATCCTATGATAGGAAGTTTACTAGAATTGTTTAACCACCCTTGTCACTTGGAATTTATGGTAGAGAGTCAGGAAGGGTTCTTACCTTTTGCTTCGCTTAATCAACTGGGATGGGAGACAACTATACCGCTGAATTTAATTATGCATGGATGAGATTTATGGTTAACATGAACTGGTTAAATATGATATGGTAATGGGTGATCTAAGCAAGCCTGGTATGTGGATGGGTTGGATGTTATGGTGGTTTCGCTTGCTTTAGATCTAAGGACTGGTTCATGCGAGAATAAGCCAGGACTACAGTTCCACCACGAGGCCAAGTATGGGTGCGGCGTAGCTGATTAATTCGGGTTTTGCCAGTGCTATTTGGACCATTATGGATGCCCGGGGAAGGGGTAGTCGGATTGGGTTTGTTGATGATTGGTGGGACTACCCTGGGATTCCGAATGGCTCAAGAGGGGACCCTTGGTTGAAGATGTGCTCTGTAGGAGACATCGCCACTGGTGAAACCTCAGTGGGTTCTAAATAGGCTAGTAATCCTTTTGTAAAGGCTATTTTGTGATCTCTTGGCCACACACCGACGGAATTGTGAGACGGCATAATAGAGGTTCTAGTCATCGAAAGGTGATGAAATCACAAACACGTGGGTAAAGTGGTACAAACTCTGCAAAGTGTGTCGAAAACTATCATGATAGCCATGCTCCCGGTTATGAGCACCTGGACAACTTCCATGATTAGAGGGTACTCGGTATTGGGATGGTATTTGGGATGGTTATGGTTTGGTAATGGTTATGGTTGGCTATGGATTTATTTCTGGTATTGAATATGGTTATTGGCAATGGCAAAATCTGGAATTATTGATGATAGTAGTGAATTCAGACTGGTATTATGATATTACTTATGATTATGATGGGTTTGATTCATATACATGTAATATATTGCTTTCCAAATGTTTAATGTACTTTTCAGCACTTTGCCATTATTATTGTCGTCATTTGAATCAGCCACATGTCATACTTTCCACACTTGCTGAGTACGACATGTACTCACTCTTGCAACCCCCCCCCCCCCCAACAGTTGCAGGTCAGGATTGGGAGTTTAATGGTGATAATGCAGAGTTCTAGGTCGTGTCTACCGTCAGCTTTGCCTGTGGTGTTGATTGGAGTTGCGCTATACCCTATTGCTTATGCTGCCTAGCTGTTTAGTTTGCTTAATTAGTTTATTTCCGCTGCATTAGTTGAACTTGTAATTAATATTCATTGGAGCTTGTATTCGAGGATAATATGGTTTGTGTAATAAAATTTGGTTAATTAATCTTGTTCTGTGGTAATTATCTGTATATCGTTTGTGATTGCACTCGTGTATGTGTGTTGAACATCATGGGCACACATATGCGTTAGCTTGGTTCTTTTTTCGGAACCGGGCGTCACAGATTGGTATCAGAGCTAGGTTGACCATAGGACGTAGCCTAGATAGAATGGACACTTTAGAGCACATAGGAGCACTCAGGAATCGATTTGATTTTGTTGGCTTGATGTTTGCTATATATTGCTTGCTTGTGTGCTTAATAGAGGATTTTGGGATGCTTTAGCATTGCCATGTCCACCTAGGGTAGTGTAGCTAGCTGTTTAGTTTCATACCCCTTGATGCATATAGTTGGGGACGTTTTCTAATTCTTACCTATTTCTTTTCTTCAGATGGTGAGGACTCGCAACCAGAGGGATGGCAATGATGAGGAGGAAAACAATGGAGTGCCTCAAAACAACATTGGACAAGGATCTACTCAGGGAGCTATCAACATTGAGTAGCTATTGGCTATGCAAAACTAGCTCATGCAGACCATGATACAAACAATGGGACAACTGCAGGCTGGCAACATCAACAATCAGCCCCACATGCCTCCACCGCCACCCCCGCCTCCTCATAACGGATTGCGAGAGTTTATGAGGATTAGGCCATCGACCTATGCTCAAGCCGCTAACCCTATGGATGCGGATGATTGGGTCAAGTCCATGGAGAAGAATCTAGCTATTGTCCAATGCAGTGACCGGAAGAAGCTCTTGTTTGCTTCTCATCAACTAGTTGGAGCAGCTGCGAATTGGTGGGATTCTTATTGCAATGCTCATGAGAACCAAGAGAGAATTACTTGGGACGAATTCAAGGAGAATTTTTGTTCTCATTATGTGCTCAAGGGTGTTATGATCTTGAAGAGGCAAGAATTTGAGAATTTAAGGCAAGGAAGATCAAGCGTGAGTGAATATCTCAACAAGTTCACACAACTCTCAAGATATGCGCCTGAGGATGTTAGGCGGGACAGTCGGAAACAATACTTGTTCATGAGGGGCTTGAACAATGAAATCCAAGTGCAACTACTCAATTGTGACTATGCAAATTTTCAGAAGCTTGCGGACAAAGCAATTGTGGTTGAGAACAAGGTCCGTGAGATGGAGCAAGAAATCAAGAGGAGGGCGCCATATCAAGGATAGCAACAAGGAAGTAATGTGCGCCCTCGCCTTGCACCACCCAATGTGCCCTATTACAGCTCCTCTATTCCTGCTCAATGCCTTGGATTTGCTCCGCACCCAACTCAGTTTGTGCAGCAGCGCCCTTTCATGCAAGCACCTATGCCTCCAATGCCTTATGTGCCTCGTGCTAATTTTCCTGGTGCCAATGTTCAAAACCAAGCTCGTCCCTATAATTCTGGTGGAGTTAAGAAGTGTTATACTTGTGGAGAAGCTGGACACTTTGCGCATCAATGTCCTAAGTCAGGCCTTGGTCAAGGAAGCAATGCGCCGAGGCAAAACCCAAGACCCAATGGAGGAGCGCCACAAGGAAGCCGTGGACAGCAGAATTTTTCTCGTGGCAACGTGAACCATGTCTCAACGGAGGATGCTCAACAAGCGGATGACGTGGTCATTGGTATGTTTCTTGCCAACTACAACCCCGTGACTATGTTATTTGATTCTGGAGCATCACATTCATTCATTGCATCAACGTATGTTGCCAAGTATAGTTTGACTATCTCTCATATGAAGTTTACTCTATTGGTTAAGTCTCCTGGAGGAGAGATGAGGACAAATATAGTATGTCCAAAAGTAAGCCTTAGAATAAGGGGGGTAGACTTCTCCGCCAACCTCATTGTTTTGGATTCTCAAGGATTGGACATTATACTTGGTATGGACTGGTCGAGGAAGCACAATGGAGTTATTGAGTGTGCCACGAAGACGGTGAAGTTGACCAATGAAGAAGGGATCACCATAGAATTTGAAGCATCTCAAACCGCACCGAAGCAATTGGATTTGAATCATATGGACAGTGCCGCAATTGAGGAGATTCCGGTGGTGTGTAAATTTTTGGATCTTTTTCCGGACGAGTTGCCAGGTATGCCACCTGATCGAGACATTGAGTTTGTTATTGATTTAATACCTGGAACTGCACCTATAGCTAAGAGGTCGTATAGGATGCCTCCCATGGAATTAGTGGAGCTCAAGAAGCAAATTCAAGAGCAATTAGAGAAGGGTTTTATTCACCCAAGCTCTTCGCCTTGGGGAGCGTCCGTTCTATTTGTGGACAAGAAGGATGGGACTCAAAGGATGTGTGTAGATTACCGAGCTCTCAACGAGGTAACAATCAAGAACAAGTATACCTTGCCACGTATAGAAGACTTGTTTGATCAGATGAAGGGTGCTTGTGTCTTCTCTAAGATTGATTTGAGGTCGGGATACTTTCAAATGAAGATTAGACCATCGGACATACCCAAGACAGCTTTTAGAACACGATATGGATCTTATGAGTACACCGTGATGTCATTTGGATTGACAAATGCGCCTGCCTACTTTATGTACCTCATGAATAAGGTATTCATGGAGTACTTGGATAAGTTCATTGTGGTGTTTATTGATGACATTATGATCTACTCGAAGGATGAGAAGGAACATGAGAAACACTTGAGGCTCACGCTACAAAAATTAAGAGAGCATCAATTGTATGCCAAGCTCAACAAGTGTCAGTTTTGGTTGAAAGAGGTGTCATTTTTGGGTCATATAATTTCAGGAGGAGGAGTATCGGTTGACCCCAGAAATGTGAGAGACGTGTTGAAATGGGAGCCGCCGCAAAATGTCAAGGAAATAAGAAGTTTTCTTGGGATGGCTGGATATTATCGTAGATTCATCAAGGAATTTTCCAAGATAGCCAAGCCCATGACGGAGTTGCTAATGAAGGGAAAGGCTTTCGAATGGACTCAAGCTTGTCAAAATAGTTTTGAGGAGTTGAAAAAGAGGTTAACAACAACCCCAGTTTTGGTACTGCCGGATGTGAGAAAGAGTTTTGACATTTATTGCAACGCATCGAGACAAGGACTTGGATGTGTATTGATGCAAGAAGGTCAAGTGG
This sequence comes from Tuctoria greenei, assembly GCA_036927565.1. NCBI lineage: Eukaryota > Viridiplantae > Streptophyta > Magnoliopsida > Poales > Poaceae > Tuctoria > Tuctoria greenei. Next base: position 9,226,884 of record JAYESD010000010.1, on the reverse strand, counting down.
TCACCTATGCATCAAGACAATTGAAGAAACATGAGCAGAATTACCCCACGCATGATTTGGAACTCGCGGCCGTGGTACACGCATTGAAGATTTGGAGGCACTATATTCTTGGACATAGGTGTGAAATTTAAATGGATCATAAGAGTTTGAAGTATATTTTCACACAAACGGATCTGAACTTGAGGCAACGAAGATGGTTGGAGCTCATCAAAGATTATGATTTGGGGATCAACTATCTTCCGGGAAAGGCCAATGTAGTGGCCGATGCTTTGAGTAGAAAGGGAGTAAGTCATCAACTCACAGTTCGAGAGTTACCATTCGAGTTATGTAAGGAGTTTGAACCTTGGATTTGTAAATGAGATGGAGATGATGGAGTTAAACCTAACCTTGGAGCAAGAAATTCGAGAGGCACAAACCGCAGATGAAGAGATCAAGGAAATCAAGGACAGGACCGAAGAAGGGAGAGAATTCAGATTTGATGAAGACGAACATGGTACCCTATGGCTTGGGAAGAGAATCGTTGTGCCTAATGTGAAGCATATTCGAGAGACGATATTAAAAGAGGCACATGACTCACCTTACTCAATTCATCCTGGTTGTACAAAGATGTACAAAGACTTGAAGGCTTGCTATTGGTGGGATAGCATGAAGAAGGACATAGCTGAATACGTAGCATTGTGTGATGTGTGTCAACGAGTCAAGGCGGAACATCAAAGGCCAGCTAGATTATTGCAACCATTGAAGATCCCGGAATGGAAGTGGGAAGAAATCTGAATTGACTTCATAGTTGGGTTACCACGTACTCAGTCCGGGTATGACTCAATTTGGGTCATTGTGGATCGTTTAACCAAGTCAGCTCATTTTGTCCCTGTGAAGACGAAATATACAGCTGCACGATTGGCCGAAATATACATGGAGCATATTGTGTGCGACACGGAGTACCGAAGAAGATAGTTTCGGATAGAGGTTCTCAATTTACCTCCAGATTTTGGCAAAAATTGCATGAAGCTTTGGGAACGAGGTTGAATTTTAGTTCAGCATATCATCCTCAAACGGATGGGCAAACCGAGAGGACCAATCAAATTTTGGAGGATATGTTAAGAGCTTGTACTTTAAAGCATGGGAAAAGTTGGGACAAAAGCTTGCCATACGCAGAATTTTCATACAACAATAGTTACCAAGCAAGTTTGAAAATGTCACCGTATGAAGCGCTTTATGGGAGGAAGTGTAGGACACCTTTATTCTGAAATGAGGCAGGAGAAACTCAAGTATTTGGTCCAGATGTGTTGCAAGAAGACGAAAAGCAAGTCCAAATAATTCGTGAAAACTTGAGGGCTGCCCAATCAAGGAAAAAAGGCTATGCGGACAATAGGAGAAGGAAATTAGCCTTTGAAATAGGAGATTTTGTTAACCTCAAGGTGTCACCAATGAGAGGTCATAAGAGGTTTAACATAAGGGGCAAACTCGCACCTTGTTATATTGGACCATTCAAGATTTTGGACAAAAGAGGAGAAGTAGCTTATAAGTTGGATGCCAGCTCATCTTTCGGATGTTCATAATGTCTTTCATGTTTCCCAGCTCAAGAAGTGGTTGAGAGTACCGGAAGAACAAGTGCCAATGGAAGAATTGGAGCTAGAGGAAGATTTGACTTATGCCGAGCAACCGATCAAGATCTTGGAAACCAAGGAGAGAGTCACAAGGAACAAGGTGATTCAATGGTGTAAAGTTCAATGGAAGCACCACACAGAAAAAGAAGCGACGTGGGAATTGGGGGATGATCTCAAGAAGGAATTTCTCTATCTTTTCTCTTCTGCGTCGAATCTCGAGGGCGAGATTCATTTTAAGGGGGGTAGGTTTGTAACACCCTCATTTTCATGCATCATGCCCTACATGCACTCATATACATGTTTAACATTAACCCACAACAAGAGGAACGAGTTTAAAATTGATTTGGAGCAAAACCGCACTTAAAATGCAAGAAAGTGCGGACTTGTCCGTTTTTGCTGCGGACAAGTCTGATTTTGCTTCTGGAAACCTTCGGACTTGTCCGATTTTGTGCGGACTATTCCGATATTCCATGAATCCTTGAAAATTTGCTAAGTCCCTGGACTTTTCCAGACTAGTCCGATGTTCGAGCAGACTTGTCCGTTTTCCTCTCTGATTAAAGTTGGACTTGTCCGATTTTTGGCCAGACTTGTCCGATTTTCTCTCTGGACGACTTCGGACTAGTCCGGTCCTTTCCGGACTTGTCCGATATTTCGCAACTCCGAGTTGATCTTTTGTTTTACGACTTGTTTCTTTAATTCCACGTTAAGTGGTCCTAGGGACGTCGTGCCCAACTCTTTTAGAGCCCATGAGGGACTCTAAACCGGTCTCTACTCATCCCAAACTCGAAATCCATCTAACCCTAGCCTCCACCTCTATATAAACAACCCCACCCCTTGGATTGACATCTATTTGCCACTTTTCCACCCCACCCAAACCCTAGTTCGTGGAGAGCCACCACCAAGGAGGGAGGAGAAGATCCCAAGCAAGAACAAGAAGAGGAGGAAATGAAAGAGGACCAAGATCTCCACCAAGTTTCGTCCTTCACCACCAGGTCATCTCCAAGTTCATCACCAACCCTAGATCACCAAGATCAAAGTGTTACCTCCAAGTTTCTTAATTCATTGGAGTCCTAAACACCTGGTATACCTTCTATTCTCTTTTCCTTACGAGAATTCAACCCCTAATCGTCGATCTAGAAAACCCTAATCTGCTGATCTCGCAAGGTGCGGACTTGTCCGGTCCCTAGCAGACTAGTCCGATCTTTTTGGTTAAATTGTGTTGAATGAATTCTAAAATTTGATCTAATCAACTCCAACCTGTATAAACTTTTTAAAATCTATTGGAACTAGTTATTGATCATTAAAAGCAATCTATTAACAAGTTCTACCTTGCATTTGCATCAGTCATGCATGTCATGTCATATTGAGTAATGTATGTGCACTCTTTGATTGTGTTTCTTGTCTTGTATGTTTATTGTGCGGATTAGACGGATTTGCGCTAGAGAGTGTCGCGGAGGATCTACAGCACCAAGAGTTTGAAGGATTTGACCCTAATCAACAGCAAGAGAAAGGCAAGTGTCCTTGAAGCATATTGATCCTGTTTTAAAATAAATGTTTTGTTTGCAAACTGCATGCTTGTGTCAATTTGATGGGAATCCTATGATAGGAAGTTTACTAGAATTGTTTAACCACCCTTGTCACCTGAAATTTATGGTAGAGAGTCGGGAAGGGTTTTTACCTTTTGCTTCGCTTAATCAACTGGGATGGGAAACAACTATACCACTGAATTTAATTATGCGTGGATAAGATTTATGGTTAACATGAACTGGTTAAATATTATATGGTAATGGGTGATCTAAGCAAGCCTGGTATGTGTATAGGTTGGATGTTATGGTGGTTTCGCTTGCTTGAGATCTAAGGACCGGTTCATGCGAGAATAAGCCAGGACTACAGTGCCACCACGAGGCCAAGTATGGGTGCGGCATAGCTGATTAATTAGGGCTTTGCCAGTGCTATTTGGACCATTATGGATGCTCGGGGAAGGGGTAGTCAGATTGGGTTTGTTGATGATTGGTGGGACTACCCTGGGATTCCGAATGGCTCAAGAGGGGGCCCTTGGTTGAAGATGTGCTCTGTAGGAGACATCGCCACCGGTGAAACCTCAGTGGGGTCTAAATAGGCTAGTAATCCCTTTGTAAAGGCTATTTTGTGATCTCTTGGACACACACCGACGGAAGTGTGAGACGGCATAATAGAGGTTCTAGTCATCGAAAGGTGATGAAATCACAAACACGTGGGTAAAGTGGTACAAAATCTGCAGAGTGTGTCGAAAAAACTATCATGATAGCTATGCTCCCGGTTATGAGCACCTGGACAACTTCCATGATTAGAGGGTACTCAGTATTGGTATGGTATTTGGGATGGTTATGGTTTGGTAATGGTTATGGTTGGTTATGGATTTATTTCTGGTATTGAATATGGTTATTGGCAATGGCGAAATCTGGAATTATTGATGATGGTAGTGAATTCAGACTGGTATTATGATATTACTTATGATTATGATGGGTTTGATTCATATACATGTAATATATTGCTATCCAAATGTTTAATGTACTTTTCAGCACTTTGCCATTATTAATGTCGTAATTTGAATCAACCACATTTCATACTTTCCACACTTGCTGAGTACGACATGTACTCACTCTTGCAATCCCCCCCCCAACAGTTGCAGGTTAGGATTGGGAGTTTAATGGTGATAATGCGGAGTTCTAGGCCGTGTCTACCGTCAGCTTTGCCTGTGGTGTTGATTGGAGCTGCGCTATACCCTATTCTTATGCTGCCTAGCTGTTTAGTTTGCTTAATTAGTTTATTTCCGCTGCATTAGTTGAACTTGTCATTAATATTTATTGGAGCTTGTATTCGAGGATAATATGGTTTGTGTAATAAAATTTAGTTAATTAATCTTGTTCTGTGGTAATTATCTGTATATCGTTTGTGATTGCACTCGTGTATGTGTGTTGAACATCCTGGGCACACATATGTGTTAGCTTGGTTCATTTTTCGGAACCGGGCATCACACAAAGTCATCAACCGATACGATCCGATCCTTCCAGCCAGATCTTCCCATCCATAAACCATCTTTGGAACCATGTTGCCACGTCATGCACTACATGCATACGTGAACACACCTTCCTTCGATGTCCAGTAACCTTCATATGCACTGCCCTTGATCCAATCATCCTGCGCAACCTCCTGTCCCGCTCAACCACAATTCCTCCTGAATTTGGTTGCTAGAACCTCATCTCCTCCCTGAGAGTAGTCCAAAGGATCCTGTCACCATCCATGACTTGAACTCAAGCAACACCTGCACATGAACAAACAACCAATCCATACGAGCCCAAGTCTGCGACTTGACTCAAGTTAGTTCCGAACACAACACCTTACATGAGCACCTCACATAAACATGTTGCAAAGCATATCAAAACGATATCAACCATATCAACCAAAACACACCAAAAACTTATTAAAAGAATACTAAGCAATCTTTTCAACAATGTAAAGAAAGTTCGAAACATTTCACATTAAAAGCTGGAACATTGCGATCAAGCACCAGACCTTGCCAAAGCTAACTGAAGCTTGAGTCGGAGCTTACCAAAGCTAGTACAACCTAGCGCCGGAGCTTACCAAAGCTAGTACAACCTAGCGCCGGAGCTTACCAAAACTAGTTGGAACTAGTTAATCAAAAGTCGGAGCTAGAAAAACATGTCGGAGCTAACCAACATAAGTCGGACCTAGCAAAACATATCGGAGCTTAACAAAGACATACCGGAGCTATCAAAGACATGCCGAAGCTATCAAAAAACATGTTGGACTTGACAGAGTAAGTCGGACCTTGCAGAAGCTCGGAGCTAGAGTCGGACCTTGCTAAAAAGATGTTATGGCAATATTCAAAACTTTTATTGTAAAAGCCAATGTATTCAGCATAAATAGGTCTCACAATCTCCCCCTTGATGAATGCATTGGCAACACCACTTAAGATCTGAACATTGGCTTATTCACATTAAAATTTTTGAAAACAATTTCTCCCCCTTTGTAAAACAGAAATGAAATGAGAAAAAGAAATTCTCCCCTGAGAAGAATCGTGCCGAAAACAATTGTGAATATGTGCAATGTGTAATCAGTGTCTCCCCCTTGCATATTTATTTTTAAAAATTGACATATTATCTCTCCCCCTTTGACAATGTATTCAGTAAGGTTTATAAGACAAATTTTAATTGTTATGAGCATATTATAACATATACATATAAAACAAAGCTCATCCAAGTCATCCTATCAAGTAACTTACACTATCACAACAATGAGATACATAAAGTAGTGTAAGCCATGCTAGAGATCAAATGTAATTTTCAATTTAAGCAAGTCATGATCTCACAAACTTAAATATTTCAATACCTGAAAGCATGACACTTGTTGCTGCATTTTATTATTTTTCAAAGCACAAATTTAGATCATATGATATTTGCAAGAGATTATATGCGCATTTGCCTTATTCTAACCAACCAAGCCAAGCCTATGTCATTTGACAACCAAAAGCTTAAGGACATGGTTTTAGTCATACACAACTCCTTCCAAGTTCATATCTAAGTGCAACGATAAGCCATCTCAAAAGAAGAAGTGTGATGCATGCATATTCTCTTGATCTTTTCTCAATTTTTCATTTGATCATAAAAACTCAACATGTAAGTTGATTTCTTGATTAATTCCTTAAGATTAAAAGCACTTGTGAGCATGCAACAAGTTCAAAACAGCAAGAAAGTTCAACAATGACTAGATTTAGTGTAACTAATTATTCCAATTACTAGACATGGCAAAAACTACAAAATGTATAACACGAGTAATGTAGTAAGAACTTTTAGCATGTAAAATGAATCACAAAGTCATATATGTATGAAATATTATGCTCATATTATTTTAATTTCAGATTCACACATAGACTTCTCAAGTTTGAAAACTCCCCCTCAACGTAAGACATGAGGATGCATAACCCCTATTTCACTACGAATGAAACAAAAACGAGTGAAATCCAAAGATTTTGTAAAAATGTCAGCCATTTGTTGTTCGGTATCTACATGGTGAAGCACAATGTTTTCTTTTTCAACATTATCACGAAGAAAGTGATACCTAATATCAATGTGCTTAGTTCCAGAATGTTGCACAGGGTTTTAGCAATGCAAATGGCACTAGTGTTATCACAAAACAGTGGAACACTATCTAGATCAACTCCATAGTCCTTAAGTGTTTGAACAATCCAAAGAATTTGTGAGCAAGCACTAGCAGCAGCTACATAATCAGATTCGGCTGTGGATTGTGCAGCTGAATTTTGTTTTCTAGAGGACCAAGCAACAAGTGAATTACCAAGAAAATGACAAGCACTGGAAGTACTTCTCCTATCAATCCTACAACCTCCAAAATCAGCATCAGAAAAAGCTTTCAAAGTAACGGTTGAGGAAGAAGGAAGAAAAATGCCAAATTCTTGAATTCCATGTAAGTACCTGAGAATCCTTTTGACGGCTTGACGATGTGAAGCACGTGGGGAGGCTTGAAACCGTGCACAAAGACATACGCTGAATTGTATGTCCGGTCTTGATGTTGTGAGGTACAAAAGTGATCCGATCATGCTTCTATATTCTTTTTGATCCACGGGTTCACCATCTTCATCAAGTTCGTGTGTTGTTGTTCCCATTGGTGTCCGAAGAGGCTTGCTTTTGTCCATGTTGAAGTGCCTCAGGAGGTCTTTTGTATACTTCGTTTGATGCACAAAGGTACCCTCCTTGTTTTGCTTGATTTGCAGCCCCAAAAAGTACGTGAGTTCTCCCATCATACTCATCTCAAATTCTGAACTCATCATAGCTGGACCGTGTAAATCATTCGTGCAAGCTTCCAATAATCTATTGCGGAGGATGAATTTTGAGAACCCGGAGGGGAGTGGACACTTCACAAGCTTCTTATTCTTCATGTTCATCAAGAATTGATGAGCTTGTGACTTGAGGAGGATCTGGACCAGCAATGGTGGTCATCAGTGCTGGCTGTGAATTAAAATCAGGAGCTCGAACAATGTCATTAGCAGCTGAATTTTCGGGCAGCAGCACAACTTCTTCCTCATCTTCAATGAAAATGCTCTCCACCTGCGGATATGGATCCGAACCTGCAATGTTTGAGCTAGTACCTGGGCTAGATTCATCAAAAGACACCTCACAAGTATCCACAATTTTGTTAGTGTCAAGTAAAAGCACACGGTAGCCTCTAGTATGAGATGGATAACCAAGAAACATGCCATCAATAGATCTAGGTTCAAAATTATCAAGATTACCATGTTTCATAACAAAGAATTTGCAACCAAAGACCTGAAAGTGTGTGACACTAGGCCTATGTCCAAACCGGAGCTCATATTGTGTTTTACCTAGCTTAGCGCGCAAGAAAACACGATTTGAGACATAACAAGCGGTTGCAACCGTATCAGTCCAAAATTTTCTAGGAGTTTGATATTCTTCAAGCATAGTCCTAGCCATCTAAACTAAGGTTTTGTTCTTTCTTTCTACAACACCATTTTGTTGAGGTACATATGGTGAAGAAAATTGATGATATATTCCATTTTAAGCACAAAAAGTGATCAAAAGATTGATTTTTAAATTCAGTTCCGTTATCACTTCTAATTGCTTTTAAAGATCCTGAGTGATCAATTGATAATCTAAGAAATAAAGTTCTAAAGTGAATAAAAGCTTCATTCTTAGATGCCATAAAGTAAACCCAACAGTATCTAGAATAATCATCAGCAATCACAAGAACATACCATTTACCTCCAAAGGATTGAACACGTGAAGGTCCTACGGTGTCAAGGTGCAAAAGTTGACCCGGTTCAGTTGTCATGATCATTGTGAGAGGAGTATGTGAACTTGCAACCATCTTAGCATGTCTACAAGAAGAGCACACAATTTCTTTGTCCGCTTTAAGCTTAGGCAGCCCACGTATGTGATCAAGAGCACTAACACGTGTTAGGTGATCAAAGCCTACGTGACCAAGTCTATGATACCAAAAATAAAAGTCCTTTGAATCATTAGCAACTAGACACCTATGCTTAGAGGAAGAAATATCAAAATCAGCTTTAAAAACTTTTCCAAACCGAGACATGTTAAAAATAAGCTCACTATTTGAACCTACAACTTTGCAGTAGTTTTTATTGAAAATAATTTCTAGATTTTCATCTAGCAATTGTGAAACAGAAAGCAAGTTGTACTTCATAATTTTGAAAAGTGCCACATCCTTCAAAGTGTAGTGATCATTTACTCTAATCGAACCCTTAGCAATTATAGGAGTTGAAGAATTATCGGCAAAAGTAACATTCTCTACACGTGACACAAATGAGAGAGAGGATAACCATTCTTTGTTACCGGTCATGTGGCGTGAGCAACCTGAATCCACAATCCAAATGTTCTCCTTCCTCAAGCATGTAACCTACATAGAAGCACAATACGTCGATGACTCAATACTGGGGTTAGTCAAAAGGCGTTTAGGTATCCAGTACAGAGTCACACGACGTGCAGCAGGAAAAACACACGAAAGCTGAGATAAAACAGCATGTTTATGAGTCAAAGTTTGAGGTTTTTTATTCTTAACTACTGACCTATAAGGTGTTACTTGTGTAGCACAAAAATCAGTAGCTCTGGAGGCAAAAACAGAAGGTCCAGGGGTAAACTTTGAATGTTTTTGACTCACAACAGCAGGTTGCATGTTCCTGGCATTCGGTTTAATATATGCAGCAAATTTTGCATGAAAGTTATGAGATCTAGCAATAATTCTTTCCCTTTTCTATTGTTTAGCTAGTCTATAACAAAAATCTATGACACGACCATCTCTACCAGAGTAGGTACAATGAAATTTAACTGGGGTTCATGTCTAGATGAGCAAGCAATATTTTTATTTGAAACGGAATGAGACAATACTTCTGCAGATTTTAAAATCACTTCTTTTTGTTTAGGAGATGTTTGAATCAAACCACTTCCTAATGACTTTACAATTTTAGGTGGATGTGCCTTAGCATGAGCATGAGAATCAAAACATAAACCAGTTTTATCATTGCAAGACTTGGAAGAATTCAGCAGCAAGTTTAGGTTCTTATTCCCATTACAAAACCAATCTAATGTCCTATGCATGTTATCAATTTTATTGGACAGATCAAGGTAATTTTCACATGAAGTTTTTCCTTTTAATTTGCAATTGGAACAATATTTAACTTCATGAGAACGTAAAGCATTATTCAATATTGAAATCTCATTCATAGCATCTTTAAGTTTCTTTTCAAGATCATCACAACTAGAATAATGCAAATCAATTGTAGAACAAGAAGCATCTTTTAAGTTTCCAATGTCAAGTGCAGCAAGTTTTTCTTTCTTTTCAATTTCAAGTTCAAGTCTATCTAGAGTAGAGGAATGTGCAGTTCTTAATGTGGACAATTGTTCATAGATTAAATCACACGAGGGATAAGAGTCATCACTAGGAATCAAGGTTTTCAATTGGTTGATTTTAGATTCTAGTGATTCAATTTTAGTAGCATTATCCCTAAGCTTTTTGTCTTTTTTCTTAACAATAATAGTTGCACAAGAAATTGCATCACACATTTCATTATAGGTAGAACATACCTCATCATCGTCACTGTTGTGTTCTGCATCCTCCAGACTTGATCTTGTTTTGCCCGCCATGAAGCATAAGTTGGCCAAATCATCTTCATCTTCGTCACTTCCAATGTCCACGTCGCTTGAGCCAAGATCCTGGAGTGTGGAGATAAAACTGTTCACCAGTTGGCGACCTGTAAAGCCCTTCTTCTTCTTCTTATCGTTTGTTGAGGAGTGCTTTGTCCTTTTTTTTTCTTCTCAGGAAGTAGAACCTGAAAGGTTAGGGCATTCTGTACGAAAGTGTCCTGTCTTACCACATTCGAAGCATCGTTGAGGTCTGGAGCTTCCTCTTCTTCTAGTTCTCACATTTTACAATGCTTTTGAGAACCTAGTAGAGAGAAGTGCTAGTTCCTCCTCTGGAAATTCCTCGATCTGCTCCAGGGTTAGTGCGGACAACAAAGCAAGAGTATTGCAAGATGATGATTGGCCGGAGCTAGGCATATCACGTTGTGAGACAAATGCAATAGACTTATTTGGGTTCTTACATGATAAGATGTCAATTTCATGAGTTTTGAGTTTAGAGTAAAGCACATCTAAAGTAAGTGTACTCATGACAGTAGATTCATGGATAGATGTAACTTTCATCTCCCAGATTGACATGTCTAATGCACTAAGAAGTTGCCTAGCATTTTCAGCATCAGAAAAATTAACGTTGACACTATGCAAGTTACTGAGAACTTTGTTAATGCGAGCAAAGAGATCATCAATTGACTCACCAGGTTGCATATCGAAGCACATGTATTCTTTCTTGAACATGTCTTGCCTTACCTCCTTGATTGTGTTGGATCCTTCTTGATAGTCACAAAGTGTTCTCCATACATCGTATGCCGATCGAAGATGTGCAACACGGTCAAAGTCGCTCTGAGTGAGTCCTTGGATGATCAAGTTTTGGGCTTTGTTGTTGTTGTCGACGTCATGTAGGTTTGTAGCCATAACTTGATCGTTTGGTGGCACTTCGTAAGGCTTGTACACCTTCTCCCATATTGCAAAGCCTTGCGCCTGGATGAAAGCCTCCATGCGTGCCTTCCAAACCTGAAAATCAATACCAGCAAACACACAAGGTTTGGTGGAGTATTTTTCCATGATGATTAGTCAAAAACACGTGCAAATCACAATGATTAGAGCAACCTGGCTCTGATACCAATTGTAGGATCGAAGAGCACGTGAAAAGCTACTAGAGGGGGGTGAATGGTAGATTTAAAACATCTTACGCAGCGGAAACAATTAAATCCCAACCCCTTCGGTAGAAAAAAGATCTATTAAAGAAATCGTGTGTGAGACTAATATAAACTTGTTTCACCATGACATAAGTGATATATATCAGAGATAATCAAGTCACGAAGAAAACACAAGAAGAATCACTTAATTCTGTCGAGAGAAACACAAGTTATGAACAAAAGATCGAACAAAGGTCAATCTGTTCTACCCGAGAAAAACAGTTCTGGAACGCTGCAAAGAAACTCGTGTAGATCAGAAACCACAAATCCAATGACCGTGAAATTTTGACAGATGATAGATAATCAAGTTGTGAAGACAATCCAAAGAGAATCACGTCAATTGGATCTGTAGAACTCGAGTTATGATAAAATCACCAATGAAAGGTAGTGCTGTCCAGAAACTCGACGAGTAAAACTTGTCTGGAACAAGTCGGACGAACAAGGCACAAAAGTTGCTTCAAACTATGAATTTTATTCAATAGAACACAAGAGGAACAACCCCAAAGTCGTGCACTACGAGATCTAGTCTCTCTTTCTTATATAACTAGGTCGAAAGCCAACTCAACTCAAATCAGGACTCTAATCCTACTCCGTTCACGAATCGAAACTTTCCATAACTGCTTAGGACTCTTCTATATGCAGATAGAAGCAATCTTAAGACTTCTAAACACCATAGAAACGTATCCCACATTCTTAAAACAACTCAAATTCGTGACCCACACGAATGCTATCATAACCAACTCGATACTTTCCATACCGAGCCATAACCGACTCCGCCGCAGCCAAAGTCATCAACCGATACGATCCGATCCTTCCAACCAGATCTTCCCATCCATAAACCATCTTTGGAACCATGTTTCCAGTCATGCACTGCATGCATACATGAAAACACCTTCCTTCAACGTCCAATAACCTTCATATGCACTGCCCTTGATTCAATCATCCTGTGCGACCTGCTGACCCGCTCAACCACAATTCCTCCTGAATTTGGTTGTTGGAACCTCATCTCCTCCTTGAGACTAGTCCAAAGGATCCTGTCACCAGCCATGACTTGAACTCAAGCAACACCTGCACATGAACAAACAACCAATCTGTACGAGCCCAAGTCCGTGACTTGACTCAAGTTAGTTCCGAACATAACACCTTACGTGAGCACCTCACATAAGCATGTTGCAATGCATATCAAAACAATATCAGCCATATCAATCGAAACGCACCAAAAACTTAGTAAAAGAATACTAAGCAATCTTTTCAACAATGTAAAATAGGTTCGAAACATTTCACATTAAAAGCCGGAACATTGCGATCAAGCACCGGACCTTGCCAAAGTTAACCAAAGCTTGAGCCGAGGCTTACCAAAGCTAGTACAACCTAGCGCCAGAGCTTATCAAAACTAGTACAACCTAGCGCCGAAGCTTACCAAAACTAGTACAACCTAGCGCCAGAGCTTACCAAAACTAGTCAGAACTAGTTATCCCAAAAGTCGGAGCTAGAAAAACATGTCGGAGCTAACCAACATAAGTCGGACCTAGCAAAACATATCGGAGCATAACAAAGACATGCCAGAGCTATCAAAGACATGCCGAAGTTATCAAAAAACATGTTGGACTTTGACAGAGTAAGTCGGACCTATTGTCGGACCTTGCAGAAGCTCAGAGCTAGAGTCGGACCTTGCTAAAAAGATGTTATGGAAGCATTCAAAACTTTTATTGTCAAAGCCAATGTATTCAGCACAAATAGGTCTCACATCCTACCATCAACAACGTCCAGCTCTATCATGTCTTAGTGGATGGAGGCGCGGTGCTCAACCATCTTAGCTACAAAGTGTTCTTGAAGATCCAGCTCAGCCTCTCGGACCTTCGCCCTGATGTCCCTTCTCCGGGGTAGGTTCGGGAGCTATCACTCCTCTCAGGTCAATCACACTCCCAGTGACCTTCGGGACTTGGAAAAGCTACAGGACTGAGAAGTTGGTCTTCAATGTAGCGCACATTAGCCTTCCCTTCAACGCCATCCTAGGCAGGCCATCCCTGTATAGGATTATGGCCGCAGCTCACTACGGCTACTTGGTGTTGAAGATGCCGAATCCTTCAAGTGCTCTTCGGATTCGTAGAGATCGCACTGCGGGAGTCACCTCGCAGGAGGAACTCCACGCGCTTGCAACAGCGCAGCAGGATATATCTGGCAAGGAGCAAGCTGCTCAACCCCTGAGCTCTCGTCAGAGAAGCTCAACCTCTGCACCACGTGTGCAGCCAAGCGGCGACACTGACATTCCCGTCAAAGTCATCCAAATCGGATCTGATGTTGCCCATACCACCCGTATATCGGGAGGTTTGGACAACAAATAGGAACTCACACTCATCACTTTCCTCCGCGCGAATGTCAACATGTTTGCATGGAAACCGTCACATATTCCTCGGTTCCCTAGGGAGGTGATTGAGCACAGCCTGAAGATATATCCCGATGCACGGTGAGTACATCAAAAGCCCCGGAAGCAATCAGTCGAGCGGTAGAACTTCATCAGAAAAGAAATCAAGAAGCTGCTTGAAGCAGGTTTCATTTGGGAGGTTCATCATCCTCGGTGGCTGGCAAACCCAGTCGTCGTACCAAAGGCCGGCGGGAAGCATTGGATGTGCATCGACTTCACCACCTTGAATAAGGCATGCCCAAAAGACCCATTTCCACAACCTAGAATAGACCAGATAGTGGATTCCATGTCCGGGTGTGAACTATTGTGTTTCATAGATGCATATTCTATATATCATCAGATTCAAATGTCTAGGGAAGATGAAGAGTATATTGCCTTGATAATAGTAGATGGGTTGTATTGTTACACTGCTGTGCCTTTCGGTCTCAAAAATGCTGCTTCAACTTTTGTGTGAGCCATGCACAAAACATTTGGAGAGCTCATTAGGGACCTAGTGGAGGTCTAGGTTGATGACATCGTAGTGAAGGTAAAGAACAAGGAATCACTCCTAGGCAACCTGCAAGTCGTCTTCGACAAGCTGTGCATAACGTGCACCAAGCTAAACCCGGACAAATGTGTCTTTGGGGTTAGCTCCGGGAAGCTCCTTGGATTCTTGGTGACTCACCGAGTAATCGAGGCAAATCCGGCGAAGATCAAGGATATTGAAGAGATGCGGCCCCCAGCCCGCGTCAAGGATGTCCAAAAGCTAACTAGATGTCTAGCTGCGCTCAGCCGGTTCAGTTCAAGACTGGCAGAGCAGGCGCTACCCTTATTCAAGTTATTGAGGAAGTTTGGGTCATTTCATTGGCCCGAAGAAGCATAGAAGGTGTTCCATGAGCTCGAGCAACTCATCACCACACTACCAATCTTGGTAGCTCCGAATCCTGGTGAGCCTCTTTTGCTTTACATTTTGGCAACTATGGAGGTTGTCAGCATGGTCCTGGTCGCGGAGAGACCGGAACCATCCTCAGTTAAGGAGTCCAGACCCCTTCGGGAGGGTTCGAAGCTACCTGAAGGCAAGTCTGGGTCCCAGCACGCAGGCACAGATCCTAAAGGCAAGTTGCCCGAGGATCAACCTCTCTCATCCGAGGGTGTTCTCACGGCTCATCAAGAAGATCCGAACCCCTTCGAAATGGTCCGAGAAGCTCAAGAAGAAGGTCTGGACCCCTCCGGGAGGGTCTAGGTTGATGAAGAAGAAGCTTCGGGCCCTTCCAGGAAGGTCTGGACAGTCAAACAGCCAGTGTACTTCATAAGCGATGTACGGATCAAAGAGCACGTGTAAAGCTACCAGAGGGGGGGGTGAATGGTAGATTAACTTTTCAGCGGAAGCAACGAAAAACCCCTCGGCAGAAAAACGATTTGTTAAGAAATCATGTGTGCGACTAATCTAAAGGCGATCAATTGTAACTAAATAAGCATATATTATGGAGAATCAAGTCACAAAGACGTCACAACAAGAATCACAAAAATCCGTAGGGAAAAACTCAAGTTACAATCGAAAGATCGAACAAAGGTTAATTTGTCCTACCCGAGAAAAACAGTTTTGGAACACTGCAAATAAACTGATGAAGATCAGAAACCACAAATCCAATGACCGTGAAATTTTCACAGATGATAGAAAATTAATTTTTGAAGACAACACAAAAAGAATCACGTTAATCGGATCTGTAAAACTCGAGGTATGATAAAACCACTGAAGCAAGGTAGTGTTGTGCAGAAACTCAATGAGAAAAACTTGTCTGAAACAAGTGGGACGAACAAGGCACAAAAGTTCCTTCAAACTACGAATTTTATTGATCAAACCACAAGAGAAAGAGCCCTAAAGTTGTGCATCATGAGCTCTGGCCTCCCTTGCTTATATAACCAGCCCTTAGGCCAACCCAAACCTAACTAGGACTCTAATCCTACTCAATTCATAAATCAAAACTTTCCATAACTGCTCAAGACTCTTCTATACTCAGATAGAAGCAATCTTAAGACTTCCAAACTGTCAATTGAAAAATGAGGTGGTGTACAAAAGAGAAAAGCCCAACTGTCAATTGAAGCGCAAAGTAGATTTAAATGTATAGGATGTGTGTGAGAGACACATCCCAAGAGATCAAGTCTTTGTATAGGGCTTAAAAACACATAAAAACTCACTGAGCACCGGACGAGTCCGTTCATGGACCAGACTAGTCTGTTTAACTTTCTATTTTCCAAATGCACTGTGCACCAGACTAGTCTGTCTATGGAACGGACTAGTCTGTTAATCTCTCTGGAATCCAATAACACAGTGCATCAGACTAGTCCGTTCAAGTTTTTGTAAATCCTGTTCAGTGCACTCCGTACAAGTCCGCCTATGGGACAGGACTTGTCCGTTGAACTCTCTGGAGTCCAATTACACATAGCACTGGATAAGTCCGTTATAGGATCGTACTAGTCTGTTCAACTCTCCGAAGTTGAATTACACTGGCACCAGACAAGTCCGGACATTCACCGGATTAGTCCAGTATACCTCACACAATTAGGGTTTCTTGTGTGCTGCATTCCATGCTAACTTTTACAAAGCACGCGGACAAGTCCGGTACCTAGTACGGACTAGTCCAGTCCTATAGATTTCCAACGGTAACTTCTTGGAAATCCTTTAAATAGGAGATCCATGGCTCCACAAACATAACATTCGATTCCTACTGTCAAAATCATAAACCCTATCGCCGCCACCTGTCCCAAGAGCCCAAACATGCATCTCCCCACACATCTGAAGTCCAAAAAAGGTGAAAATCAATTGAACACTTAGATTTGGGATTGGGAGATTGTCGTCTACACGTTGAGCTCTTGGGGTTTGATCTCTTGACACTCGTACTCTCTCTTGTAATCTTTTTTAGTGTATTTGATCATCTTTTCGTTGTAATTTTCTGGGAGCCCTCAACGTGTGAGGTTGCCCCATAAACTTAGTGATTGCCCGTGATAGTGGATTCAAGTCGGCCTTGTGTGGTGACTTGAAGAGGGAAAGGGTTTGAAGAGACTTGGCTCTGTGTGGGCTTCCTCAACGAGGAGTAGATCTCTTTGGTGAGATCGAACCTCGGTAAAAATTGGTGTCTCGTGTGCTCTTTTCATTTGGCATCTTGATTAGGGGACTTAGTTGATCAATATCATAATTTGAATTGCTAATTGTTTTTCACGTGCAACTTCACGACATCAATTGAAAATTCAAGTAATATTATCTATAGTTTACATTTCTGCTTCTTAGAAGAATTTAAATCATGTATAGATACTTAATCAAATCGGCACACATCAGGCACACCGGACTAGTCCGCGCACGCAACCAGACAAGTTCGGTCAATCAAGTTTTTGACCGTTTGATTAAGTGTGCAGGAAATTTTCAAAGCCTATTCACCCCCTCTAGGCCACATTCAATTGGTATCAGAGTAGGTTCTCCATCAATGAGACTCACCGCTCAGAGAGATCAATGGCCTCTGAGAAGAACAACGAGATCCCGATGGTGCTCAACACCGAGGAAGAGCAAGAAACTAAACCTTCGATGTACTAAGAGAAAATCCATATGATGATGAAGAAGTACGCCAATTGAAGGCACTTCTAGGGAAGAAATTGCTGGCACAGAAAGGAGAAGATGAAGAGAAGACGACGGGGAGTGGTCATCACGACTACTCCCGATATCCTTACAATTATAATCGTCTTAATTCAAATAATTACTATCTTTCTATTCCCATGGGAAAGCCTCCGCAATTTTACAAAAACGACTGCACCATTTGGAAATACAATATGAAGATGCATCTAATCTTTTTTAATCCTAGCCTTTGGCATATTGTGTGCACAGCTGTAGATATCCCAGACACGGACGAAGAACTCACTCTGGAACAAGAACAAGAAATTCACCGCAACGCACAAGCCGTTGGAGTGATCACATCATCACTGAGCAGAGAGGAGTTCACCAAGATTGATGGATTGGAAAGCGCAAAAGAGATCTAGGATACACTTAAAACAACCCATGAAGGGAATAGGTCAGTCCGAGAAGCCAAAATTGAAATGCTTTAAGGGGAGTTGGAGAGATTTTCTACCAAGGAAGGCGAATCACCTCAATACATGTACAACCGGATGAAGGCACTTATCAACAAGATCCGCGCCTACGGAAGCAAGAAATTGACTGACCGTGAGGTGGTCAAAAGGAGATTAGAGCCTTTATGCCAAGAAACATCACATTATGCTCAATGATCCGAGAAAGCCCCGGGTTCCACAAAATGACCTCGGATGAGCTATTGGATAAGATCATAAACCATGAGATGATGGAGAAGGAAGCCCAATACATCAAAGATCTAGCTGAGCTCACCTCCTCCAAAAAGAAGGAAGTTGTTCTCAAAGCAACTTGCAAGCCTAAAGGAAAAGAAACTCGTGAAGATCAAGACGAAGAAGATAAAGTGACGTGAGCACTAACCTAGATGATGAAGAGATGGTACTCTTCATCAAAAAGTTCAAGCGCATGATGAAAAGAAGACATGGCAGCAACTCAAATGAAGGGAAGAGCAAGGAAAAAGGAAAATCCAAGGATCAACACACCTACTATAACTGTGGCGAGTATGGACAGTTCATGGTCGACTGCACCTATCAAGAAAATAAGAGGAAGAAAGAATCGAAGCCTCACGAAAAGAAGATCTTCAGGAAAAGGCAGCAAGCTCACCAAGCGCATATAGGCAAGGAATGGCACTCAAACGATGAGTCCTCCGATGAAGAAGAGGAGATGGCCACCATTGCTATCAAGAAACCCACCAAGAGATCTACACTCTTCCTGAACATGGGAGGACGGGACACACACAATCACACTTTCTTTATGTCCAAAGAGGGCAAGAAAAAGGATCAACTTACTACCCCTTCGCTAAATTCCTCAATTGATGATTTTGATAGCTATAGTGAAAATGAGGAGATATTTAGGGGATTAAGTAAAACTGCACTAAAGAAAATGAAAATGTTGTTGGATGAAATCTTTGAGAAGAAGGAGCTTGTCAATCGACAAGAAGATATGCTCATCCGTGAAAGGAAGAGATATCAGAAGGTTGAGAGACTCCTTGAGCTCGAAAGAGAGAAGAACAAGTCACTTGAGCATGAGCTAGACTTCAGTGAGGAAACTTACTCAAAGCTAGAAGACTCACACATTGTAATCAAGGATGAACTTGCTAACTTGTCAAAAGTAACAAGATTCTTGAGGTGCAAGTTGAGTCGCTCAAGCAAAGTGACCCCTCTTCCTCCAAAAGCTCACTTTCCAAAGGTGTAAGTTCGACAACTATTGCAACTTGCACATGCTCTACTAAGAAAAATATTGTTAAACTTGATTCTTCTACTCCTCATGCAACACATCCTTCCCAAAGTGACATCTTTGACAGGTAGAAGATCAAATATGCACGTAGTGCATATATGGTCACTAGACCTCCTAGTGTCAAAGATGGTATTGGGTTTGACAAGAACAAACACATGTCCACTAATGTCCATGCTAAGAATAGAATCACTTTTGTTAAGGGAAAATTGCATGAATCTGACTTGCAAGTATTGTTTTGTACCTTTTATGCTTCCTATGTTCCCATGTAAGAAAAAGTTGGAAATGTGTTTGCCAAATATACAGGGCCATGCCACAAGAATTCCAAAACTTGTGTGTGGGTGTCCAAGACACCTGTAACTAACCTGAAAGGACCCAAGCAAGCTTGGGTACCTAAAACCAAGGAATGATTTTGTTTTGTAGGCCTACTCCTCCAGTGGATCAAAATGGGTGCTAGACAGCGGATGCACCAATCACATGACCGGAGAGAGGAATATATTCGTGGAGTATGAGCACAACGCAGATCCAAGTGAGGGCATATACTTTGGAGACAACATCCAAAGAAAGGTCCTTGGTAGCGGTAAAATTGAAATCTCCTCTCAACATACTCTCTCGAATGTTTTGCATGTAGATTCTTTAGATTATAACCTCCTGTCAATATCTCAGCTATGTGACAAAGGTTATAACTGTTTATTCACTAATGAGGGTGTGACCGCTTTTAGAAGAAGCGATGGCTCGATTGGATTCAAGGGAATGTTGAAGAGAAAGCTTTATCTTGTTGACTTCAACAAAGATAAAGTCGAACTCAACACTTTCTTGGTTGCTAAAACTGACATGGGATGGTTGTGGCATAGACGGCTAGCCCATGTTGGGATGAGAAATCTGCATAAGCTTATAAAAGGTGGTCACATCCGAGGTCTAAAGAATGTTGTCTTTGAGAAAGACAGGCCATGAAGTGCTTGCCAGGCGGGAAAACAAGTTGGAGCACCACACCCTGCCAAGAACATGATGACTACTACAAGACCGCTAGAACTTCCTCACATGGACCTTTTCGGTCCAATTGTTTACATAAGCATCGGCGGTAACAAATACGGTTTAGTTATTGTTGATGATTTTTCAAGATTCACCTAGGTATTTTTCTTGTATGATAAATCAGAAACTCAGGGAATCCTCAAGAAGTTCCTGAAAAGAGCTCAAAATGAATTCTCATCAATCGTGAAGTTTATTAGAAGTGACAACGGGATAAAATTCAAAAATACACAAGTTGAGGAATACCTTGATGAAGAAGGGATAAAGCATGAGTTTTCGGCACCCTACTCCCCTCAACAAAACAGGGTAGCCAAAAGGAAAAACAGAATGCTAATTGAAATGGCGAGGACAATGTTGGATGAATACAAGACATGGGACCGGTTCTGGGCTGAAGCAATGAACACCGCTTGTCACACCACAAATCAGTTGTATCTTCACCGACTCTTGAAGAAAATGCCATATGAGCTTCTTACTGGTAACAAGCCGAACGTTTCATACTTTAAAGTTTTTGGTTGTAAGTGTTTTTTTCTGAACAAGAAACCGAGGACTTCGAAATCTGATGAAGGGTTCTTGCTCGGTTATGATTCGAACGCCTACGCCTATTGTGCCTTCAACAAAGTCTCTGGCCCTGTTGAAGTAGCACACGACATAGTATTAGATGAGACTAAAGGCTCCCAGGTGGAGCAAGTTGATAAGTGTGTGCTAGATCAAGAGGAAGCCCCATGTGAAGCATTAAGGAAAATGGCACTTGGTGATATTCTACCACAAGGGCAACCACAAGACTCAAATGCACAAGATGAACCTCAACAAGGAAGCAATGATCAAGGGGGGGATCATGCACAAGATCAAAATCAGGAAGATCAAGAAGATCCATATAACCACGAAAGCAATGATTTAGGGGGAGACAATGAACATGAAGACAATGAAGAGCAAGAAACTTCACAAGTCCCTCACCCAAGAGTACATCAGGGTGTACAAAGAGATCATCCCGTCAACAACGTCATTGGAGATATTGCTAAGGGAGTAACTACTAGATCTTGCATTGCAAATTTTTTTTAATATTACTCCTTTGTCTCTTTTCTGGAATCGTACAGGATAGAAGAAGCCTTAAAGGATCCAGATTGGGTGATTGCAATGCAAGAGGAGTTAAACACCTTCAAGAGAAATGAAGTGTGGGAACTGGTGG
The DNA here is from genome assembly GCA_036927565.1 of Tuctoria greenei. Taxonomy (NCBI): domain Eukaryota; kingdom Viridiplantae; phylum Streptophyta; class Magnoliopsida; order Poales; family Poaceae; genus Tuctoria; species Tuctoria greenei. The sequence goes on along the minus strand of JAYESD010000010.1, from coordinate 9,205,407 downwards.
AAAGACCAAAGGCGAACATTGTTGGAACTAAATGGTTCTTTCGAAACAAACAAGATGAACATGGAGTGGTAATGATAAATAAAGCGAGACTCGTGGCTAAAGGTTACTCACACGTCGAAGCTTTGGAATTCGATGAAACTTTCTTAAGTCCATTCGTATTTTATTGGCATATGCTACTCACCATAATTCCAAGTTGTATGAAATGGACGTGAAAAGTGCCTTCCTAAACAGTCCAATCAAAGAGGAAGTGTACGTGGAGCAGCCACCAGGATTTGAAGATCAAGAGTACCCCAACCATGTCTATAAATTGCGTAAGGCTCTCTATGGCCTCAAACAAACTCCTCGAGCTTGGTATGAGTGCCTTAGAGATTTTCTGACTCAAAATGGTTTTAAAATTGGAAAAGCTGATTATACACTGTTGACAAAAAACTTTGATAATCATCTATTTGTATGTCGAATCTATATTGATGATATTATCGTTGGTTCTACTAATAAGTCCTTTTGTGAAGAGTTTAGCAAGATCATGACAAATAGGTTCGAGATGTCGATGATGGGAGAATTAAAGTTCTTCTTGGGATTCCAAGTGAGGCAACTAAGAGAAGGCACATTCATAAGCCAAACCAAGTACACACAGGACATCCTCAAGAAGTTCAATATTGAATGTGTCCTAGAGGGGGGTGAATAGGCCCTTTGAAATTTACTAAGAACCTGCAACACTTAGCAAACTGATCAAATCCCTAAATATTGGACTAGTCCAGTAGAGTGCGGACTAGTCTGGTGCGTGCGGACTAGATTGGTCAAGTTCAATCAATGATTTCAATACAAGCACAATACGCAGCGGAATATATTATGTAACTTGCAAGTATTGAGTCGATGAAGCCAAGTATAATGCAAACCAATTCTTGTTTCAAAGTTTTAACGTAGGTTATGCAAGATTGACAAAACCCTGGAATGTAATATGAAAATTAAGAATAAGTTTGACACAAGATTTTATCCCGTGGTTCAGTTCCAACAGAGGCAACCTACATCCACGTTGAGGAGCCCACGAAAGGACCGGGTCTTCACTGATCATAACCTCGTCGAATCACCACGAAGGCCAATTCTCTTCCTCTATCACAAAGAGTAAATCACCAAGTTCAAGGGGTCTTCTCACAAGTTGAGGGCTCCCCAAGATTACAAAGCAAACACCACCAACAACACACTCGTAAGATCAACAATGAAACAACAGGAGTGTGTTAGAGATCAAACCCAAGAGCTCAAACATGTGGAATCGTGTCTCTCCTTTGATCCAAAGTGAATCCTCAAGGGATTGATCTTTCTTGCGTTGGATTGCGTGGAGAGATGCGTTTTCTAAGCTCTTGGAGGGTGTGACGGTGCAGGGGGTTGAGAGGGATGAAAGTAGGGTCATGCACATCTATTTATATGGTGTTCCCAAAAGTTACCGTTAGGGTTTCGAGGGTCCGGACTAGTCCGTGGTGGAGTCCGGACTATTCCGGTATGCGGCGTGCAGGAAACCCTAAGTTCTCAGGAAGATCGGACTTGTCTGACTTAGGACGGACTAGTCCGATTTAGGCTCTGGAAAAGTTCGGACTAGTCCGATTATTTTCGGACAAGTCCGGCTGTGGTGATCTCCTTAGTGAATTGGGGACAAGTCCGCATTTGGAGGACTTGTCCGATTTTAGTGAGAGAGGTTATCAGACTAGTCCGTTGTGATTTCGGACTTGTCCGATTTCGTGCAAATGTGAATAATTAAGGATTAGTCCGCACAAGGGAGGACTAGTCCGTTTTTAGTCACAGGCATTATCGGACTAGTCCAGACATTATCGTACTAGTCCAGTGCGGATGAGTCCGGATTGGCAGGACTTGTCTGAACCTATACAGAGAGGATATCGGACTAGTCCGGTGTATATCGGACTAGTCCGTTTTTCCTGTGAAATGTGAAGTGTGTGAGGATTTTTTGTGCTTGAGCTCTTGGGATGTGTTACACCAACGCACTTTAAACACAATGATATATTCTATTCAGCTCTTGAGCTCTTTTCCAAATTGATCCTCATTCTCCTTTCTTTTTGGCACTTTCTTAATTCTTTCATTAAAACCTGCGCTCATCTCGATAGTGTGGTTAGGATCTCATTTGTTTGTCATAAATCAACCAAAACCTACAAAGGATGCCTAGATGCCCTTTCAATCTCCCCCTTTTTGGTGATTGATGACAACCAATTGAGATTTCAAAAAGTATGATAGAAATTGAGATTTTCATACAGTGTGCACATATGAGCTTGAAACTCATTTAGCAATGACAACATAAAACATATGTGCACTCTTTATGGTGGCATGCAAAAACAAAGTGAGTGTGTGCAGTAATCATGATGACAGTGAAATAATTGACATCAATATATCAACAACAAGCATATATGTCAATTTTAGAGCAAAATTACAGATTTCATAAATATGAGCATAAATAGTTCATAGCATTGCATCACAAGACCAAAATTATCAAAAGAGCTTAATATGAAGTCTTACAACCCAAAAGAGACAAAAATTTGCACAAATGAAGCTCTCATCTCTCAACCTACAGCTAGGAGACTAGTGACTCCCCCTCAATCTCTCCCCCTTTGGTATCAAGACACCAAAAAGAAGGAGAGGAGGGATCTAGTGGCTCATTCCTCGCTGTTCGTTCTTTCTTCGTCTTCATCTTCATCGGCAGGTTGGGTAGGAGGAGGAGGAGCGGATCCACTCGAAGTGCCCCCAACGCCAAAGTAGGCAAGCTCGGAGGTAGTCAAAGGCCCGAGCTCGGTGAAATTCGAGGCTGAGTCGTCAGAGATGACTGGGGATCCAATAGGCTCGACTCCAGCTTCTGGCAAATGTATTTGACATTTTCTTTGACATACCGCATATCAGCCTTCCTCGCCTTGTTCAGCTTGTAAGTGTTCACTTCGGCCTTCTTGCAAGAGGCAAAGATTGTTGCCAAGTACTTTAAGATTACACTAGGAGACCCTTTTTGGGGATGGGCCCTAGTGGCAGGGCCAGCCCTTGCATCTCTTCTAGCTCTCCTCGGAGCTTCTTCATTGGATGTAGGAGAAGGGGCAGCTTGGTAGAGACTTGGGGAGGCTTCTGGGGCTTCAATGGAGTGTGCTCCACATCCTTCACAAACACGATCACTGTGACCTTCTCAATCATGAACATTAAGTAAGATGCATAGCCACAGGATCTGTTAGGAGTGCAGGAGATGTTGGCCATGTCATTCCATATGTAGTCAAAGACATCAAACTTCCTGTCTTTGCTTATTACCTTTATCAGTGTCCTGAGATAGCCTTGGACACTCCCTGCATCTCCATCCTTCGGGGCAATAGTCTTCCTCAGGACCCTATTGAGGAGCACAAAGATTGGCTTCATATTCTTGGTGGAAGGAGGGTTGAAAGTCAAGCGGGTGTCATAAAGGAACTAAGCTATTTGATCAACAATGAAGGAAATCAAGATTTATAGGGTTTGGGAGGAAATTTTACCGAAATTCCTTGATTCTTGGAGATGGAGGGGTTGAAGGAGCAGACAAGTCCGTGGTCTTCAATCCCTATGCAATGGAGATCGATTTCCACCCAAAATCGAAGAGTTTTGATGGAGGAATCGCCAAATCGCCGTGGGGAGCTCGAGTGAAGAGAGAGAGTGTGAGGAAAGTTGTGAGGGTGAAGAAGATTAGGTTTGCTGGCGGCTAGGGTTATGGAGTCAAAAAATCGGACTAGTTTGTGGTCTGTCGGACTAGTCCGGACTACCGGACACTATGCGGACTAGTCTGCAGGGGTGGACTAGTCCGGGTAACCACGGACTAGTCCGTGGTCACCAGAACGGAAATGCATAGCCCATTTGTATATATTCAAAGGTACTTATTAAGAAAATAGGGGGCAAAACAAATAAAATAATCTTGATGAATATGATCAGTAAGCATACAATAATCAAGCAATGCCCATAATTCATCAAGATCAAGTAGTTGAAATAGTTTTTGGAGAAAATTGAGAAAAATGATTTTCGCAACTCAAACAATATATTTTGAAGAGTCCATACAGGTATTTAAGTTTTCAAGCCACATTCCAAGCATCAAGGATATTTAGTTCATTTCGGAGCTTGCAAAAAACGTTTTTCATCAAGTGTCTTGGTAAATATATCAGCTAGTTGTTTTTTGGTGTTGACATGGGAAATAGTTATGTCTCCTTTCATTGAGTGGTCTCTCAAAAAGTGATGTCGGATGTCTATATGTTTGATCCTAGAGTGTTCAACAGGGTTATGGGCAATATTAATAGCACTTTCATTATCACAAAGGAGTGGAATACGGGTCATATTGTAACCACAACCCCTTAGAGTTTGTCGCATCCAAAGGAGTTGTGCATAACAACTCCCGGCTCCAACATACTCCGCTTCGGCCGTGGATAAGGCAATGGAGTTTTGTTTCTTGGAGGACCAAGAAACTAGGGATCTACCTAGAAGTTGGCATGTACCGGAGGTACTTTTTCTATCTATTTTGCATCCGACATAATCTACATCGGAGTATCCAATGAGATTGAACTTGGAACCTTTAGGATACCAAAGGCCTAGGTTGGGTGTATGAATCAAATATCTCAAGATCCTTTTAACGGCTGTCAAATGACACTCCTTAGGATTGGCTTGAAATCTCGCACACAAACATACACTCAACATAATGTCAAGCCTAGATGTACATAGGTAAAGTAAGGATCCAATCATGGAGCGGTATACCTTTTGATCCACGCTTGGTCCATCTTCATTGAGATCCAAGTGTCCATTAGTTGCCATGGGAGTCTTGATAGGCTTCACCTTGTCCATCCCAAACTTCTTGAGTATGTCTTGAGTGTACTTGGTTTGGCTTATGAATGTCCCTTCCTTTTGTTGTCTCACTTGGAATCCCAAGAAGTACTTCAGCTCTCCCATCATAGACATCTTAAACCTATCTGTCATAATCTTACTAAATTCTTCACAAAAGGATTTGTTAGTTGAACCAAAGATAATGTCATCAACATAGATTTGACTGATAAAAAGATCATTGTCGAAGTGTTTTGTAAATAATGTATAATCTACTTTACCAATCTTAAAATCATTTTCAATTAAGAAATCTCTAAGACACTCATTCCAAGCTCTAGGATCTTGTTTGAGGCCGTAGAGAGCCTTATGCAGTTTAAGACGTGGTCGGGGAACTCCTTATCTTCAAATCCAGAAGGTTGCTCCACATACACCTCCTCCTTGATTGGTCCATTGAGGAAGGCGCTTTTCACATCCATTTGATAGAGCTTGAAATCATGGTGAGTAGCATATGCAAGTAATATTCTAATAGATTCAAGCCTAGCTACGGGAGCAAAGGTTTCATTGAAATCCAAACCTTCAACTTGTGAATACCCTTTGGCCACAAGTCGTGCCTTGTTCCTTGTTGCCACCATGTGTTCGTCTTGTCTGTTGCGGAAGACCCATTTGGTGTCGACGACGTTTGCATTGGGTCTTTCGACGAGTTCCCACACCTAATTCCGTTTGAAGTTGTTCAGTTCTTCTTGCATCGCCACCATCCAGTCTGGATCTTTCAATGCATCCTCAATCCTGCGTGGGTCCAAAAAGGACACAAAAGAGTAATGCTCACAAAAGTTAGCTATGCGGGATCTAGTTGTTACTCCCTTTTGGATGTCACCGATGATGTTGTCGATTGGGTGATCCCTTTGGACGCATTGGTGTACTCTCGGGTGTGGCACTTGCGGTCTTGTATCTTCATGATCTTCTTCTTCTCCCCCTAGATGGTTGCCCTCGTTGACTTTTTGATCATCTTCGTCTTCTTGAGGTTGATCTTGCGTGGAAACTCCCCCTTGATTATTGGTCTCCACTTGTGGTTCATCTTCTTCATGCACATGTGGAGGTGACTCTTGTGGTCGAACATCGCCCAACACCATTCTTCTCAATGCTTGACAAGGAGCTTCTTCTCTATCTAGCACAAATGAATCAACTTGCTCCTTTTGAGAGCCGTTAGTTTCATCGAACACTACGTCACGTGCTACTTCAACGAGTCCGGAGGTCTTGTTTAATACATGATAGGCATAGGAGTTCAAAGCATAGCCAGGCAAGAAACCTTCATCGGACTTCGAGGCAAATTTTGAAGTCCTCGGCTTCTTGTTCAAAATATAGGATTTAGAACTGAAAACTCGAAAATAATAAATATTTGGCTTGTTACCGGTGAGTAGCTCATAGGATGTCTTCCTGAGTAGTCGATGAAGATAGAGTCGATTTATGGCGTGGCAAGCGGTGTTAACCGCTTTCGCCCAAAACCGATCTGAGGTCTTGTATTCATCGAGCATTGTTCCCACCATCTCTATGAGGGTTCGGTTCTTCCTTTCGGCAACTCCGTTTTGTTGAGGGGAACAAGGTGCTGAAAACTCATGCTTTATCCCTTCTTCATCTAGGTACTCTTCAACTTGAGTGTTCTTGAACTCCGTGCTATTGTCATTTCGTATGTTCTTGACCTTCAATGAGAATTCATTTTGGATACGCTTGAGAAACTTCTTGAGGGTTCCTTGAGTTTCTGTCTTATCATGCAAAAAGAAAACTCAAGTGAAGCGCGAAAAGTCATCAACAATTACTAAGCCATATTTGTTACCGTCGATGCTTATGTAAGCAATTGGACCGAATAGGTCCATATGAAGTAGCTCGAGCGGTCTTGTTGTAGTCATGGCATTCTTCACGGGATGAGGTGCTCCAACTTGCTTCCCGGCTTGGCACGCGCTACAAGGTCTGTCTTTCTCAAAAACAACATCCTTCAAACCTCGGATGTGATCGCCCTTGAGGATTTTTTAAAGATTCCTCATACCAACATGCGCTAGCCGTCTATGCCACAGCCAACTCATGTTGGTCTTTGCAATCAAGCATGTGTCAAATTCGGCTTTATCTTTGTTGAAGTCAACAAGGTAAAGCTTTCCCTTTAACACACCCTTGTATGCAATGGAACCATCACCCCTTCTAGAGATGGTCACACCACTACCAGGATTCCGGTTTATCGGGACGAAAAAAATTGTTGCAATAGGTCAAAATTCGTCGCGATAGGTCGTTGTCGCAACGAAATAGAACGCCGCGATAGTTTTTCCGACTCGTGGCGATAACAGTGGCAATAGGTTATTGCGACGACTTGACATCCGTGGAAAATAGTATGGTATTGCGACGACTCCACGTTGGTGGCAAATAGTATGATATTGCAACGGTTTAACGTATTGCGATGATTTAACGTATTGCAACGAAAATATCGGTGTTGCAACAATGTCACATTGGTGGCAAAAAGTATGGTACTGCAACAACTCCACGTTCGTTGCAAATAGTATGGTATTGCAACGGTTTAACGTATTGCGACGATTTAACGTATTGCAACGAAAATAACGGTGTTGCAATGATGCCACATTCGTGGCAAAAAGTATGGTATTGCAACGACTTCACGTTCGTGGCAAATAGTATGGTATTGCAACGGTTTAACGTATTGCGACGATTTAAGGTATTGCAACGAAAATAACAGTGTTGCAACGATGCCACATTCGTGGCAAAAAGTATGGTATTGCGACGACTCCACGTTCGTGGCAAATAGTATGGTATTGCAACGGTTTAACGTATTGCGATAATTTAATATATTGCAACGAAAATAATAGTGTTGCAACAATTTCACATCTGTGGCGATAAGTACGGTATCGCGACGATTTCATACTCGTGGCGAATATTATGGTATCACAACGTTTTCACATTAGCGGCGAATAGTACGGTGTTGCAACGAATTCACATCCGTAGCGAATAGTACGGTATGGTAACGTTTTTACATTCGTGGCGAATAGTATGGTGTTGCAACGATTTCACATCCGTGGAGAATAGTACGGTATCGCGACGATTTCACACGCGTGGCGAATAATATGGTATCGCGAAGTTTTCACATCCGCGGCGAATAGTACGATATCACGACGATTTCACACTCGTGGCGAATAATACCGTATCGAGACGTTTTCACATTCATGGCGAATACTACAGTGTTGCAACGATTTCACTTCCGTGGCGAATAGTACGGTATCGCGACGATTTCACACTCGTGGCGAATAATATGGTATCGCGACGATTTCACAACCGTGGCCAATAATACGGTAATGCAACGATTTCACGTTCATGGCGAATAGTACAGTATCGCAACGATTTCAAAACCGTAACAACAGTATTGTATTGCAACGATTTCTGATGTGTGGCAATAGGTTCGTAATGCAACATATTCAAATATGTTGCAACAGGGTCGTAATGCGACGTTCTCTGGGTGGTGGCAATAACAGTCTAGTGCAACGCTTTTTTGGTCGTAGCTAAATGTTTGTAGTGCAACGTTTTATAATTTGTGGCAATAGCTAGCTTCCTATTGCAACAGTTTATTTTCGTCGCCATAATCTGTTAATGCCACGTTTTATAATTAGCGGCACTAGAATCCTAATGCACCAGGTTTGAAAATTAGTGGCAACAGAATCAATTTATTCGCACATGATACGTCTGTCGACTTAACAACAAATATCCAACAATTGATGCAGTGCTCAAGGACCCTTGTGTCATTGCGAGACGATGTTATTTACAGTTTTTTCAGGTTGCAACATTGTACCCATTAAAATAGCACCGCGACGAGTTGTAGTATTAGGAATAGTTTCTCGAACATCCAACTTCGACTTGGTGCGAGCAAAATACTTTTGTGGAGTTGCTGCTAGCCGTTGTTGATTTTGCAAGCTCTCCATCATTCTGCGCATGTCTGCTAGCTCCTTTTCTTGCCGTGCAGAATTGGCTGCCATCTGATCATGTAAAGCATGGACTTCCTGGTTGAGCTGTTCATTTGCCTGGACGAAGCCATGCATCTGGGAGGTCATATAATCATTTCTTCCTTCCAACTCTTGCACCTGAGAGCTAAGGTCTTCATTTCTATTTTGCAAGGATCGAACTTGCTGGCCGAGCTGGTCAGACATCTGGATACGCAGTCTTTCAGAAACATTAGGTTTATCCATATAACCATGCCCTCAAAACTGTGATCCTCCAGAACCGGTTGCAGATATATAAGTAAGCTGGAAGATGTTGTTTCTTTCCTCATCTGGGATTGGGACTCCCAGCTCAGCTTCCTTGACGTTGATTTGGGCACGTGCCTGGGTCTATATACAAAAAGAAAAGTTACATGTACATTGCAAATATTTATTTAAATGGGGACTGTTTGAAGTGTTTCTCACATGTACAACTTCTGCCTGCTCGTTTTCCCATTGACCGTTCTTCACATGGCTTGCCTCCCACAGTTCTATGTCATCGGGTTCTTTTCCGGTCTCTGGGTCTCGCTACATCAAATACAAGTAAAATTTGATTGAATGATTGCAGTGCAAAGTAAAAGCATGATTTAGTTTTCATACCTTCTCGTAACTAAGTTGGGCGTAGGATTTTGAGCCAAGCAAGTGTTTTGTCTTTTGAGTACTTCAATTTCGTGAATTGGTTCTGCTTATTGACTGCAATTTTAAGAATTAATTTCACGAATGGGTGTTATCAAATAGTTTTTGTAGGATATGAAGGTATTAGAAAACTAGCTGACCTTGAATCGCTCGGACCCAAAATAGTCCATAAGCGCCAACCAATCAAAATCTGCTACGTCAACAGGCTTGTTTTGTATACGTTCCTCATTGGTCGAATACTTCTTATAGGTGGCATGCAATGTTGATCGCCACCCCTTGTAGCGCTCACCAGCAATCTTCAATATTTTTCTTCTGGTATCATCTGTGTCCTCCAAGTCCCAGGCATTCTGTATATTGTATATCACACTGTTATAAACATACAAGATGGAGGTCGCTAGAAAAAAATACTTATGTGGGGTGTCACAACACTAACCAGAATGTCTCTCACTATATCGCTCTTCGAAGTATCGCCAACCTCTGCCCACTTCCTTACACCAGCAAGGGGTGCATTTTTTTGTTGTAATAACCACATCATCAACAAAGTGCCGCTGATTAGGACCAACCGTAGCACCCAACCTATCGGACCACTGAATTTGTAGTTTCCGATTTTGATCATTCGTTCTATTTGCATATGCTAGATAGCGCAATTTAGCAACCTTAAGTCCTTTAGCAACCCCTCTTCCAAACTTCTTTCCTTCTGTTAGTGTCATTTAAACAGTAAACGTTTAAAGCAAATTAGCAACTGACCAGGCCTAGTATCATGTACAAATAGTGTGAAAGAAGAAGAAGTCTAATGTTTTACCATCTTCAGGACGAGTGCGCCAAATACAAGCGTGGGAACACCGCATCGCAACAGCATTTTGCTCCATATTGGGCGATGTATCGACTTGTTGACTTCTTTATTGCTGTTCATACCCTACAATCAGGCATCAGGCAGTAGTCAGTGGCGCTACAGCACCCGTAGTATTGCAGGGGATTTTTAGTCCAGCTGCGAAGTAGGCAAGACAGTAGCTGGCGATGCTAGAGAAAGAGAGGGTTCACCGAGTGCTCATACTCTGCAGTACTGCCGGTTCGGTCTGACCGACATCAGCAGCAGCGCGTCTCGAGGCGAATTGGTGGCAGGGCGAGTCATGGACGTCAGCGGTATTAGCAGGTAGAGGATGCAAGACAGATGAGGCAGGCAGCTTGCGACGTTTAACAAAGCTAGGGTTCGGTCTAGCAGTGCAGTGATTACATTTAAGTCAGAGGATCGACATCCAGATCACACCGGTGATCTCATGTGACTTACGTTTTTACTGCAGGCGATGCAGTAAAGATCCAACGGTGTGATTCCGTTGGATCTTTACAGCATCGCGTGCGTATAAGTCGGGTGATTTGCGTCCATTGATATCACCCTGGAGCAAGTCTCGAGGCTAGGAGGATAGTGTGGCAGATCTAGGAATTAAATTTAGGTGGATTTCATACTGATATTTAGCTCTGCATGTTAGCATCTCGCCCTAAAGTGCTACTAGAACGGATACATGAATATAATCTTGTGTTAATTACCAGACATTAGCAATGCATTTGGCAGTGTAAAAAACAGAATTGAGATCATATAAGCAGCAATGAACCCTCTTGTACATGCATCTCTAAACTATATGATACTAACATTTCTTAGTGGACAAGGGTTAATGATATTGGACAATTTTTTCTAGGGTGTGCCATATCATATGGGGCATAGCATGTAGGTACGTCGTAATGGCCAGGGGTTTGCGGGCGGCGGGGTCATCATGGCACGCGAACGATGGGACGTGGAGATGGAGGGAGACGCGTCGGGGAGGACAGTGAAGTGACCACCAGCAGGGCGTGGGCGCCGGCCGGTGCCGGAGTGACCAGCGGCGACATGGGTTTGCAGGCGGCGGGGTCATCATGACACGCGAAGGATGGGACGTGGCGATGGTCAAGGGAGACGCGTTTATGAGGACACTGAAGTGAGCAGCAGCAGGGCGTGGTCGCCGGTGCTGGAGTCGCGGCTGCGAGAGAGCCCAGCGTGCGCGTGTAGGCATCAATAAATCACGCCATCACATATACTCACCAGCAGGGCGTGGGCGCCGTCCGGTGCCGGAGTGACCGGTGGCGACAGGGGTTTGCGGGCAGCGGGGTCATCATGACACGCGAAGGATGGGACGTGGCAATGGTGGAGGGAGACGCGTTGGGGAGGACACTGAAATGAGCAGCAGCAGGGTGTGGTCGCCGATGCCGGAGTGGCCAGCGGCGAGAGAGCCCATCGTGCATGTTTAGGCATCAACAAATCACGCCATCACATATACTGATTAACTGTTAACTGGGACTAGGAAACTACAATCGCAATTCTAAAGTATTTAGTAGAGCCCGGTACATATTTATACTCGTAGTACCAGCATGGGATGACAAATCTCGGGGTTCCTGAGCATCAGGTGCTGCAATATTCTCTACATATGATGCAAAGGAATTAACGTGTTATAAATATGTGTATTTTGATAGTAAACACATTTATAATTATACCAGGTGCTTGTTGCCCATCACGATTACTTGTAGACGACATGACGGTTTGGTGTCTTGTTCCTAAAGTAAAGAGTATATTTAGTAAGTAACAGTGATAATGTCAGATTACATGAGGATATGTATTTTAGATCGGGCAGTGTGGTTGCTATAAACTGAAAATGTTTGTTTTGAACGGAGGAATTAGAAATGAAGGAGTAGGAAAAAAAACCGTACAATCCGAGAAAGAAAAACAAGAAAAACGTGTATAAACCATGGGATCTGAAAATCTTAGGAATACAAGTTTGGAACACAGGAATGAGAGTACAACATTGGGAGTGGTTGATAAGATAACCCTGGCGTCATTGACTTCTAAATCAAGAAATTACATAGTACATGCGGTTTTTAATAGTTATCTTTCCTGACATGGAAATGTACTAGAAATACACTACCATAAACTGTCGGAGCGACATTTATTTCAGGGCAGAGGTGTAGTGTATTTTATATATGGAAAAAAGTAGAATGCAATGGGATGCTAGGGTAAAATAAAAAGATGAATCGACTGTAGGATGCAGATCTAATGATTGAGGATAGTTGATTGCACGATTGCACCATTAATCAGATTTTATACTAGACATTCATGAAACATAAGAGCATATAAGGAGTTGGGACGACAACTAGGAATGAACTGGCTGCAGCTGTTGGGACAACAACTAAAGCGATAAGGAGGGAGTAGCTCAATAAAAAGACGGCATGGATCGTGTAGAACTTACGTAGCACAAAACTGGAGTCCGGGATGTCGCAGGGCGGGGTCGGTGACGAAGAGGTTCGGTAGAGCCCGTCAACAAACAACACTCCGTTGAATATACAAGATGCAATCAATAGAGTTCATACACAACAATTAATCTCAGAGGTGAACTCGTTCTTATATATTTCCTTATATGTTTTTGAGCATAGATTGATACTTAATGATTTATTTATGATTAGGATCCATGAAGAGGTTTAAGGAGTACTTGTAGGGAGTATTAGGGACGTGGAAGACCAGAGAATTCGTTCAAAGAAGATGGAAACCGAACCAAACTCCAAATCGTATCCAACTCGGAGTCCAGGAGTAGTACGCACTAAAACGGACGCCCAGGACGCATACGAACTCAGTTTTGGACGTTCTACATATGAACGGAAAGGGGAGAGGATAACCTTTCCAATGGCACCGGTCTCATGTCAAAATTCCTTCGGAGTCGTCGGGAATCGTTAAAATAAAATCAAGTACAGAATCTGTCAGGGTGTTGCGCCACCGTATTGGACCATTGGGCCTTGTATCAAGTCTAAGTCCATTACTTTCGTGTGTTAGGGTTAGGTCACGACCCCAACACCCCCTTGGACGTCCTCCCACCTATATATACTCCATAGTAGCCGCCATAGACAATTGGGTTTTGCTTAGATCAATAATATCGCCGTTCTTCGGTTTGTGAGACCCCAACTTCGCGATTTCAGATCGTGTCTACCTTGTTCTTGCTTGTGTTATCGATTGCACTTGCAGGGATTAGCCTTCTTGGCGAGGTCAATCGTGTGCAGTACGGTTGATAACCAACGGAGCAGTGGTGTAGTGATTGCAGGGGTTGTTCGTATTCTACTCGAGAGCCTCGGATCATCAACGTCGAGATCTCCACATCAATCGACCTATCCATTACCTATCGGAAGATTAGGCCTCATCATCAATTTTCTTATCAATTGGTATCAGAGCCACTCACACGAGAATTTCTTAGGAATGCAAGTTTGGAACACAACACTAAGAGGAGAACATGTGTGTCGGGAACGGAAGCCACTGCGGGATTAGAGGGAGACACATATTTATATTCGTCGTGGCTAGCTACAAATGGGCGGGACTGGAATTTTGGGCGCACGGGGTGAAGTTTCAATTGTGAAAATCTCAATTTTGCGTGCCAAGAAGAACAAAAAAATTTTCAAGGGACCGCTACCTGTCGTTCATCTTTGTTTTCATGGAGATGTAAAAGCAGTCATGTGGTAGTGGGACATTCCAAAAAAAATACGAACAAAAATATGAATCGCCAAATGTATCATTGTGCTAATGCAAACGACATGCAAATACAGAACACCCAAGTCCACGAAAGGAGGACGGCAAATCCATGGTCTAGTAAAAGGTAAACAATCAGCATTTTATATATAACATTCGTCGCAATGAAATGATAACATATACAGAGTATATACTACTACTACAAAAAAAACATTTTCCCCTGTGATGTCTAATCTTCAGGCCGTTGATCCAAATCCGCATGTGATACGAGTATCACAGGTACATACGATATATATATCAACAATGTCATCGGATATTAGTTACAACGGATAAAGTACTTTTCATGCACCTGTTGCATTAGGCGATGGACTAGTTAGCAATTTAGATGACGTAATTTCCTAATCAAGTTAATTATGCATCATGTCTATTGTTAGTTCTATTACTTGTAAGGATAATATTTACCGGATTTCATTCATTCATCCACAAGAAATATAGACGGTCCCAAGCTACAAACATATAGAAGATGTTTTTGATAAAAGAAGTTTTTCGATACTGCATATATAGAACACATTGTTCATGAACATAAAGACATATTTCATTAACAAACAAGTAATAGGAAAACACGTAGTAGACGCAAGAACAAGATAAACTACACCTAATACTACTCTACTCAGAGATCACGAAATAGATAAACTACTCCTAATACTACTCTACTGGGAGAAAACCACGTCCTCCTCCTCCGCCGCTGCTGCCTCCTACGCCTCTGCTGCCGCTACCGCCTCCTGCTCCACCTCCTCCGCTGACGCCGCTGCCCAAGCCGCCTCATACTCCTCAACCTCCGTCACAGTTCGAAGCTTCCCGGCAACACGGTGCTTAATCTTCAGGAGGCCCTCTAGCCCAGCAACCTCCAGGATCGTCTCATGGAGGGCGTCGAGACGACTGGCCACAATCATCAACCCGTAGCAGTAGTGGCCCGCGGTGTCCATGCTCGTGTGGAGGGGAAGGGTCCCAAGACCTAGACGCTGACACGAGCGATCTGTGTCGAAAAAGACCTTCCGTGCCACTGCGTTGAGCGCTAGTGCGCTATGAGCGGCAGCGGACTTGGCGTCGGTGGCCACCTTAAGGCGCCGATCGAGTTCGTCGATGCGGTTGGTGAGCAGTCTGAGAGTCTGCTCAACCCAACCAGGATGAGGAAGTGCTGGCGCCACGGGCAGAGATGCGGGCGCTGCAATCAATTCCACCGGCATTGCCGGCGGCGATGGAAACGGAGAATGAGGTTCGGAGGACGTCGATGGCCTAGAGTGCTTCGGCGCGGGGCTACCCATTTGTGTGGCGACGGAGGTGCAGAGAAAGAGCGAGAGGTGGTCGACGGTGGCGGGGGGAGAAGTTTAGAGGCTAGGATCTAAGGAGTGGTGCGGCGGAGAAGCAAGAGGATGATGAGCCTTTATAGCGGGTCGTCGTCTAAGCGGGCGTGTCGAGACGATCGGACGCTAGAGGAAACCGCGCTTAATTATGAACCGATCAGTGGCCCCGATTTCCTCGAAACAGTGGTTTGCATCCTCTCGGTCCCAACGGCTCGACGCGTCCCATTAGGAGTAAATTTACACTCGGGGAAAAACAATTTTTTCATTATATAAAAAAAATCCGTCCGTACACGCCTAAGCCAACTTCATGACCGCGCGTCCGTGCCAGGGGACGCCTTGCAGCAAACATGGGCCTAGTCCTGCACGCATTACTTTCATTCGGATTTTTAACTGCAACTGTGCGCCATGCCTTATAACGTCAGTGCACCGACCTCAACTTTCTGTGGTGGGACTAATCCTTCGCACCTGTTCCATATGTTCTTTTCCTCTCTGTCTGTTGTCTAATACTATTTCTGTTCTATGTTCAACATGCATGTGCGACCTCGATCCACGATCATGTTTCATGATGTTATACGTGTGTTTTCTCTTTTGTTGAAAGATCGTCATGTACTGTTTGAGGTATATATATATGCATGCATGTTAGTGTTGTTAAACATGACCGAGGTCCGAGGTGTTTTAATTCTAGCTATGTCTAACATGCACGGACCGCAAACATGATCAATCAATTACACTACGTAAGAAACCCAAATAGGAGACAACGATGGGCGACAGATTGAATGTCCATCGATCACAAAGCGATGCGAGACGCGCTTAAAGTCATTGTTTGTCTCCTTTAGCTTTGCAATTACAAATCGAGATGAGCTTCAAACCCTAAGATCTTTTGTTTTTGTCCAATTTGCTCGGTTCACTTGTGACAGATTAACACATCACTAAACTTAGAGCACATTCACTTGATTGAAATCCAGAAATTCTAACACACCAGTATTCATTGACACGAATGAACACATATATATTACAAAACACAGGAAATATGTACAAGAACAGAATTGAAGCTAAACATGCAAGAACTCCTAAAACTACAAAAGAAATATGTACAAGGAACTCCAATTTTCTTAGGCGGATTTTAAGTACCGACCGCCAAAGAAGATGGTTACCCCAGACGGGTTTTACTTTCCAACCTCCAGAGAAGATATTTACTTCTTCTTAATTAATATTCTTGATTAAATGTGGGTCCTTTAAAAAGGCAAAATTCCAATTTCTTGTAATATTATTGATATGTAAAGGTTACCATTAAATTTCACTTCATAAATCATTTGAAATTGGTCAGAACATAAAAAACATACAACAAATGTTATTTTTCATATTTCTAACTTGATGAATATAATGCCTTTTTCATTTATTTTTCAGTGGACATTTTTACCCATCATACCAACCTCTATGAATTTTTCATATTTTTTTAAATTTTTTTTGAATCAATGTGTTTTCATAATTTGATGAATGCCTCATATTTATATGAGCATTTAGTTATAATGATGGATAATTTGAAGTTTGACATGTTGGAATGCTTTTAAAAAAATTAACAAAATTCATACATGTATAAATGATACAAATATGTTCATACAAACAAATTTGAGTGAAGGATCTTTTTTTTATGCGATACACAAATGTGAATAATATGTGAGTAGCAATTAATTTGATATTTACCAAAACATTACAATGTCAGCTATACAAGTTTTAAAATATTTTGTTCATTCGGTATATGTTGATTTTATACTAATGTAGAAGAAAGAATCATCGAATTTGGACACAATTTGCAGAATCTAAACATGTTTGAGTATTTATATTGGAATCTAAATAAAAAAGAAGCAAGGGATAAGGAAACTGAAGAACAGTATCGGGCATTATCTCAGGCGGTTGGTAAGTAATACACGTATGAGATAAAAATCTTCCTTGATGGTTATTAAGTACCAACCGTCTGTGAAGATATTTACTTCTTCTTAATTAATATTCTTGATTAAATATCTTATCAGGCGGTTGGTAAGTAAAACCCGCCTGAGATAAACTTAAAAACCGCCTGTGAAAAACCGACGCCGAGACGGGGACCCCTCACCACACGCCCACTATTAGACGACGACCCGCTATAAAGGCTCACCGTTCTCTTACTTCTCCGCCGCACCGCTCCTTAGATCCTAGCCTCCAAACTTCTCCCCCTGCCACCGTCTACCACCTCTCGCTCTTTCTCTGCACCTCCGTCGCCACACAAATTGGTAGCCCCCGGCCGAAGCGCTCTAGGCCATCGACGTCCTCCGAACCTCCTTCTCCGTTTCCATTGCCGCCGGCAATGCCGGTGGAACTGATGGCAGCGCCCGCATCTCCTCAGCCAGACTGGTTACAGGAGACTGTCCACCTCTTTACCGCCCGCATCGATGAATTAACGCGCTGAATTAAAGATGTTGAAGACGACATGTCCTCCGCCGTCGAACATGCAAGAGTGCTGGACACAATGTCGCGGGATGTATTTAACAATACATCTCTCATCTGTCGCCGTCTGGGTCTTGGGAGGCTTCCCCAGCTCCCCAGCATGGACTCCGCCGGCTACTACTTGTTCGGGTTAAGCTTTGTGGTCGCTCGTCTCGACGCCCTCCACGAGACGATCGCGGAGGTTGCTGGGGTACAGGGCTGCTGGAAGATTCTGCACTGCGCCGCCTGTAAGCTCGGTGTGGAGACGGAAGAGGAGTCGCCGCCACCGTTGGAGGCGTAGGCGGAGCAACCGGAGGATGCGTCGGCCGCGGCACGCGCAGTGGCGGAGGTGGACGAGGCCTCTGAGTAGAATAGGATTAGGAGTAGTTTTGTTCTTGTTTCTACGTGTTTTTCGTCCATGTTTTCTTTACTCTTGTTTGTAATATATGTGTTGGTAGTATGTTAATGTAATATGTCTTTTATGTTCATGAACAATGTGTCTGATGTATTATCGAAAAATTCTCCTTTTATCGAAAAACATCTCCTTTAACGACGCCAAGTTTTAACCTTTAACCCACTTCGTGCGTGAATCGGAAAACATCTCCAATCGTGATGTTGTGTTTCTCTTGTTTTTTTATATTTTTTATGTTCACGTTTTGTCATGTTGTTTTATTTGATGCAAACGGGGCTAAACAAAAGACGAGCGCTCATAGGGGAAACATAACAAGTGCAACATTCATCAGAGACGAGCATGCATATATAGGAGAAACACATCAACATGCCTTATACAAGTCTATTTTACATACAGTACTCCCTTTGTTCACTTTTCATTAGTGTTGGGAGAACTAGGGGTAGCGCATCCAAAAGGGAATGGAGGGAATATAACCCATAGAGTACAACACGTTATGGCGGAACAGGTCATACTCGCGCTCAATCCTACAGTTCTCAGTACAGAAGACGGTCCACTCGTACCACCCTCGCCGGCTGCAGCGGGCAGGCCCCTGGTTCCCCCCTGTTGGGCAGCAGCAAACGTAATCGTCAATTTCGGGCAGCACCACCGGCGACGGTCCCGGAGGAGGCCCACGCAGAAACCTCCAGCTCACGAAAATGTCGATCCTCTGCATGGTTTGATTCTGACACCGGCAGCACTCTGTGTTGGTCCTCTTCATCGCTACGGACCCGGCCCCGTTGTCGCCAACGTGGGCCTCGCCTTCGACCTGCCGGATATACTCGAGGGCATCACGGTCCCCACGGTCGGTGTCGTAGCGGAGCATGGCGAGGACGTAGGCCGCCACCTTGTGGCCGTTTGCAGCCGCCCGGGCAAGGAATTGGGTGCCCAGCTGCGACTGCGCGCGACCGTAGTTGAAGATGAGGTCGAACCTGGTGACGTAGCACGCATGAGGGTTGCCCACGTTGGCCAGGCGCTCCACGAAGGCGTTGTAGCTCCCGTTCCCGTGCTGTTGGAACCACTCTGAGCTGCTCTCCCGCTCCAGCGCCACGCGCCTGCCCACAGCGGGATCACGGCACGCCGCGTGCATGGCCTTGTAGGTGGCGCGTAGACTGGAGAGGTCGTCCATGGGATGGGTGGAGGTTGCGGCGACCCGCCCCGCGATCAGGACCGCAATATCGTGTGGCAAGGGGAACTCCATGGGCTTCGAAGGGAACCAATGAGGGTGCGCGTGACAGAGAGGAAGAGTACGCGCGGAGAAGAGGATGGTGTGTGTGGCGGAGTAGAGGATGGTGTGTCGTCTTACTACTCTTTATTAGTACGTGCGGAGAAGACGATAAGACGCCCGGTGATTTTTAGTACGCGCGGAGAAGAGGGATGGTGGTGTGTGGGCAGTTATTTCCAGCCAATTTTTTTGTCCCAGCTCAACTTTACTTTCACTGTATGGTCATGTCAGCTGTGTGTTCTGCACATTTTCAGCTATTGTCCTTTGTTGCCTTAGCAACTTGCTGGCATTGAATGGAAAGAGGATATGTAATGATGAAGGGTGTTAGGGTAAGTTTATGTGTTGACTAATGTGCGGTTTGAATCCTAAAAATAGAGTTCACTTGGGACGGAGGGAGTATAAGATGGTCACCCACGCCATCGTATTTTCCGCACAACCGTTCCAACATCCTCTCTTCTCTCCACTGTAGGATCGAAGAGCACGTGAAAAGCTACCAGAGGGGGGTGAATGGTAGATTTAAAAATCTTACGCAGTGGAAACAATTAAACCCCAAACCCTTTCGGCAGAAAAATGATCTGTTAAAGAAATCGTGTGTGAGACTAATCTAAACGTGTTTCACCATGACAAAAGTGATAGATATCAGATAGAATCAAGTCACAAATACAACACAAAAAGAATCACTCAAAACCGTCGAGAAAAACTCAAGTTATGGTCGAAAGATCAAACAATGGTCAATTTGCCCTACCCGAGAAAAAAACAGTTCTGGAATGCTGCAAAGAAACTCGTGTAGATCATAGACCACAAATATAATGACCGTGAAATTTTCACAGGTGATAGACAATCAAGTTGTGAAGACAAACCAAAAAGAATCACGTCAATTGGATCTGTAAAACTCGAGTTATGATAAAACCACCGACGAAAGGTAGTGCTGTCCAGAAACTCGACAAGTAAAACTTGTCTGGAACAAGTCGGACGAACAAGGCACAAAAGTTCCTTCAAACTACGAATTTTATTCAATAGAACACAAGAGGAACAGCCCCAAAGTCGTGCACCACGAGCTCTGAGCACCCTTGCTTATATAACCAGCCCTTAGGCCAACCCAATATCAACTAGGACTCCAATCCTACTCAGATCACGAATCGTAACTTTCCATAACTGCTCAAGATTCTTC
Source organism: Tuctoria greenei (assembly GCA_036927565.1). Lineage (NCBI taxonomy): Eukaryota > Viridiplantae > Streptophyta > Magnoliopsida > Poales > Poaceae > Tuctoria > Tuctoria greenei. The sequence continues at coordinate 9,184,741 of JAYESD010000010.1, read as the reverse complement.
TATACGCAGATAGAAGCAATCTTAAGATTTCCAAACACCTTAGGAACGTATCTCACATTCCTAAACAACTCAAATTCGTGACCCACATGAAATCCTATCATAAACAGCTCAAATATTTCCATATTTGAGTCAAACTAAACTCAGCCGCAGTCTGAGTCCATAACCTAGTCGGTTGGACCTTTCCGACCAACTCTTTACGTCCACATCTCTTCATCACATCTCGGAACCATGTAGCCACGTCCATGCACTCCTTGCACACGTGCAAACATATTCCAATGACGTCCATGATACCTTCATATGCACCGCCCTTGATTCAATCATCCTGCGCGACCTCCTGATCAGCTCAACCACAGTTCCTTCCGAACTTGGTTGTTGGAACCTCATCTCCTCCCAGAGACTAGTCCAATGGATCCCGTCACCAGCCATGACTTGAACTCAAGCAACACCTGCACATGAATAAACAACCAATCCATATGAGCCCAAGTCCTCGACTTGACTCAAGTTAGTTCCGAACACAACACCCTACGTGAGAACCTCACATAAGCATGTTGCAAAGCATAGCAAAACGATATCAGCCATATCATCCAAAACGCACCAAAAACTTAGTAAAAGCATACTAATCAAACTTTCCAACAATGTAAAGCAAGTACGAAACATTGCAAATGAAAAGCAAAAGCACTGCGGTCAAGTTCCAGACCATCCCACAACAAGCCGGAGCTTGACCCGGAGCTTACCAAAACTAGTACAATGAAGCACCTGCCGGAGCTTACCAAAACTAGTAGATCCTAGCACCGGAGCTTACCAAAAACTAGTCAAAACTAGTCAACCCAAAACCAGAGCTAGACAAAGTACGTCGGAGCTTAGCAAAAGCATGCCGGAGCTATCAAATATATGCCAGAGCTAACAAATATATGTCGGAGCTATCAAAGACATGCCGGAGCTAAAGATAAAGCTCACCGGAGCTAACCAAAGCTAGTCGGACCTTACCAAGAAGTCGGACCTAGCATCTAACATAGCCGGAGCTACCCAAAAGAAGTCGGACCCATGGTTGGACCTTGCTATAGCTCGGAGCTAGAGTTGGACCTTGATAAAAAGGTGTTTTGGTGATATTAAAAACTTTTATCATCAAAGCCAAGTGTATTCACTACAAGCCAATGTATTCAGCACACATAGGTCTTACAATCTCCCCCTTGATGAATGCATTGGCAACACCATTTAAAATTCGAACATTGGCTTATTCTCATTAAAAGTTTTGAAGACAATTTCTCCCCTTTTTGTAAATCAGAAATAAAATGAGAAGAAAAGCAAAAATTCAAATTCAAAATTCACAAATCTCTCCCCCTTTATCATCTCTCCCCATGCACATTATTTTTCCCATTTTGAATGTGTGATTAATCTCTCCCCCTTTGACAATGTATTCAGCAAGGTAAAAGAGAAATTTTAATTTTTATGAGCATATTATAACATATACATATAAACAAAGCTCATCCATGTCATACTATCAAGTAACTTACACTATCACATCAATGAGATACATAAAGTAGTGTAAGCCATGCTAGAGATCAAATGTAATTTTCAATTTAAGCAAGTCATGATCTCACAAACTTAACTATTTCAAAACCTGAAAGCATGACACTTGTTGCTGCATTTTATTATTTTTCAAAGCACAAATTTAGAGCATATGATATTTGCAAGAGATTATATGCGCATCTGCCTTATTCTAACCAACCAAGCCAAGCCTATGTCATTTGACAATCAGAAGCTTAAGGACATGGTTTTAGTCATACACAACTTCTTCCAAGTTCATATCTAAGTGCAATGATATGCTATCTCAAAAGAAGAAGTGCGATGCATGCATATTCTCTTGATCTTTTCTCAATTTATATTTGTTCATAAAAACTCAACATGTGAGTTGATTACTTGATTAATTCTTTATGATTAAAAGCACTTGTGAACATGTAACAAGTTCAAAACAGCAAGAAAGTTCGACCATGACTAATTTTAGTGTAAGTAATTATTCGAATTACTAGACATGGCAAAAACTACAAAATGTATAACACGAGTAATGTAGTAAGAACTTTCAGCATGTAAAAGGAATCACAAAGTCATATATGTATGAAATACTATGCTCATATTATTTTAATTTCAGATTCACACATAGACTTCCGAAGTTTCAAAACTCCCCCTCAATTTAAGCCATGAGGATGCATAACCCCTATTTCACTACGAATGTAACAAAAACGAGTGAAATCCAAAGGTTTTGTAAAAATGTCAGCCAATTGTTGTTCGGTATCTACATGGTGAAGCACAATGTTTCCTTCTTCAACATTATCTCGGTGAAAGTGATACCTAATGTCAATGTGCTTAGTTCTAGAATGTTGCACAGGGTTTTTAGCAATGCAAATGGCACTAGTGTTATCACAAAATAGTGGAACACTATCTAGATCAACCCCATAGTCCTTAAGTGTTTGAGCAATCCAAATAATTTGTGAGCAAGCACTAGCAGCAGCTACATATTCAGATTCGGTTGTAGATTGTGCAACTGAATTTTGTTTTCTAGAGGACCAAGCAACAAGAGAATTACCAAGAAAATGACAAGCACCGGAAGTACTTTTCTTATCAATCCTACAACCCCCAAAATCAGCATCCGAAAAAGCTTTCAAAGTAACGGTTGAGGAAGAAGGAAGAAAAATGCCAAATTCTTGGGTTCCATGTAAGTACCCGAGAATCCTTTTGACGGCTTGACGATGTGAAACACGTGGGGAAGCTTGAAACAGTGCACAAAGACATACGCTGAATTGTATGTCCGGTCTTGATGCCGTGAGGTACAAAAGTGATCCGATCATGCTTCTATATTCTTTTTGATTCACAGATTCACCATCTTCATCAAGTTCAAGTGTTGTTGCTGTTCCCATTGGTGTCCGAAGAGGCTTGCTTTTGTCCATGTTGAAGCACCTTAGGAGGTCTTTGGTATACTTCGTTTGATGCACAAAGGTACCCTCCTTGGTTTGCTTGATTTGCAGCCCCAAAAAGTAAGTGAGTTCACCCATCATACTCATTTCAAATTCGGAACTCATCATTGCTGAAAACTTGGACACAAGATCATGAGAAGCACAACCAAAGATAATATCAGCCACATACACTTGAACGAATAATGAGTCATTGCCATGCTTAAGCACAAAAAGAGTTTTATCAACCTTGCCCATGGTAAACCCCTTTTCAAGTAAGAATGTTTTTAACCTATCATACCATGCTCTAGGGGCTTGTTTGAGACCGTATAAGGCTTTGGACAGTTTGTAAACATGATTAGGAAAATCTGGATTTTCAAAACCCGGTGGTTATTTGACATAAACCTCCTCATCTATGTAGCCATTAAGAAAAGCACTTTTAACATCCATTTGATATATCTTAAAACCTTTAGATGCTGCAAAAGCTAACAAAATTCTTATGGCTTCTAATCTAGCGGCAGGAGCAAAAGTTTTATAAAAATCTAGACCTTCAACTTGAGTGAAACCATGAGCAACCAACCTAGCCTTATTCCTAACCACAACCCCATCCTCACTTTGTTTATTTTTAAATAACCATTTAGTTCCAATTAATGTGTGACCTTGAGGTGGAGGTACAAGTTTCCAAACATTATTTCTTTCAAAATTTTCTAACTCTTCTTGCATGGCAATAATCCAAGATTCATTAGTGAGTGCGTGTGATATATCTTTGGGTTCAAAAGAAGCAACAAAAGCAGAATGAGCATGAGAGTTTGGATCGCAAAACTTGGACCGTGTGACTCGTTCGTGCAAGCTTCCAATCATCTGTTGTGGGGGTTGATCTTTGTAAAAACGTAGGGGAACAGATGTCTCACAAGCTTCTTCTTCATTAGGTTCATCGTAGATTGATGAGCTTGTGACTTGTGGATGATCAGGACCAGCATAGGTGATAGCCGGAGCTTGTTCAATGTCCGGAGCTGGACACGTGTCAACTTCAGAACTACCAGGCAGTATCACCGGCTCTTCTTCATCTTCAAAAATACCCTCCCCCTGAGGATACAGATCTGGTCCTGCAACACCGGAGCTAGTACCTGGGCTAGCTTCATCAAAAGACACTTCACAAGTCTCCACAATTTTGTTAGTGTCAAGTAAAAGCACAATACGTCGATGACTCAATACTGGGGTTAGTCAAAAGGCATTTAGGAATCCAGTACTGAGTCACGCGACGTGCAGTAGGAAAAACACACGAAAGCTGAGACAAAACAGCAGGTTTATGAGTCAGAGTTTGAGATTTTTTATTCTTAACTACTGACCTATAATGTGTTACTTGTGTAGTACAAAAATCAGTAGCTCCGGGGGCAAAAACAGAAGGTCCGGAGGTAAACTTTGAATGTTTTTTACTCAAAACAGTAGGTTGTACATTCAGTTCAATGTGTGCAGCAAATTTTGCATGAAAGTTATGAGATCTAGCAACCATTCTTTCCCTTTTCTGTTGTTTAGCTCGTCTATAACAAAAATCTATGACATGACCATCTCTACCACAGAAGGTACAATGAAATTTAAATTTGTGTTCATGTCTAGATGAGCAAGCAATATTTTTATTTGAAACCGAATGAGGAAACACTCCTGCAGATTTGAAAATCACTCCTTTTTGTTTAGGAACTATTTGAATCAAACCACTTCCTAATGACTTTACAATTTTAGGTGGATGTGCATTTGCATGAGCATGAGAATCAAAACCTAAACCAGTTTTATTATTGCAAGACTTGGAAGAATTCAGCAGCAAGTTTAGGTTCTTATTCCCATTACAAAACCGATCTAATGTCCTATGCATGTCATCAAGTTTATTGGACAGATCAAGGCAATTTTCACATGAAGTTTTTCCTTTTAGTTTGCAATTTGAATGCCATAGAGATGAGTTTGTTGATTGGTTTCAGAAACGAGTAAGTACATGCAAGTTTGCACTTTGATGAAATATTGAACAAATATGTGTTCTGAAATTGGTTTGTCGTCGATAACCCCTGTTATACTAATGTGTATAGATTAAGACAATACACAAAGAAGGCAAAGCAACCGATTATCTGTATGCATTATCTAGAGGACCTGATCGTCGGGCACGTTTTTTTAGTCGGTTATTCATCAATGGCTTCTTCTTTCGAACTGCAGATTTGGAAAAATATTTACGGACCCAAAACAGTGGTATTGTTGTTCGGGGCACTGATCATGATTGGTTTGGAGTAATCAAGAATATCATTGTTGTTGACTTTGAAAAAAAATCAAGAAGTTCTGTTATTTCAGTGTGAATGGTTTGATCGGCCTTTTGGAAGCAGTCAGAACCAAAGCAGAGGCTTCAAAAAGGATCAATACGGAATGATAGATGTTGACACTACTCTGTTTCGATTCCAGTATGAGTCTTACATTATAGCCACCCAAGCAGAACAAGTTTTTTATGTTCCAAGTGTGAAGCATCCTTAATGGGCTACAGTTGTTAAAACAAAGCCACAGAACCTTTTTGCCATGCCCCCTGGAGACAGTGAAAATAATGTGACTGAGACGATGGAGGCTGATACATTTCATGATGATCTGCTTACTGATGATATCAATAATGAGGATACGACCGCATGGGCTAGGAATGACATTGAGGGAGCCAGCGGCGATGCTTCCACTCTTATAATGACAACGTCAGGTGATCGGTTTGAGGTAGATGGAGTTGCATCAGAACATGAAGATGACGACGACGATACATATACCAATGATGGTCATGTAGCTCCATTGTGGGGGACGACAGCGAAGATGATGATTTTTAGTATAATTAAGTACGTGACATGTAGCTCCACAATGAATTCATCCGTCCGAACCCGACATTTATTTTCCAGTTATTTATATTTGCTACCCGAAAAGTACCCGATACCCGATATTTCGGTCTTTTCAGTTCCGGTCTCGGTTTTATCGGTTTCGGTTTTTCGATCTCGGTTTATTTGCCCACCCCTAATTTACGTAGTAGTAGCATATATATGGGATATACATATTTCTCCTGCATGTTTTTTTTTCGCAAAACTATTTAGTGATATATCCTATGTGCATATTACATATTAAAACTAATGTAAAGTATAAAACTTTTTCAAAGGGAAGTCTTAGGTTTCATCAAATCTATCTTTCAGATTTACGCAATTTTGATCTGTTTTAACAATACAAGAATTGTACTTTTAGATTCACCATGAAAAATATTTCCATAATATACAATCTAGTACTACATGTTATTGAAGTTAATAAATTCCATATAAATCATTTGTCAAAAGTAATTAGTTCGACCAAAACAGAAATAGAGTTGAGTTGGGGCGGAGGAAGTATTATACGTTGTTGTTTACTGCATGAGGTTTCGTCCTTCGTTCAAGCCGTAGCCATTTGTACAGGCGGCTGATGTGACCGGGCGCACTGAGCTTACGTGCGCGCCAGTCACCGAGGCGCCTTTGACACGCGCAGCGCATGCGTTGAAATCACCTGCGGTACTGCAGGTGCAGTAACAGTCACTAACATGTGGGTTCAGTTGGCCGTGGGGCCCACATGTCAGTGACTTTTACTGCACCTGCAGTACTGCAGAGGTTATGCATCCCGCATGCGCATCTTTGAATTCAATTGGAACCGCTCTGCATCCCATTACCACTTTACCGTGAACCACTACGGATGGTCTTAAAGGCAGGCCCGGCTCTAGGCCTAGGCGGGCGAAAATAAATTTTCTGCGATCCTCGAGAACGGATCGAGGGGAAGGCTCATCGCCCATAGCGGTCGTGTAGCTTCCATCGCCTCGATCCGTTGGCGATGAGCCTTCTCCTCATCCGTTCTCGAGTTCGCGGCAGCCACGGCGTCGCTTCTACCCTGCTTCTGGACTGAGGACGCTGATGATCCGCAACATACTTTTAAATCTGCGCGTTGGTATTCTCCCCCTCATATTTGTTGATGCATTAATATCTGATGTTTTACATCGTTGAGTATGTTACGGATCATCAGCGTCGTTAGTCCAGCACTGAGTCGTCAGGAGGCAAAAAGTAATGAACATCATTGATCAGCACTGCGCTGAGGAGAACGCAAAAATTGTTTGCTGATTCGTGGCAACAGATCCTAATGCAACGACTGTGTTTTGTGGCAATAAAGATGTAACGCCACGAACCAGTAATTCGTGGCAACAGATCCTAATGCAACGATTGTGTTCCGTGGCAATAAAGCTGTAACGCCACGAACCAGAGTATCGTGGCAACACATCCTAATGCAACGATTCTGTTTCGTTGCATTACGGTCCAAATGCAATTGTTTGCTGATTCGTGGCAACAGATCCTAATGCAACGACTGTGTTCCATGGCAATAAAGCTGTAACGCCACAAACCAGTATTTCGTGGCAACAGATCCTAATGCAACGACTGTGTTCTGTGACAATAAAGCTGTAACGCCACGAACCAGTAATTCGTGGCAACAGATCCTAATGCAACGATTGTGTTCCGTGGCAATAAAGCTGTAAAGCCACGAACCAGAGTATCGTGGCAACACATCCTAATGCAACAATTCTGTTTCGTTGCATTATGGTCCAAATGCAACTATTTGCTGATTCGTGGCAACAGATCCTAATGCAACGACTGTGTTCTGTGGCAATAAAGCTGTAACGCCACTAACCAGTAATTCATGGCAACAGATCCTAATGCAACGACTGTATTCTATGGCAATAAAGCTGTAACGCCACAAACCAGTATTTCGTGGCAACAGATCCTAATGCAACGACTGTGTTCCGTGGCTATAATGATGTAACGCCACGAACCAGTAATTCGTGGCAACAGATACTAATGCAACGACTGTTTTCCGTGGCAATAAAGTTGTAACGCCATGAACCAGTATTTCGTGGCAACAGATCCTAATGCAACGATTGTGATCCATTGCATTAGCATCCTGACGCCACGAACTAGTGATTCGTGGCAACGGATCCTAATGCAACGATTGTGTTCCGTGGCGATAGATCCTAGTGCCACGAAATAGTGAATCATGGAAAAAAGCCAAGCTTACTGCAACGATTTAGTATTCGTTGCAGTACAACCGTTGCAACAGGTCGGAATCCTTGTAGTGCACCCTCATTAGTGAACAAGAAATTATAACCTTTGTCACATAGTTAAGATATGGACAGCAGGTTATAATCTAAGGAATCGACATGTAACATGTGAGAAAGAGTATGTTGAGATGATATAGCAATTTTACCGGTACCGAGCACCTTTCCTTGACTATTGTCTCCAAAATAGATGCCCTCGCTTGGATCCTCATTTTTTTCCATATTCAACGAACATCCTTCTTTCTCCGGTCATATGGTTGGTGCAACCACTGTCTAGCACCCATTTCGATCCACCGGAGGAATAGGCTTGCAAAACAAATCATGCCTTGGTTTTAGGTACCCAAGCTTGTTTGGGTCCTTTGAGGTTAGTTACAAGAGATTTGGGCACCCACACATGAGATTTGGTGTTCCCATAGTGTGGCCCAACATAATGTGCATAAACTTTACCGAAATTACTTCTCATTAAAACATAGGATGCATCAAAAGTCCTCAATAATAGTTGTTGTTGTTTATGAACAGAACTAGTCCAAGAAAACGGACTTGTCCGGAGGACCGGACTTGTCCGTGCGGATACCGGACTAGTCCGGTGCTCATATGTGTTGACTCTAGGCTTTCTAGCTTGAGAGGAGTTTCCCTTCACAAAGGCAATGCTCTCCTTGTTATTTTTATGGCTTCTATCATATTGCTTTTCACCATAAGAATATCCAATGCCATATTTGACAAGGTCTTGTGGCCAAGTATGCACTGCGTGCATATTTGATCTTCTCCTTGTCAAATATGCCACTTTGGGAAGGATGCTTGTCCTTGATAGAGGTTGACTTGTCTTTCAAGCTATTGTCAATTTTAGCACATGAACAAGTGATATTAGATTTAGTTCTAAGGGATTGAGAAGGTGAGCTTGAATAGGATGAGGGGTCACTTTGTTTGAGTGACTCAACTTGTACCTCAAGGATCTTGTTAACCTTTGATAGGTTAGCAAGTTCATCCTTGATGGTAGTATTTGAGTCGCTTAACTTCAAGCAAGCTTCCTTGCTTGAGGCTAACTCAAGTTCAAGTGACTTGCCTTGCTCCTTTTCAAGTTCGAGAAGCTTGTCAAGTTCAAGATATTCCTCCTTTTGGGAGATAATCATATCTTCTTGACGGTTGATCAACTTCTCCTTCTCAACAAGCTGATCAAGTAGAAATTTCATTTTCGCAGCTGTTTTCTTATCTAAGCCAACGAGCATGTCTTCATTATCACTAGCGACTTCACTATCACTAGAATAGGAATGCAAGGAAGAGGATTTGGTTGTTACCTTTCGTTCACCTTCCTTTGCCATGAGGCAAGTGTCGTTGCCCTTCCATGCGCCGAGAGTTGGGAAGAGGGTTGACTTCTTAGTTGTCCTCTCGGCGGCTATGCTAGCCATCTCCTCTTCCTCTTTGGGTGATGACTCATCATTTGAGTCCCACTCCTTTCCTAGGTGCACTTGTCCATCTTACTTCTTCTTCTTGAAGAATTTATTGGGTTGAGGCTTTGTTTCCTTGGTCTTATTGTTTTCTTCATACGGGCAGTCAACTATGAAGTGGTCATATTCACCACAGTTATAGCATGCCCGCCTCAGCTTTCATCTTGATTTTTCTTTGTATTTTCCTTCACTTGATTTCCCCCCTTGTCTTTTCTTCATCATTTTCTTGAATCTCTTCATGAATAGGATCATGTCTTCCTCATCTATGTCGCTGCTCTCATCATCGCTGTCCTCTTCTTGTTGAGCCTCTCGAGCTCCTTTTGACAAGGGTTTGCAAGTGGAATTCAAAGCGACCCCTTTATTCTTTGCCGAGGTGAGGTCGGCAATCTCCTTGACATGCTTCGCTTCTTTTTCCATCATCTTGAAATTGATGATTTTCCCAAGCAGCTCATCTGGGGTAATTTTCTTGTACCCAGGGCTTTCTCTAATCATCAAGCACAAGGTGACGTTGCGAGGCATGAAAGCTCTAAGGATGAGCTTCACCACCTCATGATCGTTCCACTTCTTCCTTTCGTATGCTTGAACTTTGTTGATGAGCGTCTTTAATCGGTTGCACATGTCTTGTGGTGACTCATCTTCTTCTATTGCGAATCTTCCCAATTCGCCTTCGATCATTTCGATCTTCGCTTCTCGCACATGACGGTCACCTTCATGTGCAATTTGCAATGTATCCCAGATTTCTTTCGCAATCTCGAGCCCATCCACCATGGTGAACTCGTACCGTCTTAGAGAGGATGTAATGACTGCTGCAGCTTTAGCATTTCGATGAATTGCTTGCTCTTGACTTGGTGTAAGCTCTTCATTGTCGTCCGGGATATCTATTTCTGTACACACAATAGGCCATAAACTGGGATTGAGTGAGGTTAAGTGCATTTTCATGTTTTGCCTCCACAGTGAGTAATCATTGCCATCAAAATGTGGGGCTTTTCCTAGGGGAATAGACAAATAATGGTTATTATTTGAATTTAATCGATCGTAGTTGAAAGGATATTGGGAGTAGTCGGTGTGACTACTCCCCTTCTCCTTGTCCTCGATCTTCACTTTCCATTTTGAGAGGGCTTTCTTCCTTAGGAGCGCCTTGAGTTCAAGCGTCTCCTCATCGCCATCCTAGAAGTCCTAAATGGCGTCGAGGAGCTTCTCCAATTTTTTATCTTTGTCATCTTCAACCTTGTCTTGGTTGAGACCTTCGTGCACATCCTTCATGTCCGACATGTTCTCTTCGAGCGATTAGTCTCTTGCGAGGAGTCCTGCTCTGATACCAATTGAATGTGGCCTAGAGGGGGGGTGAATAGGCCCTTTTGAAATTTAGTCGGAACCTGCAACACTTAACAAACTGATCAAATCCCAAGATATTAGACTAGTCTAGTGCGTGCGACTAGATTGATCAAGTTCGGTCAATGATTTCAATACAAGCATAGTACGCAACACAATATAGTATGTCACTTGCAAGTATTGAGTCAATGAAGCCAAGTATAATGCAAACCAATTCTTGTTTCAAAGTTTTAACGTAGGTTATGCAAGACTGACAAAACCCTAGAATGTAATATGAAAATTAAGAACAAATTTGACACAAGATTTTATCGCGTGGTTCGATTCCCACAGAGGCAACCTACATCCATGTTGAGGAGCCCACGAAAGGACGTGGTCTTCACTGACCCTAACCTTGTCGAATCGCCACAAAGGCCAATTCTCTTCCACTATCACAAAGGGTAAATCACCAAGTTCAAGGGGCCTTCTCACAAGTTGAGGGCTCCCCAAGATTACAAAGCAAACACCACCAAGAACACACTCGTAAGATCAACAATGAAACAACTGGAGTGTGTTAGAGATCAAACCCAAGAGCTCAAACGTCTGGAATCGTGTTTCTCCTTTGATCCAAAGTGAATCCTCAAGGGATTGATCTTTCTTGCGTTGGATTGCGTGGAGAGATGTGTTTTCTACGCTCTTGGAGGGTGTGACGGTGCATGGGGTCGAGACGGATGAAAGTAGGGTCATGCACATCTATTTATATGGTGTTCCCAAAAGTTACCGTTAGTGTTTCGAGGTTCCGGACTAGTCTGTGGTGGAGTCCGGACTAATCTGGTGTGCGGCGTGTAGGAAAACCTAAGTTCTCACGAAGATCGTACTTGTCCGACTTAGGGCGGACAAGTCCGATTTAGGCTCTGGAAAAGTCCGGACTAGTACGATTATTTTTGGACAAGTCCGGCTGTGGTGATCTCCTTAGGAAATTGGGGACAAGTCCACATTTGAAGGACTTGTCCGATTTTAGTCAGAGAGGTTATCGGACTAGTCCGTTGTAATTTCGGACTTGTCCGATTTTGTGCAAATGTGAATAATTAAGGATTAGTCCGCGCAAGGGAGGACTAGCCCATTTTAGTCACAGGCATTATCGGACTAGTCCGGACTGGCGGGACTTGTCTGAACCTATACAGAGAGGATATCGGACTAGTCCGGTGTATATCGGACTAGTCCGTTTTTCCTGTGAAATGTGAAGTGTGTGAGGATTTTTTGAGCTTGAGCTCTTGGTATGTGTTACACCAACACACTCCAAACACAATAATATATTCTATTCATCTTTTGAGATCTTTTCCAAATTGATCCTCATTCTCCTTTCTTTTTGGCGCTTTCTTCATTCTTTCATTAAAACCTGCGCTCATCTCAATAGTGTGGTTAGGATCACATTTGTTTATCATAAATCAACCAAAACCCACAAGGGATGCCTAGATGCACTTTCAAATATGGACAAGACCAAGCCCATCAAGACACCCATGGTGACTAACGGACATCTCGACCTCAATGAAGATGGTCCAAATGTGGATCAAAAGGTATATTGGTCTATGATTGGCTCATTACTCTATTTATGTGCATCTAGGCCATATATCATGCTTAGTGTGTGTATGTGTGCAAGATTTCAAGCTGCACCTAAAGAGTGCCACTTAATAGCTGTAAAAAGAATCTTAAGGTACCTTCTGCACACACTCAACATGGGCCTTTTGTATCCCAAAGGATCCAAATTTAACTTGATAGGTTATTCCAATGCTAACTATGCGGGATGCAAAGTCAACAAAAAAGCACATCGGGGACCTGTCAATTTCTTGGCAGATCCCTAGTTTCATGGTCATCTAAAAAGCAAAAATCCATTGCTCTTTCCACCGCCGAAGAGGAGTATGTTGCACCCGGTAGTTGTTGTGCACAACTACTTTGGATGCGACAAACTCTAAGGGACTATGGTTACAATTTGAAGCATATTCCACTCCTATGCGATAATGAGAGTGCTATAAAAATTTCACACAACCCAGTAGAGCACTCAAGAACTAAGCACATATATATTCGTCACGATTTCCTAGGAGAACATTCATTAAAAGGTGATATTGAAATTTCACATGTTAGGACTGAAAAACAACTTGCAAATATTTTCACCAAGCCACTAGATGAAAAGAGGTTTTGTGAGCTAAGAAACGAGCCAAACATACTTGACTCTAGAAATGTGGCTTGAAACATTGCATACCTGATTGTGATCTCAAATGCTTACTCATTTTTGCAAAAACAACCCCTTATCTCGATTTTCTCTAGAAAACTATTTAAATCAATAAATCTTGGTGAACTATGGCCATTGTATGATTGTTTAGTGCCTACTGGTCATGATTATCAAGATTATTTGCGAAAAAATGTCCTTCAGATCACTATTAGATCAAACAACCAAAATCTAGTTGTTTCAGATTAGTTCTATCCTGCTGACATCGGACTTGTTCGGGGTCAGCACCGGACTAGTCCGTTGGTGCAGACTATTCTGGCCTTAGTCCAATGCAACGGACTTGTCTGGGGTCCACCGGACCAGTCCAGATTTACCGATGTTAACCCTAATCCGCCACCAGGAGGTCATCTTCCACCTTGCATAATGTCCTTTGCATTATCTCTCCTCCCCTCGAGCTCCAAGGGCGATTTCCACATCTAGCCACCAAAACGCAGATTTCTCCAAGAAAAATCTCCTCCTCGGCGCGGAGCTTGTCCACTCCAGACTAATCCGGCCTCAAGTCCGCACCTTCAACGCGAATCTTTGACTTTTTGGTAAAATTCCCCTCAAACCCTAGCTCTCAATTTTTCTTGTTCTAGCTTGTTCCCCTTGATCCCTAGGGTATACATTACTTCTCTAGATGTTCTCCTACTGTTTCCTAGTCCTTATGCATCAATTCGAGCTAGATTTGGTTCAAATAGGAAAGTTAGGATTCTTATGCTAGACCGGATTAGTCCGGTGTTCATGTGCGGACAAGTCCAGCATCTGAAAGTTGAGCTTCTAAACTCCTATTTGCACTAAGTCTTCAATTCATTCTTATCTAAACCTTGAACCTCCTTGTCAGGCACGATGTTTTCAAGTTCCAAGGATAGTTCATTTCACTATGATGAAGAGGTACAACATGCTCGAGTGCAAATATCCAAGGAGAGGGTAATGAAGAAAAGACATGACGTCAATGTCCAATCTTCTCCTTCCACCAACTCTCTTCCTAAGACAAGGAGAGTGGTAGTGAAAAAGACTCAAGGCAAGAATGTTGCTGAGAGCTCTTTGGGTCCCAAGAGAATGCTGAATAAGGGCAAGGGACTTGCTAGTGGCCCCATTGGACCCTTGAAGAGGAAAGCTCCCACTCATCGCAATAGGTAGCCCCCTAGTGCTGATTTCGCTGGCAAAGGTTGTGAGCTCGCCGACAAATTCAGGAAGGTAGAAGCCTATGGTCAAGCCAAACAGTCAGCTGATCCCAAATTCTGGAGAAATTTCCATGTTGACTACTATGAGAATGTGTATCTGAAGATGAAGACCCCAGTTATCGAAAGCCAATGGGTAGACATCACTCACCTTTAGTCCAAGAGATGTCAAGCCTATCAAGAGGTTCTGGAAGCCTTGGAGCTGCATGGGCTGAGGGATCTAGTATCTTTTCAGTGGGACTGGAACATTGAGGTCATCACTCAATTCTACTCTACTCTCTATTTTGCTCGTGATGACAGTGACAGGATGATTTGGATGACCCATGGAGCACAGTACAGTGTCACCTATGAGAAGTTTGCAAGAATTCTTCACTTGGAAGATTCTCTGCAGAATGACATCATTATCCACAATTTGAAGCCTCTGGAGAAAGATCAGCTTGACTTTCTTTATGATACAAAGATGCCATTCAAGCCTCCAACTATGAAGTACCTGAAGCCCTTCTTCGCTGTTCTCAACAGGATTCTGAGGAAGACCATTGCTCCCAAAGAGGGAGATGCAGGGACCATTCAGGGCACCCTCAGAACATTGATGAAGGTGATAAGCAGGAAAAGGACCTTCAATGTCTTTGAGTACATATACAATTACATTGTCAATATCTCCATCACTCCTAACAGGTCCTATGGCTATGCACCTTACATCATGTATATGATTGAGAAGGTGACAGGACTGGAATTTGTGAAGGATGTGCCTCATACCAGACTTAGGCCCCAGAAGCCTACCATCTACATTGTTCCTTCTGCCCCAGCTTACCCGGAGAGGGACGAAGATCCAAGAAGGATCAAGAGGGAACAAGATCTGAGGCTACTGCTCCTGCTCCTCCACCTCCTAGAGAGTCATCCAGTGGAGTGTTGAAGATGCTATCATCCATCTTTGCCTCTTATCGCAAAGTGGAAATCAAGCAGTACAAGGAAAGTCTGGCCAGGAAGAAGCATCAAAGATATGTAAAGGCCAATATCAAAGCCATCTGTGACAAGCTAGAGATGGAACCAGTGGGGTCACTTGAGATTTCAGAGGACTCAGAAGAAGATTTTACTAAAATGTCTCCTCTAACTGAGCAAGAGTTGGCCTCATTTGGACTGGCTGGTACCTCTGCTCCTCCTCCTCCTCCTCAAGCACCTGAAGATGAAGAAGAAGATGAAGAGAGGACTGAGAGTGAGAGAGGTAGTGACGATGAGTGATTCCACTTAATTTTTCCCTTTTTGGTGCCTTGATGCCAAAGGGGGAGAGATTGAGACTAGTTATCTAGGATAAGCCATTAAGGACCTGTGATCAAGGACATGTACTCATTTTCAAATTATTGTAATTTATTTTGGATGTGCTAAATTTACTCAATGTGTGATGCTTAGTTGATGTTAATGTGATGATTATTGCAATGATTGTCAAATGCTTATCTATTCCCATCACATATGTTGACTACACACACATGTTAGGCACCCCACCATAAAGAGTGCATATATGTGAGAAGGTTTCTGTTATTCATTCATTATTCTCATATATGTACACTTTATGAAAATCGAATTTTTACTATTAATTATGAGATCTCAATTGGTTTTCATCAATCACCAAAAATGGGGAGACTGGAAGTGCATCTAGGCAATCCCTTGTGGGTTTTGGATGATTGATGACAAGCAAATGAGATCCTAATAAATTTATTGAGATGACTGCAGGATAAGCAGAATGAGATAGCTTGGTGCACTCAAAAAGGTGAAAAATGAGGTGGTGCATAAAAGAGAAAAGCCCAACTGTCAATTGAAGCGCAAAGTAGATTTAAATGTATAGGATGTGTGTGAGAGACACATCCCAAGAGCTCAAGTCTTTGCGTAGGGGTAAGGGTTTAAAAACACCTAAAAACTCACTGAGCACCAGACTAGTCCGTTCATGGACCGGACTAGTCCGTTTAACTCTCTGTTGTCTAAATGCACTGTGCACCAGACTAGTCTGTCTATGGACCGGACAAGTATGTTAATCTCTCTGGAATCCAATAACACAGTGCACTGAACTAGTCCGATCATGGACCAGACTAGTCCATTCAAGTTTCTGTAAATCCTGTTCAGTGCACTCCGGGCAAGTCCATCTATGGGACAGGACTAGTCCGTTGAACTCTCTGGAGTCAAATTACATATAGCATCGGACAAGTCCGTTATAGGATCGGACTAGTCTGTTCAACTCTCTGGAGTTGAATTACACTGGCACTGGACAAGTCTGGACTTTCACCTTATTAGTCTGGTATACCTCACAGATTAGGGTTTCTAGTGTGTTGCATTCCACGCGGACTTTTACACAACACACTGGACAAGTCTGGTACCCAGTATGGACTAGTCCGGTCCTCGGGGTTTCCAACGGTAACTTTTTGAAAACCCTATAAATAGGAGATCCACGGCCCCAAAAACATAACTTTCGATTCCTACTGTCAAAATCATAAACACTAGCACTGCCACCTGTCCCAACAGCCCAAAAACGAATCTCCCCACGCATCTAAAGTCCAAAAAAAGGTGAAAATCAATTGAACACTTAGATTTGGGATTGGGAGATCGTCGTCTACACATTGTGAGCTCTTGGGGTTTGATCTCTTGACACTCGTACTCTCTCTTGTAATCTTTTCGAGTAAATTTGATCATCTTTTTGTTGTAATTTTCGTGGGAGCCCTCAACGTGTGAGGTTGCCCCATAAACTCGGTGATTGCCCGTGATAGTGGATTCAAGTCGGCCAAGTGTGGTGACTTGAAGAGGGAAAGGGTTTGAAGAGACCCGGCTCTGTGTGGGCTTCCTCAACGAGGAGTAGATCTCTTTGGTGAGATCGAACCTCGGTAAAAATTGGTGTTATGTGTGCTCTTTTATTTTTGCATCCTTATTAGGAGACTTAGTTGATCAATATGTTAATTTGAATTGCTAATTGTTTTTCACGGGCAACTTCACAACATGAATTGCAAATTCAAGTAATCTTATATATATCTTACATTTCCGCTGCTTAGAAGAATTTAAATCATGTATAGATACTTAATCAAATCGTCACACATCAGGCACACCGGACTAGTCCGCCCACGCAACCGGACAAGTCCAGTCAATCAAGTTTTTGACCATTTGATTAACTGTGCAGAAAATTTTCAAAGCCTATTCACCCCCCTCTAGGCCACATTCAATGTTGAAGCGCTTAAGAAGGTCTCTTATATACTTCGTTTGATGCACTAAGGTTTCTTCCTTAGTTTGCTTGATTTGCAGCCCCCAAAAATACATGAGTTCTCCCATCATACTCATCTCAAATTATGAACCCATCATAGCTGAAAACTTGGACACAAGATCATGAGAAGCACAACTAAAGATAATATCATCCACATATAGTTGAACGAATAATGAGTTATTGCCATGCTTAAGCACAAAAAGAATTTTATCAACCTTGCCCATGGTAAACCCCTTTTCAAGTAAGAATGTTTTTAACCTATCATACCATGCTCTAGGGGCTTGTTTGAGACTGTACAAGGCTTTGAACAATTTGTAAACATGATTAGGAAAATATGGATTTTCAAAACCTGGTGGTTGCTTGACATAAACCTCCTCATCTATATAGCCATTAAAAAAAGCACTTTTAACATCCATTTGATATAACTTGAAACCTTTAGATGCAGCAAAAGCTAACAAAATTCTTATGGCTTCTAATCTAGCAACAGGAGCAAAACTTTCATCAAAATCTAGATCTTCAATTTGTGTGAAACCTTGAGCAACCAATCTAGCCTTATTCCTAATCACAACCCCATCCTCACTTTGTTTAGTTTTAAACACCCATTTAGTTCCAATAAAGTGTGATCTTGAGGTGGAGGTACAAGTTTCCAAACATTATTTCTTTCAAAATTTTCTAACTCTTCTTGCACGGCAATAATCCAAGATTCATTAGTGAGTGCATGTGATATATATTTGGGTTCAAAAGAAGCAACAAAAGCAGAATGAGCATGAGAATTGGGTTCAGAAAACCTGGATCTTGTAACTCGTTCATGCAAGCTTCCAATTATCTCTTGCGGGGGATGATTCTTGTAAATCTGTAGGGGAATAGATGTCTCACAAGCTTCTTCTTCATCAGGTTCATCGTAGATTGATGAGCTTGTGGCTTGTGGACAATCACGAACAGTAGAGATGGTAGTCGGAGCTTGTTCAAAGTTCAGAGCTGGACATGTGTCAGCTTTGGAACTATCAGGCAATATCACCGACTTGTCTTCTTCTTCAAAAATACCCTCCCCCTAAGGATATGGATCTGGATCTGCAATGTTTGAGCTAGTACCTGGGCTAGCTTCATCAAAAGACACCTCACAAGTCTCGACAATTTTGTTAGTCTCAAGTAAAAGCACACGATAGCCTCTAGTATGAGATGGATAACCAAGAAACATGCCATCAATGGATCTAGGTTCAAATTTATCAAGATTACCATGTTTCCTAACAAAGCATTTGCAACCAAAGACCCGAAAGTGTGTAATACTAGGCCTATGTCCCGAGCTCATACGGTGTTTTACCTAGCTTAGCGTGCAAGAAAACACGATTTGAGACATAACAAGCGGTTGCAATCGCATCAACCCAAAATTTCCTAGGAGTTTGATATTCATCAAGCATACTCCTAGCCATTTCAACTAAGGTTTTGTTCTTTCATTCTACAAAACCATTTTGTTGAGGTACATATGGTGAAGAAAATTGATGGTCTATTCCATATTCAGCACAAAAGTGATCAAAAGATTGATTTTTAAATTCGGTTCTGTTATCACTTCTAATTGCTTTTAAAGATCCTGGGTGATCAATTGATAATCTAAGAAATAAAGTTCTAAGTGACTAGAAGTTTCATTCTTAGATGCCATAAAGTAAACCCAAGAGTATCTAGAATAATCATCAACAATCATAAGAACATACCATTTACCTCCAAAGGATTGAACACGTGAATGTCCTACGGTGTCAAGGTGCAAAAGTTGACCCGGTTCAGTTGTCATGATCATTGTGAGAGGAGTATGTGAACCTGCAACCATCTTAGCATGTCTACAAGAAGATCACACAATTTCTTTGTCCCTTTAAGCTTAGGCAGCCCACGTATGCGATCAAGAGCACTAACACGCGTTAGATGATCAAAGCCTACGTGACCAAGTGTACGATGCCAAAAATATAAGTTCTTGGAAACATTAGAAACTAGACACCTATACTTAGAGGAAGACATATCAAAATCAGCTTTAAAAACTCTTCCAAAATTAGACATATTAAAAATAAGCTTACTATTTGAATTTACAACTTTGCAGCAATTTTTAGTGAAAATAATTTCCAGATTTTCATCTAGCTATGTGAAACAGAAAGCAAGTTGTATTTCAAATTTTTAACAAGTGCCACATCCTTCAAAATGTAGTGATCATTTAATCTAACCGAACCCTTATGTAGGATCGAAGACCACGTGTAAAGCTACCAGAGGGGGGGGTGAATGGTAGATTAAAACTTTTTCAGCGGAAATAATGAAAACCCCTCGGCTAGAAAATAGATCTGTTCAAGAAACCATGTGTGAGACTAATCTAAACGTGTTCAACTGTGATAAATCTAGTATATATTGTAGATAATCAAGTCACGAAGAAGTCACAACAAGAATCACGAAAATTCGTTGAGAGAAACTCAAGTTACGATCGAAAGATCGAACAAAGGTCAATCTGTCCTACCCGAGAAAAACAGTTGTGAAACACTTCAAAGAAACTCGTGTGGATCAGAAACCACAAACCCAATGACCGTGAAATTTTTCCAGATGATATATAATTAAGTTTTGAAGACAACCCAAAAATAATCACATCAATCAGATCGGTAAAACTCGAGTTATGATAAAACCACCGAACCAAGGTAGTGTTGTGCAGAAACTCGACGAGAAAGACTTGACAGAAACAAGTCGGACGAACAAGGCACAAAAGTTCATTTAAACTACGATATTTATTCAATATAACACAAGAGGAACAGTCCCAAAGTCATACACCACTAGATCTGGCCTCACTTACTTATATAACCAGCCGTTTGGCCAACCCAAACCTAACTAGGACTCTAATCCTACTCAATTCACGAATCGAAACTTCTCATAACTGCTCAAGACTCTTCTATACGCATATAGAAGCAATCTTAAGACTTCCAAACACCTTAGTAACATATCCCACATTCCTAAAACAACTCAAATTCGTGACCCACATGAAATCCTATCATAACCAACTCAAAACTTTCCATATTTGAGTCAAACCCGACTCAGCCGTAGCCTAAGTCCATAACCTAGTCGGTTGGACCTTTCTGACCAATTTCTTACGTCCACATCTCTCCATCACGCCTCGAAACCATGTAGCCACGTCCATGTACTCCTTGCATATGTGCAAACATCTTCCAACAACGTCCACGATACCTTCATATGCATTGTTATATATTCAAACATGATGCGCAACCTCCCGATCAACTCAACCACAATTCCTCCCGAACTTGGTTGTTGAACCTCATCTTCTCCCTAACACTAGTTTATTGGATCCCGTCACCAGCCATGTCTTGAACTCAAGCAACACCTGTGCATTAATAAACAACCAATACTTCCGAGCACAAGTCCTCGACTTGACTCACGTTAGTTCCGAAACTACAACATCTTACATGAGCACCTCACGTAAGCATGTTTAAACCATAGCAAAATTATATCAACCATAACCACCAATACACACCAAAAACTTAGTAAAAGAATACTAAGCAAACTTTCCATAAGTGTAAAGCAAGTTTGAAACATTGCAAGATAAAAGCAAAACAATTGCAATCAAACTTTGAATCTTGCCAAAGCTAACCGGAGCTTGAGTCGGAGCTTACCAAAGCTAGTACAACCTAGCGCCGGAGCTTACCAAAGCTAGTACAACCTAGCGCTGGAGCTTATCAAAGCTAGTCATACCTAGAGCCAGAGCTAACCAAAGCTAGTCGGACCTAGACAAAGAAGTCGGACCTAGCCAAAGCAAGTCGGACCTTACGTCGGACCTTGCCGGAGCTATCCAAAACAAGTCGGACCTATCGCCGACCTTGCTGGAGCTCGGAGCTAGAGTCGGACCATGCTAAAAAGGGTGTTTTGTCAGAATTTTGGAACTTATATCATCATACAACACCACTTAAAATCCAAACATTGTCTTATTCACATTAAAAATTTTGAAAACAATTTCTCCCCCTTTGGCAAATAAAAATAAAATGAGAAGAAAAACAAATTCTCCTCCTGAGAAGAATCGTGCAGAAGCAATTGTGAATATGTGCAATGTGTAATCAATTTCTCCCCCTTGCATAGTTATCTTTAAAAATTCACATATTATCTATTATCTCTCCCCCTTTGCAATGTATTCAGCAAGGTCCAAAAGAGAAATTTCAAATGTTATGCACATATTATAACATAAACATATAAAAAAAGCTCATACAAGTCATACTATCAAGTAACTTACACTATCACATCAATGAGATACATAAAGTAGTGTAAGCCATGCTAGAGATCAAATGTAATTTTCAATTTAAGCAAGTCATGATCTCACAAACTTAACTATTTCAAAACCTGAAAGCATGACACTTGTTGCTGCATTTTATTATTTTTCAAAGCACAAATTTAGATCATATGATATTTGTAAGATATTATATGCGCATCCGCCTTATTCTAACCAACCAAGTCAAGCCTATGTCATTTGACAATCAAAAGCTTAAGGATATGGTTTTAGTCATACACAACTTCTTCCAAGTTCATATCTAAGTGCAATGATAAGCCATCCCAAAATAAGAAGTGCGATGCATGTATATTCTCTTGATATTTTCTCAATTTATATTTGTTCATAAAAACTCAACATGTGAGTTGATTACTTGATTAATTATTTATGATTAAAAGTACTTGTGAGCATGCAACAAGTTCAAAACTGCAAGAAAGTTCGAGCATGACCAGATTTAGTGTAAGTAATTATTCCAATTACTAGACATGGCAAAAACTACAAAATGTATAACACTAGTAATGTAGTAAGAACTTTCAGCGTGTAAAAGGAATCACAAAGTCATATATGTATGAAATACTATGCTCATTTTAATTTCAGATTCACACATTGACTTCTCAAGTTTCAAAACTCCCCCTCAATGTAAGCCATTAGGATGCATGATCCCTATTTCACTACAAATGAAACAAAAACGAGTGAAATCCAAAGGTTTTGTAAAAATGTCAGCCAATTGTTATTTAGTATGTACATGGTGAAGCACAATGTTTCCTTTTTCAACATTATCACGGAGAAAGTGACACCTAATGTCAATGTGCTTAGTTCTAGAATGTTGCACGATGTTTTTAGCAATGCAAGTAGTACTAGTGTTATCACAAAACAGTGGAACACTATCTAGATTAACCCCATAGTCCTTAAGTGTTTGAACAATCCAAAGAATTTGTGAGCAAGCACTAGCAGCAGCTACATATTCAGATTCAACTGTGGATTGTGCAACTGAGTTTTGTTTTTTAGAGGACCAAGCAACAAGTGAATTACCAAGAAAATGACAAGCCAGAATTACTTTTCCTATCAGTCCTACAACCCCCAAAATCTGCATCCGAAAAAGCTTTCAAAGTAACGGTTGAGGAAGAAGGAATAAAAATGCCAAATTCTTGAGTTCCATGTAAGTACTTAAGAATCCTTTTGAGGGATTGACGATGTGAAGAACGTGGGGAGGCTTGAAACCGTGCACAAAGACATATACTGAATTGTATGTCCGGTCTTGATGTCGTGAGGTACAAAAGTGATCCGATCATGCTTCTATATTCTTTTTGATCAACGGGTTCACCATCTTCATCAAGTTCAAGTGTTGATGTGTCTGAAGAGGCTTGCTTTTGTCCATGTTGAAGCGCTTGAGAAGGTCCCTTGTAAACTTCGTTTGATGCACAAAAGTACCTTCCTTGGTTTGCTTGATTTGCAACCCAAAAAAGTAAGTGAGTTCACCCATCATACTCATCTCAAATTTTGAACTCATCATAGCTGAAAACTTGGACACAAGATCATGAGAAGCACAACAAAAGATAATATCATCCACATACACTTGAATGAATAATGAGTTATTGTCATGCTTAAGCATAAAAAGAGTTTTATCAACCTTGCCCATGGTAAACCCCTTTTCAAGTAAGAATGTTTTTAACCTATCATGCCATGCTCTAGGGGCTTGTTTGAGACTTTACAAGGCTTTGGACAGTTTGTAAACATGATTAGGAAAATCTGGATTTTCAAAACCCAGTGGTTGTTTGACATAAACCTCCTCATCTATATAGCCATTAAGAAAATCACTTTTAACATCCATTTTATTTAGCTTAAAACCTTTAGATGCAGCAAAAGCTAACAAAAGTCTTGTGGTTTCGAATCTAGCAACAGGAGCAAAAGTTTCATCAAAATCTAGACCTTCAACTTGAGTGAAACCTTGACCAACCAACCTAGCCTTATTCCTAACCACAACCCCATCCTCACTTTGTTTATTTGTAAACACCCATTTAGTTCCAATTAAAGTGTGACCTTGAGGTGGAGGTACAAGTTTCCAAACATTATTTCTTTCAAAAATTTCTAACTCTTCTTGCATGGCAATAATCCAAGATTCATTAGTGAGTGCGTGTGATATATCTTTGGGTTCAAAAGAAGCAACAAAAGAAGAATGAGCATGAGCGTTTGGATCACAAAACTTGGACCGTGTGACTCGTTCGTGCAAGCTTCCAATAATTTGTTGTGGAGGATGACATTTGAGAACCCGGAGGGGAGTGGACACTTCACAAGCTTCTTCTTCATCATGTTCATCACAAATCGATGAGCTTGTGACTTGAGGAGGATCAGGACCAGCAATGGTGGTCATCGGTGCTGGCTGTGAATCAAAATCAGGAGTTGGAACAATGTCATTAGCTACTATTTTCGGGTAGCAACACCACTTATTCCTCATCTTCAACAAAAATGCTTCCCCCCCCCCCTGCGGATATGGATCCAGACCTACAATGTTTGATCTAGTACCTATGCTAGCTTCATCAAAAGACACTTCACAAGTCTCCACAATTTTGTTAGTGTCAAGTAAAAGCACACGGTAGCCTCTAATATGAGATGGATAACTAAGAAACATGCCATCAATGGATATAGGTTCAAATTTATCAACATTACCATGTTTCATAACAAAGAATTTGCAAACAAAGACCCAAAAATGTGTAACACTAGGCCTATGTCCAAACCGGAGCTCATATGGTGTTTTACCTAGCTTAGTGCGCAAGAAAACATGATTTGAAACATAACATGAGGTTGCAATCGCATCAGCCCAAAACTTCCTAGGAGTTTGATATTCATCAAGCATAGTCCTAGCCATCTCAACTAAGGTTATGTTCTTTCTTTCTACAACACGGTTTTGTTGAGGTACATATGGTGAAGAAAATTGATGATCTATTCCATTTTCAGCACAAAAGTGATCAAAAGATTGATTTTTAAATTTGGTTCTGTTGTCACTTCTAATTGCTTTTAAAGATCCTGGGTGATCAACTGATAATCTAAGAAATAAAGTTATAAAGTGACTGAAAGTGTCATTCTTAGATGCCATAAAGTAAACCCAAGAGTATCTAGAATAATCATCAACAATTACAAGAACATACCATTTACCTCCAAATGATTGAACACTTGAAGGTTCTACGATGTCAAGGTGCAAAAGTTGACCCGGTTCAGTTGTCATGGTCATTGTGAGAGGAGTATGTGAACCTGCAACCATCTTAGCATGTCTATAAGAATAGCACACAATTTCTTTGTCCCCTTTAAGCTTAGGCAACCCACTTATACAATCAAGAGCACTAACACGCGTGAGATGATCAAAGCCTACGTGACCAAGTCTACGATGCCAAAAATATAAATCTTTGGAATCATTAGCAACTAGACACCTACGCTTAGAGGATGACATATCAAAATCAGCTTTAAAAACTCTTCCAAACCGTGACATGTTAAAAATAAGCTCACTGTTTGAATTTACAACTTTGCAGCAATTTTTAGTGAAAATAATTTCCAGATTTTCATCTAGCAGTTGTGAAACAGAAAGCAAGTTGTATTTCAAATTTTTAACAAGTGACACATCCTTCAAAGTGTAGTGATCATTTACTCTAACCGAACCCTTAGCATATATAGGAGTTGAAGAATTATCGGCAAAAGTAACATTCTCTACACGTGACACAAAAGAGGGAGGAGAACCATTCTTTGTTACCGGTCATGTGGCATGAGCAACCTGAATCCACAATCCAAATGTTCTCCTTCCTCAAGCGTGTAACCTACATAGAAGCACAATACGTCGATGACTCAATACTTGGGTTAGTCAAAAGGCATTTAGGAATCCAGTACTGAATCACACGATGTCCAGTAGGAATAGCACGCGAATGCTGAGATAAAACAGCAGGTTTATGAGCCAAAGCTTGAGGATTTTTGTACCCAACTACTATCCTACGATATGTTACATGTGTAGTGCGAAAAATAGTAGGTTTGGAAGCAAACTTTGAATGTTTTTGACTCATTACAACAGATTGCATGTTCCTATCATTCGGTTTAGCAAGTGCAGCAAATTTTGCATGAAAGTTATGAGATCTAGCAATCATTCTTTCCTTTTTTTCTGTTGTTTAGCTAGTCTATAACAAAAATCTATAACATGACCATCTCTACAACAGTAGGTACAATGAAATTTAACTTTGTGTTCATATCTAGATGAGCAAGCAACATTTTTATTTGAAACCGAATGAGACAACACTCCTTTAGATTTGAAGACCACTTCTTTTTGTTTAGGAACTGTTTGAATCAAACCACTTCTTAATGACTTTATAATTTTCGGTGGATGTGCCTTAGCATGAGCATGAGAATCAAAACCTAAACCAGTTTTATCATTGCAAGACTTGGAAGAATTCAACAGCAAGTTTAGGTTATTATTCCCATTACAAAACCGATCTAATGTCATATGCATGTCATCAAGTTTATTGGACAGATCAAGGCAATTTTCACATGAAGTTTTTCCTTTTAATTTGCAATTGGAATAATATTTAACTTCATGAGAATGTAAAGCATTGTTCAATATAGAAATTTCATTCATAGCATCTTGTAGTTTCTTATCAAGATCATCACAAGTAGAACAATGCAAATCAATCGTAGAACAGCTAGCATCTTTCAAGTTTTTATCATTAAGTGCAGCAAGCTCTCTGTTCTTTACAATTTCTAACTCAAGTTTATCAAGTGTGGAGGTGTGCGCACTTCTTAATGAGGACAATTTTTCATATATTAAATCATGAGAAACAAGAATCATCACTAGGAATCAAGGATTTCAAACGATATCAGATTCTAGTGACTCAATTTTAACAGCATTGTCAATAAGCTTTTTGTCCTTTTTCTTAACTACAACAGTGGCACGAGAAATAGCATCACACATTTCTTCGCAAGTAGGACATACCTCTTCATTGTCACTGTTGTTTTCAGCCTCCTCCATACTTGATCTTGACTTGCCCGCTATGAAGCACAAGTTTGCCAAATCATC
Organism: Tuctoria greenei; assembly: GCA_036927565.1. NCBI lineage: Eukaryota > Viridiplantae > Streptophyta > Magnoliopsida > Poales > Poaceae > Tuctoria > Tuctoria greenei. The sequence goes on along the minus strand of JAYESD010000010.1, from coordinate 9,157,883 downwards.
TTCATCTTCGTCACTTCCAATGTCCACATCGCTTGGGCCAAGTTCTTGAAGTGCGGAGATAAAACTGCTCACCAATTGACGTCCTATAAAACCCTTCTTTTTCTTTGTATCTTTTGCAGAGGAGTGCTTTGTCCTTGTTTGCTTTTAATTCCGGGAAGTAGGACCTGAAAGGTTAGGGAAATCTGAATGAAAATGTCTTGTCTTACCACATTCGAAACATCGTTGAGGTCCGGAGCTTCCTCTCCTTCTAGTTCTCACATTTTGCAATGCTTTCGAGAACCTAGTAGAGAGAAGTACTAGCTCCTCCTCTGGAAACTCCTCAATCTGTTCAAAAGTTAGAGAGGACAACATAGCAAGTGTACCACAACATGAAGATTGGTCGGAGCTAGGCATATCTCGTTGAGAATGTAACACCCTCATTTTCATGCATCATGCATTGCATACATTCCGATATATGTTTAACATTGAGCAACATAAAAAGAAACAAGTTTAAAATTAATTAAAAACAAAACCGCACTTAAAATTCTGGGAAGTGCGGACTAGTCCGATTTTGGTGCGGACTAGTCCGATTTCTCTCTGACCTTGCTCGGACTTGTCCGTTTTTCTACGGACCAGTCTGTTTTTCCCTCTGGACAGTTTTGGACTTGTCCGGTCCTGTGCGGACTAGTCCGGTGTTCCAAATACTCGAAAATTTTACTAAGTCCCCGGACTAGTCCGGTATTACAGCCAGTGTTATCCTAAACGGGCTAAACGGTCCGTTTAAACGTGTTTAAACGGTAAACAAGAGTGAACTGTGCAGTTTACCCCCTAAACGGTACATTAAACGGTTGACCCGTTTAAACGGGTCAACACCCGTTTAAACAGGCGAAACGGTGTAAACAGTTCGGTATTAAACGTGTTTAAACAGCGTGCAGACCCGTTTAGGCAATAGAACCCGCGGCCATCTAATTTCCACCCGTTCGCACCGTTACCCTAGTGGACCCGCCGCCCGTCGGTCTCTGAAATTTTCGGGCGCAGCTTCCATGCGGCAAGGAGAACCGCTGCCGCCAGACCACTCGACGGACGCCGCCCGCGGAGGATTCACCAGCCACTGTCACCCAGGTATGAGACGTTGCCTCCCTCGATTACTCTCGTTTGCCAATGGATCAAGCTCTCCCTCCCCCCCCCCCCTCCCCACCCGCCCTGGAGGTCGCGCCCGTGCGCACGCGCAGGTGAGAGCTGCCGGAGCTCCCCACATCGCGGCTTGCCTGCCCTGCGCGCCCCTTCGTCCCGTCCCAGACCTCTATCTCTGGTGTCTGGCCTTAGTGCCCTGCGCCCCTGCCACACCGAATAAAGAGCATGTCCTCTGGTAGCTATTGTTTAGATTTATTCTATGAGTTGTTTATCAATGCACTTTGCAGGTTATTGTAGCCATTTAGGACGACTTGAACCGTCAATAGGAGACTAGCTGAATCCATTATTTGTTGCAGCTAGGTACTTCTAATCATCGGTTCAATAATCTTTGGCCAAAATGTTGCTAGTTTTATTTGGGAACATATGTTATTAGCTTTATTTTTATTTGAGATCATGTTGTTCACTGCAAGTTCTGTCATTTTATTTGAGAACATATGGTGCAGTTCTGTCATTTGTGAACATATGCAGGTGCTTTTCACTGCCAGTTTTCTCTTTTCTGTCAGTTCACTTCTCTGTTATTTGTGAACATATGCAGGTGTTGTTCTAATCTCTGCTTTTTTCATCCAGTTTTTTTTATTGAAGTGCAGTTCTGTCATATTTTCCACTTTTCCTGCACATGTATAACAGCAGTATAATATTTTGCAGGTGCAGCCATACAGGAAAACAGCAAGTACAATTTTTTTGCAAGTACAGAAAACAGCAGGTTCATCTCTGAACACTTGCATAATGCAATACTTTCATGCTTACACGTACAGCTCTGCATAATGCATTATACATTCTGAAAACAGCAGGTTCAGCATACACTACTATTACATCTGAAATTACTATTGCATTTCTGAATAAATTATTATTACAAGTGGAGGTAATGAATCTGAAATTCTAATGTGTCTAGCAACTGTTTGGATGTGTGACCGAAATATTTATCAACATCCTCACTTCCTCAGGCAGGTTTTGCTCACAACATACTGATTCTGGTGAGGATACATCTTTGCTACAAAAAAAGGTTAGTAAACTTGCTGCAATAGTGTAGCTACAGTACATACCGTTTAAATACCGTTTAAACACCGTTTAAACAGGCTAAACGGTAAACAGACCTCGGCCGATTGTTTACCGTTTACCGTCTAGGATAACACTGATTACAGCGGACTTGTCCGTTTTCCCCTCTGACTAAAGTCAAACTTGTCCGATTTTGGCCAGACATGTCTGTTTTCCCCACTGGATAAGTTCGGACTTGTCCGATGTCCAGTCCGGACTTGTCCGATTTCTCTTTGGACATTTTCGGACTAGTCTGGCCCTTTTCGGACTTGTCTGATAAATCGTGACTTCGAGTTGATCTTTTATTTCATGACTTGTTTCTTGTTTTTTACGTTAAGTGGGCCTAGGGATGTCGTGACTAACTCTTTTAGAGCCCATGTGGGACTCTAAACCGGCCTCTACTCACTCTCAAACTCAAAATCCATCTAACCCTAGCCTCCACCTATATATAAACAACCCCACCCCTTGGCTTGACATCTATTTGCCACTTTTCCACAACACCCAAACCCTAGCTCGTGAATAGCTGCCACCAAGAAGAGAGAAGGAGATCTAGAGCAAGAAGAAGAAGAGGAGGAAACGAAAAAGGATCAAGATCTCCATCAACTTCGCGTTCTTCATCCACAATCCACCATCAAGCTCTTCATCAACCCTAGATCGTCAAGATCCAAGTGTTACTTCCAAGATCCTTGATTCATTGGAGTTCTAAACACCTGGTATACTTTCTAATTCCTTTTCCTTACATGGATTCAACCTCAAATCTCCAAATTCATGTCGATCTAGAAAACCCTAGTCCGCTAGTTCTGCGAATTGCGGACTTGTCCGGTCCCTAGCAGACTAGTCCGATTTTCTTGGTTAATTTCTATTGAATTAATTCTAAATTCGATCGAATCAAATCCAAACATGTATAAACTTGTTAAAAGCTATTAGAACTAGTTATTGATGATTAAACACAACTCATTAACAAGTTCTGCCTTGCATTTGCATTAAACATGCATGTCATGTCATATTGAGTAATATATGTGCACTCTTTGATTGTAATCTTTTCTTGTATGTTTATTATGCGGATTAAACGGATTTGCGCTAGAGAGTGCCATAGAGGATCTGCAGCACCAAGAGTTTGAAGGCTTTGACCCGAACCAAGCCCAAGAGCAAGGCAAGTGTCCTTGAATCATATTGATCTTGTTTTTAAAATAAATGTTTTGTTTGCAAAGCTGCACGCTTGTGTCAATGTTATGGAATCCTATGATAAGAAGTTTACTAGCTTTGTTTAACCACCCTTGTCACCTGGAATTCATGGTAGAGAGTCGGGAAGGGCTTTTTACCTTTGTCCGCTTAACTACTTGGAATGGGAAAATAACTATACTATTTAATTATGCATTTATGAGATTATGATTAATATGAACTGGTTAATATGATATGGTAATGGGTGATCTCAGCAAGCCTGGTATGTTGATGGGTTGGATGATATGGTGGTTGCCTACTTTAGATCTAAGGACCAGTTCATGCGAGAATAAGCCAGGACTATAGTGCCACCACGAGGCCAAGTATGGGTGCGGTGTAGCTGATTAATTAGGACTTTGCTAGTGCTATTTGGACCATTAAGGATGCTCGGGGAAGGGGTAGTCGGATTGGGTTTGTTGATGATTGGTGGGACTACCCTGGGATTCGAATGGCTCAAGAGAGGGCCCTTGGTTGAAGATGTTCTCAGTTGGAGGCATCGCCATCGGTGAAACCTCAGTGGGGTCTAAATAGGCTAGTAATCCCTTTGTAAAGGCTATTTTGTGATCTCTTGGTCACACACCAACGGAAGTGTGCAACGGCATAATAGAGGTTCTAGTCACTGCAAGGTGATGAAATCACAAACATGTGGGTAAAGTTGTACAAACTCTGCAGAGTGTAATAAAACTATCATGATAGCCGTGCTCCCGGTTATGAGCGCCTGGATGACCTACATGATTAAAGGGAATTTGGGATGGTTGGTTGGTTATGATTATGGTTTGGTTATGGTTTGGTAATGGTTATGGCTGGTTATGAGTTAAATTCTGGTATTGAATATGGTTAATGATAATGGTGAAATCTGGTATATGGACGATGGATTTTGAAATATGGACTGGTATTATGATAACTATATGGATTATGATGGGTTTATTTCACATACATATAATATATTGCTTTTCAAATGTTTTAATGTACTTTTCCACACTTAGCCTTTATTATGTTCATCATTTGAATCAGTTACATGTCATACTTTCCACACTTGCTGAGTACGACATGTACTCACTCTTGCAATCCCCCCCCCCCCCCACCAACAGTTGCGCGTCAGGATTGGGAGTATATCGATGATAATGCAGAGTTCTGGGCCGTGTCTACTATCAGCTTTTCCTGTGGATTGTTGGAGCTGCGCTATCCCTTATTCTTATTTGCTTAGTTTGCTCAGTTTAGTTTATTTCCGCTGCATTAGTTGAACTAGTCATTAATATTCATTAGTGTTTGTACTCAAGAATAATATGGTTGTGTAATAAAAGTACTTAGTTAATCTCTTATTGTGGTAATTTTTTGTATATCCTTTTGTGAATGCACTCGTGTATGTGTGTTGAACGTCCCGGGCACACATATGCGTTCACTTGGTTCATTCTCGGAACTGGGTGTCACAAATTGGTATCAGAGCCACAGGTTGACCGTAGGACGCAATCTAGATAGAATGGACACTTTAGAGCACATAGAAGCACTCATGAATCGATGTGTTCTTGTTTGGTGTGTTGTTTGCTATATATTGGTTGCTTGTGTGCTTAATAGAGGATTTTTGGATGCTTTAGCATTGCCATGTCCACCTAGGCTAGTTAGTTGATTAGTTTCGTATCCCTTGATGCATTTAGTTGGGGATGTTTTCTAAATTCTTATCTCTTACTTTTCTTCAGATGGTGAGGACTCGCAACCAGAGGGATGGCAACGAAGAGGAGGAGAACAATGGAGCACCTCAGAACAACAATGGACAAGGACCTGCTCAGGGAGCTATCAATATTGAGCACCTTTTGACTATGCAAAACCAGCTCATGCAGACCATGATACAGACTATGTGATGACTGCAGGCTAGTAACATGAACAATCAGCCCCACATGCCTCCACCGCAACACCCACCTCTTGCTCAAGTCGTTGACCCCATGGATGCGGATGATTGGCTCAAGTCTGTGGAGAAGAAGCTTGCTATTGTCCAATGTAGTGACCAGGAGAAGGTCCTATTTGCTTCTCATCAACTTGTTGGAGCAGCAGCCGATTGGTGGGATTCGCTATGCAATGCTCATGAGAACCAAGAGAGAATTACTTGGGCTGAATTCAAGGAGTGTTTCCTTTCTCATTATGTGCCCGAAGGTGTAATGATCTTGAAGAGGCAAGAATTTGAGAACTTGTGGCAAGGGAGATCGAGCGTGGGTGAATATCTCAATAAATTCACTCAACTTTCAAGGTATGCCCCTGACGATGTGAGCCGGGACAGCCGAAAGCAATACTTGTTCATGAGGCTTGAACAATGAGATCCAAGTGCAATTGCTGAATTGTGATTATTCCAACTTCCAAAAGCTGGTGGACAAAGCGATTGTTGTGGAGGACAAGGTATGTGAGATGGAGCAAGACAACTAGAGGAAGGCGCCATATCAAGGACAGCAACAAGGAAGTAATGTGCGCCCTCACTTTGCGCCACCTAATGCGCCTTATTATAGCTCCTCTGCTCCTGTACAGCGCCCTGGATATGCACCGCGCCCAGCTCAGTTTGTGCAGCAGTGCCTTGCCATGCAAGCACCTAGGCCTCCAATGCTGTATGCACCTCTTGCCATTTTTCTTGGTGCCAATGTGCCGAACCAAGCTCGTCCAAATAACTCTGGTGAAGTTAAGAAGTGCTATACTTGTGGAGAAGCTGGACACTTTGCACATCAATGTCCTAAGTCAAGCCTTGGTCAAGGAAGCAATGCGCCGAGGCAAAACTCAAGACCCAATAGAGGACAACCGCAAGGTAATCGTGGACAGCAGAATTTTGCTCGTGGCAACGTGAACCATGTCTCTATCGAGGATTCTCAACAAGCGGATGACGTGGTGATTGGTATGTTTCTCGCAAACTCCAACCCGGCGACTATGTTATTTGATTCTGGAGCATCACATTCATTCATTGCATCGAAATATGTTGCCAAGTATAGTTTGCTTATCTCTCATATGAAGTTTACTCTATTGGTTAAGTCTCCTGGAGGAGAGATGAGGACAAATATAGTATGTCCAAAAGTAAGCTTTAGAATAAGGGGGTAGACTTTTTTGCCAACCTCATTGTCTTGGATTCCCAAGGATTGGACACTATACTTCGTATGGACTGTTTGAGGAAGCACAACGGAGTTATTGAGTGTGCCATGGAGACGGTGAAGTTGACCAATGAGGAAGGGATCACCGTAGAATTTGAAGCATCTCAGCACGCACCGAAGCAATTGGAGCTAAATCACATGGACGGTGCTGCAATTGAGGAGATTCTGGTGGTGTGTGAATTTTTGGATGTGTTCCCGGATGAGTTGCCAGATACGCCACCTGACCGAGACATTGAGTTTGTTATTGATTTAATACTTGGAACTGCACCTATAGCTAAGAGGCCGTATAGGATGCCTCCTAAGGAATTAGCGGTGCTCAAGAAGCAAATTCAAGAGCAACTAGAGAAAGGTTTTATTCGCCCAAGCTCTTCACCTTGGGGAGCGCCCGTACTACTTGTGAACAAGATGGATGGATCACAAAGGATGTGTGTAGATTACCGAGCTCTCAATGAGGTGACAATCAAGAACAAGTACACATTGCCACGTATAGAAGACTTGTTCGATCAGATGAAGGGTGCTTGTATCTTTTCTAAGATTGATTTGAGGTCGAGATACTTTCAAATAAAGATACGACCATTGGACATACCCAAGACAGCTTTTAGGACACGGTATGGATCTTATGAGTATACCGTGATGTCCTTTGGATTGACAAATGTGTCTGCATATTTTATGTACCTCATGAATAAGGTCTTCCTGGAGTACATGGATAAATTTGTTGTAGTGTTCATTGATGATATTATGATCTACTCGAAGGATGAGGGAGCATGAGGAACACTTGCGGCTTACATTGCGGAAATTAAGGGAAGACCAATTGTATGCCAAGTTCAACAAGTGCCAGTTTTGGTTAAGGGAGGTGTCATTTCTGAGTCATATCATCTTAGGAGGAGGAGTATCGGTTGAACCCGGAAAGGTGAGGGACGTGTTGAAGTGGGAACCACCGCAAAACGTAAAGGAAATAACGAGTTTTCTTGGAATGGCTGGATATTAGCATCTATTCATCAAGGACTTTTCTAAAATAGCCAAGCCAATGACAGAACTGCTAATGAAGGGGAAATCTTTCCAATGGACCCAAGATTATCAAGAAAGTTTTGAGGAGTTGAAGAAGAGGTTAACTATGGCCCCAATTTTAGTATTGCCGGGCGTGAGCAAGAGTTTTGATATTTGTTGTGATGCATCGAGACAAGGACTTGGATGTGTGCTCATGCAAGAAGGTCAAGTGGTTGCGTATGCATCGAGACAATTGAAGAAACATGAGCAGAATTGTCCAACGCATGATTTGGAACTTGCAGCTGTGGTGCACGCATTGAAAATTTGGAGACACTACATCCTTGGACATAGGTGTGAAATTTATACGGATCATAAGAGTCTTAAGTATATTTTCACACAAACGGATCTGAATTTGAGGCAACGAAGATGGTTGGAGCTTATCAAAGATTATGATTTTGGAATCAACTATCACCCAGGAAAGGCTAATGTTGTGGCTAATGTATTGAGTAGAAAAGGAGTAAGCCACCAACTCGCAGTTCGAGAATTACCATCTGAGTTATGTAAGGAGTTTGAACGTTTGAGCCTTGGACATGTAAATGAGATGGGGATAATGGAGTTAAATCCGACTTTGGAGCAAGAAATTTGAGAGGGTCAAACAAATGATGAGGAAATTCAAGAGATCAAGGAAAGGACCCAGGAGGGGAGAGATTTCAGACTTGATGAGGACGAACATGGTACCCTATGGCTTGGTAAGAGGATTGTCGTGACTAATGTGAAGCATATTCAGGAAACAATATTAAAGGAAGCACATGACTCGCCATACTTAATTCACCCCGGTTGTACTAAGATGTACAAAGACTTGAAGACATGTTATTGGTGGGCTAGCATGAAGAAGGACATAGCTGAATATGTAGCATTGTGTGATGTGTGCCAACAAGTCAAGGCGGAACACCAAAGGCCAGCCGGTTTATTGCAGCCTTTGAAGATCCCAGAATGGAAATGGGAAGAGATCGGTATGGACTTTATAGTTGGTTTACCGCGTACTCAGTCCGGTTATGACTCAATTTGGGTAATTATGAATCATTTAACCAAGTCAGCTCATTTTGTTCCTGTCAAGACCACCTATACCACCGCTAAGCTAGTAGAATTGTATATGGAGCATATTGTGTGCCGACATGGAGTTCCAAAGAAGATAGTCTCGGATAGAGGTTCTCAATTTACCTCTGGATTTTGGCAGAAATTGCATGAAGCATTGGGAACAAGGTTGAATTTTAACTCAGCATACCACCCTCAAACGGATGGACAAACTGAGAGGATCAATCAGATTTTAGATGATATGTTAAGAGCTTGTGCTTTGAAGCATGGGAAAGGTTGGGACAAAAGCTTGCCATATGCAGAATTCTCACACAACAATAGTTACCAGGCAAGTTTGAAGATGTCAACATATGAGGCACTATATGGAAGGAAGTGTAGGACGCCCTTGTTTTGGAATGATATAGGGGAGAATCAAGTATTTGGACCTAACATGTTGCTAGAAGCTGAAAAGCAAGTTCAGATTATTCGGGAAAACTTGAGAGCTGCTCAATAAAGGCAAAAAGGCTATGCGGACAATAGGAGGAGGAAACTAGCCTTTTAAGTGGGAGACTTCGTATACCTCAAGGTGTAACCAATGATAGGTCATAAGAGGTTTAACATAAGAGGCAAGCTAGCACCTCGATACATTGGGTCATTCAAGATTTTGGACAAAAAAGGAGAGGTAGCATATAAGTTGGAGATGCCAACTCATCTTTCAGATGTACGTGATGTTTTAAATGTTTCCAAGCTCAAGAAGTGTTTGAGAGTGCCGGAAGAACAAGTGCCAACGGAAGAATTGGAATTAGAGGCCGATTTGACTTATGCTGAGCAACAGATCAAAATGTTGGAGACAAAGGAGAGGGTCACAAGGAACAAGACTATCAGATGGTGCAAAGTTCAATGGAAGCATCATACAGAATCGGAAGCAACATGGGATTTGGAGGATGATCTCAAGAAGGAATTTCCCTATCTCTTCTCTTCCGCGTCGAATCTCGAGGGCGAGATTCATATTAAGGGGTGTAGGTTTGTAACACCCTCATTTTCAAGCATCATGCATCGCATACATTCTGATATATGTTTAACATTGAGCAACATAAAAAGAAACAAGTTTAAAACCAATTAGAAACAAAACCGCACTTAAAAATTCTAGAAAGTGCAGACTAGTCCGATTTTTGTGCGGACTTGTCTGATTTTGGAGCGGACTAGTCCGATTTCTCTCTAACCTCGCTCGGACTTGTCCATTTTTCTCCGGACTAGTCTGTTTTTCCCTATGGACACTTTTGGACTTGTCCGGTCCTGTGCATACTAGTTCAGTGTTCCAATTCCTCGAAAATTTTGCTAAGTCCCTCGACTTGTCCGGACTAGTCCGGTATTCCAGTGGACTTGTCCATTTTCCCCTCTGACTAAAGTCGGACTTGTTCTATTTTTTCCAGACCTATCTGTTTTTCTCCTCTGGATAAGTTCGGACTTGTCCGATGTCTAGTCCGGACTTGTCTGATTTCTCTCTGGACATTTTCGGACTACTCCGGCCCTTTTCGAACTTGTCCGATAAATCATGACTCTGAGTTGATCTTTTGTTTCACAACATGTTTCTTGGGTTTTACGTTAAGTGGTCCTAGGGACGTCGTGCCTAACTCTTTTAGAGCCCATGTGAGACTCTAAACGGCCTATACTCACTCTCAAACTCGAAATCCATCTAACCCTAGCCTCCACCTCTATATAAACAACCCCACCCCTTGGCTTGACATCTATTTGCCACTTTTCCACCACACCCAAACCCTAGCTCGTGAATAGCTACCACCAAGGAGGGAGAAGGAGATCTAGAGCAAGAAGAAGAAGAGGAGAAAATGAAAGAGGATCAAGATCTCCATGAACTTCGCGTTCTTCATCAACAATCCACCATCAAGCTCTTCATCAACCCTAGATCATCAAGATCCAAGTGTTACCTCCAAGATCCTTGATTCATTGGAGTTCTAAACACCTGGTATACTTTCTAATTCCTTTTCCTTACATGAATTCAACCCCAAATCTCCAAATTCATGTCGATCTAGAAAACCCTAGTTCACAAGTTTTGCGAAGTGCGGACTTGTCCGGTCCCTAGAGGACAAGTCCGATTTTCCTGGTTAATTTCTGTTGAATTAATTATAAATTAGATCGAATCAAATCCAAACCTGTATGAACTTGTTAAAAGCTATTAGAACTAGTTATTGATAATTAAACACAACTCATTAACAGGTTCCACCTTGCATTTGCATTAATCATGCATGTCATGTCATATTGAGTAATATATGTGCACTCTTTGATTGTAATCTTGTCTTGTATGTTTATTGTGCGGATTAAACGGATTTGCGCTAGAGAGTGCCGTAGAGGATCTGCAACACCAAGAGTTTGAAGGCTTTGACCCGAACCAAGCCCAAGAGCAAGGCAAGTGTCCTTGAATCATATTGATCTTGTTTTTAAAATAAATGTTTTGTTTGCACAGCTGCACGCTTGTGTCAATGTTATGGAATCCTATTATAAGAAGTTTACTAGCTTTGTTTAACCACCCTTGTCACCTGGAATTCATGGTAGAGAATCGGGAAGGGCCTTTTACCTTTGCTTCACTTAACTACTTGGAATGGGAAAATAACTATACTATTTAATTATGCATTTATGAGATTATGATTAATATGAACTGGTTAATATGATATGGTAATGGGTGATCTAAGCAAACCTGGTATGTGGATGGGTTGAATGATATTGTGGTTGCTTGCTTTAGATCTATGGACCGGTTCATGCGAGAATAAGTCAGGACTACAGTGCCACCACGAGGCCAAGTATGGGTGCGGCGTAGCTGATAAATTAGGGCTTTGCCTTTGCTATTTGGACTATTAAAGATGCTTGGGAAAGGGATAGTCAGATTGGGTTTGTTGATGATTGGTGGGACTACCCTGGGATCCGAATGGATCAAGAGGGGGCCCTTTGTTGAAAATGTGCTCAGTTGGAGTCATCGCCACTGTTGAAACCTTAGTGGGGTCTAAATAGGCTAGTAATCCCTTTATAAAGGCTATTTTGTGATCTCTTGGCCACACACCGACGGAAGTGTGAGACGGCATAATAGAGGTTCTAGTCACTACAAGGTGATGAAATCACAAACACGGGGTAAAGTGGTACAAACTCTGCAGAGTCTAAATAAACTATCATGATAGTCGTGCTCCGGGTTATGAGCGCCTGGATGACCTACATGATTAGAGGAAATTTGGGATGGTTGGTTGGTTATGATTATGGTTTGGTTAGGATTATGGTTTGGTTATGGATTGGTAATGATTATGGCTGGTTATGAGTTAAATTCTGGTATTGAATATGGTTAATGGTAATGGTGAAATCTGGTATATGGACTGGTATTATGATAACTATATGGATTATGATGGGTTTATTTCACATACATATAATATATTGCTTTTCAAATGTTTTAATGTACTTCTCAGCACTTAGCATTTATTATGTTTGTCATTTGAATCAGCTACATGTCATACATTCCACACTTGCTGAGTACAACATGTACTCACTCTTGCAATCCCGCCACCAACAGTTGCCGGTCAGGATTGGGAGTATGTCGATGATAATGCGGAGTTCTAGGTCGTGTCTACTGTCATCTTTGCTTGTGGAGTGTTGGAGCTGCGCTATCCCTTATGCTTATTTGCTTAGTTTGCTCAGTTTGGTTTATTTCTGCTGCATTAGTTGAACTTGTCACTAATATTCATTAGTGTTTGTACTCAAGGATAATATGGTTGTGTAATAAAAGTACTTAGTTAATCTTGGCATGTGGTAATTTTTTGTATATCCTTTTGTGAATGCACTCGTGTATGTGTGTTGAACGTCCTGGGCACACATATACGTTCACTTGGTTCATTCTCAAAACTGGGTGTCACAGAGAAACAAATGCAAGAGACTTATTGGGGTTCTTTCGTGAAATTATGTCAATTTCATGAGTTTTAAATTTAGAATAAAGAACATCTAATGTAAGTGTACTCATGACAGTAGATTCACGAATGGATGTGACTTTTATCTCCCAAATTGACATGTCTAATGCACTTAGTAATTGCCTTGCATTTTCAGCATTTAAAAAATTAACATTGACGCTACGCAAGTTGTTGAGTATTTTATTAAAGCGAGCAAAGAGGTCATCAATGGACTCACCAGGTTGCATCTCAAAACGCATGTATTTCTTTTTGAACATATCTTGTTTTACCTCCTTGATCGTGTTATATACTTCGTGGTAGTCGCAAAGTGCTTTCCACACATCGTATGCAGATCGTAGGTGTGCAACACGGTCAAAGTCGCTCTGAGTTAATCCTTGTATGATCAAGTTCTGAGCCTTGTTGTTGTTGCCGACATATCTCAGATTTGTAGCTGTAACTTGATCATTTGACGGCACTTCGTAAGGCTTGTACACCTTCTCCCATATTGCGAAGCCTTGAGCCCGGATGAAGTCTTCCATACGTGCCTTCCAAACCTGAAAATCAATACCACTAAAGACACAAGATTTTGCGGAGTATTTCTCCATGATGATTAGTAAAAACATATGAAAATCATAAATATTAGAGCACCGTGGCTCATATACCAATTGTAGGATCGAAGAGCACGTGTAAATCTACTAGAGGGGGGTGAATGGTATATTAAAACTTTTTCAGCAGAAACAGTGAAAACCCCTCAGCAGAAAACAGATCTGTTAAAGAAACCGTGTGTACGACTAATCTAAACGTGTTCAACTATGACAAATCTAGTATATATTGTAGAGAATCAAGTTACGAAGACGTCACAACAAGAATCACAAAAATTCGTTGAGAGATACTCAAGTTACAATCGAAAGATCGAACAAAGGTCAATCTGTCCTACCCGAGAAAAACAGTTCTGAAACACTGCAAAGAAACTCGTGTATATCAGAAACCGCAAATCCAATGATCGTAAAATTTTGACAGACGATAGAAAATTAAGTTGTGAAGACAACCCAAAAAGACTCACGTCAATCGGATCTGTAAAACTCGAGTTATGATTAAACCACCAAACCAAGGTAGTGTTGTGCAGAAACTCGACGAGAAAGACTTGACAAAAACAAGTCGGACGAACAAGGCACAAAAGTCCTTTAAACTGCGATCTTTATTCAATATAACACAAGAGGAACAGACGCAAAGTCGTGCACCACGAGCTCTGGCCTCCCTTGCTTATATAACCAGCCCTTAGGCCAACATAAACCTAACTAGGACTCTAATCCTACTCAATTCACGAATCGAAACCTTCCATAACTACTCAAGACTCTTCTATACGCAGATAGAAGCAATCTTAAGACTTCCAAACACCCTTGGAACGTATCCCACATTCATAAAACAACTCAAATTCGTGACCCACATGAAATCCTATCATAACCAACTCAAAACTTTCCATATTTGAGTCAAACCCGACTCAACCGCAGCCTGAGTCCATAACCTAGTCGGTTGGACCTTTCCGACCAATTTTTTATGTCCACATCTCTTTATCACGCCTCGGAACCATGTATGCACGTCCATGCACTCCTTGCATATGTGCAAACATCTTTCAATGACCTTCATATGCATTGTTCTTGATTCAAACATGTTGCGCAACCTCCCGATCAACTCAACCACAATTCCTCCCGAACTTGGTTGTTGAACCTCATCTTCTCCCTAGGACTAGTTCAATGGATCCGATCACTAGCCATCCCTTGAACTCAAGCAACACCTGTACATGAATAAACAACCAATACTTCAAAGCACAAGTCCTCGACTTGACTCACGTTAGTTCCAAAACTACAACATCTTATGTGAGCACCTCACGTAAGCATGTTGCAAACCATAGCAAAATTGTATCAACCATAACCACCAAAACACATCAAAAACTTAGTAAAAGAATACTAAGCAAACTTTCCATAAGTGTAAAGCAAGTTTGGAATATTGCAAGATAAAAGCAAAACAACTACAATCAAGCTTCGAATCTTACCAAAGCTAACCAGAGCTTGAGCCGGAGCTTACCAAAGCTAGTACAACCTAGCGGTGGAGCTTACCAAAGCTAGTACAACCTAGTGCCCGAGCTTATAAAATCTAATCGAACCTAGAGTCAGAGCTAACCAAAGCTATTCGGACCTAGACAAAGAAGTCGGACCTAGCCAAAGCAAGTCAGACCTTACGTCGGACCTTGCCGGAGCTACCAAAAACAAGCTGGACCTATCGTTGGACCTTGCTGGAGCTCGGAGCTAGAGTCGGACCTTGCCAAAAAAGGGTGTTTTGGCAGAATTTTAGAACTTATATCATCAAAGCCAATGTATTCAGTACAAGCCAATGTATTCGACATATATAGGTCTCACACCTTAGCAATTGTAGGAGTTGAGGAATTATCGGTAAAAGTAACATTCTCTACACGTGACACAAAAGAGAGGGAGGAGAACCATTCTTTGTTACCAGTCATGTGGCGTGAGCAACCTGAATGCACAATCCAAATGTTCCCCTTCCTCAATCGTGTTACCTACATAGAAGAAAAATACATTGATGACTCAATACTGGGGTTAGTCAAAAGACATTTAGAAATCCAGTACTGAGTCACACGACGTGCAGCAGGAAAAACACGTGAAAGATGAGATAAAATAGCAGGTTTATGAGTCAAAGTTTGAAATTTTTTGTTCTTAATTATTGACCTATAAGGTGTTACTTGTGTAGCACAAAAATCAGTAGCTCCAGAGGAAAAAAACAGAAGGTTTGGAGGTAAACTTTGAATGTTTTTGACTCACACCTTAGCAATTGTAGGAGGTAAACTTTGAATGTTTTTGACTCATAACAACAGGTTGCATGTTCCTGACATTGAGTTTCGTATGTGCAGCAAAATTTGCATGAGAGTTATAAGATATAGCTTGCATTCTTTCCTTTTTATGTTGTTTAGCTAGTCTATAACAAAATTCTATTACATGACCATCTCTACCACAATAGGTACAATGATATTTAACTTTGGGTTCATGTCTAGATGAGCATGCAGTATGTTTATTTGAACCCGAACGTGACAACACTCTTGTTGATTTAAAAACAACATCTTTTGGTTTAGGAACTATTTTAATCAAACCACTTCCTAATGAATTTACAATTTTAGGTGGATGTGTTTTAGCATGAGCATGTGAATCAAAACCTAAACCAGTTTTATCATTGCAAGATGTGGATGAATTCAGTAGCAAGTTTAGATTTTTGTTCCCAATACAAAACTGCTCTAGTGTCCTATTCATGTCATCAAGTTTCTTAGACAATTCTAGGCAGTTTTAACGTGAAGTTTTTCCTTTTAATTTGCAATTAGAACAATATTTAACTTTATGAGCACGTAAAGCATTGTTCAGTATTGAAATTTCATTCATAGCATCTTTTAGTTTCTTTTTAAGATCATTACAAGTAGAACAATGCAAATCAATTGTAGAACAAGAAGCATATTTTAAGTTTCTGTCATTAAGTGCAGCAAGCTTTTTGTTCTTTTCAATCTATAACTCAAGTTTATCAAGAGTGGAGGAGTGTGCACTTCTTAAGGAGGACAATTGTTCATATATTAAATTGCATGAGGAACAAGAATCATCACTAGGAATCAAGGTTTTCAAACGATTAATTTCAAATTCTAGTGACTCAATTTTAACAGCATTGTCCCTAAGCTTTTTGTCCTTTTTCTTAACAATAACAGTTGCACGGGAAATAGCATCATACATTTCATCACAAGTAGGATATACCTCTTCATTGTCACTGTTGTGTTCTGCATCCTCCATACTTGATCTTAATTTGACGGTCATGAATCACAAGTTTGCCAGATCATCTTCATCTTCGTCACTTCCAATGTCTACATCACTCGAGCAAAGTTCTTGAAGTGCGGTGATGAAACTGTTTATCAGTCTGCATCCTATAAAACCCTTCTTTAACTTGTTGATGTTGCCATAAGAGGACTTGACTTTATTCTGCTTTTCATCACGGGTAGAAGGGCCTGAAAGGTTAGGGCAATATGTACGAAAGTGTCCTGTCTTACCACATTCAAAGCATTATTGAGGTCCGGAACTTCCTCTCCTTCTAGTTCTCACATGTTGCAATGCTTTTGAGAACCGAGTAGAGATGAGTGCTATCTCTTCTTCTGAAAATTCTTCAATCTGGTCTAGGGTTAGTGAAGACAGCAAAGCAAGTGTATTGCTAGATGAAGATTAGCTGGAGCTAGGCATATCACGTTGAGAAACAAATGCAAGAGACTTGTTAGGGTTCCTACGTGAGATTATGTCAATTTCATGAGTTTTCAATTTAGAATATAGCACATCTAATGTAAGTGTACACATGACAGTAGATTCATGAATAGATGTGACTTTCATCTCCCAAATTGACATGTCTAATGCACTTAGTAATTGCCTACATTTTTAGCATCTGAAAAATTAACATTGGCGCTACGCAAGTTGCTGAGAAATTTATTAAAGCGAGCAAAGAGGTCATCAATGGACTCACCGGGTTGCATCTCAAAGAGCATGTATTCTTTCTTGAACATATCCTGTCTTACCTCGTTGATCGTGTTGGATCCTTCATGGTAGTGCAACACAGTCAAAGTGTTCTCCAACACATCGTACGCCGATCATAGGTGTGCAACACGGTCGAAGTCGCTCTGAGTTAGTCCTTGGATTATCAAGTTCCAGGATTTGCTTTGTTGTCGACCTCTCTTAAGTTTGTAGTCGTGACTTGATCGTTCGGTGGCACATCGTAAGGCTTGTACACCTTTTCCCATATTTTGAAGCCTTGTGCCTGGATGAAAGCTTCCATACGTGCTTTCCAAACCTGAAAATCAATAACACTAAAAACACAAGGTTTTGCGGAGTATTTCTCCATGATGATTAGTCAAAAACTCGTGCAAATCACAAAGATTAGAGCACTGTAGCTCTGATACCAATTGTGGTATCAAGAGCACGTGTAAAGCTACCATAGGGGTGAATGGTAGATTAAAACTTTTCAGCGGAAGCAACAAAAAACCCCTCAGCAGAAAAACGATTTGTTAAAGAAATCATGTGTGCGACAAATCTAAAGATGATAAATTGTAACTAAACTAGTATAGATTGTAGAGAATCTCATAACGAAAACGTCACAACAAGAATCACGAAAATCTGTCGAAAAAAACTCAAGTTACAATCGAAACATCGAACAAAGGTCAATTTGTCCAACCTGAGAAAAACAGTTCTAGAACACTGCAAAGAAACTCGTGTAGATCAGAAACCACAAATCCAATGACCGTTAAATTTTCACAGATGATAGAAAATTAAGTTGTAAAGACAACCCAAAAAGAATCACATCAATAGGATCTGTAAAACTCGAGTTATGATAAAACCACCGAAGCAAGGTAGTGTTGTGCAGAAACTCGACGAGAAAAACTTGTCTGAGTCAGACGAACAAGGCACAAAAGTTCTTTCAAACTACGAATTTTATTGATCAAACCACAAGAGGAACAGCCCCAAGTCGTGCACCACTAGCTCTGGCCTCCCTTGCTTATATAACCAGCACTTAGGCCAACTTAAACTTAACTAGGACTCTAATCCTACTCAATTCACGAATCGAAACTTTCCATAACTTCTCAAGACTCTTCTATACGCAGATAGAAGCAATCTTAATACTTCCAAACACCTTAGGAACGTATCACACATTCCTAAAACAACTCAAATTCGTGACCCACACGAAATCCTATCATAACCAACTCAACTTTCCATATTTGAGTCAAACACGACTCAACTGCAGCCTGAGTCCATAACCTAGTTGGTTGGATCTTTCGGACCAATTATTTACGTCCACATCTCTTCATCACGTCTCGGAACCATGTAGCCACATCTATGAACTTCTTGCACACGTGCAAACATCTTCCAACAACGTCTACGATACCTTCATATGCATTGTTCTTGATTCAAACATGTTGCGCGACCTCCCGATCAACTCAACCACAATTCCTCCCGAACTTGGTTGTTGAACCTCATCTTCTCCCTAAGACTAGTTCAATGGATCCCGTTACCAGCCATGTCTTGAACTCAAGCAACACCTGGACATGAATAAACAACCGATACATCCGAGCACAAGTCATCGACTTGACTCTCCTTAGTTTCGAAACCACAACACCTTACGTGAGCACCTCACGTAAGCATGTTGCAAACCATAGCAAAAAGATATCAACCATAACCACCAAAAGACACCAAAAACTTAGTAAAAGAAAACTAAGCAAACTTTTCATAATACAAAAAGCAAGTTCTAAACATTGCAAAATAAAAGCAAAACCACTGCGATCAAGCTCCGAACTTTGCCAAAGCTAACCGGACGTTGAACTGGAGCTTTCCAAAACTAACAGGATCTAGCGCCGGATCTTACCAAAGCTAGTCGGACCTAGACAAAGAAGTCAGACCTTACGTTGGACCTTGTTGGAGCTACCCAAAACAAGTCAGACCTATCGTCGGACCTGGCTGAAGCTCGAACCTAGAGTCAGACCTTGAAGATAAAGGTGTTTTGGTAGTATTAAAAAGTTTTATCATCAAAGCCAATGTATTCAGCACATATAGGTCTCACAATGAAGTATTGCATGATGCCAAGACTCGGTACCTTGAGGTACATAAACTACTCTACACTGGTGTTATTGCTTCAAGGAAGCTTCGTCACTACTTACAAGGCCAAAAAATATCAGTGGTAACTTCATATCCACTACGTGCTATATTGCATAACCCCAACTCTATGGGAAATATTGCAAAGTGGGCACCGGAGCTGGCATATTTCGACCTCAAATTCTTGCCTCGGCACACTATCAAGAGTCAGGCATTGCCTGACTTCATGGCCGAGTGGACCCCTTCTTCATCAAATCCTGGGGGCCACAGTGAGCAGAAGCCAGAATCCAAGGTCCCCCTCTTCATCAAGCCTCACTGGACTCTCTATCTCAACGGCTCCAAGCAGAAGTAGGGGGCCGGAGCTGAAATCTTTCTCCTTGATTCGACCGGGGAGAAGGTCAAGTACATGGTATACCTTGACTTCAATGCAACCAATGACATGCCGGAGTATGAAGCTCTCATCTACGGACTCAAGGTGGCGCTATCATATGGCGTCAAGCAGTTGATGGTGAAGGGTGACTTGCAACTCATCATCAAGCAAGTCAAAGGTGAGTGCAGTTGCAACAATCCTCAACTTGCTACTTACCTCCTTGAAGTCCAGAAGCTGCAGAAGGACGTCAATCTCCTAGACCTCTGCCATATCCAGTGTCTCAACAACGTTGAAACTGATGAACTCTATACAAAAGCTTCAACCAGAGCTCAAGCTCCCGACGGAGTTTTTGTCAGGAGATTGTTAGGACTTGCCGCTCAGCCTACCGAACTGAGTGATGGGGACGGGACCAGCACCCAGAAGCTGGCGGTCCTGGTGGCCCTGTTACCATGGCGTCCACCAAGGATCGTAGGCACTGTAGGAAGCTCCGAGCAACCCAGTGTGCAAGATCCATAAGCTCAAGTTAGCTCCGATGCATGGATCTCGTAGATTCGGAGCTACTTGAAAGGCAACATCCTTTCTGATGACGGTGCTTCCGCTGACCGAATCGTCAAATTAGCTAAAAGATACACGTTGGTAGAAGGGGATCTCTACTGACATGGTGCCAACAGCATTCTAATGCGGTGCATTGCCCAGGAAGAAGGCCACGAGCTCCTCGCAGAAATCCATGGAGACGAGTGTGGGAACCATGCGTCTTCCCGCACGTTGGTTGGTAAAGTATTTCAGCATGGCTTTTAGTGGCCTACAGCACTCCAGGATGCAGTTGAGCTGGTAAAAAAGTGTGAAGCATGCCAGTTCCATGCGAAACAAATTCACACACCAGCTCATTCACTACAAATGATACCTCCTACATGGACATTCGCTGTGTGGGGGATGGACATTTTGGGACCTTTCCCAAAAGTCATCGAAGGTTACAGGTTCCTGTACATCGCCATCGACAAGTTCACTAAGTGGCCGGAAGCTACTCCAGTTGTGACAATCAACAAGCAATCTGCTATAAAGTTCTTGAAGTCCATAGTTTGTATGTTTGGAGTTCCAAATAGAGTCATAACTGACAACGGAACCCAATTCACAAGTGTAGCATTCCAAGTGTACTACGAAGATCTCGGCATACAAGTCAGCTACACATCAGTAGCACACCCGACAAGTAATGGCCATGCTGAAAAAGAAATGAAGAGATACTAAAAGGACTCAAGACGCGCACATATGAGTGCCTGAAAAAACATGGAGCCAACTGGATAGAGGAGCTTCCGTCTGCACTGTGGGTGAGCAGGACAACACCTAACCGGTCAACTGGAGAGACACTCTTCTTCCTGGTGTATGGAGCTGAAATGGTCCTTCCTCCGAAGATCACCATGGGGTCTCTTCGGGTCCGGACCTTCAATGAAGCCGCGCAGGACAATCTACGGCATGAAGACCTTGACCTCGTCGACGAGGGAAGGTGACAAGCATCTGTTCGAAATGCACGATACTGTCAGGCGCTCCGGTGCTATCGTCAAAGGTTCGTGCGAAACCAGCAGCTCGAAGAAGGTGATCTGGTGCTGCGGAGAATACTAACTTGAGAAGGGATGAGCAAACTCTCCCCAAGCTGGGAAGGTCCCTTCCGAAGTATCAAAGTGTCCCGCCCCGGATGCGTTCGCTTGGCAACAAAGGATGGGACCCCGCTTCCCAGTCCATGGAATATCGAGAACCTCCATAATTTCTATGCTTAGTTTCATGTAGGTGAGTCCGTACTTACACATAATGTAAATTATAGAGTTCATGGACACAGTAGGGTAAGTCCTAGACAAAAATCACACTTAACATGGTCATTGTACTTTGAGTGTAGCTTACCTACCCTGGGTTAGAACAAGATGAATAGCACGCTTAGCCTGGTTTCATACCCTAAGTGTGTCCTTGTCTCCACTGTAATTCGGATCTATAATGAAAGACATTGTTGTGTGAAAACAGACTCCACGATCATTAATTTTGTACAGGCTCGTTTCTTTTATTATCTTTTCCTTCTTTTCTATAATGAAGTTGTGCAATTCTTTTTGAGATTTAGTCTGGGTTATTCATATGGTATACAAGTTATATTGTTGATCTTCTTTTAGATCTTAGCATTGCTAGATGGTCTACTCGCCTAAAAACCAAAGCTCATGAAAGGTCCGGAGTAGGTTCCAGTAGGGTGGGTCAAGCACCCCAAGTACGCCATTCTACCTACATTCCAGTAGGTTCCAGTAGGGCGGGTCCGGAAGGCATTTGGACCTAAATAGATTGCATTAATATACTTGTTATCATGTTTTATTACTTTGGATCTAAAATTCAAATAAGAACAATAAGCTGCAAACAAATTATAGACGAGAGGACAAATTTTACTGCTTTTCTTGTCTTCAATGTGGAGGGAAAATGAGAAACCCATGGCGATGGTGGATGATGTTGGAGCTTCTATGCTCCGACAACCCCCAGGGGGCTTGCTGATGACGTTTTATACGTTCAAAGTGGGCGTTGTCGAAGCCAGGAAGCTCTGACAACTCCCAAGGGGCCTGCTGCCGACGTGAAAAATTAACGGCAAACTAAATGAAGATGGTGGAAAAATCACCCCAAGGGGGCCCGTCGTCGACGTTTCTAAGCGTTGATAGTGGGCACCATCGGATCTACCAAGCTCTGACAACTCCTAGGGGCTTGCCGTTTATGTTTCTAAGCGTTGACAGTGGGCACTGTTGGATCTACCAAGTTTCAACAACTCCCAAGGGCCCTGCGTCGACATTTCTAAGACTTGACAGTGGGCGCCGTCGGATCTACCAAGCTTCAAAAACTACTAGGGAGCCCGCCGTCGATGTTTCTAAGCGTTGACAGTGGGCGTCGTCGAATCTACCAAGTTTCAACAACTCCCAGGGGGGCCCGCCATCGACATTTATAAGCATTGGCAGTGGGTGCCCTCGGATCTACCAAGACCCGACAACTCCTAGAGTGCCCGTTGTCGATGTTTCTAAGCATTGATAGTGGGAGCCATCAGACCAACCTAGCTCCGACAACTCCCAGGGGGCCTGCTGCCGATGTAACAAAGGGACCCTGGAGATGTCAGAGGTAAACATTAGAACTCGAAAGTATCGTTTTGGCTACAAGCAAGAAGTGAAGTCATCAAGAAATTGTAAAATCCTTTTTGTACATGTTTGCAATCAAATTGTGTACATCTACCAGGAGGCCAACAATATAAAGGACAATGCATTGAAGACATATACAAAATGGAATTCATTCATTCAAAAGATTGGATTTCATTGATTCAAAATGAGGATTACAAGTTGAAGAGCACAAAATGAAAACTCCTAACTATTAGAGTTCCTATTGAAGAATGAGGCAACTATTTGGGCAGCATCTCGAACGTTGGCCCTGGCGGCTTGCTCCTCCTCGACAACGGGTCCTTCGAGCACCAGAGCTAAAGACATATGGGGGTCTCGGCTTTTGAAACATGCCAAAACATATTCAGCTACTTTCCGGGCCAGGGTCCTTCCTTCAATCTCTAGTTCGCAGACGACTGCGTCGCCCACGACATCAAGTTTCTTGCCGGCGGAGGTCAACGCCACCAGCACCTTCTCCATCTCTGGCTCCGAGTCAGCCGGACGTACTAGGCTGAAACCAAACGGCACCAGAGCTTCGTTGGCATGCCCTAAGAAGACCCAGACTTGTTGGGGCTCATCTGCTCTCAATCCCTTTAGGTCCTCTAGTGACTTCCTGGCAGCCGAAAGTTCTGCAAAACCTTCCTTGGAGAAGCGCTCGACTTCATTAGCATGCTGCTAGATACTTTCAGCCATCCGCATTTCCTGGTCGCTGAGCTCTTTCTCTTGGAGGTAGATACGGTTCCTCCTCTCTACCAAGTCCTTCTCCTTTGCCTTTACCTTGTCCTCCCTGGTGGAGATATTAGTCTCTCTTCTGGAGACGTCCTTTCTCACCTGCCAAATCCTCTCTTTCTCTTGAGTGCAATACTACTCAAACTGTTTGGCGCGATCAGCCAAACTTTGCTTGCCTAGTGCCAACCTCTAGGCGAGTTCCTCCTCCCTCTTTAAGAGGTCCTCCTCCTTCTCCAGGAGCTTATCCTCCCTTTCATCAAGGGCTTCCCGGCGCTTGAGGAGTACCTCGTTTAATTCTTTGAGGCTATCTGAGCGAGTGTCAGTTGCCTCGTTGGTCTCCCTAGCATGCTCAAAAATCTCTCGAGTCTTCTCATTGAGAGCCTTGATGGCAACCTCCTGCTCATTCAATTAGCAGTCCAACAGCGCCAGCCGAGCCTTCCTTGGCCACACATTCCTTCTGATCAGCCAGCCTCGACTGCGTTAGCTTCGTCTCAAAGTGATGTCTGTTACGCCAATGCCTTAAGGTGTTGCGCTCTTGTTCGAGAGATTTGCTTTTGTGGTGAAAGACGAGTTGGACCTAGCGTGGACTTGAGCAAGCATTGCCAATAGACAACACTAGGGGGATCGGCTCCGGACCGCTTGAGGTGCTTCGGCGGGCTGTAGTGGGTCTTTCGAAAGCACAATCGGATCCCACGGCGCGAGCGTGTTATTCAACAGCTCCACATCACCGGGGCCGACTTCCAGGAGCTCATCAATATTAACTGCAGCAGAAGAAGGTCCCACAGCAGGAGCTTTGACATGTGGGGCTAATGAAGAAGGTCCCTTAGCCGAATCTTCAATAATTGGCTCAAAAGTTGAAGGACCTGCAAACGGATCCTTTGCTTGCCCCGGCCCGGACATAACCACCTCCGGAGCCGCCGCTTCTGGAGATGGTGCTAAAACGCTTCCCGGAGCTTCCTCCACTTCCGACAATAATATTGGAGCCTCCATGGAAGGTTTCGGAACTGTTGGAGCTTCCAAAAGATCTTCCTCCGCGTGGTCCGGTGCTACCATGGGATCTTCAGTTGTTGGCTTAGGATGTGCTTCCACAACAGCCGATGCCGGAGCTATCGTGTCATCTGCCACCGCCACTGAGGAAATGGCAGGAGCCAGGGCGGGAGCTTCAGGCGATGTAGCCTCTGGAGCCGCAACAGACACCAGAGCTGCAACAGGCACCAGAGCTGCAGTAGGCGCTGGAGCCGCTGTGCTGGTTCTTGACATTCTGTAAACAGAGAGTAGGGAATTCAAGACAAAGAAAAGAATAAAATCAAAACAAAAGTTAAAGAGTTGATCCTCACCCTGGAGTATTGTCGCTCCAATCGGTGCAGATCTTCTTCCTCGGGCACTGGGAGCTAGAACCCGCCATCGTCGGTGTGGTGGATGCTCTGGGGCCCGAACTTGGAGTTGTGGCGACTGCAAGCACTGCCACCTTTGAGACCTCCGCCGTCGAAGATTGCACTCCGGACCCAGAGCCACAAACTGGCGTCAGGGCGGGAGTCGACTTGTCGGAGCTAGTGCCTTCAATAGGCACTAGAGCCGAAGAATCAGCCGGAGCTGGAGGCACGATCACCACGAACCTAAGCTGAGGCGTAGGGGTCACTTCAGCTGGAGCTTCCCTTACTCTGCATCCATCGCTCTTCGTAAACTTCCGCTTGCGACTCAAAACTTCGACCGGAGCCTTCTCCTTGCCTTTGCTGGAGGTAGACTTCTTCAGAGAGGAAGCAGCGGGACCTGTGCCTTTGCCACTGACCAGCGCAGGTTTGGAGCTTTCGTGGGAGCAAGGCACTCTGGGGATAGTGATCCCAGTCCGAGGAGCGCTTCCACGCTTGTCCACGAGGCCCAAGTCCTCAAGAGCAGGCATCTTCTTTCGTAGCTCCTTTCTGACCACCGGCACCATGTTTAAGGACGGGAAATTCGCCAGAGGAGTCAGATCATTGGGGCGGATAACTTCATGCTGCAACTTCTGAAGATGGAGCTTCAAAGCTCCTTATTTAAGGTTGGATCTGAAGCCAGTATCGATCCAGTTGTGTTCGTGCTCTACGTCGAATGCCTAGGCGGGCCATTCCCTCGTCTGTAGCGGAGCCCATCGGTTTGTCAAGAAGTTAGTGATGACCATCAAAGGAGTCACCCCTCCCTCGGTGCACTCCTAGATCCTTGTTGGGATGGTGTTGTACTCTTCTGACAACATCGGAGCCACCTCCTAGACGTCGGTGTCGATGTTGGGGAGACTCTCGGGTAGCTCTAGCATGTCGTGGTGTTCCACCATGATCGCCACTCAATCCTTCTTCCAGCTGCCCTACTTCCCAGTCGGAAATGTCTTCAGGTACTTGAACGGCGAGTTCTTATGCTTCACGAAGTAGTAGAAGCCAGGTACTCGTCGCTCTTCCCAATTGTGTGGATCGTGAAGAAGGTTCGGGAGAGCTCGATGCAGGACGGCACACCCACCCACATCTCGCAAAAGTGGACGAAGGTCGCCACTAGCAAGAAGGAGTGGGGGCCGAGGTGGTGAAGCTGCAGACCATAGAAGTCCAGCAGCATCAGCAGGAAGCTTGAGAATGGTGGGATGAGCCCCACCATAGCATACGACAAGAAGTAAATGATCTCACTGGGGTTCTCCTTCTTGAAGGGGAACTTGCTGGTACGGATCCTGTTGTTGAAGGAGTCGCTCAACCACCCCATGTAGGTGCGGACTCTCTTCAAGTCTTCATCCTTCTTGATCCGGCTCAAGGAAGTCCCAACTCCATCACTGCAAAGTGGAGCAGAGGAGGAAGAAGTATTGCAAGGACGGAGGGCTCTAAGCGCAATGTCAGATGAAGGCGTAAAGAGTTCTCTCCCTCTACAGACTTCCCCCTTTAGTAAGCCTCCGCAACGCTTGGATGGAAACTACCTCCGGAACCAAATCGTAGATGACCTCGTCGATGACAAGGGGGCCCGGGTCCACTTTGTTAAAGAAGTTACCCCAGGCAAATCGTTGTCATGATGAGAAGTTGAAAGCCCGAGGGAGATCGCATGATAGGGCTACAAATATTACGCTCGGAACCTATACATTTTTCGTATTGGGAACCTGTGACCTTCAATTGCATGAGATCCACACGCCAGGATCCCACGCGCCGAGTGAAAAAGGGCCACGCGATGGCGGCGCATGAAAGTGCGTCTAGGCATCCCCGTGGGTCTTAAATGATTGATGACGGCAATTAAGAGTCTAATGAGCTATGTTGATCCTAAGCACAGGTACAATGATTGAAATGAGATGAAACCCTTCAAAAAGGAATAGAACATAACGGGCGTCAAAGGCTCAAGAAGTACAAATTAGGGTTTCTATGAAGATGAGCTTATATAAGTCGTGTCATGTGAAAGGGTGGATGTATCATGTGAATTGAGATCATTCTAAGGGGCTCAAAGTGGTGGTTTAGAGAAAAACCTAAGTGAGAAGCCAAAATAAGGAAAAACCCTAGGAGGCCAGACTAGTCCGGGCCTCAAGGACAGACTAGTCCGGCCAGGCAGACCAGTCTGTTTTGAACTGGACCAAACGTCTCTGAAGTGATTCTTAGTGAAAATGGAGCTAAGTCCTAGAAGACCGGACTTGTCCTTTTTGGACAGACCAAAGCTCTCTGAAAAAGTTTGGACTTGTCCGTTTGGGTACAGACTAGTCCGTTTGAGATAAATCGAGAGAAACCCTAGAAGGCAGACTAGTTCACCCCTTGTGGCCGGACTGGTCTGGGCCTACCCAGATGAGTCCATTTTGAGCCAGACTAAACCCTTTTGTCCTACTTCGGACTAGTCTGTTTTGGACCGAACTAGTCTGTTGTTTAGTGATTGTTTGAATTTGGAAATTTGGCGGGTAGCGTGACGATCGTCGTGCAGTGTGGCAGTTGTCGAGATATGACCAGAGGTCAGTGGTCCCATTGGGTCGGACTAGTCTGGGGTCAGTAGCCGGACTAGTTTGCCCTTTTGTTGAGGTCAGCAGAAGGGGCTCGAGACCCCTATAAAAAGGGGACCCCCAGCCTCATTTGAACAAGTCTTGAACCCTAGCGCCGCCACAAGTGACCAAGAGCCTTCCAAAGCTTTCTACTCGTCCTACTAGCCCTCTAAGACCAAATCTTGAAGAGATTAGGGTTTGGGGAGGAGAGTGAAGGAACATCATCTCGCTTTGGCTCTCGGTTTGATCTCTTTGCACATTGTGATTGTGTTTTATGGCTTGTGTGAGTTGAGCTTCGTGTGCTCCTCATTGTATTGATTTATGGGAGCTTCAACTTGTGAGCAGCCCCATCAAACTTGGTGATTACCCATTGATATAGTTGGAAACCAAGCCGGCCATCGTGGTGGCTTGGTTAGAGAAGGGTCATGTGAGACCCGGTCCTTGTGTGGACTTCTCAACGTGGATGTAGGCTTCTTCGTGGAGTTGAACCACGGGATAAATCTTGTCTCACTTGTCTTTTACCTTTTGTGATCACTAGTATTGTTGTTATGGTTCTTATTGTTCATATTGCCTTTCACTTTTGATCTTTGTCAAAATCTGGTGATCTAAGTGCTTTAACTTCACTATCTGAATTGTACTAGTTTACCACATATTGCTTATCTCTTTGGTGAACTTAAATTCCGCAAATAACTTTTTGAAACCAAGTTTTTAGGTTTTCACCCGGTGCTGAGCAGACTAGTCCGGCCCCGTCCAGACTAGTCCAGCCACAGGAGTTTAATCTCATTTGATTAAGTTGTTTCAGGTATTATTACCTATTCACCCCCCCCCCCCTCTAGGCGACTTTCAATTGGTATCAGAGCAGGCTTCTCCACAAGAGTCTAACAACTCGGAGAAGAAATGGCTGGAAGGGGTGACAATGAGGTTCCGGTGGTCGTCGACGACACTAAGACGAAGAACGTCGATGTTCTTCAAGATGATCCAAACGATGACAAAGAAGTTTGGATGCTCAAGGCACGACTTCGTGAGAAGCTCAATGTGCCCAAGAAGGAGATGAAGCCAATTGCTCCGACCAATGTCGACAATGGGAGTAGTTCACAAGACTACTCCCGGTATTCTTACAATTATGAGCAACTTACCACGAGCAATCATTATTTGTCTATTCCCATTGGCAAACCTCCTCAGTTTGATGGAAATGATTACTCTATGTGGAAGCATAATACGAAGATGCACCTCATTTCCTTAAAACCTAGCTTGTGGCAAATTGTTATGATAGGTGTTCATCTTCCGAAGAATGAGGAAGACATCACTGCGGAACAAGCCATTCTTGTCCATCGCAATGCTCAAGCTGTTGGAGTGATTACCTCATCATTGACTCGAGAGGAGTTCAACAGCATTGAAGGGTTAGAGGTTGCCAAGGAGATATGGATACCCTCAAGACGACGCATGAAGGCAGCTGTGTCATTAGGGAGGTGAAGATCGATATGATTGAAGGAGAGCTTGGGAGGTTTACCATCATGGATGGTGAGTCCCCCCAAGACATGTATGACCGCCTCAAGACTCTCATCAACAAGAGTCGGTCTTATGGAAGCACCCGGTGGACCGACCATGAGGTAGTAAAGAGGATGATTCGAGCATTCATGCCTCGAAATGTCACTCTTTGCTCACTAATTCGTGAGAGTCCGGGTTTTCATAAGATAACTCCCGAAGAAGTGCTTGGAAGAATCATCAACCATGAGATGATGGAGCAAGAAGCCATGTTTTACAATGATCTACAAAAGCTTTCCTCCTCCAAGAAAAGGGATGTTGCATTCAAGGCAACATCCTCAAGATCACAAGAAAAGGAAGAGAGTGATGAAGAGAGTCCTGATACCGATGAGGAAGAAGCTCTCTTCATCAAAAACTTTGAGAGGATGTTTAGAAGAAGGAGGTGGAGCTACCAAAATGAAAGAAAGAGCAAAGACAAGCACAAGACAAATCAAAGAGGGCTTGTTACAATTGTGGAGAGTATGGCCACTTCATTGTGGATTGTCCACATGAAGAAAACAAGAAGAAGAGGGAGGGCAAGTCCAAAGAGAAGAAGTACTTCAAGAAGAAGAAGCAACCCGGACATGCCCACCTCGGAAAGGAATGGGATTCAAATGAGGAATCCTCCTTCGATTAAGAAGAGAAGATAACAACCATTGCTATGAAGAAGACAACTACGGAGAACAAGCTCTTCCCCAACTTGGAGACTTCAAGGCCAACGTGTCTCATGGCCAAGGAGGGAAGAAAGAAGGTTAAATATAAATCCTCTTCTTCAATTTCTTCTCATGATAATTTTGATAGCAGTAGTAGAAATGAACATATGCTTAAAGACATGAGTAAAAGTACCTTGAAAAGAGTGAGATTGTTGACGGAGGAAATATTTGAGAAGGAAGAGCTCATCAACCGTCAAGAGGACATGCTCATCCAACAAAAGGAGAGATGTCAAGAGGTTGAGGAGCTCTTGGAGCTTGAAAGAGAAAGAAGTAAGGCATTTGAGCGTGAACTCGCTTTGAGCAAGGAAACTTGCTCAAAGCTTGAGAACACTACAATTGTGTAAAAGCCCGCATTTGAGAAGAACAAAAAAATGGGAAAATGCGAACTTAAAAATCAAAATAAAATTGTTATATACAAAATAAAAGGTGTTTAGCTCAAGTCAATGTATTATTGTAAGAATAAAATAAAATAAATGCTCCAATGATGAGAAATTAAATCGAACCCTAATAGGAGATGTTCAAACTCAAATTTAGAATTTAATATATAAAATAGTCAAATGACAAATTAAAATGCATAAATGGATTTATTATGTTTTGAGGATCTGCCTTGTAATTTTTTACTGTTTTTAGGCATTAATTACCATGTTAATTAAATCAAGCCATAATAAAGGTTTCAAATTCAAATTTGAATTTAAACGCCACATTCAAAATTTGAAAACTCAAACTTGAGTTCATTTCTAGTGTCATCCTCATCAGATAGCTTGACTACCAATTATTATTAATTGCAAAGCACCAGTTTAATTGATCAAATTAGAGAATGGGATAAGAAGGAAGCTTTGTGGGTCCCATATGTCAGGTCGGCCCCTGTTCTCTCTTTCTTCCCCACGCAGACAACACTACATGTGCCACCGCAATGAAAATTTTTGCCCTTATCTTCATACCATGAATCAAGTCAGCTAAATGAAATCTTGTTCTCTCCATCGCTGCAAGAAACCGTGCCCTCAGAGTCACTCGTTGCTTCGTTGCTCCCTTGCTCAAACAATACACGCCTCTGCTCGAAGTCGAGCCGCTGAGTCTCCTCAACGGAGATGGCTCAGGCACCAGCCCGCGCCGTCTGGCTCATCACCAGTGTGGCCCCCACGTGTCGTCGATGTCATGCGCGTCTCCTCGCCCGCGCCCCGCGCTGGATCGCCTCCCTGCTGTCCGCGCTTTGCCGGTGCCCCACGCCACTGCCGCACACCCATGGCTGGTCCTTACTCCGGCGCATCTCACGCCTGCACACCGCCCTGTGCCCGTATGTCATGGCCGCTCTGCACCCATGTTGCTCCCCACCTCCTACCGGCGTCACCCATGCTGCTGCGCGTTGCACCCTAGCCGGTCATTGTGACATCCGCCCATACCTCCCCAGTGCACAGCCGCCCACACCTCCCCGTTGCACAGCATTGTCGCGCTACCTGATTTCCAGCTCCACTGTGCGCACCATGGCCTAGCGCCATGCCTTGCTCATCTGCTGCCCCGACTTCAACGCCTACTTTCCGTCATCACGACGTTCTGCTTTGTAGCCGCGTTCTGGCAGCAAGGCAAGTGATGTGTGGGATAGAGGATATGTAGGAACACGTCGTTGACACACCAGCATCGACAATTGATCCAAGTTTAGCTCTAATTTGTGCAAAGATTGGTCGGATCAATGTTGCAGTCAACATGTTCGATGAAATGGTTACAAGGCGAAACTAAGTGTGTTGCCATCCAATGCTGGTCTATGGATGCAGGTTTATTGTGGGGTGGCAATCGACCAAGATATGTGCCAAGATGCTCTTGGAATGTTGATGAAGTAACCGGATCAAGAACACAACCAAGATGTTCGCTAAAATGCTTACAAGGTCAGTCACTGCCCTCGTCCTTCGTCCTCTGGTCGATGTTCCGCATTGATATCATTCCTATAGAAATTCCCAAGTTGACCTTATTTGTCTTTTGTATCGCGTTGGCTTGTTCGTGCGTGCTCGTGATGCTCCACCATGAGCCGCGTCGACGTCGTTGACCACATGACGTCGTCGTGACGTTCTGAGCCGTCATCGTGCCCTGGCATCGAGATGAAGGATGTCTGTGATGAGTGTGGTGCTGAAACACAAGAATGACTCATCAGACAATGGTTGTCAAGCCAAATTAGGTTTTAGTCGATGTGAGGGTGATTGAGTCCTAGGTGTAGCAAAGGTGCTCGATAAAATGCCTTCTAGGTCAAACCATGGATGTTGGTGATCACTGATGACCTGTGGTTGAGTAAAGCGAGAACGTTGCGACTGACAAGGAAAACTAGACCAAGGGGAACCTTGGATAAGAGTTTCTTGATCGTGTCGACGATGTTTCCTAACCGTCCGTAGAATTACTTGACTAGGTGTGCCGCTTCATGGACGACAGGTTTGTCTAGTCGCTTGCCGACGATTGAGTTGACATCACTAACCTTGAGACTCATAAGGTGGTGTTCGGGATTCCGCTCACCACTATGGACGAGTTTGGGTCAATGTGAACGTCGATGAGATGATCTTTCCGATATGGCAAAGCATGTTGTCACGACATGGTAATGCCTTATGTTCGAGTTCTAGAAGTTCACTGAGCTCATCTGGACAATCTTGCAAAGGACACTGCAATAGTGTCATGTAAGAACTTGGACGATGCTTGCGAAGATAGTCGTAGCAACTGATTTACCTAAAGGTCTTTTGAACGTTGTCTTGGTACCATGTTAGGTTAGTAGTGCTTGTGATGACTCTTTGAGTCCAAACTATGCCGATCTCATTTCTTTTCCAAGTGTCGCTAGGGTTTCACGTCGATTCATCCTAATTCAACACCCTGCAACCACACTTGTCACTTAATTAGGTTTACTCCTTAGTGAGTTTGTATAACTTCATTGGTCGACTTCTAAGTCGCAACCTTCTGTGTTGCACACTCCACTCATACTCAAGCTTTTGATGTCCCCCCTTGATTCCTTAGTCATTCTTACACTATTCAGTCCAACACTTCCACACCAGTCAGTCTCAGCTTTCCCGAGTGGCATAGCTCCAAGTGTTAAGTGAATAATGGCAATACATGCTTTCATTGCACCTGTCAATTCACGACTCGACACTACTATGACCACTTGACTTATCCATAGTTTCTCCACCCATCCGAGACTTATCTAATCTTCCTAGTCAAGCCTCTTCTTCTTCTTAAAGTTTTTACAACTTGTCGAATCTATTGTTAAGTTACCTTATTTACTTATATGCATTTCATGTTGATAGGAACGTGATAATAGGTGATCAACGAGAAGCTTCTCTTGGAGGAGAATGCCGAGGAGTTCCAACTTCAAGATTCCATGGCGGATTCTTCGGAGGAACACCAAGCCATAACAACTGACATTGCTATAGAGAAGCAAACAAGGCAAGCCCCAGTTTGCATTTAAGTTCCTTACAGTGTTTTTGCAGTTTTCATTCACCTTACGTCTTCAAATGTTTGTGCATTATGTTTAAGGTGTTTGACATCCACTTGCATGGCCCACAAATCCGATGGAGTCTTGGGTAGGTCTACACCCGTTGAGTAGAAACTTCTATGCTTATGCTCATAGGAATTCGATAGAAGTCGAGTAGTTGGAATCTACTCACGAGATAGGAATTTCATCACAAGGGATGAATTGGATCAAGAAATGGTTTATGAACATGAAATTAAGACTGAGCAATGGGTAGGATGCAGCGATACGTGGTCTCACGTGTGTAGCCCTGCTTGTGTCAATTGAGGATCGTTTCGTGTGCGGCCTTGTTGGACAAGTTTGAATTGTACCGGTGACATACTGGAGAAATGGGCTCCAGCAAACTGACATAGCTTAATACTGGTTTGTCGAGGCATTCTGTTCCGTTTTATAGGCGTGGGTTGAAGGCAGCAAGGTGTAAATCAGCTGGTGGTCACGTCACAGTACGCCCCACGCAGTGACCTCCTGCTCGTGACGGATCGACCGGTTCGACATTGGAGTGTTTAGTGAAAGGTGGCCATATACGACTAGTATTGAAGTGTTACATAACTACTGCTATAAGTACTCGCTGACATTTCCGAAAGTGCGTATGTGTCGTGTTGTTCCGGGTGTATCCTGATTGCAATCACCGTCCCTCGCGGTAATAGAGTATCACTTGTTCACTGCGCTGTGACGTAGTAAATATTGAAGAAGTCAGGAGAATACGATGTATTGAATTATAATTGTTTTGCAACCTTGTATGGCTTAGAGATAGTACAATTAAAAGTTTACAGTTTCCCCATACTTTACCTGTAATAGCATTATGTGCTTTGTGCATGTCATATCATCGGCAAAGCATTTCTTGTTTGATTGTGGAGTCAATGATGTGCCGTGCCTGAAGAATGTCATGTGCTACTTGAAACATGACTATAAGGATCCACTTGTAGGCGAGTCCTTTAGTCTTTACCTTATCTATGCTTAGTATTCACCCCTGCATATGTCTAGTGAGACAGGTTAGTCTTGCTGAGCCTTATGCTCACATTTGCGCTTTAACGATTTTTGCAGGTATTAGTTTTATTTCTGCTGTTCATGTTGTACATGAGACCTTGAGGTGTCGAGATGAATCTCATGTGAATCACGCCACTACTGAATGTTCTTCATGTTGCTAGTTAGAAGCGTCCTAGGGCATGGACGCCTTCTCTCCTGCTTAGTCAAGTGAGATGATGAGTATGTATTTTCCGCTGTGTGTGTACCTCTGTTGTACACTCTTTTGTAAACACTTCTTATTATGAAATGAAAATTTTACATATTTTGGTCATTCTTTTCGTGTGTGCTGTTAGGTGCCGCATCGCACGACACCACCCAATGAGATCCTTGGACGTCGGGACCCCGGTCCTCACAGACATGGTATCAGAGCTTCATTGGGAATAACACGCTCGAAAATAGACTATTTTCGAAAACTCTAAAGTAGTCGAGTGAGGATTAGCTATACGCCTATTAAAGACTATTATTAGTATAAGTATAAAGGTGGTGAACTAACTTACTTGTTATCATATTCTGTAACGACATTCCGTCTTCAAGGTAAGAGGTAAGGTACACCACCGAGAGCGAATCAATCTAGGTAAGATCTGCATACGAGGTGTGGTATGTGATATTTCTGTGGCTTAGCACGGAAAGTCAATATGAGTCTCTAAAACTATTCATGTTTCTGGGAACATATGACACGCGGTACCCCAGCGTGACACAAAATTAGTGGGAGACCCCGTCGGGTGGTTGATAACCCGATAGTATGCATCTATAGAACTATTCATGTTATATGGGAGCACGCGAAACACGTATGCCCGGGCGTGTATAAGCCGGTTTGTGCGGGAGTCTTTGCTCTACAGACGTAGTACAACCATGTACCTCGGGACATGACTTTGCTCGAGGGCGACTCACACCAGAGTCGTATGCATTTACTTTCATATATATTATTATGATTGCCTGTCGTGTTTTCCCGTGCCGCCCTTGAGGTGTGAAGGTGTGAAAGGGGATTGTTTGTCTTCTGCAGGTACACTAACTACGGTAGTGACCCGTGTAGCAAATGTTTGTGAGTGATCGATATTAGGACCACCTATAGGCGTATCCAGATATACCGGGTTAGACTTTTCTTTTGGTAAGGAACGTAGTACCGCCAGTATCACATTCGATACTTCGACCCTCCCCCACGAAAGAAATGGCTTCATATTCATATGCAGTCCAAGTATCAGTTGCTGATATCTTATAGACAAGGTAAAATGTTTCTCTTCAAGAGTAGGTGAACCAAAGTTCTTTGTTCCTGGCGAGAGTTTAGTTTGACTTCGCCGGAGTGAGACTTTGGTTAAGCATGAAGATCCATAGTGATATGCTATGGATAAGAAGGTCGTCAAGTTCTCTTTCAAGATTCCATTTAGTTCCAAAGCAAATGATTAGTTTTAAAGCAAGTTCTAGATATCGGAGTTTTGAGTCAAGTTTCAAAATTTGAGTTTGTTCCCAATTCTTGTGTTTCGAAGCCGGTGAGTTCTGTTTTCTAACAGAATTTGACCTGAATTTGAAAATCCATATCTCTTCAACCTGAAGGGATATGGATGCAAATGAATACTTTTTGTAAATCTTTTGAAGTATTCTGTAAGTTTTCTATTGATCTCCAAGCTAATAAACCGTTGTAATGTCATAAAAATCTTCTCTAACTAAATCAACTTCTGTTCTGAAACTGTATGAACAAGCATCTGAATTTTCGCCTTAATTATCTGTAGAAAGCTCTTCTAGTCTATTATGATACATTTTTGGAAAGGGTAAGATCTATACTACAACTTTTCTATTCATTGTTACCTCAAATTCGGTTTATAACTAATTAGAAACTGGAGTTGAATTTAGTACATGTGTACAGTGCTATCTGAAACAGCCAGAACATTTATGAATTTTGAACAGCCATAACTCTTAAGTTAGAAAAGCAAACTATGCATATGTATACATTTATGGAACGCTTAAAGAGTCCTCTATCAATTTACTATTCAACTCTAATTCTTAAACTCGCACTAACCAAGTCTAAATCGAAGTATCGTTTAGAGTGTCGTAACAGTCCAGAATCTGGACAGTTATGTATCCAGTTGTTGTTTGGATCGAATTTCCTGTAGGACCGTCAAAAGACTTCATAATTTACATTTATGGAATCCTTAGGGTGTGTGTAACAAGTTTAAAATATATAGTTTCTTCAATTATCAATGTTTCTCTATTTGAAAATTGTGGACAAAATCAGCAACATACAAAGGAAGCTCTGCCAAATTTCAGTTAAAAATTTGGGAACTTGGTCGAACTTTAAAATTCCATATCTCCTCAACCATAAGTTATATGAGGGCAAGTAAATACTCTTTAGAAATATTTGGATGTCCTATACAAGTGTTCTATTCAACTCAAGACCAGAATACTTTTCTATGTGGGTTAAATTTGGAAGATCGCAGAAACTGTCCGGAATCAACCAAACTGGACAGCAATCTGTATATTTCTGAATTTGAACCATAACTCGCAGACCTTACGTCCAATAGAGTCACACTAGTAACCGTGGGAAAGGATAGTGAGTCAGCTACAATTTTTGTAATTGGATCTAGATCTGAATCGGTCATCTACCTATCCCAAATCGAGTTTGAATGCAGGGTGGTCAGTCTGAACTGAAACCCCATTTCTTCTGAATGCTGAATTTTTAGCAAACTTCAAAAATTCATATCTTTTGAACCAGGACTTATATGCATACAAATGAATACATTCTGGAAATCTTATTAAATTTTCTACAACTTTGTAAATAAGAATATTTCCATATTTCGAACGGAACAGTCTGAAAACTTTAGGTCAAAACTGCTACTTTTTAAGCAGGTTCTGTTGAAAGTGCAGAAAAATCTGCTAACTTTAAAATAGCATAACATGCAAACCAGAGATGATCTAGAGACAAATCAATACCTTTTGGAAAGGTCTTGAAGTGTACTTTAATTTTGTTATTCACCTCAAGATCTGATTTCGACATTTGCTAAACCAAAACTGAAGTTGCGTACAGGCTAGTCTGGTTGCAACCAAAACTGAATCAGTGTGTACATTTCGTTTTGGTTAGGTAAATGGTCTTCGACTTCATATCGAGGAACTTTGAAACCACCAAGTATTATGACTCAACCATTTACTGATGGAAATCGGGTGCTTGACTCGATCAAGCCCCATTTCTTTTGATGGTCATGGTTGTATCTTATTTATGTGACTTGCCACATCACATCTTGTGATGTTGAACGCATGTCGCAATTACTCGATTTGCAGCTCGTTTTCCCATTAGGATTGTTTCAAGTACGCTTCGACATCCTGGTTCGAAACTTTAAGGGGGGAGGTGAGCACTCAAGTAATAGTGGTGTTCAACCATCAACCTTGGCTACAACGAGTTGTGTCAACGACAAAGCAAACAAGTGAGTTTATATCTTCAAGATGATCCAACCTCCACCACCAGATTGAGTTACTCTAAGAAGAGTGTGATTTCAACTCCACTAAAGTGATTGATAAGGATATATGTTCCTCTTGACTGATCGAAGCGAAGGTTAAGTGAAGTATCACTAGAGATGTGTCTAGTGATCTCGACCAGGTGTCTAGGGATAATCTTCGACATATAGTTAGTTGTTTTTCTTCTGATGAAGATACTCCTCAAGTCAACTGATACCTCTAAGACCTAACTGAAGATACAATGAAGTTGAGTAGTACATGAACAAGCTTTCGAAAGGTCGAGGTAATGTGGTATATTTCCCACATTCCTTGTCAATAGTTGTGTTATGAATTCCTTAACTGTGGTCGAGTCATGAAAGTAACGCTACTCATTCAGTGTCTTTCACAACCACGGTATCCAATCCTTGCAGATCATCAGACAGTACTTGAGTTTTGTGGGTGTGGTTCATTTAGTCTTGCTCAAACTATAAAAGCTATTGCACCATGCATGTGCACCATTTGCATCATATATATGCACCATTTGCACCATACCATGTGCATAGGCATTGCACCATAACCCATGCGATGCATCATGAATTATCATTACCAAAGATAGAATGTATGGTAATACTAAAATTTAGAGCAAGATTGTGTACCCCATTCAAACTATTCTAAGGTGTCTAATGACTACGACCATTTCACCATCTTCATTTAATTTCTTACATTGTTGATCTCCTTTCCATTGAGTAATATTTGGGAAACCTATTACGCAACCTCACTTGCAACTAAACAAACACTTGAACTTCCATCCTTGACTTGTTAGGTTCAAGTACCTTGATTGTTGCAACTGTATCGTTCGTCATCGAGTGGTCATCAGTTCGATAATCAACCTTGTAAAATCCATGAAATCTCCTTACTCGCGAGAATACCGTTCGATTGTCAACCTTGTGAAACTCTTTGGGTCCATTTAAGATACTTGCGTTGGTATATGGTAACCTTGATACCTTGATAACCTTGTAGTTACCATATGATTGAGTTCTTTGCGGTGTTGAGAACATATGAGGATATTGAATCCGTAAATCTTCATATGCTACCGCAAAGAGTCTTCAACTTCTATTTCTATTGTTTGAAAATGTTGATATACCCAAAAACCTTGTAGTCGCCATATCTTCAGTATTCCTACTATTTTGCTCACATAAGATTGTTGAGTGCTTTGCTACTCTTATGCTACAGCTAAGGGATCCTATGGTCGACTAATCATCAAGCGAGGTTAATAATTGTTGTTTAACCTCGTAAACCATCTTAACTCATGTCAAGGGGAAATACCACATGAAGTTGAAAGGACCTATGCAAAAACCAAGCAAGCAACCAAGAATCAATGCAAAGATAGTTTCAAAATATCAAAGTGGCCTAGAGAAGCAAAGAACAAGTCATGATCCAGTCAAGACTAGGATAGAACAAGATGTCATGCCAGTGTAAGAGGACAATTATAAAAGTTCAGTAACAGACGTGGAAGTTTTACGACGTGATATTGTCATGTCAAGCATCCTGTCAAGATTTTCAACCTGAAGACTGGAATCATCAAAAGCAAGCTTTAGAATTTCATAAGATTCCTTAAGATAATCACTACTTCGTACAACCCAAGTCTGTAAGGGCATTGTCATTTTCCTTAGTTAATGACCCTCTTTTACATATCGTACCCTCATTGTTTCCTTTATTCTACTCACTAGAATCTCGGGATTCATTTAAGGGGGAAGGATTGTAGAAGCCCGCATTTGAGAATAACAAAAAAACGCAAAAATGCAAACATAAAAATAAAAAAAGTTGTTATATACAAAATAAAAGGTGTTTAGCTCAAGTCAATGTATTATTGAAAGAATAAAATAAAATAAATGCTCCAATGATGAGAAATTAAATCGAACCCTAATAGGAGATGTTCAGACTCAAATTTAGAATTTAATATATAAAATAGTCAAATGACCAATTAAAATGCATAAATGGATTTATTATGTTTTAAAGATCTGCCCTGTAATTTTTGACTGTTTTTAGGCATTAACTACCATGTTAATTAAATCAAGCCATAATAAAGGTTTCAAATTCAAATTTGAATTTAAACGCCACATTCAAAATTTCAAAAACTCAAACTTGAGTTCATTTCTGGTGTCATCCTCATCAGATTAGCTTGACTACCAATTATTAGTAATTGTAAAGCACCATTGCAGTTTAATTGATCAAATCAGAGAATGGGATAAGAAGGAGGCTTTGTGGGTACCATATGTCAGCTCGGCCCCTGTTCTCTCTTTCTTCCCCTGCCTCCACGCAGACAACACTGCATGTGCCACCGCGATGAAAATTTCTGCCCTTATCTTCATACCATGAATCAAGTCAGCTAAATAAAATCTCGTTCTCTCCATTGCTGCAAGAAACCGTGCCCTCAGAGTCACTCGCTACTTCGTTGCTCCCTTGCTCAAACAACACACGCCTCTGCTCGACGTCGAGCCGCCGAGTCTCCTCACCGACGATGGCCCAGGCACCAGCCCGCCCCGCCTGGCACATCACCGGCGTCGCCCCCACGCGTCGCCGACACCGCACGCGTCTCCTCGCCCACGCCCCGCGCTGGCTCGCCTCCCTGTTGGCCGCGCTTCGCCGGTGCCCCACACCCACTGTCGCACACCCTGCGCTCTGCTGCTCGCCCTGGCCGTGCCCGGCCCGGTAGCTGGTCGGTCTATCCATGGTGATGGCCGTCCGCCACATGCGCCCTACCCTGCCGCTCGCCTGGCCGCCTGCAGCGCCACCCGTGCGCTGGCACCCTGCTCATGCCATGGTCGGAGCCCTGCTGTCCACTCATCGCTCCCGCTCACGCGCACCCCGCCGAGCCCCTCCCCCCGAGTCGCGCCCCGCATGCAGCGTCGCCCCACGTCGACCGTCGTATTCCACGGCCACCGGTGCTCACTGGCCCGACCCCCATCTGCTCCTGCCCCAGCACGCCTTGCCGTGCCCGGCCGTCCAGCTCGCGTACCATTCCCACGCCGCGACGCTGACCCCTCGCCGCACTCCTACGCACCCATGTCTGGTCCTTACTCTGGCGCACCTCACACCTGCACACCGCCCTGCACCCGTATGTCATGGCCGCTCTGCACCCGTGTTGCTCCTCACCTCCTGCCGGCGTCACCCCTGCTGTTGCGCGCTGCACCCTAGTCGGTCACCGTGACAGCCGCCCATACCTCCCCAGTGCACAGCCGCCCATACCTCCCCAGTGCATAGCACCATCACCCCGCCTGATTTCCAGCTCCACTGTGCGCACCACGGCCTAGCGCCATGCCTTGCTCATCTGCTGCCCCGACTTCAACGCCTACTTTCCGTCGTCGCGACGTTCTGCTTTGTAGCCGCGTTCTGGCAGCAAGGCAAGTGATGTGCGGGATAGAGTATATGAAGGAACAAGTCGTTGACACACCAGCATCGACAATTGATCCAAGGTTAGCTCTAATTTGTGCAAAGATTGGTCGGATCAATGTTGCAGTCAACCTGTTCGACAAAATGGTTACAAGGCGAAACTAAGTGTGTTGCCGTTCAATGCTGGTCTATGGATGCGGGTTTATTGTGGGGTGGCAATCGACCAATATATGTGCCAAGATGCTCTTGGAATGTTGATGAAGTAACCAGATCAAGAACACAACCAAGTTGTTCGCTAAAATGCTTACAAGGTCAGTCACAACCGTCGTCCTTCGCCCTCTGGTCGATGTTCCGCATTGATATCATTCCTATAGAAATCCCCAAGTTGACCTTCTTTGTCTTTTGTATCGCGTTGGCTTGTCCGTGCGTGCTCGTGATGCTCCACCATGAGCCGCATCGACGTCGTTGACCACATGATGTCGTCGTGACGTTCTGAGCCGTCATCGTGCCCTGGCATCGAGATGAAGGATTCTTGTGATGAGTGTGGTGCTGAAACACAAGCATGACTCGTCGGACAATGGTTGTCAAGCAAAATTAGGTTTTAGTCGATGTGAGGGTGATCGAGTCCTAGGTGTAGCCAAGGTGTTCGATAAAATGACTTCTAGGTCAAACCACGGATGTTGGTGATTACCGATGACCTATGGTTGAGTAATGCAAGAACGTTGCGACCGACAAGGAAAACTAGACCAATGGGAACCTTGGATAAGAGTTTCTTGATCGTGTCGACGATGTTTCCTAACCGTCCGCAGAATTACTTGACTAGGTGTGCCGCTTCATCGACGACAGGTTCGTCGAGTCGCTTGCCGACGATCGAGTCGACATCACTAACCTTGAGACTCATAAGGTGGTGTTCGGGATTCCGCTCACCACCATGGACGAGTCTGAGTCGATGTGAACGTCGATGAGATGATCTCTCTAATATGGCAAAGCATGTTGTCACGACATGGTAATGCCTTATGTTCGAGTTCTAGAAGTTCACCGAGCTCATCTGGACAATCTTGCAAAGGACACTGCAATAGTGTCATGTAAGAACTTGGACGATGCTCGCGAAGATATTCGTAGCAATTGATTTACCTAAAGGTCTTTTGAACGTTGTCTTGGTACTCATGTTAGGTTAGCAGTGCTTGTGATGACTCTTTCAGTCCAAGCAATGCCGATATCATTTCTTTTCCAAGTGTCACTAGGGTTTCACGTCGATTCATCCTAATTCAACACCCTGCAACCACATTTGTCACTTAATTAGGTTTACTCCTTAGTGAGTTTGTATAACTTCATTGGTCGAC
This sequence comes from Tuctoria greenei, assembly GCA_036927565.1. Lineage (NCBI taxonomy): Eukaryota > Viridiplantae > Streptophyta > Magnoliopsida > Poales > Poaceae > Tuctoria > Tuctoria greenei. The sequence continues at coordinate 9,115,520 of JAYESD010000010.1, read as the reverse complement.
TTCTAAGTCGCAACCTTCTTTGTTGCACACTCCACTCATACTCAAGCTCTCGATGTCCCTCCTTGATTCCTAAGTCATTCTTACACTATTCAGTCCAACACTTCCACACCAGTCAGTCTCAGCTTTCTCGAGTGGCATAGCTCCAAGTGTTAAGTGAATAATGTCAATACATGCTTTCATTGCACCTGTCAATTCACGACTCGACACTACTATGACCACTTGACTTATCCATAGTTTCTCCACCCATCTGAGACATATCTAATCTTCCTAGTCAAGCCTCTTCTACTTCTTAAGGTTTTTTCAACTCGTCGAGTATATTATTAAGTTACCTTAATTACTTATATGCATTTCATGTTGATAGGAACGTGATAATAGGTGATCAACGAGAAGCTTCTCTTGGAGGAGAATGCCGAGGAGTTCCAACTTCAAGATTCCATGGCGGATTCTCTGGAGGAAGACCAAGCCATAACAACTGACATTGCTATAGAGTCGCAAACAAGGCAAGCCCCAGTTTGCATTTAAGTTCCTTGCAGTGTTTTTGTAGTTTTCATTCACCTTACGTCTTCAGATGTGTGCGCAATACATTTAAGGTGTTTGACATCCACTTGCATGGCCCACAAATCCCATGGAGTCTTGGGTAGATCTACAACCCGTTGAGTAGAAACTGCTATGCTTATGCTCATAGGAATTCGGTAGAAGTCGAGTACTTAGAATCTACTCGCGAGATAGGAATTTCATCACACGGGGTGAATTGGATCAAGAAATGGTTTATGAATATGAAATTAAGATCGAGCAGCGGGTAGGATGCAACGAGACGTGGTCTCACATGCGTAGCCCTGCTTGTGTTAATTGAGGACCGTTTCATGTGCGGCCCTACTGGACAAGCTTGAATTGTATCGGCGACATACTGGAGAAATGGGCTCCAGCAAACTGACGTAGCTTAATACTGGTTTGTCGAGGCATTCCGTTCCATTTTATAGGCTTGGGTTGAGGGCAGCAAGGTGTAAATCAGCTGGGGGGCACGTCAGAGTACGCCCCACGCAGTCCCCACAAATTGTGCTCAAGGATAAACTTGTTAGTTTGACAAAAGCTAACAATATCCTTGAGACACAATTGATGTCTCTCAAGGTCAATGCACCTTCTTCCTCTACAAGCTCATCTTCCACAAATATTAAATACGAAGCATCTCAACCTTGTAAATGCTCAAACTTGATCATAAAGCTTAAAGATGAGCTTAAGTTGGCACAAACCAATCAAGCACCAAATGGTGGCATCTTTGACAAGGAGAATATGGCATATGCACGTAGTGCATATACCAACACAAGACATTCCCTTGTCAAGGATGGTCTTGGTTATTCTAGGGAGATGAGGCGAAACGCCAAAACTCCCAAGAATGGCAAAGACTTGATTGTTTTTGTCAAATGAGGCTCATACAACAACAAAGGGAAGAACATTGCTACTTCACCCAAAATGCCTAAGAAAGAACCTCATCCATTGTTTCATTATTTTGATGCATCATATGTTTTATTGAGAAACGAGTTTGGAAAGGTCTATGCTAGGTATGTTGGGCCACACCGCAAGAGTCCTAAACCTTGTGTGTGGGTGCCCAAGTGTCTCTTGATTAACATCAAAGGACCCAACACCGCTTGGGTACCTAAAGCCAAGGCTTAAATCTTTCTTGTAGGCATACTCCTCCGGTGGAACCAAATAGGTTCTTGATAGCGGGTGCACTAATCATATGACCGGAGAGAGGAATATGTTTGTGGAGTATGAGCTAAATGAAGATCCAAGTTAAGGAATCTATTTTGGGGACAATAGCCAAGGAAAAATCCTTGGCACCGGTAAAATTGCTATATCTCCTAATCACACTCTTTCAAATGTTTTATATGTTGATTCACTTGATTATAACCTCTTGTTCATATCACAACTATGTGACAAAGGTTATAATTGTTTATTCACTAATGAGGGTGTGACCGTCACAAGGAGAAGTAATGACTCAATTTCCTTTAAGGGTACACTCAATGGAGAGCTCTATCTTGTGGATTTCTCCTCGGATGAAGCCCAACTTGATACATGCTTTATTGCAAAACTAACATGGGATGGCTGTGGCATAGAAGGCTAGCCCATGTTGGGATGAGGAATTTGCAAAAACTCCTTAAGGGCGAGCACATCTGTGGTTTAAAGAATGTTGTGTTTCAAAAGGATAGACCATGCAGCGTATGCCAAGCTGGGAAACAAGTTGGAGCACCACATCCATCCAAGAATAGTATGACAACATCAAGACCTTTGAAGCTTCTACACATGGATCTCTTCGGTCCGATTGCATACATAAGTATTGGCGGTAACAAATATGGTCTTGTTATTGTTGATGATTTTTCACGTTTCACTTGGGTATTCTTTTTGCATGACAAGAGTGAGACTCAAGGTGTCTTCAAGAAATACTTGAAGAGAGCTCAAAATGAGTTCTCCTTAAGTATCAAGACAATAAGGAGTGACAGTGGCACCAAATTCAAGAATACTCAAGTTGAAGAATTTTTGGATGAAGAAGGCATCAAACATTATTTATCGGCCCCCTGCTCCCCTCAACAAAATGGGGTGGCCGAGAGGAAGAATAGGATCTTAATTTAGATTTCAAGAACCATGCTTGATGAGTACAAGATGTCGGACTAGTTTAGAGCAGAAGCAGTTAACACTGCTTGCCATGCCATAAACCGGTTGTATCTTCACCGCATACTTAAGAAGACGTCTTATGAGCTCCTAACAAGTAACAAGCCAAACATTTCCTACTTTCGTGTCTTTTGGAGCAAATGCTACATTCTTAACAAGAAGCCTAGGACTTCGAAGTTCGCTTCTAAGTCCGATGAAGGTTTCTTGCTTGGTTATGACTCAAACACCTATGCCTATTGTGTCTTTAACAAATCCTCTAGAATTGTTGAAGTAGCACGTGACGTAGTGTTTGATGAGACTAATGGCTCCCAAGTGGAGCAAGTTGATCGTCATGTGCTAGATCAAGAAGAAGCTCCACAAGTGGTGATAGGAAGGATGGCACTTGGAGATATACGACCACAAGAACAACCTCAAGATGAAAGTGACCATCCTACACATCAAGCAAGCTCCTCCTCATGATCAAGATCAAGTCCCCCAAGATGCGCTCCAAGAAGATGAAAATGGAGGCATCAATCAAGGGGGGGACAATGAGGATGAGGAAGACCAAGATGATGACTCAAGACATCAAGCGCCACACCCAAGAGTGCATCAAAGCGTCCAACGGGACCATCATGTTGACAATATACTTGGAGACATCTCCAAGGGGGTAACTACTCGATCTCATGTTGCAAACTTTTATGAACATTACTCTTTTATTTCTTCCTTGGAGCCCCACAAGGTTGAAGAAGCACTATGAGATCCGGATTGGGTGATGGCCATGCAAGCAGAGCTCAACAACATCGAAAGAAATCAAGTATGGGAGCTTGTGAAGATGCCTAATGCGAATGTTGTAGGCACCAAATGGGTGTTCCGCAACAAACAAGATGAGCACGGGGTGGTTACAAGGAACAAGGCACGACTTGTGGACAAAGGGTATTCACAAGTCGAAGGTTTGGATTTCAAAGAAACCTTTGCTCCCTTAGCTAGGCTTGAATCAATTTGTATATTACTTGCCTTTGCTACTCACCATGATTTCAAGCTATATCAAATGGACATCAAGGGCGCATTCCTCAATGGTCCAATCAAGGAAGAGGTGTATGTGGAGCAACCCTTCGGATTTGAAGATGAAGAATTCCCAAACCATGTGTACAAATTGTGTAAGGCTCTCTATGGACTCAAACAAGCTCCTAGAGCTTGGTATGAGTGCCTTAGAGATTTTCTAACTCAAAATGGTTTCAAAATTGGTAAGGCAGATTATACTTTATTCACTAAGAACTTTAATGACGATTTGTTTGTTTGCCAAATATATGTCGATGACATTAAATTTGGTTCTACTAACAAAGTTTTGTGTGATGAGTTTTCTAAGATAATGACGGAAAGATTTGAGATGTCCATGATGGGGGGGGGGGGGGGGGTTGAAGTTCTTTCTAGGTTTTCAAGTGAAGCAACTCAAGGAAGGCACGTTCATTAGTCAAACCAAGTACACACAAGATATACTCAAGAAGTTTGACATGGAGAAGGCCAAACCCATCAAGACTCCTATGGCAACCAATGGGCATCTCAATTTCAATGAAAATGGTCCAAGTGTGGACCAAAAGGTATATCATTCCATGATAGGCTCATTGCTTTACTTATGTGCATCTAGGACCGATATCATGCTTAGTGTGTGTATGTGTGCTAGATTTCAAGCTGCTCCTAAGGTATGTCATTTGACCGCCGTTAAAAGAATTATTGGATATTTGGTTCACACACCGAGCCTAGGACTTTGGTACCCCAAAGGCTCTAAGTTTAACCTCATTGGATATTCTGATGCGGACTATGCAGGGTGCAAAGTTGATAGGAAGAGTACATCAAGAACTTGCCAATTCCTTGGTAGATCTCTAGTGTCTTGGTACTCAAAGAAACAAAACTCCATTGCTCTTTTCACAGCCAAAGCGGTGTATGTTGCTGCCAGAAGTTGTTGTGAACAACTTCTTTGGATGCAACAAACTCTTAGGGATTATGGCATAAACTTGCGCCATATTCCCCTCCCATAATCCAGTTGAACACTCAAGGACCAAACACATTGATATTCGACACCATTTCTTGAGAGATCACTCCATCAAAGGAGACATTGCAATTTCACATGTGAGAACCGATAAACAATTGGTCGATATATTTACCAAACCCTTAGATGAGAAAAGATTTTGTGAACTTAGGAGTAAGCTTAATATCTTGGATTTTCGAAATGTGGATTGAATCTTGCACATCTGATTGTCATATTCAAAATTCACACGTGCTTGCGAAAAATTCATCCTCCTCGATTTTCTACAAATTATTTTGAAATTATTGAATCCTTGTGAACCATGGTCATAGTTTGATTGTTGATTGCTTACTGACCATGTTTACAAAGATCTTTTGTGAAATCTAGTCCAAAAGGATCAAATCTCCACTGAAAACTGAATATATAGGAGTTTCCAGCCTTAGGACCAGACTAGTCCGCCCTCTGACCAGACTAGTCCAGTGGCTCAGGTTGTCCGAACCCAGTCCGTTGGCCGGACAAGTCCGGGTAACCGACCGGACTAGTCTGGCCCTTGGGGACTTAACCTCCCCAGGGAGCCCTCGACCTCTCCACTTCCACTCAAACACTCTCCTCCCCAAAAACGCTCGAAAACTGCCCCCTAAACGGCGATTTTTGATTCCCACCAACAAATCTTGACTCCAATCCGTGGTTTGGAGCCGTAAGGTGCTAAGGAACTATTCTCCAAGCATCAAAGGCCGATTGTTCATCCACATTTCATCGATTAGAAGATTTGAAGAGGTATTCTTGACCTAACCCCAAAACCCTTGAAATTCAATTCTTTTGGGTCTATTGATAGAAACTTCTTCACAAATGTTGTTGTGCACATCATTGTGATCATGTACCTCCATTTTTGTGGTAGGATCCGTATTTTTCACGAAATTTCTCTAGATTAGGGTTCTTGCTGTGTAAACCGGACTAGTCCGGCTCCAGGGCGGACAAGTCCGGTTGGATGTGTACTAGTCCGGCCCCCGGGCGGACAAGTCCGGATTACACAGCAAAACCCCTAAACCTGATCAATTCTGTGAATTCTACCACTATGTCTTGACTCCTTGGACTCATACACATTCCCTTGCTTCTCTTATCAGCAACCATGTCGGATAATGAGTATGTTCCCTTTTTCGACTCTGAGGCCGAAGCGGAAAAGCAAGCTCTTTATCGCCAGAGACGCGAGGATCAGGAAATGGCTGCTGCCTACTTTGAATCAAAGAGAGCAAAGAAGACGTAGCGAGAAGCTCACAACTCTGCTACCGCCGAAGCAGCTCCTAGGAAAAAGAGACTTGTGACATTGGGGGATCAAGCTAGAGCCCAGGAGGCGAGGACCTCCAAGGATAAAGGAAAGGCCCCGATTGATGCTGCACCCAAGAAGAGGGTGATTTTTGCCAAGAAGCCTGCAAGCAAGGCTAAGAAGGGTGCCTCTCAGCCCATAGGCCCCTTGAGGATGTCCTCTCCTGCACGGAACCAAAACCGTGCAGCTCCCTTTGATGCCAACATCATCATGGGCAAAGGGGCCGAGAAGGCACGCAAGCTCCGAAAGATCAATGTCTATCAGAGGGACAGGAGCACAGTGGATCCCCGATTCTGGTGTTACTTCCACTGTGATTACTACCGGACTGTCTACATGTCCAAGAAAACTCCAGTCACTGATGATCAGTGGATTGAATGGGACTACATGGCTCAGAAGGATCACGTGGCCTTCAATGCCGTGATTGAAGCCATCAAGCGACATGGTTTGAAGAAGTTCATGGCCTTTCAATATGACTGGAATGTGGAAGTAATTACTCAGTTCTATTCCACTATCTAATTTCACACTGATGGGGACAGGAGGATCACTTGGATGACCCATGGAGAGCAATACTCCACCACCTACTGAGAGTTTGCTCAAATTCTAGACTTGGAGGATCAACTGGACAATGAAATCATTATCTCAACTTGAGGCCAGTTCATCGTGATACCCTTGAGTACGTGTATCCTAGCCATGTACCCTTTGAGGTGGGGCATATAAGGAACATCAAGCCCTTCTACAGTTTCCTCAATAGGGTGCTCCGGAAGACCATTTCCCCCAAGGATGGAGATGCGGGGATAATTCAAGGGAAATTGAGGCACTTGATGGTCCTCATTGATGGATATGTCCGCTTCAATGTGGTTGACTACATCTTCGACGACATCTTCAACATCTCCCATACTCCAAACCGATCATGTGGATATGCTCTGTACATCATGTACATGATCGAGAAGATCGCCGGACTCAATTTCAAGAAAGACATCACTCATCGGAGGATTCGACCTCAACTCCCTCCTCTGGAGCCTGCTGCCCCTAGGAGGAAGAATGTGGATCCTCCCGCTTCTTCCTCTTGCTTTGTGCCATCTCCTTCACCACCTCCGCCTTCATCACAATGCGGGAGTGGATTTCTCAAGTGCTTCAAGGCCATTTTCTCTTCTTGCCAGAAGGCGGAAGTTCGGCAACGCCGCATGGAGCGTCGCAAGGAGAAGTATCTCAAGGCAGTGTGCGACAAGTTGGACATCCCAATGTCTCCCGCCTAGGAGAGTGATGGAGAGATCACTTCTTTCCCGGAATTCACCGTTGAGGAGCTTGCTCAATTTGGTGAAGATGGTACTTCCACCGCGGCCCCGACCGATGATGATGATGCTAATATTTATCTGGAGGCCACAAAGAGCAACAGCGGGCACCAAGGCGGAGACGACGACGCCGACGCCGATGATGACGACGAGTAGACTTAAGGGATCTTCCTTCCTTCTTTTCCTTTTTGGTGTCTTGATGCCAAAGGGGGGGGGTAGATTGAAGGGGGGTTAGATTGATGATTGGTGGATGAGGCACTTAGATAGGGGGAGAGATTGAGGGGGGGAGATTGAGAGTTCTACTTAGTTACTTAAGGGAGAGATTGATCCAAGATTGGACTTATGTTTTTATGTTTAAAACTCTCGCTTAAATTGTTGTAAGACTTAATTCATATCAATTGTAATGTCCTGCTTGAGTTACATGCTTGTCTTGCATATTTGTTGCTTTATCACAATTTATTAGCACATCACTTAGGCACCCCACCATAACATGTATATGTATGAGAACTCTCTCAAAGCTCTCTTACTCATAATGCATACATTGAGGGGGAGTCACTCATATAAATACATGTTATGAAAAAAAAATTATTATCCTTTTTGTCGAAGTCTTAATGTGTTGTCTCAATCACCAAAAAAGGAGGAGATTGAAAGTGCATCTAGGCATCCCCGTGGGTTTTGGATGATTGATGAAGACAATTAAGAGTCTAATGAGCTAAGTTGATCCTAAGCACATGTACAATGATTGAAATGAGATGAAACCCTTCAAAAAGGAAAAGGACATAACGGGCGTCAAAGGCTCAAGAAGTAGAAATTAGGGTTTCTATGAAGATGAGCTTATATGAGCCGTGTCATGTGAAAGGGTGGATATATCATGTGTATTGAGATCATTCTAAGGGGCTCAAAGTGGTGGTTTAGAGAAAAACCTAAGTGAGAAGCCAAAATAAGGAAAAACCCTAGGAGGCCGGACTAATCCGACCAGGCAGACCAGTCCGTTTTGATATGAACCAAATGTCTCTAGAGTGATTCTTAGTGAAAATGGAGCTAAGTCCCAGAAGACCGGACTTGTCCATTTTTGGACAGACCAAAACTCTCTGGAAAAGTTCGGACTTGTCTGTTTGGGTACGGACTAGTCCGTTTGAGACTTAGTGAGTGTTGGTATTTCTTAACACCACTGAGTTATCCGCAAGCGCACGGAAATACCGTTGTAGCACTTCTCCTTAAGGAGTATTCCCAAGGGTATCGAATCCAAAGAACGTGTGTGCTAATCTTTCAAACTAGCTCATCCAAGGACACAAAGTTGTTTGGTAGGCAAGGAACAGAGAGGAATTCAAAGTATTGATCCTAATTCAAGGTAGTTTGCAGTAGATGCTTGCTTCGGACACGGGCTTACTCCTAGCAATACTAGGACAACTCCCGCCAAGAGCCTATGGCATAGCCGAACATGGAGGATTACGAAGGACAGATAGGGTTGTCACCACCTACTGCCTACCTCTTCAATCCGTGGGTCTACGAGATATCCACTGATGATTTATAACCTAAGCACTACACTTACGTTCTAAATCACAGCTCTAGTTGTTTTGAACACAAAGCTACAACTAGAGCCTCTAATGAATTAAAGCAGTGAACCCACAAGTAACTACTTGTGCAAACTACTAAGAATAAAAGATCAAACTTGTATTGAATTCACAAAGGCTTACTTGATTGAGTAAAACCTTTGTAGGGGTACAAATGTAGAAGAGACACTTGACAAGCCCAAGCCTCCTTCTCCTAGACTCTTCACCACACTCTCCTTCTACTTTGGTAGCCTCTAGGACTACTCTAAACCTTTGGAGTGTAGCACTATTCTCAACATTTTGTGTGTAGCACTATTCTCAACTTTTGGTGTGTGTGAGAAGTGAGGTGAGGGGGTCTATTTATAGGTGGAGAAGGGTCGGTTCCCGCCACAATTAACGCGCGAATCAGTCACCATTGACTCCAGGCAGCCGGGAGGAGCCAACACGTGTCATTTGACCGGGTTTGGCGCCAGCAAGGGGTCGGTCGAACCCCTGGTTCGGTCGACATGGTCAAGCCTCCCCTCGGGGAGTGCTTCTTCCAGGTGGCTTCCAGGTGGGGCCCCTTGATGTATATGGGTGCAACACCGTTGGATCTCCTCGTATTCTTCGGTTGTGGGACATTTGATCCATGTTTTGCCACGTGTCATCGTCTGATTTGTTGAAATCCATTTTCATGGATTCATCCATGCAGGTTTTGGTATTTTGAGTAATAATTCACCTGCATACAAATAAAAACCAACACTTGTGGAATTGGGTTAGTGTATATCCCTACCACTATGTTTTGTATTTCTTTTATGCACAATATGAGGTGAATTGACAGTCAAAATATGGTACTTAAGGACCGTCAACAGTGAGATAAAGCGAGAGAAACCATAGAGGGCGGACTAGTCCGCCCCCTGTGGCCAGACTAGTTCGGGCCTACCCATATGAGTCCGTTTTGAGCCGGACTAAACCCTTATGTCCTACTTTGGACTAGTCCGTTTTGGACTGGACTAGTCTGTTGTTTAGTGACCGTTTGAATTTGGAAATTTGGCAGGTAGCGTGACGATCGTCGCGCAATGTAGCAGTTGTCAGGACCTGACCAGAGGTCAGTGGTCCCATTGGGCCGGACTAGTCCGGGGTCAGTGGCCAGACTAGTCTGCCCTTCTGCTGAGGTCAGCAGAAGGGGCTTGGGACCCCTAGAAAAAGGGGACCACCGGCCTCATTTGAACAAGTCTTGAACTCTAGCGCCACCACAAGTGACCAAGAGCCTTCCAAAGCCTTATACTCGTCCTACTAGCCCTCTAAGACCAAATCCTGAAGAGATTAGCGTTTGGGGAGGAGAGTGAAGGATGATCATCGCGCTTTGGATCTCGGTTTGATCTCTTTGCACATTGTGATTGTGTTTTGTGGCTTGTGTGAGTTGAGCTTCATGTGCTCCTCATTGTATTGATTTGTGGGAGCCTCAACTTGTGAGCAGCCCCATCAAACTTGGTGATTACCCATTTATATAGTGGAAACTAAGCCGGCCATCGTGGTGGCTTGGTGAGAAAAGGGTCAAGTGAGACCCGGTCCTTGTGTGGACTTCTCAACGTTGATGTAGGCTTCTTCGTGGAGCTGAACCATGGGATAAATATTGTCTCACTTGTCTTTTACCTTTTGTGATCACTAGTATTGCTATTAGGGTTCTTATTGTTCATATTGCCTTTCACTTTTAATCTTTGTCAAAATCTGGTGATCTAAGTGCTTTAACTTCGCTATCTGAATTGTACTAGTTTACCACATATTGCTTATCTCTTTGGTGAACTTAAATTCCGCAAATAACTTGTAGAAACCAAGTTTTTAGGTTTTCACCCTATGCTGAGCGGACTAGTTCGACCCTATCCAGACTAGTCTGGCCACAAGAGTTTAATCTCGTTTGATTAGGTCATTTCAGGTATTATTGCCTATTCACCCCCTCTAGGCGACTTTCAGTGTAACTCTTTGTCGTCGCCTCAACCGCCCACCAAGAAGCTTTGAAGCCGCGGCGCGGGAATCAAAGATGGCCCCACCTTTGGTAGAAAAATTTCACCCAGAGGGTTTCTCCCTAAGGTGGGCCTAGGGGTCACTGTCAGTACCTTGTGTACCGGATACCCCATTATACCGCAAGAAAATTCAAAGAGTTCCCACGTCTGACTTGAAGACTTATAAAGGCAACACACGTATGATAGCACTGGGCCCGCATCCCTCGTTTGGGTAGCTCTGGTACTGCCATGTGTCCTGTGGGACCGGACCTACCCCCTCCATAGGGAAGATCCGGTCCCGCCACGTGTCTGGCAACCCCGGACCTAACCACCAGTAGAGGGAAGCTCTGGTGCCACTACGCGTCGAGTAGCTCCGGACCTACCTCCACACACAGGGAAGCTCCGGAGTTGCCACGTGTTGTACCTCCAGACCTAAGCCTGCAACGACTACAGGATCTCCAACAGCACGGACATTTAAGAGGCTATTAAACAGCCATTACAAGACCTGGTTAATATGTCATTAATTCAATATTAATGACACACGATCAGAGGACTATCAAGACCGGTAACGCCACTATTAAGGTACGTTATCACTCTATTAATCACAGTTTATACATGTAGATCGTGTATAAGTGATTAATTATAGCAGAGACCACTTGTCGGGCCAGGCAATCCCTGTAAGGGTCAGTCCTTAGCCTATAAAAGGGTTGAGCTGCACGGAAGAAACCAGGTGCAACCAACTCGAACTAAGCCGAGGCAAGCTCACACGCATACTACTCACACAAACTCATCAACAATCATCCCGTGGAGTAGGGTATTACGCTCAGGCGACCCAAACCACGTAAAACCCTCTGTGTCACCATCTCGTTCATAATCTTACGCGCGTCCCAACCGAATACGAACCTCTGCGGACTATATTTTAGTAGTACCGGGAGAAATTTCCTAGTCTACACTTCGACAACCACCAATGGTGGGACCTGGGTTAAATGTTGTTCAGGCGTTTTTTATTTTCTTTATGTATCAAAATAATTTGGAACAAACAACATGACAATCTCATTCAACAAGAACAACAACATCAAAATCGTTAGATGTTACAATAGTAGATTTATTTATTGATAAATATTTTTTACAAAGACATAATAAAGGGTATTTTCTTCCAATACAACAGAAAATAAATTTGTCCCACTGGCAAAGAAAAAATTCTAGTGCTTATGATTTAAAAAATAAATAAAATCAACATCTGATCCTTGACCTACATAATCCACAGGTGCAATATGTCCATCATCAGTGTAGGTGTTATCATGATCTTCATTAGATAGTCGAATCGTTTGGTTCAGGTACAGGTTCCGCAAGTGTCTTTTCAGTGATAGAAGCATCACCACTTACCCCATCCACATCAGGCCTTCTCCAAATTTGCATCTCTTCTTGTGTGTCTCAAACATTCATGTTTTCCACATCCACGTACAGTGAGTCTACATCAATTTCACCCTCATTTTCTTTATACGTTACTTAAGGCATGACAAACGCATTTCTAGGTTTCAATCTAACAGCAGTGCACCAACCCGACTTCTTCGTGTCTTTCATGTAAACCACCTGCTCAGCTTTTGTTGCTAGAATGTAATGATCATTTAAGTATCAAATTAAATCGAGTTGTGTCATTATCGATAATACCATACCGATCTTTCTTGTAGCCTCTACCTTTATTCTTATTGGCAGCAGGTACATCGTACCAGTTACCCTAAAAAAGGACCACTTCCTTTCCATTAGGAAAGTCTAGTGAGATAATTTTTTTAATCACGCCATACCAGCCCATATTGCCAGTGCCGTTACCTCTCACAACTATACCACTATTTTGTATTGTTAGGTTCTTCTCTATGTCAGTCGTTCGAAACAGAAAATCATTGATGAAGCATCTGTTGAAAACACGTACCCGATGGTCAAGTCCATGAGAAAGGACATACACTACAGGAAACACGATCATTTGCGACGGCTGGTTTTATTTGCGACGGTCAGCCGTCGCAAATAGCTTAAATTGCGACGGCCTGCCTTTGGCCGTCGCAAATAACATGGCCGTCGCGAATAAGTCTTTATTTACGACGGCCGTCGGACTGGCCGTCGCAAATAAGAGTTTATTTGCGACGGCCAACCCTAGGACCGTCGCAAATAATGGAGCTGTCGCAAATAAACACTTATTTGCGACGGCTTGTCCGACGGCCGTCGCAAATAGGATTTAATTGTGACGGCCGTAAGTTAAGGCCGTCGCAATTAAGCCCGCCGTCGCAAATGAGGGCTAATATCGGAACCCTCCGGCCCCGACTCTTCATTCACTTCACTCCACCGCCGCCGCCTATCGTGCCCCTGCCGCCTGCCGCGCCGCCGTCGCCCTGCCGCGCCCCCGGCTCCGCCGCCGGCCCGCCGCCTGTCGCGCCCCCGCCGCCTGCCGCGCCGCCGTCGCCCTGCCGCGCCCCCGGCTCCGCCGCCGGCCCGCCGCCCCTGCGCCCTCATCGGCGGCCCGCCCCCGGCTCCAGGCGCGCCTCCACGCCCCAGCCGCCGCCCGCCCCCACCGCTGGCCCGCCCCTGGCCCCGCCACCCCTGCGCCAGCCCCGCCACCGGCTCGCCCCCGGCTCCGCCGCCCCTGCGCCCCCGGCCCCGCCGTGAAACACAGGTATTTCCTCGCTTCTTCCCCCGCCACCGGTTCTGTCCAGCAAGATTAGTTTAATTACACTTGGGAGTAAGTGTTTTGCTATTTTGAATCAAGAATGTGATCTTATTTGCTATGATAAACATATGAGATATATATGTGACCTAAGTTATAGGAGGAGCAGATTAGGAAAAGATGAGAGACATCATGGAACATTCACGGTGGATAGATTGGGACGGCTCGAAAATAATTTCTATTTTAATTGCAGAGTGGAGCATTATTTGTATAGGAGATAAATATGGTCAAATTAGGTACACAAGTTGCATGGCCGACATATTCGTTTTCTATCTACCCCACAGGACCTTTTATTTCTTCACACATAGACATAGGCTCGATTATTAATTTTATTGCATGTATGTTCATGGATTAGCCATTAGACTGCCTGCCTAGGGTGTGCTTGGCCTCAAAGCTTAGGAAAGTAGATATCACTGACATCTTTCCTGCCAATAAGACTTGAAGTCAATCCAACTCATATATAGGTCCCAACAAGTCACTATCTTTGTTTTTGTTATTTCACCTTGTGCATATAACTTGCAAAGTTAAAAAGATACTGACTCTTACAGAAATGTTATTTTTTACCGTCTATTTAGGCAAACATTGAAGTCCTTTATATTATATTGTTGGCTCTACCGCGCCCCCGCCGGCTAATATGTTTTTTGGCTAATATGTTTTTTTAGGCTATCTTTTTGGCTATTAAGTTTTTAGGCTATCTTTTTGGCTAATATGGTTTTTGTCTTGCATAATTGGCTAATATGTTTTATATGTTGTCTTGTATTACACTTGTGATTTCACACTTGTCCATTGTGGTTAATATGTTGTTTGTTCAGATTTTGTAGTAAATGCATAATTAGATTTTGTATATACTTTATATGTTTTATATATTTAACTGGCCGTCGCAATTTAACTGGCCGTCGCAAATAATTGCCTTCATCCCGACCCGACCCTTCTTTCTGGTCCACTCACGACTCATTGAGCCGCCTCCCCGCACCGCCGCCACCCTCCGCCTCCCCGCGCCGCAGGTCCCAGGAGCCGCTCGGCTCGCCAACGTTGTACGTTGCCGCCGACGCCATGCCGAACACGGCCACGACCATGAAGGCCACGACTGCAACTGCAAGAGCTCTCGCCATGGCAACTGCTGCCTTCGTTCTAGCTAGAAGGGGCGATCGAGCAGAGCTGCTACCCGGTCAAAACCTAGCTTGTGGTAGAGCTTTTGTTGCAGAAAGCTAGAAGGTCGTTGTGGATGCTTGGCTCGTTGATCTTTCGAGTTGGGTTTGCGTGCATATATATAGACACAATTATCATGGACGGCCCTGACTATGAAACTTTCAACTCTGACCCACTTTTCTCCTCACTCTCGTTCTCTTTCCTCATTCGTAAATGATTTATAAATGAACATGAGCAACGTAACCTATAGCAATTGATTACCCGTTTCGGATCGGCACGTCTCACATGCCATTGGCATGTGAGACGTGCAGGTTCGGAATTGTCCCTTTTTGGACAGCCTCGGAGTGACCGAGGGGGCGTGGCTTGTGACGAGACGCGGGTCCGGATTTGGACGAGATTTCGGTGGCGTAACCCTGTTGTTCTCTGCTGCACCATTTTTGGGCGTGTAGTGGAGAACAGCGGGGTTATGCTGCCGAAATTTCGTTCCAATCCGGATCACGCGTCTCGTCATGAGCACGCTCCGCTCGGTCACTCTTGGGTGGGTTTAGGATCTATCTGCCTAGGTTGTAGGGCCGTGACATAACACAACAATACATTAACGACAATTTCTTTCGCATTAAACTGCAGAGTCAAACATGGATGAAGACCGCAGTTGGATGTATACTGGTTGGAAGAGCAGAAATGGTGGTCACTCCGATGAGTGGTTTATCAAGTTAGATCAATTTTTGGATCGAGCATTTTCGTTGTCAACGGAATATATGTTGCGGTGCCCATGTACAAAATGCCGGAACACTAAGTTTTTTAGAAGATTGGAGCTTTCGTTTCACTTATGTCGAAACAGTTTCACTCCACAATATGAAGTGTGGACCTTCCACGGCAAGACTAATTCTCGAGTCATAGCCGAAGTGGATGAGGATGATGATATAACAGAGGTTGATAGGATGGATGAGATGTTAGAAGCTCTTGAAGTCGAGGATCCTCTTACAAATGAGGCAGAGAAGTTCTTCGAGGAGCTGAAGAAATCACAAGAGCCGTTGCATGAACACACGGCTGTGACCGTACTTGCTTTCTTGACCAGATTTATGGCAATTAAGTCCAAGTACTTTTTTTCCATCAACTGCTACAATGATCTCATGAAATTGATCTGCGATATCCTTCCACAACCTCACAAAGCGCCACCACATATGTATCAGTCAAAGATCAAGATATCTGGTCTCGGTATGAAGTATGAGAAAATTGATGTGTGCCCAGACAACTGCATGCTATTCTGGAAAGAGCACGCCAATGAGAAGATGTGCTTGAAATGTGGTAAATCGAGGTATGTCGAAGTTGTTAATGACAATGGCAATAATGTGATGACAGATGTCGCACATAAGCAGCTTCGTTACTTGCCTGTGACACCTCGGTTGAAGCGGATGTTTCTTTCAAAAAGAACCGCAAGACACATGAGATGGCACAAAGAAGGTAAACGTGAGAACAAAGAATTCTTGACGCATCCGTCCAACGGTGATGCATGGAAGGCGCTAGACCGTTTCGATCCAGACTTTTCTCGTGATGCAAGGAATGTTCGCATCGGATTAGCGACAGACGGATTCTCACCGTTTAGTACGAATGCCACGCCATACTCATGTTGGCCTATCTTTGTCATTCCGTACAACCTGCCACCTGCTTTATGTACGAGGAACGAGTTCATGTTTCTCAGCCTCATTGTACCTGGACCTGATCATCCCGGGTCACGTCTCAACGTGATGTTAAAACCGCTGATCGAAGAATTGAAAGTCTTGTGGACAGGAGTCGAAGCGTACGACAGTTACAAGAAGCAAAAATTCAACCTTCGAGCTGCTTATTTGTGGTCCGTCCATGATTTGCCGGCATACGGCATGTTTTCCGGATGGAGCACTCACGGTCGTCTGACGTGTCCGATATGTGCTTCAGACACGGATTGCTTTCGACTAACTCATGGAGGCAAAATATCTTACTTCGATTGTCACAGACGTTGGCTGCCCTCGAATCATATATTTAGGCAGCAGAGGCATGTCTTTCGAAAGAACACTGTTGTCACTAAAGGACCACCGAAGCGTCTCAACGAGTCAGAAATTTCTGATATGTTGGACAAACTGGTGCCTGATGAAGGTCGTCCTGGATATTTCGTAGGTTATGGAGAGGAACACAATTGGACTCACATATGTGGACTTTGGGAGCTACCATATGTGAAGTCGTTGATTCTAATGCACAACATTGATGTCATGCATCAGGAGCGTAATATGAGCGAAAGTATCATTAGCACTTGCATGGATATGCCTGGCAAAACGAAAGAAAATTATAAAGCTAGACTAGATTTGGCAGACATTTGTCACCGTCCAACTCTTGAAATCTCTGAAACTGGTGGAAAGCCACGTGCTTCTTTCTGTCTTCGATCGAAAGAAAAGAAAGAAGTTATGAAATGGATGAAAACTTTGAAATTCCCAGATGGTTACGCAGCTAGCCTGAAACGAGCCGTAAATGTTAACACAAGAAACCTCACTGGGTTGAAGAGTCATGATTATCACATTATAATGGAAAGACTCCTACCTGTTATGTTCCGAGGCTATCTAGATGATGTGGTGTGGAAGGTTTTAGCCGAGCTCAGCTATTTCTATAGACAGCTTTGTGCTAAAGAAATCAAGATCGGTATGATGGATAAGTTAGAGGCTGCGGCGCCTTCGGTGAGCCAGCCCTCGGCGAGGCAGCCCTCGGCCAGCCAGCCCTCGGCGAGCCAGCCCTCGGCCAGCCAGCCCCCGGCTGACGATGAGTTTGTTCCTGAGGCCTTTGACTCGGCTGGTGAGGAGCCGTCTGGGTCACCTGACGTGGCGTCCCAGCAGACGCGGAGGACGAGGAGGACTCACTTTGTCAGTCCTCCCGCGGTCCCTTCACAGAGGACCGTGATTCGTCCAGTCGGAGACAGGTAATAAAAATTATAGTTTTCAATTTTAGTTTCTTTTGATTACTTAAGTAATGAATGAATGAATAAATATCTTACAGGGCTTGGGATGACTTGTCTTTCACCGGTGAGAAACACCAAAGGCCGGTGAACGGTGTCCTCGGGTCTATAGTGCATTTGCACTATCCCGGGGTCATCGACGGGGTGCCTGCTCTTTCGTGGGAGGACTACGCACGTGTCCATCACCAGGAGCACGACAACCTTCAGGAGGCCGTATGGGCCGATTTTATGGTAAGTATGTTAAAAAAGTTTCTAAGTTACAACTCTTAAACTCTTTTAGTGAACATCTCTTCAATATATTATTTATCGCAGGCAAGATATACTTTAGAGGACCCGAACGACCGTCGCATGTTTGAGGATGTGAGGCGAGTGTTTCACTTCAACGCTGCCAAGGCGCTTCGACAAGCTTTGTCGAACGCCCGTGTTCAAATTATTAATGAGCACTTGAAGGCGAACCAGCAGCACGTGTTACACTTCCGACAAGAGAGCGAGAGGCACCTGACGGAGGAGGAGTACGCGCAGGTACGTGGAGTGTAGTAAGTATTTTTTTTCTGATAATGTCCTCGATGGTACTTTTAACGACTTCGAACTATGTGCAGGGCCACGTGAGCTGGTTGCAGGGTCGGATCGATGCATTTCGGGCCCTTTGTCGCTACTGGGCTAGCGACGAGTTTAAAGCTAAGTCTGAGAAGGCTCGAGACTGCAGAGGGGTGGAGGGGAAGAGCAGGCACGGGCAAGATAACCACTTGCGTTTAGCTAAACGCATGGTAAGTGTGTGTAACTTATGTTTATATATTAATAATATATTGTTCGTACTAACACGTATTGACAGGAGCGCGAGACGGGGGTGCCGCCCACCCCTGCTGAGGTTTGGAAGAGAGGTCACAGGGACCCTTCTCAACCGACGGGGTGCAGTCAGGCTGCAGCCGAGCGTTTGGTAAGTTTAGAAATCATTCATATTAAATATAACTATATAGATTGTTGAACTTACACGATTTTATTGTTTTGCAGGCTAAGTACGGGGAGGAGGCTAGGAAGATACACGGCGAGGATTTCGATTGGGAACGTCAACCGATCGATCCTCAAGCCGTGTATGCAACCGGTGGTGGAAAAGCACACGGAAGGTGAGTTTGCAAGTCATTTTATCGTTTTCAATTCAAAGTATTCAAGATATTTTAATTTCATATTACTGACTCTCTTTTTTATAGGCTCGCCATATTCGACGGAGTTGTCGACTCGAGGGCGGGTAGACCTGCGAGAGGCAGCTCCACGCAGGATTCGGGCACGGGAGGTCGCCGCGTGTCGCAGAGGGACATTGAGATGCAGTCCCTCCGAGAAACTGTAGAAGAAAACGAAAGGCGACATGAGGAGGAAAGGAGGGCGATGGAGGCCACGATCCAAACCCAGGCAGCAGCGTTGGCGCAGATGCGGGAAGCAATGGAGGTAACAATCTAAAAATTAAAATTCTCATTAATTCAGCGTAAATGACTTACTAATAGGTAGCATTTAATATTTGCAATGACAGGCCATCGCTCGGGCGCAGGGTCTGGGAATCCAGCTACCGATACTACCACCGGTCCTCCCAGGCGATCCTTCTTCAGCGGGTCAGGTAAGTTTCTATGTAATCCTTCTTCTCCAGCGTAATAAGATTGAGATAGATGAAAGAGAGAGATAGTTAGATAGAAGAAAATGATTGAGATAGAAGAAAGAAAGAGATAGAAGAAAGGGAGACAGAAGAAAGAGTGAAAGATAGATAGAGTAGGATGGGAATGAAGAGAGAGTAAGATGTAGATGGAGATAGAGAGAGGGGAAGATAGAGGGAGGGAGATGTAGATGGAGATAGAGGGAGGAAGATAGAGGGAAAAGGATAGCAATAGAGAGATAGAGTGAGCAAGAAAGATAGAGTGAGAGACAAAGAGAGAAATGAAAAGAGAGAGGAAGAGAGGGTGATCTAGATGAAGATAGAGGGAGAGGGAGGGAGAGAGATGTTGATGCATTTATTTTCTAACTCTAAGTTTTATTAATTGCAGGGATCCGCGACGGCTGCACAAACGCCGTCGCCTTCGCTACCGCCGCCTGGAATGAGGCGCGACGACGACGACTTCGACTTCGGAGGTGGCTCCGGAGGTCAGATGGGCGAGTGAGCCCTTTTATTTACTTTGTTGATGACGATGTGAGATGTATCGGAATTTTAGTTTGTGATTGTGATAATGTTTGTGTATGCTGTGTATATATTGTGTATATTGTGTATATTGTGTTTGTTGTGATTCTGGCCATCGAGCCGGTTAGTATTTTCTGTTTTTTTTTAAAAAAAAAACCTTATTTGCGACGGCTTTTTATACAGTACCGTCGCAAATAAGAGTACAAGCCGTCGCAAATAAGAGTACAAGCATTAATTGCGACGGCCTGGCCGTCGCAAATAGCGTCGTGGGTCCCGGAGGAGGACACGTGGGCCCTGCCCACTGAACTTATTTGCGACGGTCTGGCCGTCGCAAATAGTGGCCCTTAATTGCGACGGCCGGGCCGTCGCAAATAAGCATTAATTGCGATGGCTTGGCCGTCGCAAATAAATCTGCGGGGCCCGCCAGCCCGCAGCAATAACTTGCGACGGCCACTCCCAGCCGTCGCAAATAAGTTTATTTGCGACGGTGGCCGTCGCAAATAAGCTTATTTGCGACGCCAAACTTGCGACGGCCAGAAGCCGTCGCAAATAGCTTATTTGCGACGGCATTTGGCTTATTTGCGACGGCCCCGGCCGTCGCAAATCGTCGGGATTTCTGTAGTGATATATCATATCACTTATTTTTCCTTCTCCATAGAGTTTGTTGATATGCACCCAGTTATATAAAAACAGTCAAAATACAAAATTTCTGGGCAAGGACATGAAGGCAATACAAACAAAGATATAAATATATAGGAACTCACTTTACGCTCAAACCAGAATACAAATTGCTCCTTTTGTCGTTTATCAACATTACATGGACCAATTTTTTTGTTATTTCCACATGCTCACTGGATTGAAGAAAAATGGCTAGAATGAGATCAACAAAATAATGAAAATTCATATTGCAGTAAGAGAAAATTTACGTAACATCTTACTTGACCCATGGATGGCCTCATCACAGTCTGTTATTATATATGTAGTGTCACATCTGCTCCATCTGAACCCTATCAACTAACTCGATGGTATATCCTTTCTTACTATAGTCCATGTTGGAAATGAGTTTAGCCATGATGCTTTTGTACACTACAAGGGAGCTAATTGGTTTTTTGATCTTTTGTTTGCAGACACTCAGAAAGCAACATCCCGAGGGAACTTGCAACTGTATGCAAGAATGGAATTTCTAGTGTTAATAAAAAACAAGGTCAATGTGTCACCAACTTATATTCATTGACGAATAATTAAGAAGTGCTGCAAAAGATCATGCATGGGTGAGGAATTAAAGATTGTTGATGTAAACAAGCTATGTTGAAGCCTAAAATAGATAGACTTTTTTATTTATATCAATGATAGTCGATGCTTTAATGACATTCTTGAAGTTTTAGGAACTATTGTTTGATTATTGTATCCTTGTTGGATAATTACAATTAATAATAGTTTCAATTCATATTATTGGTGGTGCAATATCTATTATTATATAATTATTTTGTATAATATTTAATAACAAAAGTTGAAATAAAAAATGAAATGAAACATAAATTTCTGATTCTAATATATGTAAATTGTGGTTTTAATTTGTTGTTGTAAGGTTCAATTGTCATGATGTCATTTCGTTGCAATATAACCATTTGCCACATACACCATTTGAAGCTACAAAAACTTTTTTTTTTGATTAACACAGTAGGAATCCTACTGTTTGTATTAGCCCAAGAAGGCTTATTATACAAAGGGTGTAGGATCTTACAACGGGAGTTTGGATTCCCATACGTAAGCTACCCCTAAAGAGCTGCTAACCATTACTCCCATACTGTTTTATCATTGTCCTTACATCTCTCCATTTGCAGACGACATTCTCCCTTGAACTCAATCTTACATCCGTGAATATTAGCTTGTTGGCCATCGAAGATAACACTATTTCTCTGACCCCAACGATCCAGCAGTTGATCATTAATATGTTCATAAAGAACTTGTTATGCATCATCCTTTTCCCTTCTTCGATCATGTTGAAGAATGGAATGTCGAAGTTCCAGCTTATGCCCATCCAATTTCACATTTGTTTGCTAAATGCACACTTAGGGTGCGTTTGGTTCGGAGACAAAGCAGGATGGGTTGAATCCATCCCTGTTTTTAGGGATGGGACGATCCATTTTCTGTTTGTCTCAAGGGATAGAACTATCCCTGTTTTTTTGTTTGTTTGGAGGGATAATGAGGGATAGAATGATCCTATTTTTTGTTTGAATGGAAGGACAGGATTGACACATGTGGTATGGTTACCTTCTAATGAATTTGGGTGAGCTTACCTCCAAGATTTTTTTTACTGGACATTTCCTGAACATTTCTGAACAGTAGCTGAGAAAATAGTAGCTAAGAATATGGATCCAAAATAACAGCTCAGAAAATAGCAAATTTTGAATACAATTAACATCAACAATACTAAATTCAATAGGCGATCATCACAGAAAACTTTACACCAACATCACCTTTTTTACTAGGTGACAAAATAGTAAATTTTGAACACAATTAACATAACAATTCTACCAGAACCTAGATAGACATCACATGACATTTTTTAACCTGGAAACCTCGGTCCCAGGCGCGGTCGCCGCCGCCTCGGCGCGGTCGCCGCCGCCGCCGCCTCGGCGCGGTCGCCCCCGCCTCCTGGCACGGTCGATGTGTGTGGATCGAGTGAGGACGTTTTTTTCTCACGGTAGGGTTACAGAGGGGGAGTAGACCGCGCACCGTGGGCCGGGCCGAGGTGGGATGACCTCGTCCGATCAATTTATGCGGGATCGCTTCGTCCCACAAATTTGTGGAATATTCGCATGTGGGTTGATCCCATCCCAGTATGTCTCCCAAACAAACACTAGTACAATAGGGATCGCCCCATCCCATCCCGGGATATCCCACGAACCAAACGCACCCTTAAAGAATAAATGCAAAGCTGTTTGCTACTAAAACTAATTGCCATAGAATTTATTTTTTGTTACATCATTGCTTGCGATGAAATAATTTTTGTTGCAAACAAATTTATTTCCATAAAACATTGGCTCGCAGATATAGAACCTAGTACAATAATTATTTATGTGATTCCATTGAACATAGAGCCATGAAATAATTTGTGTGGCAATAGGTCACGCTGCCATGAAATTTTATGTGTTGCAGTAGGGCCTACTATACTATCACGAATTAGTATGCATGGCAATAGGGTATGCTGCAACAAAACAATTTGTGTGGTATTAAGGCTTGCAGCAACGAAACAATTTGCGTGGAAATAGTGCCTACTGCAATGAAACATTGTACGTGGTAATTGTCGTAATAATGAAATAGTATGTGTTGTTATAGGGCCCATTGTCACCAAACAATTTGCATGGCAATAGAGCCCAAGTGCTACAATGACGGTTGGATGCAAATATATCCTGATGCAACGTCTAAGTGTGTGGTAATACAAATTATTGTCACAGATCTGATGGATGCAACAGCTATTGTTTGTGACACTTTAGTTCATTGCAATAAACATAGGTATTGCGAAAAAATGAAATTTCATTGCCCAATCCTTTGCCATGCGACTACTTGCAACGGCTACCAACGAGAGTAATGTTGTCGTAATCAAATGATACAGCCACAAATTTGGTCATATTGCAATATATGTCATCGTTATAATAGAGTAATTTTCTAGTAGCGTTTGAATCATAATTGTGTCATATGCTATTGGACTACTCGGAAATCCATATGAGAGACGTGATCTAGTGATAGGATAAGGAAATTTGAAAAACAAGCTATGTTGACTACAAACTGAAGGAGACCAGCCGCTATGACAAAGGGCGATGGGAACAAAGGAGTCTCCTTGTCAAACCCCTCTCTTACATTAGAAATTTTTCCCCGGAACACCATTGAGGAGGACGACATAGGTAAGGATTTCTTTGTCCAGTCTTTCCACTTGTTCGGGAATCCCAACTTATGCGACATGGTGAAGATGGCTTCATGTTCTATAGTACAAAGGCTTTCTGGAAGTCGATCTTAAGTAGGACCAGTGGCCGTTTGGAGTTTTTTGCATTCACTCATAAGTCCATGCTAGACAATTATATATTGTCAAAGATACAACCTCCCTCTGGGCACGGGCGGGTGCCCCTGGTTTGCAGACTGACTGAAGCAAATTCTATTGATCCTGTGTGGCTTACCTTGTTTTTGTTGTTGTACTTCGTCTACTGTGGTGTACCAATCTGCTGTAACCCGTGGGTGAGTGCACTATGGTGCACTGACCTGCAAAATTGCACCTTGATACTCTCTTCTTAATACAAGCTGGCTTCGCCAGGGCTTTCAAAAAAAAAAAGTTATGTATTGTCCTTGTCTTGGTGAATCCATACTGTTTTTTGTGTATCAGCTTGAGGATGTTCTTCTTAATCTGTTAGAAATGAGCTTGGTGATGAGCTTCATATTTGAATTTGGTAAATAGATGGTTCTGTATTCGTTTATTGTTACTGGGTTGTTGATTTTCAGCACGAGTGATGAGAAAGTTGTTCACCGGACCAAGGTCGATATTACCACTGAATAAGTCTCTGAAATTTTTTTGTCTATGTTTATAATGGGGCAGGATCCTTTATCAAATCTGGCACTGATGCCATCTGTACCTGTAGCTTGTAGCTTTGTCTGTGGGCATTTCCTTAACCGTTTGGTTAATTTCTTGACTGGTGAACAGGTCAACAAGGTGCGCAGATCATGTGTAGTACTTATCAGCTCTTTTAACCTCGGGCATTGCACTATGCTTTCTGATGTGCTTAGCTTGCCTTTGAAGTCATTCGAGAGCACGACTGCTTTTTCCCCATGTTCAGTGAAATCCCTTCTATTCTTATCCTGTATGACCGTGATGACATTCTTTTGTATCTCTCCGTAGCAGCCGCGCGAAATTTTTTTGTGGGTTTATCACCTCATTTCACTGACCTTTTAGTGTATCTTTGACATCAATATTCATTTTTGCTGCTGAGGAAGTCATTGATCTGCCTTTGATCAGTTTTCTGAATTTAGCCTCTTGAGTGAAGAGTTGCCTGTGCTCTTCAAGCTTTTGTCCATTATTAGCCGTAGTACTTCATTGCATTCCTTAAGATGAGGTTTGACAACCTACGTACCCTTTTGCTTCAAATTTTGAGAGCATACTACGGGATTTGTACTTGGCAACTATAGTCTTGGCAGAGTTAATTCTAGGTAGACTTGGTGATCAAACTCTTTTAACCAAGTCCTCGAAATCTTGGTGTTGTATCCAATAATTTTCGAATCTGAAGATTTGGACTTTGGGTATGTTAGACCCTATCTGGACCGTGCAAGGGATGTGGTCAGAGAGGTTTTTAGCCATGGGGATCAGTAGGGTGTGGGGGAAGTTTCTGGTCCACTGCAGAGAGATAAAACACCAATCTAGCTGCTCTAACAATGGAGATTGCTGCATGTTGCTCCATCTGAATCTCCTGCCTTTAAGTGGGATTTCTAACGTTCCTAGGTGGCTAATTATGTCGTTGAAGATCTACATGTCATTGATGTTAACCCCCGGCCGATTCCTAACATCAGAGGACCTATAGAAATTGAAATCATCCAATACCCTCCAGTCGGATTCAGGCTATATATGGAGGTTCTTCAGCCATTCTATCTAATGCCGTCGAGATCTTCCATTTGGGTCCATCATGTAGGATTGTGAACTGCACTGTGATGACAAAACTTGGAAGAATGTTCAACATTGCCATGAAGGATTGCTCCATTCAAACCCAGGAAAAGTCTTCCTGATGAGCCTATTGATGGCGAGCAGATGAATTTGTTCAATTTTTTGGGTGCTTGTTTTTAACAAAGGCAATGTCAATCACTCTGTGTTCCTGAATGCAGTAAATTGCACACTCGCTCTCATCAATTTTGGCTCTGACTGCAAGCTGCTTACGGGCCTCATTGATTCCCCTTATATCCCAATTTAGTATGTTCCAATTTCTAGATGTAATAACCATGGAAAAAAAATGAATTCGTGTAGAGTATGCAGGCAAGGACTATAAGCCCAAGCTTCATGGGGCATGAGACAATGGCCAGACTGAATATGGCATTGATATTGGAAGAATAACTCAGGATCAATAATAGTCCGGTCAGATTTAGACAACAACTCAGTAGCAAACAGGACTTCATAACAAGTAGAACATGACATTACAGGGTGCACATGGTATGCAGTCACATGGCAAACTCCCACAACTGGGGAAACTGACCCTAAGCAGCTGGCGTCCCTCATCTGTACTGATCTTAAAAGTACAGATACAACTGCCAACATACCTTCAAACATACTGACCCTCTCCTTACAGCAGTAAAATAAATCAACTTATCATTACTAAGCTTAATCATCTCCAACCCCTGCTTCAGGCTGGTCCAGCTTCTGGAGCGCCACCACAGATGGAACCTCGCACCTCTGCATTGCCACTGCCCGAGTCATCGCCATCGTCATCAGACTTGTCCTGCCTGCTTCCACCAGCTTGGGGTGCACAGGAGGGCTGAGGGTCCCTGAGCCCCTGAAGCCTGCTCCTGATTCCGGAGCTTCTCCTCATAGAGTCCTGAGTTTCAGCGGCGGCTTTGTCTTTTCCTCTCCTAGTGTAGACCCTGCCAAACCTTGGCATCGTCCTTCCATCATTTGGTGCACTATCATCATCCGCCATTGCCACTGTGCCATCTGTATCCGCAAGCTCTCGGATGACTACTGAGGATGTGTTCCTGTTTTGTGGGCGGCGGCTGGTGGAAGTTTCTGAGAAATGCATGTTTTGTGTACTAGTTGTCAATAACTGCAAAACAGATTCAGTATACATATTAAAAAAATCCAGTGTACTAGATGCCAATAACTGCAAAACAGGTTAACAAATACAAACAACTTCAGGAAACGGATTAACAAGCAATAGATGACGTGACACATGAAGGCACCAATGAATGTGCTATTTAACTCGCTATACAAATTTCTTGGCAGATGCTAAAACGCAACATTGGAAGAATGAACAATGACTATCTAGAGTTATCTGTAAGCCTAGTGCTTCTGCCGAATAAGCATGTTTACTGTTTTAGCTTAGTCAAAGGGATAAGCTAGTTAGCTGTTAGGCGCCCAGTCTTTAGGGCAGTTTATTTTAGATATGGAAAGTTCCGACCTTCTCTTCCAATGAGGTTATGACTAATTTATTATAAGCAAGTATAAATGTAGACACTTACAACTTATTGTCTAGAACAAGGCGACGATAACTGGATGGCTAAACACACGACTGTGGACCGGACTTCGTAGGCCAATATTGCGGCACGTTCGTCCCTTTACATTTTCCGTAAGTGCACCCTAGATCTAGCGCCCATAACTTCCTCTATAGAGTACCTGCATTTAGTACTGTGAAATTCAGCCTAAAATTCGCTCCTACCAGGAATCGAACTCAGAACCTAAGTAGTGCTACTCAGAGTACTTAACTACTAGGTTAAGACCCCTCTCGCTCTTTAGGGCAGTTAGTCAAGATCATGTAATTTAGATAGTTAAACCGGTCTAATCCGGCTCCCTCCCGCTACTATAAATAAAGAATCAGTCTTTGCATACTGCTGCGCAATTAGCAGCACAAATCACCTGTGTGCTTAAGTGAAACAGGGGGAAAGAGAGTTTCTTGAGTGCTCACTGCTGAGCTGAATTGCCAACAAATGGATTCAGAGCTCAGTCCAGGGCAATGTCGCAGCTGCTGCAGGGATCCCAGTCTCCCAAGAGTAGGCTACAGTCACCTTCTCCCATTCATCGCCGTGGGTGTGCTGGCCACCCCCCAAGCCTGGCTCCAGCGAGAGTGGTGAGAGAGGTGAGTAGCCAATTCCCGCTGCTCACAAGGACCAATTATTCAGATTGGTCGTCGATGATGCGCGTGATGCTGCGCGCCAGAGGTTTGTGGGCCACCGTCAAGGATGGAATGACCGATGAGGTGGAGATGGCCATGGAGGCTCTGCTCCATGGAGTGCCATTGGAAATGGCATCCACTCTTGCATCGAAGCCCTCCACGAAGGCCGCCTGGGAGCAGCTGGAGTCATTGCAATTAGGCTCCAATCAAACGCGCATGTCTGCAGCTCAGCACGTCCGGAGGCAGTACGAGAATATATCCTTCATCGATGGCGAGTCCCTCGATGACTTCGCACTGTGCCTCACCAAGATGGTCCACGATAGATCCTCGACGACCTTGAACAGCCGTGGAAGGTCGTCGCCAAGTACACGCGCGTCGTGCCAAAGAGGTTCACCCCTGTCACCATCTCAATTAAATCCTTGCTTGACATCTCAACAATGTCAATTGAAGAAATCACCGGCTGCCTAAGAGCAATCAAGGGTCGTGGTGACCATGATGACGATTAAACAATAGGAGGCAAGTTGTTGCTCACTGAAGAGGAATAGCATGCGCGATTGAAAGAGAAACTGAGTGTTCAAGGGAACTCCAAATTAGAATCCGGCAAAGGTGGATCAAAGAGTCCTTGCACAAACTGACGAAGAAGAAGAGCAATGATGATTCCTGCCATAGTTGCGGGAAGAAAGGACATTGGGTGCGGGATTTGCATATCACCGTGGAAGGAGCAGGTGCACCTCACTCACAAGGAGGATGGAGAAACCCTGTTGATGGCACGTGTATTTCAAATTGTCGATGATCCCATGCCACCACAGCAGGGTAGCCTTCATCTTCAGGAACCGAAGGCTCATGTCTTCCTCAGTTCCGATGGTGTCGATGATCGCTTAGAACGTTGGTACCTCGACACCATCGCTACGAGCCACATGACCGGGAAATCAAAGGCGTTCTCTGAGCTCGAGCACGTGGTACAAGGGAACCTGCGCTTTGGTGATGACTCTCTGGTCCAAATTCACGGACGTGGAGTCGTTATCTTCTAGAAGATCAAACTCATCTGTGTCCTCTTCATCCTATATCTCAAGAACAGCATCATCTCCCTTGGATAGTTAGATCAAAATGGCTGCAAGGTGCTAATTGAGAAAGGTGTCATGCGCATCTGGGATTGCTGGTGCCGCCTTCTCGCCAAGATCGACCGCAGTGCAAATCGTCTGTATGTGCTACAGACAAATTGCTCGAAGCGACTGCCTTGACATTCGGAAGGAAGGAGAGGGAGAACGCTGGCATGTTCATTACGACTACATCGGCTATGATGCGCTACGACAGCTGAGTCACCGGGGAATGGTGACAGGACCAACGAAGATTGGGGAGAACGGTGTCTGCGACATCTGCATCGTCACCAAGCAGCGTCGCACACCATTTCAGGCTCAGTCCAAGTGCAGGGCAGCAACGCCCCTTGATCTGGTCCACAGAGATCTCTGTGGACCAATCACGCCAACGACGTCGGGCAGTCGAGGCTTCTTCCTCCTGCTCGTCGATGACACCATACGCTACATGTGGATCAGTCTCATCTTTACCAAAAGTGACGCTACGTCAACAATCAAGAAGGTGAAGGTGGCCGCATAACTGGAAGTCAGGCATCCACTGCGAGTGTTGCAGACGAACAACGACAGGGAGCTCACAACAAAGGAATTTGCCACATACAGCACCGACGGAAATCGGCGAAAGCTTCTTCAAGACCTTCGGTTGCCTCTGCTTCGTCAAGAACAAGCGGTCGGGATTGAAGAAGCTGGATGACTGTAGCTCTCCTGTGGTCTTCATTGGATATGCGCAGGGATCCAAAGCATACAAGATGCTTGACCCAAAGTCTGGGCAGGTTAACGTCTCTCGTGACATTATCTTTGACGAAAACAGGAGATGGCATTGGAGTCTAGGCGCTGGGCGGCAAGTCGGAATTGCAGCAAGATTTCAGGGTGGAATACTACACGGTGTATCCACCGGAGATCAATGCTGATGGGGGTGAACCTTAAGGGGATGCACCTACAGCGCAAAGAGTGCCGCAGCCGGAGCCAGTGACTCTACCACAACCTGCGGCGCAAATGGTTCCCGCATTCACGACACCACTGGACAACGACGAGGATCGGTTGGACGCGTACCACCAAGAATCGCCAATTTTATACAGGCACATGGACAACATTATCGACGATGATGAACCCGTACCGCAACGAGCTCAGTGGGTGCTTCCGTGCCCGAAGCGAAAAAAAACCAAAATAGATTCAAGAGGAGCTGCAATTGGTTGTCGAAGGAGCAGAGCCGGCGATGTTTGTTGAAGTTGAACAAGATTCAACTTGGCAAGCAGGTGTGAAGGAGGAAATCGATTCTATTTTGGAGAATCAAACTTGGGAACAGATGGAGTTGCCACACGATAACAAGGCTTTCGACTCATGACCTCCGGGCTGAGCTCGATCGTTGTTATCGACAACAAGACGGCCGTGTCCACATCGAGCGTGCTCGCGAGAGGTGAGAGGCTCGGGACAGCCCTGCTCCTGAGGGAGTAGGAGGAGGCTGTTCTGCCCTGGCCATGCACCTACGCATGGTCAGATGGCCGCAGAAGTTCCGACCTCACCTGCCGGAGAAATTTGACGGGACTGTCAATCCCGCCGAATTTCTTCAAATTTACTCCACTGCAATCCTTGCGGCTGGAGGCAACGAGGCCGTGATGGCAAATTATTTCCATGTGGCTTTAACTGGGACCGCCAGGTCTTGGTTCATGAGCCTTCCGCCTGACTCCATCAACAGTTGGGCGGAGCTGTGCCAACAGTTCACTGCCAACTTCTGGAGTTCATACACCCGACCAGGCACAGAACTGGACCTTTTTGTTGTCAAGGAGAAGGGGGGAGAATCCTTGCGATCCTTCATCCAGAGGTTCTCCCAAGTACGAAACACCATTCCTTCTATCTCAAGCGCTTCTGTTATTGTGGCATTCAGACAGGGCGTGCGAGACAAGAAGATGCTGGAGAAGCTGGCGACCAAGGAAGTCACCAGCGTCACAGAACTCTTCAGCTTGACAGACAAGTGTGCTAAAGCTGCGGAGGGCCGTGAAATGCACTCCCAACCACCTCCGGAGGACAACAAAAAGTCCTCCAAGAGTGAAGCCACTACCTCCGGGAATGGCAAGAAGAAGAAAAAGTCTAACGGCAAGAATAAGCCGTCGGCCGGCGCACCTACTGCTGCAGCAGCTGCTGCAGCTCCGGTGGCCACGCCCCGAGAAACGACCTCGGCTGTCGTCTGAAGACGGAGGCAGCTCCAAGATGTGGTGTCCTATACACAAGACGAACAGACACAACCTGGAAGGCTGCCGAGAGGTCCAGAACCTTACCGAGCGCTACAACAAGCCCCGGGAAGATGTTCCTTTCCATCAAAGAGAAGGAAAACAAAAACTCGACAAAGCTCCGACTGAAGAGGAGTTAGGCTTTCAGGGCCCCAAAAGGTCCTAAATGTTGTTTACACCTCCGTTGACGACGACTCCGACGTCTCAGACAACGAGCGTCGGAAGACCATGAACACCATCTTTGGTGGTTCGTGGGACATCACCTCCTGACAAGTCCTCAAGACAATGCGGCGGGACATGGCCTCAGTAGCTCCCACCGCCAGGGCGGAGCCGCACCGGAAGTGAATGGACACTGCCATCACTTTCGATGCTTCGGACTGCCCTCGGAACATGATCGGAGCTGTTCAACTTCCACTGGTGGTATCTCCGACCATTAACAACATCCAGCTCCACCACGTAATGGTGGACGGAGGTTCGGGGTTGAACCTCATAAGCTTCGAAGCCTTCGTCAAGCTTCAGCTCTGACCTTCGAATCTTCGCCCCTCCCGACCTTTCTCCGGAGTAGGTCCGGGGGCCATCACTCCACTCGGTGTCATTACTCTCCCGGTGACCTTCGGGACTCAGGAGAATTACAGGACCGAGAAGTTGGTCTTCGACGTGACGCAGATCAACTTACCATTCAATGCCATCTTGGGCAGGCCAGCCTTGTACAAATTAATGGCTGCTACTCATTATGACTACTTGGTGTTAAAGATGCCAACACCAGCAGGTGTTCTCCGGATCCGCGAAAATCGCACCGCCGGAGTTTTTGCTCTGGAAGAACTCCATGCGCTTGCTACAGCGCAGGAGGAAGAATCCGAAAAGGAGCAAGCTCCGAAGCCTCCGAGCATTCGTCATCGAGGCTCAACCTCCGCACCTCGCGTGCAACCAAGCGGCGACACCGACATTCCCATCAAAGTCGTCCAAATCGGTTCCGACGCCGCTCAGACCACCCGTATATCGGGAGGTCTGAACGACAAATAGGAACTCGCGCTCATCACTTTCCTCCGGACTAACATTGACGTGTTTGCCTGGCAACCGTCACAAATGTCTGAGATCCCTAGGGAAGTGGTCGAGCACAATCTGAAGATTTATCCTGACGCTCGACCTGTACATCAGAAGCCTCGAAAGCAATCAGTAGAGCGACAAAACTTCATACGTCAAGAAGTGAAGAAGTTGCTCGAAGCTGGATTCATCCGAGAAGTCTTCCATCCAAAATGGCTGGCAAATCCAATCGTTGTACCTAAGGCCGGCGGGAAGCTTCAGATGTGTATCGACTACACTACACTGAATAAGGCGTATTCAAAGGATCCATTCCCACTACCTAGAATAGATCAGATAGTGGATTCCACCTCCGGGTGCGAATTATTGTGTTTCCTAGACGCATATTTTGGGTATCATCAAATCAGAATGTCTAGGAAAGCAGTGGCAGACCTAGGATTTTATCGTAGGGTATGCCAAAAAAGTTGCAAGTGATTCATAAAATTATGTATCAATTCAATAAATAACTGTATATTTTGTAACATAATTTGATATACAAAAGTAAATAACATGATAAAATTTAAATTAAAAAATATAATATAATTAATTTAAATGTAGCAATGATAGTTAAAAAATTTATTCATGAGATAAACTTACAATACTAGTCCAATTTTTTAGCCATGGCTTTCTGAATAACATGAATGTTTTGATCACATCATCTTCATCCACTTAGAATAAAATATTCCGCTCATCTTCTTCCACAACTGTTTCATCTATAGATGGTTGTATGTTTCTGAAAAGAAAAATATAATGTCATCGTTTCTTTTCATTATCGATCTGTTTTAAAAAATAATATCTACGTAAGTACGATAATTGATAACAAGTACAAGATAATATAATAAAATTCATGTAAGAAAACTCATTATGTTACGAGTCTAGGAAACTATTGTTTATTTTGGATGAAACAATAACTAATATAGTGATCTGGATGAGGTTTCTTTTCTAGTACATAAACAAATTATTGATAAGAATGTACAAAACGAGAAGAACCCAATCAATTTATCCAATCACAATAAAAAACACTTAGAGCGAATACGAATAATTTTATTGATTCTAATCAATGTATATTACTCCCTCTGTTCTGAAATAATTGTCGTTTCAGACAACCAAATGAACTAGAAATGAACTAATGAAGGTTGTTCTAATGACAATTAAAACGAAACGGGGGGAGTAATATTCATGACTATCTCTAAGATATTAATTACCATGAGCGCGATCGTTCCAACTAGTACATGTACGTAGAATTGACGATCTGTGTCACGCGAAAACCAAAGCTATACCCGACACGCCACAGTCGAATCGAATAGCCACAAGCAGAGACCGAGGAGGTCGTGTGGTGCCTGGTGCCCTTGCATCGGAGACGTGTATTTGCAAGTAATCATGCGATCAGATAGGCGATTGATCAGGTTCGACCTACTCACATGCGGTACAGCGTGGGAGTATACGATTGTATGTACAAGGAGCTAAGAAATCAAGCGCCGTATCTGTTTCTATGGTTACGTGACTCGACTAATGGCTCTAGTAGGCAAGGAATCCTGCGGCCCCTGCCTTCTTAAATTACAACAACCGGTCATTTAGCTGTACTTAGATGTGCCTAGGCGCAGGGTATGCCGGGGTCCACCCGGCATACCCTGTAGGTCCGCTCATGTAGGGAAGATGAAGAGCATACTTCCTTCATAATAGTAGATAGATTATATTGTTACATTGTCATGTCATTTGGTCTCAAAAACGCTGCTTCAACGTTTGTATGACCTATATACAAAATTTTTGGAGAGCTTATCTGAGATATAGTGAAAGTGTGTGTCGATGACATAGTAGTCAAGATCAAGAACAAGGAGTCATTCCTTGACACCTTGCAAGCTGTCTTCGACAAGTTGCGAATCACACGCACGAAGCTGAACCCAGACAAGTGTGTCTTTGGGGTTAGCTCCGGAAAGTTTCTTGGCTTCTTGGTGAACCACCAAGGAATAGAAGCAAATCCGATGAAGATTAAAGCTATTGAAGACATGCGGCCACCAGCCCGCATCAAGGATGTCCAGAAGCTGACTGGATGTCTAGCTGCCCTCAGCCGGTTTATCTCAAGACTGGCGGAACGGGCACTACCCTTCTTCAAATTATTGGGGAAGTTCAGACCATTCCAATGGTCTGGAGAAGCAGAAAAGGCTTTCCAATAGCTAAAGCAGCTCCTCACCACTCTACCAACTTTGGTAGCTCTAAATCCTGGTGAGTCACTTCTGCTTTACATTTCAGCAACTGACGAAGTTGTCAGCATGGTCCTGATTGCGGAAAGACCAGAACCATACCCACTTCAGGAGTCCAGACCCCTCTGGGAGGGTCCGGAGCTACCTGAAGGCGAGTCTGGGTCCCAGCTCCCAGACCCGGATCCTCAAGGGGAGATGTTAGAGAAGTCACCTCCTTCAAGTGGAGGAGTCACTGTTACTGAACAAGAAAATTCGGACCCCTCCGGGAAGTTCCGGATCACTTCAGAAGAAGCTTTGGGTTCCTCCAGCAGGAACACAGAGGTCCCCGAAGAAGGTCCGGACCCCTCTGGGAGGGTCCGTGTTGATGAGGAGGAAGCTCCGAGCCCCTTCGAGAGGGTCCGGACAGTCCAACGCCCAGTGTAATTCATCGGTGAAGTACTCCATGACGCCAAGACTCGGTACCTGGAGGTGCATAAGCTGCTCTACGCAGTTCTTATTGCCTCTAGGAAGCTTCGACACTATTTCCAAGCTCACAAGATTTCAGTGGTAACATCTTATCCACTGCGCGCAATCTTGCATAACCCCAATTCTATTGGGAACATTGCAAAGTGGGCAGCGGAACTGGCCGAGTTCGATCTTGAATTCGTCCCAAGACAAGCAATCAAGAGTCAAGTAATGGCGGACTTCGTGGCGGAATGGACCCTCTCTCCATCAAATCTTGGGGCCCAGTGAGCAGAAGCCGGAACCTAAGGTTCCGGTGTTCACCGAGCCTCACTGGACTCTCTACTTCGACAGCTCCGTGCAGAAGCAGGGGGCCGGAGTTGGAGCCCTTCTCCTCGCTCCGACCGAGGAGAAGGTCAAATACATGGTTCACCTTGACTTCAAGGCGACCAACAACATAGCGGAGTATGAAGCACTAATCTATGGGCTCAAGGTGGCACTATCATATGGTGTCAAGCAACTGTTGGTAAAAGATGATTCGTAGCTCGTCATAAAACAAGTCAAAGGTGAATGCTGCTGCAACAACCCTCAACTAGCTGCATATTTACTTGAAGTCCAGAAGCTTCAGAAGGACTTCGACGTCCTGGATCTTTGCCATGTTCAGCGTCTCAACAACGTTGAAGCCGACGAACTTTCAACGAAAGCTTCAACCGGAGCTTCGGCTCTCGACGAAACCTTCGTCTGGAGATTGTCAAGACCAACAACTCACCTGCCGAACTGAGCGAAGGGGGCGAGACCAGCACCTCGAAGCTGGCGGTCCCGATGGCCCTGTTACCATGACGTCCATCAAGGGTCGTAGGTGCTGCAGGAAGCTCCGAGCAACCCAGCACGCAAGACTCAAATGCTCAAGTTAGCTCCGATGCATGGATCTTGGAGATCCGGAGCTACTTGAAAGACAATTTTCTTCCTTAAGATAATATATCCGCTGACCGGATAGTCAGATTGGTTAAAAAATACACACTGGTAGAAGGGGATCTCTACCGGTGTGGTACCAATGGCATCTTAATGCGGTGCATTACAAGGGAGTGTGGAAACCACACATGGTTTTTACTGGCCTACAGTACTCCAGGATGCAACCGAGCTAGTGAAGAAATGTGAAACATGCCAGTTCCATGCAAAGCAAATTCACACACCAGCTCAACCCCTACAAATGGTACCTCCTACATGGCCATTCGCTGTGTGGGGGATGGATATCTTGGGACCTTTCCTAAGAGCCGTCGGAGGTTACAAGTTCCTATACGTTGTCATCGACAAGTTCACTAAGTAGCCGGAAGCAACTCCAGTTATGACAATAAACAAACAATCAGCTATCAACTTCTTGCAGTCCATAGTATGCAGGTTTGGAGTCCCAAACAAGATCATAACTGACAACGGGACACAATTCACAAGCTCTGCATTCCAAGGATATTGCGAAGACCTCGGCATTCAGGTCAGCTACGCTTCTGTAGCTCACCCGGCAGGTAATGGCCAAGCTGAGAGAGCAAATGCAGAAATCCTAAAAGGACTCAAGACGCGCACATATGAGCGTCTGAAAAAACATGGAGCCAACTGGATTGAAGAGCTTCCACCCACCCTGTGGGCCAACAGGACAACTCCAAACCGGTCAACTGGAGAGACACCCTTCTTCTTAGTGTACGGAGCTGAAGCAGTCCTTCCTCCGGAAATCACCTTGGGGTCACTCCGGGTCCGGACCTTCGACGATGCCACGCAGGACCAGCTCCGGCGTGAAGACCTTGACCTCGTCGAAGAGGAAAGGTGCCGAGCAGCTGTTCGGAATGCCCAATACCGCCAAGCTCTTCGGCGCTATCACCAAAGGCATGTTCACAGCCGACAGCTCGAGGAAGGCGATCTGGTGCTACAGAGAATACAAACTCGAGAAGGGTTAAACAAACTTTCCCCAAGCTGGGAAGGACCCTTTCGAGTGATCAAAGTATCCCGTCCCGGATGTGTTCGTTTGGCAACTGAGGATGGGACACCGCTCCCTAATCCTTGGAACATTGAGAACCTCCGTAAGTTCTATGCCTAATATCACGGATGTGAGTTTGTACTTACGTGTGACGTATATTATAGCGTCATTGTACAGAGTCGGGTAGCTCCTCCGAGAGGACAGCCAGACCTTCCCCAGAAGGTCCGCAAAGTTCAGGCAACACTTGTCACAGTCTTAGAACTAAAAATGTAGCTAGCTACCTTGGGTCAAACGAGAAACGAAACACACTTAGCCTGGTTCCGTACCCTAAGAGTGTACTTGTTTCCCCTCTACCCCGGACCTATAATGAAAGACATCATTATGTGAAAATAGACTTCATGTGCATTTATTTTGTACAGGCTCAATATTTTTTATTTTTCTCTTTCTTGTCTATAGCAAAGTTGTGCAATTCTCAAGAATCTTTAGCTCGACCAATTCATGTATAATTCAAGTCCCTTTGTTAATTCTTACGGGTCTTAACATTGTTGAATGGCCTACTCGCCTGAATGCTGCCAAGCCAACCTAGGTCCGGAGTGTGCTATCGACTTAGTCTGGTCCTGCACCCTAAGTACGCTACTCTACCTACACCCCGGCAGACCAAAGTAAGGTGAGTCCAGGATACGATCGGACCTGAAGAACATAAGCAAATGCATTTGATTGTATATAGTGTTCGACCTAAAAATTTCTTGCGGGAATAGTAAGCCGCAAACGAGCTATAGATAGGAAATGGATTTTACTGTTTTTCTTGACCTCAATGTGCAGGAAAAATAAAGATCTCATAATGATGGTGGATGAAGTCGGAGCTATCAAAGCTCCGACACCCCCTAAGGTGTTCTGCTGTCGATGTTTTAAACATTAATAGTAGGCGACGCCGGAGCTACCAAGTTCCGGCAAATCCAGGGGGTCAGCCGTCAACGTGAAGAAAAGATGGTGGGAAGACTCCCTAGTGGGGTCTGCTGTCGATGCACCGCGTGTTGACAGTGGTCGCTGCCGAAGCTACCAAGCTCCGACAACCCAAAAGGACTAACTATCGACGCTCTACGTGTTGACAAGGTTCACTGTCGGAGCTACTAAACTCCGACAACCTCAGGGGGCCCCTACTATCGACGACTTCAGACCTACAAACTACAAGTTCGAAGCGCACAAGTCTTCAACAAAATGCTACATCCTCTTGGTACATGTTCACAATCAAATTGTGTACATCTACCAGGAGGCCAAATGGGACAAAGGTGTTGAAGACAAAAAATGAAATTCATAAAATTCTTGGATTTCATTAATCTGGAGACAAGAGATTACAAAATTGGAGGAAAAAAAAAGAAAAGATACAAGCGGGAGCTACAAAGAGAAAGTCCTAAACCCTATGAAAGAATGAGGCGACAACCTCCGACACGCTGGCCTTGGCGGCATCTCCCTCTCCGTCGATGGGACCTTCAAGCACCGGGTCCAGTGGGAAGTGAGGATCCCGGCTTGTGTAGCACGTCAGCATGTACTCTGCGACGTTCTTCGCCAGGGATTGTCCTTCGGTTTCCAACTGGTCCACGATGACATCGCCCATCTTGTTGAGTTTGCTGCCCGCCGAGCTCAACGCCTTCAACGCCAGGTCCAGCTCCGGCTCCGGATCATCCGGGCGCACCAGACTGAAGCCCAGCGGCGTCAGCGCGTCATTGGCTTTGCCCAAGAAGTCCCAAACTTGTTTGGACTCCGCAACCCTTGAGCCTCGCACCTCTTCCAAGGATCTCTTGGTCATCGCAAGCTCCGAATCCTCCCGGGCAAAGCGCTCGACCTCTTTGGCGTTCTGCTGAATCTTTTCAGCAACCTGCCTTTCGAGTTTACCAAGCTCCTCTTCCCGGAGGTGAATCTTGTTCCAGCGGTCGACCAGGTCTTTCTCCCGACCCCGCACTTTCTTCTCCCTGGCAGCAATTTCATTCTCCCTCTTGTTGAGGTCATGTCCTCGCTGTCAGGCCTTCTTCACCTCTTTCTCGCAGCGCTCCTCCAACTTTTTGGTGCGCTCCGCGAGACTCTTGTCACCCAGAGTCAGCCTCTGAGTAAGCTTCTCCTCCCTCTTCACGAGGTCATCACACAACTCTAAGAGTTTTTGCTCTTCATCTTCGAGCTTTTTTCTCCCGCTCCTCAAGAGCCTCCCGGCGCTTGACGAGGCTGTCGTGGATGGCACTGAGCTTCTCTTGGCGATCATTCGCTGCTTCATTAGTAGCCACGGCTTACTCGTGGATGGCCCGGGACTAGTTGTCAAGGGATCGCGTCATACTTTCCCTCTCATCCAGCAACTGACCCCAATACTCCAACCGGACCTTCTCCCTTTTCTCCCACTCCTTGTCGTCAGCCAGCCTCGACTGCGCCAGCTTGGTCTCGAATTGGAGCCAGTTGCGCCACCTCCTAAGGGTTTGGCGCTCCTCCTCGAGGGCCTTGCTGTCGTGGTAAAAGGCCAGTTGGACCTGACGAAGACTGGAACAAGCGTTGTCGATAGACAGCGACAAAGAGATTGGCTCCAGACCTGCCGGGGTCTTCTTCGCTAGCTCCAGCGGGTTCTCCGTAACAAAAATCAGGTCTCACTCTACAAGAGCGGTCCCCTGAGCTTCCACGGCACTAGGGACGCCCTCCGGGATAGCCTCGGTCACCGCCGAGGAAGGTCTTGCAACGGAAGTGCCTACCTCCGGAGTCGGCTCTGAAGGTCCCGTCGCGAGGTCATCAGCAACTGGTCTTTCGGGTGGGCGACCGGCGGCTTCGTCTTGGCACCCTGACTCAGGCACGGGTACCTCCGGAACCACCACTTCCGGGGCAGGCGTTGAAGGCTCGGTCAGAGCTGAAGTCACTTTTGGCTCCGACGCTGGCGCCTCCTTCACCACCGGTTCAGGCGCCGATGCTTCGACCACTACCAGTTTGGGGGCCGGCACCTCCGCGACGACCGGCTCGGGCGCCGGAACTTCATCAACCACCGCCTCCACCGCAGGGGTTTCAACAACATCCGGCTCTAGGACCAGAACTACAGCTACCTCCGGCTCTGAGGCCGGAGCGTCCATCATCTCAGCATCCAAAACCGAAGCTTCAACCTCCGGAGCCGGTGCCTTCAACCACCCGTTCCGCCAGACTTCCTAATAATTTGAAGAAGGGTAGCGCCCGTTCCGCGAGTCTTGAGATGAACCAGCTGAGGGCAGCTAGACATCCAGTCAGCTTCTGGACGTCCTTGATGCGGACTGGTGGCCGCATGTCTTCAATAGCTTTAATCTTCGACGGATTCGCCTCTATTCCTCGGTGGTTCACCAAGAATCCAAGAAGCTTTCCGGAGCTAACCCCGAAGACACACTTGTCCGGGTTCAGCTTCGTGCGTGTGATTGGCAACTTGTCGAAGACAGCTTGCAAGGTGTCAAGAAATGACTCCTTATTCTTGATCTTGACGACGATGTCATCAACGTACACTTCCACTACATCTCTGATAAGCTCTCCAAAAGTTTTGTACATAGCTCGTACAAACGTTGAAGTAGCGTTTTTGAGACCGAATGACATCGCAGTGTAACAACATAATCCATCTACTGTGATGAAGGAAATATGCTCTTCATTTTCCCTAGACATTCTGATTTGGTGATACCCAGAATATGCGTCTAGGAAACACAGTAATTCACATTCGAAGGTGGAATCCACTATCTGATCTATTCTAGGTAGTGAGAATGGATCCTTTGGACATACCTTATTCAGTGTTGTGTAGTCGATACACATCCGAAGCTTCCCGCTGGCCTTGGGTACAACGATTGGGTTTGCCAGCCATTTTGGGTGGAAGACTTCTTGGATGAATCCAACTTCGAGCAACTTCTTCACTTCTTGACGTATGAAGTTCTGTCACTCTACTGATTGCTTTCGAGGCTTCTGATGTACAGGTCGGGCGTCGGGATAAATCGTTAGATTATGCTCAATCACTTCCCTAGGGATCCCAGGCATTTGTGACGGTTGCTAGGAAAACACGTCGATATTAGCCCGGAGGAAAGTGATGAGCGCGAGTTCCTATTTGTCGTTCAGACCTCCCGATATACGGGTGGTCTGAGCGGCGACGGAACCAATTTGGACGACTTTGACGCTAATGTCGGTTTTCCGCTTGGTTGTACACGAGGTGCGGAGGTTGAGCCTCGATGACGAATGCTCGGAGGCTTCGGAGCTTGTTTCTTTTCGGATTCTTCCTCCTGCGCTGTAGCAAGCGTGTGGAGTTCTTCCAGAGCAGTAACTCCGGCGATGCGGTCTCCGCGGAACCGGAGGACACCTAAGAGTGTTGGCATCTTCAACACCAAGTAGCCATAATGAGCAGCAGCCATGAATTTGTACAAGGCTGGCCTGCCCAAGATGGCGTTGAATGGTAAGTTGATCTGCGCCACGTCGAAGACCAACTTCTCGATCCTGTAATTCTCCCGAGTCCCGAAGGTCACCGGGAGAGTAATAGCACCGAGTGGAGTGATGGCCCCCAGACCTACTCCGGAGAAAGGTCGTGAGGGACGAAGATCCGAAGGTCGGAGCTAAAGCTTGACGAAAGCTTCGAAGATTATGAGGTTCAGCCCCAAACCTCCGTCCACGATTACATGGTGGAGCTGGATGTTGTTGATGGTTGGAGATACCATCAGTGGAAGTTGGCCAGCTCCGATCATGTTCCGAGGGCAGTCCGAAGCATCGAAAGCGATGGCAGTGTCCATCCACTTCCGGTGAGGCTCCGCTCTGGCGGTGGGAGCTACTGAGGCCATGTCCCGCCGCATTGTCTTGAGGGCACGGCGGGAGGTGAGGTCCCACGAACCACCAAAGATGGTGTTCATGGTCTTCCGGCACTCGTTGTCGGAGTCGTCGTCAACGGAGGTGTAAACAACCTTCAAGACCTTTTTAGGGTCCTGAAAGTCTAACTCCTCTTCAGCCGGAGCTTTGTCGACTTTTTGTTTTCCTTCTCTTTGACGAAAAGGAGCTTCTTCCCGACGCTTGTTGTAGCGCTCGGCGAGGTTCTGGACCTCTCGGCAGCCTTCAAGATTGTGGTTGTTTGTCTTGTGTATGGGACACCACATCTTGGAGCTGCCACCGTCTTCAGACGACGATCGAGGTCGTTTCTCGGCCGATTAATCGCGACTAATCGGACGACTAATAAACAATGGCACCAAGGAATTTCGACTACATCGAACAACCTAACATGCCAACTGTTGGGAACGGCGCCACCGGTGCCTCCGGCACTTGTCCCGCCTTTGGGTATAATACTGAGACTCTTATTTTAGCTTTAGTAATTTTGATCATTACTATTGCTAATATGAAGAGCATAGGATCAATTACATTTTTCATGATTTATACCCTACTGTGGATTAACATAAGTCGAATAATTCCTAATTTTCCAACATACAAAAAATTGTATTCTAGGAATTTTTTGACTTCTGGTTTTGCTGCTCGCAGAAGGACCTTGGAGCGAAGAGGAAGATGCGGATAGTATGTGGGTAAAGATGACGACTTACATTAGGAAGGCAGCTAAGGAGGTGCTTGGGTGGACAAAAGGTAAGAAACTTGCAGATAAAGACACTTGGTGGTGGAATGAAGATGTACAAAAAGCTATTAAGAAGAAGGAGTCTTATAAGAGCTGGCATCATGAGAGAAGTGCAAGTAACATGGAGAAGTATAAAGAGGCTAAGAAAGATACAAGGCGTGTTGTGAGTAAAGCAAGGGGTAGGCCTATAATGCGCTATATGAGAGGCTAGGGATAAAAGAAGGCGAAAAGGATATATACAAGATGACGAAACTTCACTAGAGAAAGGTGAGAGATCTCAACCAAGTCAAATGCATTAAGGATGAGCAGATCAAATTCTATTGAAGGATGAAGAAATTAGGAA
Organism: Tuctoria greenei; assembly: GCA_036927565.1. Lineage (NCBI taxonomy): Eukaryota > Viridiplantae > Streptophyta > Magnoliopsida > Poales > Poaceae > Tuctoria > Tuctoria greenei. The sequence continues at coordinate 9,072,913 of JAYESD010000010.1, read as the reverse complement.
CAGATGGTGGGACTACTTCAATGGACTATTCAATGACGGAAATGAGAGCATTAGGTTCGAGTTGTATGACTCATTTGATGACACCAACAGACGATTCATGTGGAGGATACAAGAGTCTGAAGTTAGAGAGATCTTAAAAAGGATGAAAGGAGGAAAGGCCCGCGGCCCCGATGATGTCCCCATTGAGGTGTGGAGATGTCTGGGAGATGTAGCAATAGTATGGCTCACTAAACTATTTAACCGCATTTTTCAGTCAAACAAAATGCCTGAAGAGTGGCGAAAAAGTATTTTAGTACCCATCTTCAAAAATAAAGGTGATGTTCAAAGTTGTACTAACTACCGAGGAATTAAGCTCATGAGTCATACTATGAACCTCTGGGAGAGAGTGATTGAACACCGCTAGAGGAAAGTGACCAATGTCACTAAAAACCAGTTTGGTTTTATGCCTGAGAGGTCCACTATGGACGCGATTTTCTTACTCCGTCAGCTTATGGAGAGGTATAGGGAGCAAAAGAAAGATCTACATATGATATTCATTGACTTGGAGAAGGCATACGATAAGGTACCAAGACCGGTCATGTGGTGGACACTAGAGAAACACAAAGTCCCAACAAAGTGCATTAACCTTATCAAGGATATGTACGATAATGTGGTGACAAGTGTGCGCGTAAGAGATAGTGAGACCAACACTTTTTCTATCACAATAGGGCTACACCAAGGATTAGCCTTAAGTCCTTACATCTTTTCCTTAGTGACGGATGAGGTGTCGAAGGATATACAAAGGGATATCCCTTGGTGTATGCTCTTTGCTGATGATGTAGTGTTGGTAGATGAAACTAGGGATGGTGTTGAAAGAAAATTGGAGCTATGCAGGCAGACCTTAGAGTCTAAGGGGTTTATAGACTTAGTAGAACTAAGACCGAGTATATGAGATGTGACTTTAGTGATGTTGGGTGCGAGGATGGAAATGTTAGTTTACAAAGACAAGTAGTACCTAGGAGGGACACATTTCAATGTTTAGGATCAATGTTACAAAGCAATGGTGATATTGACGAAGATGTTTGCTATAAGATCAAGATCGGGTGGATGAAGTGGCGACAAGCATCTGGAATCTTATGTGATAAGAAAGTTCCACACAAATTGAAAGGAAAATTCTATAGGACGGTGATCAGACCTGCGATGCTGTATGGAGCAGAATGTTGGCCAACTAAAAGGCAATATGTCCAACAAATGAGTGTTGCGGAGTTGCGCATGCTACGGTGGATGTGCGGTAACACAAGAAGAGACAAAATTAGGAACTAGGTGATACGTGATAGGGTAGGGGTGGCATCAATTGAGGAGAAGCTAGTCTAACATCGCCTACGGTGGTTTAGGCATATCCAACGGAGACCTTCAGAAGCACCGGTTAACAGTGGGATTATAAAGAGTAGAGAAAAATTTAGGAGGGGTAGAGGTCGACCAAGGTTGACATGGCAGGAGGCGGTAAAACGAGACTTAAAGGAGTGAGACATACCTAGAGATTTGACTCATGATAGAACTGCATGGAAATTAGCAATTCATGTGCCAGAATTTTAGTTTATTCATATTTTGTTACTCTTATATTCTTTCTTATTAACCCATTTCTAAAATAAATAAAATGTAGAATCTTATTTTATTTGTATTTATTATTATTATATTTTTTATTATTTTTTTACTTTCATCGTATTTTCTATTACTTTTCTTCAAAATTGTTGGGTTTCATTTCTAGCTGACCCCAACTTGTTTGGGACAAAGGCTTGGTTGTTGTTGTTGTTGTTGTTGTTGTTGGTTTTGCTGCTGCACCGAGACCCAACGTGTTTGATGGATCGAACTATAAATGTTGGCGCTCAAAGATGATATTGTGAACATTTTTCACGTCACACAAGGCAAACTTGCATCTCAGGGAGGTCTCTCACTTGATGAGGAGAGAGCTTTTGAGGCTGCAGATAATTTGTTTAGAGGTGCTGTGATTAGCGTTTTAGGCAATCATCTTCTGGATGTCTACATGAATATGTCTAGTGGAAAGAAACTATGGGATGCACTTGAGGCCAAATTTGGAGTATCTGATGCAGGGAGCAGTTTCATGCCTACAGAATGGTCAATGACCACTCTGTAGTAGAACAGACTCATTAGATCCAGTCGCTTGCTAAAGAACTCGAGCACTTTCCATGTCTATTACCTGACAAGTTCGTGGCGGACTGCATTATTGCTAAGCTGCCATTTACTTGGAGGGACTTTGCTACTACTTAAAACATAAGAGACAAGAATTCAACGTTGTTGATTTAATTGGGTCTCTTGATGTTCAAGAGAAGGTAAGAACAAAGACAGCAAAAAACAACAACGTATGTAACACCCCAACCACTACGGGCCTGGCGGCCGTTACTTTTGGCAGCTCTCTAAGATCACAGATTAGACCCACATATCAACACTAGTCTTTTCTGCACATTTTGTCCTCACTCGTGCGCACCCGAGAAGACTTCCCGATCGGTCACCCATCCATAAATTACTCCAGGCCAAGCACGCTTAACCTCGAAGTTCTTTGCAAAGCACCTCTAAACAAATTATCTACAGCCTCAAAAGCTCTCTCCTCATCAGTGATTGATGACAACCAATTGAGATTTCACAAAATGTGGTAAAAATTGAGATTAATTTGATTCTAAAGTGCATCTAGGAATCCTAAAGTGCGGACTAGTCCGGTGTGTACCGACTAGGTTGATTAAGCTTGATCGATTAATTTGATTCTTTGATGTATGCAGTGAAAATATACAATCAAATGAAGTGTTGCAAGGTTATGGACTAGGGTATATCACAATTCAATCTTATATTTAATGATTCAATGTAAAGTAAGCAATAATGATTGAAACCCTAGATTATTGTGATGAATAAGAACGATGAACACAAAACAAGACACAAGGATTTATCCTGTGGTTCGGCTCCCACAGAGGCAACCTACGTCCACGTTGAGGAGTCCACAAAAGGATCGGGTCTTCTCCAACCCTACCCTCATCGGATTGCCACGAAGGTCAATCCTCTTCCACTTATCACAAAGGGGTGAATAACCGAATTCAAAGGGGTCTTCTCACACTTTGAGCCTCCCTTAGATTACAACACGAAATACCACCAAGAACACACTCAAGAGATTACAATTAAATCACAGGAGTCTGTTAGAGAATGAAACCAAGAGCTCAATGAGTGTTGAACGTGTCTCTCCAACGATCTAGAGTGTATCCTCAAAGGATTGATCTTTGTTGCACTTAATTTCGTGGAGAGATGTGTTTTTGAGGCTCTTGGGAGGTGTGACGGCACTAGGGTTCGAGAGTCTTATGAAATATGGTCGTGCACCTCTATTTATATAGGTTTCTAAAAGTGACCGTTAGGGTTTAGAAAGATCGGACTAGTCCGTAGTGGTCACCGGACTAGTCCGGTGTGCCGTGTGTAGCAAACCCTAAGTGTCCCGAAATATCGGACTAGTCCGGCCAGAAGCGGACTTGTCCGATTTCGCTTCTGGAAATCTTCGGACTAGTCCGATAGTCATCGGACTTGTACGGACATGTGAAACCCTAAGTGAATTGGGTGATAAGTCCGCACTTGGAGGACATGTCCGATTTAGGTCAGAGGGTTTTTCGGACTAGTCCGTGAAAATATCGGACTTGTCTGATTTGGATCAGAATGAATATCGGACTAGTCCAGTGGTGATCAGACTTGTCCGATTTTGTGTGACTTATGAAGTGGTTTGAGGACTAGTCCGGACTGGGGAGAACTAGTCCGATTCTAGTCAGAGAGATATCGGACTAGTCCGATAGATATCGGACTTGTCCAATTTTGTGCAGAGAGGATATCGGACTAGTCCGGGGTCAGACGGACTAGTCCGGTCCTGTATAGTTTTGTGCAATGTGTGTGTTTAATTGTGATTGAGCTCTTGGGATGTGTTTCCTTAACACACTCCATACACAATGATCTACTATTCTTCTTCCTTGAGCTCATTTCCACTTTGCTCCTCATTCTTCCTTCTTTTTGTCACTTTGCTTATTTTGCTATTAAAACATGTGCTCATCTCAACAAAGAGATTAGGATCTCATTTGCTTGTCATAAATCATCCAAAACCTACAAGGGATTCCTAGATGCACTTTCAATCTCCCCCTTTTTGGTGATTGATACACTTTCAATATCGGACTAGTCCGATATTCAATCTGATCCAAATCGAACAAGTTCGATATTTTCACGGACTAGTACGAAAAACCCTCTGACCTAAATCGGACAAATCCTCCAAGTGCGGACTTATCACCCAATTCACTTAGGGTTTCACATGTCCGGACAAGTCCGATGACTATCAGACTAGTCCGAAGATTTCCAGAAGCAAAATCGGACAAGTCCGCTCCTAGCCGGACTAGTCCGATATTTCAGAACATTTAGGGTTTGCTACACACGGCACACCGGACTAGTCCGGTGACCACCACGGACTAGTCCGATCTTTCTAAACCCTAACGGTCACTTTTGAAACCCATATAAATAGAGGTGCACGACCATATTTCATAAGACTCTCGAACCCTAGCGCCGTCACACCTCCCAAGAGCCTCAAAAACATATCTCTCCACGAAATTAAGTGCAACGAAGATCAATCCTTTGAGGATACACTCTAGATCATTGGAGAGACACGTTCAACACTCATTGAGCTCTTGGTTTGATTCTCTAACACACTCCCGTGATTTCATTGTAATCTTTTGAGTGTGTTCTTAGTGATATTTCGTGTTGTAATCTAGGGGAGCTCTCAACGTGTGAGAATGCCCCTTTGAATTCGGTTATTCACCCCTTTGTGATAAGTGGAAGAGGATTGACCTTCGTGGCGATCCGACGAGGGTAGGGTTGGAGAAGACCCAGTCCTTTTGTGGACTCCTCAACATGGACGTAGGTTGTCTCTGTGGGAGCCGAACCACAGGATAAATCCTTGTGTCTTGTTTTGTGTTCATCGTTCTCATTCTTCACAACATCTAGGGTTCCAATCATTATTGCTTACTTTACGTAGAATCATTAAATATAAGATTGAATTGTGATTTACCCTAGTCCATAACCTTGCAACACTTCATTTGATTGTATATTTCCACTGCATACATCGAAGAATCAAATTAATCGATCAAACTTAATTAACCTAGTCGGTACACACCGAACTAGTCCGCACTTTACCGGACTAGTCCGATATCTCTGGTTTTAAACTAGTTGTTAAGTGTTGCAGGTTCCGACAAAATTCAAAAAGGCCTATTCACCCCCCCTCTAGGCCACATTCAATTGGTATCAGAGTAGGTTCTTCAAAAAAGAGACTAATCGCTCGAAGAAGATCATGTCGGACATGAACGACATTCACAAGAGCAACAACCAAGAAAAGGTTGACGATGACAAGAACCAAAAGGTGGAGAAGCTCCTCGAAGCCATTCAAGACTTTGAGGACGACGATGAGAAGACGCTAGAACTAAAGGCGCTCCTAAGAAAGAAGACATTTTCCAAAGGGAAAGTAAAGATTGAAGAGAAGAAGAAAGGGAGTAGTCACACCAACTACTCCCGATATCCTTTCAACTATGATCGTCTTAATTCCAACAATAATCATTACTTGTCTATTCCACTCGGAAAAGCCTCACACTTTGATGGAAGTGATTATTCAATGTGGTGGCAAAATATGAAAATGCATCTAATCTCTCTCAATCCAAGTCTATGGCATATTGTGTGCACAGGAATAGATATTCCGGATGACGACGAAGAGCTCATACCAAGCCAAGAACAGGCAATTCACCGAAATGCTCAAGCCGCGGCAGTAATCACCTCTTCGCTCAGTCCGGACGAGTTCACCAAGGTGGATGGACTTGAGATTGTTAAGGAGATATGGGACACACTGCAAACTGCACATGAAGGTGACCGACATGTGCGTGAAGCAAAGATCGAAATGATCGAAGGCGAATTAGGAAGATTCGCAATTGAAGAAGACGAGTCACCTCAAGATATGTACAACCGAATTCAAAGGGGCCTTCTCACGCGTTGAGGGCTCCCCTAGATTACAACACGAAATACCACCAAGAACACACTCAAGATTACAATGAAATCACAGGAGTGTGTTAGAGAATCAAACCAAGAGCTCAATAAGTGTTGAACGTGTCTCTCCAATGATCTAGAGTGTATCCTCAAAGGATTGATCTTCGTTGCACTTAATTTCGTGGAGAGATATGTTTTTGAGGCTCTTGGGAGGTGTGACGGTGCTAGGGTTCGAAAGTCTTATGAAATATGGTCGTGCACCTCTATTTATATGGGTTTCTAAAAGTGACCGTTAGGGTTTAGAAAGATCGGACTAGTCCGGTGTGCCGTGTGTAGAAAACCCTAAGTGTCTCGAAATATCGGACTAGTCCAGCTAGGAGTGGACTTATCCGATTTCGCTTCTGGAAATCTTCGGACTAGTCCGATAGTCATCGGACTTGTCCGAACATGTGAAACCCTAAGTGAATTGGGTGATGAGTCCGCACTTGGAGGACTTGTCCGATTTAGGTCAGAGGTTTTTTCGGACTAGTCCGTGAAAATATCAAACTTGTCCGATTTGGATCGGAATGAATATTGGACTAGTCCGGTGGCGATTGGACTTGTCTGATTTTATGTGACTTGTGAAGTGTTTTGAGGACTAGTCCACACTGGGGAGGACTAGTCCGATTCTAGTCAGAGAGATATCAAACTAGTCCAATAGATATCGGACTTGTCCGATGTTGTGTAGAGAGGATATCGGACTAGTCCGGTGTCAGACGGACTAGTCCGGTCCTGTATAGCTTTGTGCAATGTGTGTGTTTAATTGTGATTGAGCTCTTGGGACGTGTTTCCTTAACACACTCCATACACAATGATCTACTATTCTTCTTCCTTGAGCTCATTTCCAATTTGCTCCTCATTCTTCCTTCTTTTTGGCACTTTGCTTATTTTGCTATTAAAACTGTGTTCATCTCAACAAAGAGGTTAGGATCTCATTTGCTTGTCATAAATCATCCAAAACCTACAAGGGATTCCTAGATGCACTTTCAATCTCCCCCTTTTTGGTGATTGATGACAACCAATTGAGATTTCACAAAATATGATAAAAATTGAGATTTTCGTAAAGCATGCACATATGAGTTTAAAATACATCAAGCGGTGAAAACATAATCCATATGTGCATTCTTTATGGCGAGATGCATGACTAAGTACATTGAGACAATGAGAATGACATAATTGACATTAATCAACCAGAAGCAAGCATATATGTCATTCTAGGAGCAAAATCACAGATTTCAACAATTACTCCTCAAATTGATCAAATATTGCATCACAAAACCATAGTTAACTTAAAAACATAGTTAAAGTTTTACAACCCACAAAAATAGTCAAAAAGCATACAAGAGAGCTCTCTCCTCGTATCCTACAGCTAAGGCTAAGACTCCTCCTCAATCTCTCTCCCTTTGCCATCAAGACGCTAAAAAGAAGGAGAGGAGGGTCCTAAGAGTCCTAAGACTTTCTCGGTCGGTCGGACATTGAGTTGGCTTAATGTAGACATCCATAAGATGATCGCCTAAAACGCTAACCACAGCACCTCTTAACAAATTATCTGCAGCCTCAAAAGCTCTCTCCTCATCAGGTGAGAGACCTCCCTAAGATGCAGGTTTGCCTCGTGTGATATGAAAAATGGTCATAACAGTCAACCACAATATCATCTTTGAGCGCCAACGTCTATAGTTTGATCCATTAAACACGTTGGGTCTCAGTGCAGCAGCAAAACCAGAAGTCAAAAAATTCCTAGAATACAATTTTTTGTATGTTGGAAAATTAGGAATTATTCGACTTATGTTAATCCATAATAGGGTATAAATCATGACAAATGTAATTGATCCTATGCTCTTCATATTAGCAATAGTAATGATCAAAATTACTAAAGATAAAATAGGAGTCTCAGTATTATACCCAGAGGCGGGACCAGTGCCGGAGGCACCGGAGGCACCGGTGGCGCCGTTCCCAACAGTTGGCATGTTGGATTGTTCGATGTAGTCGATCTTCCTTAGTGCAGTGAAGATTGTTGATACACTGCAGTCACGTAGCAGTGCAGATCTCGTACACGAACACATGAAGTAGTCGTAGACGAGCTTGGAGTTGATGTAGTCGTACAAGAGCACAAACAGCACGTCGAGCAGTCACGCGAATGCGTTTCCCAAAAATTGTATTCGCCCTCTATCCCACGGCAGGATCTCGAGAGAGCATCGATTTCGGAGACCTGCTCACTCCGTTTCTTGTGCGCACAAGAGACAATGTAGGGAATACTTGGAAGCATTGCAACAGTGAAGTCTTCTTGGAGGATGAGAGAAGAGGTTCCTTTCTTATTTCTCTTAGTGTGAGGGAGGGCCCTTCTTATATAGCCTCCAGGAGTGAGAGGATGAATGAATGCCATTAAATCGTTTTAAACATTCATCAATTCAGCTATTACAAATCAGCTATTAATGCGTCAGTTACTAGCCATAAGTATGTTGGTTATGACTCAACATTAACATGTCAATTATGAATCAACTATTAACGCGTTCGTTATGATTCAGTCATTAACGTGTCCGTTACTAGTCATAAGTATGTTGAATTGATCAACGTCACTAGAAGGAATTTCACACCTCCCAAGAGGGGAGGTACCTAGAGGCTACCACGTGTCCCGCAGCTCTGGATCTGCCTCCCCACTGAGGAGAGGTCCGGTGCTGCCACGCGTTCCGCGGCTCCGGATCCAACCTCCCCGCTGAGGAGAGGTCTGGTGCTGCCACGCGTCCCGTAGCTCCGGATCCAACCTCCCCGCTAAGGAGAGGTCCGGTGTTGTCATGCGTCCGGCGGCTCCAGATCCAACATCCCTGCTGAAGAGAGGTCCGGTGCTGCCACGCGTCTCGTGGCTCCGGACCCAACCTCCTAGTATTTCACAGATGCCTTGAAATTCATTTGATTAAATTAAATAAATAGGTCCAATACCTAAATATCTAACATGAAATTGCACAGAAAATTCTACAGCGAGCTGGACACAAGATAAGAATACTCAGGATATTCAGGGAGGGAAAAGTAAGGTATGCTAGGGCCGAGTCTGCAGACCATTGAACAAAGGTGGGCTCAATATTACAGACATGGATCGTTTTAGCAGAGCATTGAGGCCAAGATAGTTATGGCTTCAGTGGACCTCACCGCAGAAACGATGGTGTGGTATGGATTTGCCGGTTGATCAAACCGACGAGGCTCTATTCTCTGCAATGACAATGGTGACCCTGCATAACGGAAGGACCGCTAGGTTCTGGACATTGAGTTGACTTAATGGGGTCTCCTCTCCGGCAATGTTCCTGACCCTGTACAAGCATAGCAAACGGAAGAATCGGGTTGTGGCATGTGTGCTGGCAAATAATATTTGGATTACTGATGTTGCACAAGATCTGACCGTGGAGCTACTGAAAGAATATGTTAGCCTTTGGACGCTCATCCAGGATTTTGCCGCCTGACTTTGGACTGGAGTTCGGACTGCCGCCTGACTTCAGAATCATGGCTGGATAAATCAAAATTTTTGTCTGCTATGCTATATGAATTTAGGAAACGGCAGCCCACTTGTTCATGGAGTGCCCCATAGCGAGAGAAGTCTGAAAGATGGCTGCCAACTGGAGTGCATACTTGGCACTTGAAGGCTGCCAACTGGAGTGCATACATGGCACTTAAATCTTCGGATTGGCAACAAGAGACTGATTTGCCGTGCTGGTTCCATGGTCCCACAAATAGCTTTCGGAATGCAACGACCAAAGCCAGGTGCTCCTTCATAATCATTGTCTGTTGGCTGCCGTGACAGGAAGAGAATGCAAGAGTTTTTGAAGCGAAAGAGGAGATGGCATCCCAACTACTGGCTATGATACAGGATGAGGTGCGGCATTGGCATTGGCATTGGGCAGGGGCGAAACATCTAGACCTGCTAGGATCTCCAAGTTCTCAGCGCCACTCAGTCTGTTGTTCTCCAAGCTATGGTGAAGTGACCAACGGCATAGGGGCTTCTTTTCATTACGCTGTAAATGGTGTCCTGACAAGTAACTTTTGACAATACCTCTACTTAATATGTAACGTTCCGACCCATGGCCGGATTTTTTCCCAAGAAATGAACATTAGTTTGTTCATCCTTATTTCACACATATATAAATATATGATATGCAAGTCAGCAAAATATGAATATGAAAGATAATAAGGCCTAAGAAACCAAGCCAAGTAATGAAAACTGACATATAGCAATGAGAAAAAAATCAAACAAAAGTTGGTTTTTGTAACATGAACACCGTACAAAAACTACTAACCTTCAAGACACATGTAAAAGTTTTTTTACAATCAAGCAAAATATCTATTTTACTGCGTAATCATAGACTACAAAACCTAGCCAAGAGACAATGAAATATGAAATTAGAGCATATTCATAATAATAAGAACTAAACGTACCTATGTACCGCCCAAGTATGTAGGCAAATTGAAGCTGATCTTTTTCTTTAATCTGGTGGCAAACCTGAATCATATATAAAATAATATTATACAACAGATTAACAAATAATACAGTGTTAATATTAGACAATTCAAACAAATTACAATTATACGAGTAAACTGACAAATGTTACTAAAATAATCATACATTGCATAATTTTTCACAATTGCCTTTTTAATTTACATTTAAAATAAAACATATTTCATACATAAATAGCATATAAGAGCACATTATTACATAACACCCAACAAAATAATGGACAATCATAAAGTTTGTCTATAGGCATGACCAGTACAAAATCCTCATTACTTGGCTTAAAAACATAATCCTTCATATGTGATATGTAGCGACAATAATTTCAACAACAGCAATACAAATACAACTTAAACATCAGAACTATACAACAATCTGTTAGCTGTATCTCATGATTTTCACAAAGTATCTTGCAATCAAACAACCATTGATAAGGTTGGGAATTCAGCTCTATCTCTCTCTCTCTCTCTCTCTCTCTCTCTCTGATTTCCCTCACTCGCTGAAGAACAGAGGAGGGGATGTGTGCTGCTCAAAGATGCAGATTTTCTGCATTGCTTGACCCTTTATTTATAGTGTGATCAGTGGCTGTTACCCAAGTGAATCACGGCCTAAAAGTCACCTAGATTATAGGATCAGTGACTAACTCCTTGAGGACTAGGACTAACTAACCGGTGGAAGACCCGTTCACTTGAATGACTCAACTGCTAACTGAAAATAAACCCTTGATTTTGTCTATCGATTGAGACATACATCATTCAGTAGCTTTTTTTAGATGATGGAAAGTTCCGACCTTCCCCTCCAAGAAGGTTATGGCTAATTTATTACAAACGAGTACAAATGCAGACACTCATAACCTATTGTCTAGAACAAGACGACGATAATTAGATAGCTAAGCACACGACTGTGAATCGTACTTCGTAGGCCAATATTGCGGCATGTTCACCCCTTCACATTTTTCGTAAGTGCACTATAGATCTAGCGTCCATGACTTTATCTGTAGAGTACCTGCATTTAGTACTGTGAAATTCAGCTTGAAAATCGCTCTCACCGGGAATCGAACTCAGCATCTGAGTAGTGTTGCTCAGAGTACTTAACCACTAGTCTAAGCCCCCTTTCACCCCCTAAGACTCTGAAACACTAGGCTTATAGAAAACATTTCACCCCCTAAGACTTGTGTTTCAGTCGGGACTTGACATGAGGCATCCCAACCCTTGTGCAAAGCTCCTGGAACTTCACCTTCCCAAGCGCCTTCATCCCTACATAAGCCAGTTGATCCTTGGAGTTGATGAACTCAACAAGGATGCTTCCTTCTTCCACACGCTACCTCACATAGTGGTAGCGCACCCTGATGTGTTTTCTTCGCTCACAAAACACAGGGTTTCTTTATGAGGTGGAAAGCAGACTTGTTGTCCACCCTCAACTCCACTGGCTTGACCTCCTCTTGCCTCAAATCAGCAAGCAACCAGGCTAGCCATACCCCTTGGGTTGAAGTGGCGACCGTATATCCCGCTTCGCACGATGATATAGCCATCACCCATTGCTTGAGAGATTGCTAGCTCACTAGGCTTGATCCAAGGAAGAACAGCACGCTGGAGGTGCTGTGGCTGTTGTGTACGTCACCGGCATCGTCAATCGCTATAGCCGACTAATTTTGCTCTGCCATCGCCTCGCCGGTAGAAAAAACCATAGTCAACCGTCCTGACAATGTAGCGGAGGATGCGCTTCAGTTCCATCATGTCCTTTGCCATTGGTCGTTGCATGAATCAACTGAGATATCCCACCACGAAGATCAAATCCGGCATAGTATGCACTAAATAACGAAGATCTTAGATCAATCTCTGATACAGAGTCGCATCTTCCTCTCCCTCATCGCTATTGCGGCTCAATTTGAATCGCTGCTCCATTGGCATTTGCGCCGAATTGCAGTCTGCCATGCGTCCCGCCTCCAAAATCGCCTTCTTCACCACCACGCCCCTCGATTGCTCTCAGGCGGCCGGGATTTCTTCAATTGACATTGTGGAATTGTCAAGCAACGACTCAATTGACACGGAGACATAGGAGCAAACTTCTTAGACACGACGAGCAGGTACTTGGTTGCGACCTTCCACGATTTTCCAGGGTCGTCGAGGATCTCCAACTCGAGGACCATCTTGGCGAGGTGCATCGTGAAGTCGTCAAGGGACTCGCCGTCAAGCGTCAAGGATTGATATATTGTACTACCTTCGGACGCGCTGAGCCGCCGACAAGCGCGTGTGAACGGGACGAAGCCGAGATGACTCAAGGTGATCCCAGGCGGCCTTGAAGGAGGATTTTGATGCCAGAGTAGAGGCCATCTCCAACGGTACACCGCGGAGCAGAGGTTCCATCACCATGTGGTCCTCGATCTCATCCGCCATGCCATACTTGATGGCAGCCCACAGTCCCCTCGCATGCAGCATCACGTGCAGCATCGACGACCAATCTAAGTAATTGGTCTTCGTCAGCAGCGGAAATTGGCCACTGACCTCCCTCACCACTCTTGCCAGAGCGGGGCTCTGTGGGCGACTAGGACGCCCACCGTGACGAACGGAAGAAGGTAATTGCGGCCTCCTCCTAGGGGACTACGATCCCGACGGCAGATGCGAGGTCAACATCGCTCTAGACTAAGAACCTGACTCTGATACCAATTATTGGGAATTCAGCTCTCTCTCTCTCTCTCTCTCTAATTTCACTCACTCACTGAAGAACAGAGGAGAGGATTTGTGCTGCTCAAAGGTGCAACTTTTCTGCATTGCTTGATCCTTTATTTATAATGTGATTAGTGACTGTTACCCAACTGAATCACTGCCTAACTAACCGGTAGAAGACCAGTTCACTTGACTGACTCAACTGTTAACTGAAAACAAACCCTTAACTTTGACTGTCGACTGAGACAAACATTATTCAGTAGCTAAGACTCCGAAACACTAGGCTTATATACAACAGGTAAGACATTGGCTGCATATACAACATACTAATGCTCAAAATACAATATACATTTTGGCTACATAAACAAATGTACTTCTACTAACAAAATAACAAACAATGAATCTTTTCTGTGGTATTACAAGCACAAAATTACCTTACTTATGATTTTTCAGATTTTAATTCAACTAATTATTGGAGAATGGGGAATTTCCCAAACTATTATATTTTAGCAAGTTGAGAATTAAATGATCACAACTGAGGCAAAAGCAGGTACTGCAAATTGACACAAAAAAATTGCAGAATATCCTTATTACAAGAACATACATTACCCAATTTAATGCTTGCAATTCGAAGCAAAAGGGATGCCAACTCACCAGAGGTCGATCTCAAAGCACAACTAACACTTGTCTAGAGATGGTGGCCTGGAGCTGCTCTATGCTCCAGCAAAACAGACCACTGAACAATCCTCTCGGACGAGTCTATTATGATAGAACACAGGGTTTAAATAAAGAATTATAACCTAAGATTTACTAAGAATTGCACACAATGAACTACTTAAATATAACTTGAGCGAAACGGACAATCTTGGCAAAAATCAACTAGGCATTGCGTCACCCAAACTAAACAGACATAATTAACAGCTTCATAAACAATTGTTATACTTCACAAACAATCTATACTTCTACAACTACTAATAAATGACTGAAAATGGCACTTTAATGATCATTTCAGCATAAAAATGAAATAGAATCACAGATCTACACAACAACACACCATAGATTCTGCAACTTCCAGTATAAACAACATACACTTCTACAAACTACTCATAAATGATCAAAAATGACATTTTGATGATCATTTCAGAATAAAATTAAATAGATTTGCAGATATACACAACAACACACCACAGACCTTCTGTGTCTTCCACTACAAACAAAATACACTTGTATGAAGTACTCAAAAATGGCCAAAAATAACAATTTTAATGACCGTTTCAAAAAAAAAAACAGATTCATCCATGATAGATCTACACCTAACACAACTACACCACAACAGATATATACCACAAACAGAACAAGGAGGCAGATGAGTTACAGATTCAAGTACTTCTTTTGCTGAGGATGTCCCAGATCTATGCTTTGACGCCTAGATGACGCACGTGCACGGTAGGGACTCTTGATCTCACTGGAGGACAACCGGGGCGGCGAGCGTGAGAAGGGGTTCGCAGCAGCGTTGACGATTCAGGATGGGGCAGAGGCGTACAACGGTGGCAGACGGCATTGGACCCTTGAGCTGTAAGGGGCAGGCTGAGTGGGGATGGGGAAAAGTTGCTTGCTTGTCGCACGAAGAACTCAAGAAGACTGAGAGCAAAATTGCGACGGTTTGATTCCGATGGAGAAGACGAGAAGGATGAGTAGACCAAGAGATAAGAAAGTGTCGGTTACAAATAAGGTTGTGATGGCAGGTTAGCTGGCTAAACCCGATACAAGATGCGGGCCCGATAACAAGTAATTTCAAATCAACAATCGGACAGCTGGAGTTTTACAGAGGTTTCTTTTCTTCTTGTTGTGGTGGTGGTGGCCATGGTTCAACCGAAATGGCATTTTCCTTTTTTGCCCCTGCTCATTGTATTCATCTCCGTTTTAGTATGGCAAGCTTCAGTTGTGGTAAATAATCAAACACTAGGCAAAAAATTGTGGCATGATTAAAGTTTGAAGTGGCAATGTTCAATAACAATCCAAACACGCCCTTTCATTTTCTTATGCTAATTAGACTATCCAAATGTTAGTTAACACTAGTCCATTACCAAAAAATCTGAAACTGAAAGAGATGAACACTAAGGGCCTGTTTGGATTGAGGCCACAATTTGCCACGCCTAACCTTAGTCAGCCACAATTTTCTTAGTCGGTGTTTGGTTCTAGCCACAACTAAGTTTGACTAACTTTGCCACACTTCTTCCCACATGTCATAGACACAATTTTTTTTCCACACTTTGCCTAAACTTAGTTGGCCAATTTTATTGCAACAAAAGTGTGGCAAGACTATCCTGAGTCATCTTAGACAAAATTGTGTGGCAAACTTAGTACTCGAGACCTGTTTGGATTGCATACTAAGTTTGCCACACAATTTTACCTAAGGTGACTAAGGATAGTCTTGCCACACTTTTGTGGCAATAAAATTTGGCAACTAAGCTTAGGCAAGGTGTGGAAAAATCAGTCTATGACATGTGGGACAAAGTGTGGCAAAGTTAGTCAGACTTAGTTGGGGCTAGAGCCAAACACTGACTAAGAAAACTGTGGCTGACTAAAGTTAGGTGTGGCAAACTGTGACTGTAATCCAAACAGCCCCTCAATCCAAACAGCCCCTAAACTTTGAGATACACTTTTCACATCCGAATTTGACTGCAATTGTTAGATTTTCTCTGAACTCTTAAATGTCAAAGGACTTACAACAGCCATAATCTGGCAAGGCTGAAATCAAATCACTATTTCCTCCCAATATCCATACAGTTCCAAACAAATAACAATAATTATTAAGCAAAACAAGGCCAAGGTGGTGAGGAATAAGCCATCATATATTGAAGAGGATGATGGTAAATACAATGTGCACCAGTGAACTTTTTCTTGATATAATCTAAAGTGATGCATTTAATTAAATGTTATTAAGTGCAACATTAGTATTTCAATTTGAAGAAAACCGTGAATTCAAAATTTGTACTCACAATGTTTTTGTCTTCAAAATATTAAACAAAATTCCATTTGTTCTGTCACTTGCATGCAGATACCAGAAACATAAGGAGATAAGACCATCTCAAAGAAATGTCAGTGCGGCAATAATTTAATTATTGGTTCTCATAGAAACAAAGCACGATGTTGAGAGGATGTCAAAATGTTGTTCATTGATTGATTGCAATTTGAATCAGGATAAACAAATTGTTACTTAACAACCCAAAGGCAGACGTTCTTATCTTCCATGGGTACTCCAATATTCTAGGCATGCAACACGAAGTCAGCCCTCATGGAGTCCTGGACAACAACCAACGGGATTTGCAATATCTGGAATTTCCTTTTTGGAATCTACGGAAATGATTGCATTGAACGCAGCGAACGATTCAATCTTGATCAATACAAGATGAATAGGCACCAGGACCCGGTTCCGCCGAAGAGTACGTGGTAGAAATTGTTGCCGCCGAAAGAACAGCCTTTTAATTTGCAAGAAGGACCGGAAGACGCCGCAGCAATTTCAGAGACGTAAGATGCCGGAGCACTTGCGCTTGAGCCAACGGAGCCCACGGCGGAGCGAGGCCTTCACCTTCCCCTCCACCGCGTAGGCCTTGTATCCCGCCACCCGCCGCCGCCGCTTCATCTCTGGATCGCCGAAGCAGCACACGCGGACCCGGGGCACGCCTCCGCCGCAGCGCCGCTTTCCGAAGTCCATCGGCGGCGTGGAGGGGCCCGGCGGCGCCAGCGCGAACTGCTGCCGCGGCGGCGACGCGGTCGTGTGGAGCCCCTGGGGGAAGGGGATCTTGGGAGCAGCTGATCCGGAGGCGGCGGTGTGGCGGGGGACGGGCGCGGTTGATGGCCGGAAGGTATCGTCCCGGGCAGGACGTTGGAGGTTGGCCATGGAGAAAAGAGTGGAGACGGGAACGGGGGAGGAATAGGAGCGAGGACCAACTTGGGGCTCTGGACCTCTGCTCTTAATTTGGAGTATCTCGTTAAAACCACTAAATTTTCTTTGTCTCTAAAAAGGAAAAGAAAAAATGAGAGACGAGGAACACCACCAGGCGTCTGCTTTTCGAGAATGATAAAATTTTGCACGAATGTCATTGTACTAATGTTACACAAAACCTTATAATGTAACTGTTGTAAAAGAAGTGTAAAAGAAGTAAAGACTATTGTTAGCAACCTGGTTTGGAATTGCAGAGAGAGAAGAGGATTTGGGAGGTTGGCTTGAGGAAGAAGAAGAACTAAAGATAGAAGGATAGGATATTCTCAATAGCAAATAACTTATTTCTCTCATGTTCACTCTGTCTCACTTCCTTAAGTACCTGGGTCTAAGGCCACACACGCACACATATGGGTCCCAGACCACAGCTGACACACGCCTGCTAACATTGGCGATGCATGCACCCATGGTGGGTCAAAGAACGGACTCACGCACGCTAGCCTAGCCTGCAGCGGCTGACATTCCCTCTCCTTGCGAGTCTGCTTGCCCCAAGCTGAAGCTCGAACAAGCGCACGCAGCCAGGTGAAACACAGCAGGAACATGTCAAGCTAGTTGATGACAGCGGCGCTGGCGAAGTTGATGACGATACAGCAGAAGGGTAGCGAGCCGGACGTGCTCTTCGGCATTTCCTCAAAAGGTTGCTTGCAAACGGTGGAGGTAGCTTGCATGCGTGCAACATGCACCAGAACTTCGTGCCATCGCGGATAAAGAAGACCGGGAAGTTGTAGGCGACTAGGAATGTGTCGAGGACGACGAGTGGTGCGCTGTTGCCCTTGAACGCGTTGCAGCAGTCGACAGTCATTTCATCGAACAAGTTGCGTGCGAGTCTGAGTCTGTCGATCCTTCTCAATGCCTCGACCATGAGGGGGTGTTGATGGAGGGTGTTGAGCAGCTCGATAATGATGGGCAGGAAGCGCTTCGGGGCGCCATGTATTGGTGGATGGACGCACCGGCAGCATCGACTCGGTACTTGGACCGAGGGCGCAGCGTAAGGTAGATGGTCTCTGCAGCTGCTGAAACCGAGGCGGCAAGGAAGTCTCGCACCGCGCGAAGCACCTGCAGCCCGTCGAACATCTCCTTTGGCCCGGTGCACGTCGCACCGACGAGGGCCGCCACGGCCAGCGGTGGTGAAGGTGGCGGTTTCTTGATTAGGATGAACGACGCAATAAGATTGTTGCGGAGATCAGGGAGCCATTGGTCATGCTCAATGAAGCTGACGGAGAAGTCCTCCATGGCTGCTTCCAGGAAGCACTCCAGCACAGCATCGTTGCGAAGTTCTCCGGAGAGCTGCTTGAGGCAGAGCATCAACTCATCCACCGCTTCCTCGTTGTAGATTACATTCGACCCACGCACGAAGTCAGGCGGACACACGTGCGGGTGATGTTGCTTCCCCCATACGAGGTCTGTGACGTGAGCGGAGCTGGCGATGCGCGGGTCATCCAGGTTGAGGTGCATGTTCTTTTGGAGCAGCTAGAAGCGGTCGGGGAGGTCGGTGAGCATGACGTGCGCCCCTAGAGCGCCGCCATGCACACGACATTGAGCAGACTCAGAACGGCCGTCTGGGTGCCGCGGAGGGCGAGGCACCGCGAGTCGACAGTGTGCTCGAGAAACTGGGCGAAGACGACGCCGCTGTCCCACTTGACGGCGCTGGTGACCCTCGGGCTGGCCATGGAGGACGGGTACTGCGGTGGTGGTGGCCATGGCAGTGGATCTAGCGATGGAGCTTCATCCACCCGTTGCTCATCACGCAGGCGATCGAAGAGCTCGCTCGAGATGGCGCCCTCGAAGTCGTGGAAGTAGAGGTCGAGGAACTTGAGCGCCGGTAGATTGAGCATGATGGCAAGGAATCGAAGGAAGGTGGACTCCACTGCGTCCTTCAACTTGTGCACGACAAGGAATGTTTCCTTCGAGTTTCCGTAGAAGTCGAAGCCGATGAAGGGCCTCTGGGATACCTTGAAGCGCGCTTGTCCTCGGGCACGATGCTCCTGTAGGAGGCCAGGTGCCACCCGTCCCGTAGTCAGATATGTGGCACCGTCACGATCGAGCCGCCCTTGGTGCCGCACACCCATGGCGCGGGCGGCTACACGGTGCGAAACGCCGAAACGGCGAGCGGGCCCAGCAATGCCATGGCCGGCGTCAGCGAGACCTCGGTGGGCTTGACGACCCCATCCTCGTTCAGACCTGCAACATTGGAGTCACCTGCCTCTTTAGACCGCTCAAGTCGACGATGTTGGTCTGGATCATAGGTCAGATGCCTCGACGAGCTCATTGTCGAACGATGAGTGGAGGTGCACGAGGCTCAGCGAAGGCTTGAGCGGGTGGTGGTCGATGACGTTGTCAAGCACATACGAGTCTCGTTCACCTGCGCGGGCGGGGCAGCCATGACCGAAGTCGAAGGAAGAGGGGGTGAGGGTGTCTGACGCGGGTCGATTCGCGTGAGATTCGTAGGTGTCGCAGCCGCTGCCATCGCCACTAGGGATGCGCGTTTGGTCTATTCAGTAAATTCAGTTCGGTTACTTCGGCCTTTTTGAATTTCGATTTTTTAAAATTATTACCCGAAATGTTATACAAATATTAGGTATCCAAAATTTTTGGGTACCTAAATTTCGGTTCGGTCTTCGGTCTTATCCGAAATACCCAAATTATACATTATCCTCATTTTATGCTCTCAATAATCAATATAAGTTTAATATCACTTGTAAACTTAATCTCAAAAGACACTAAATTATTAGTTCTTTAATGATGGATCGTAAATAAACAATTTAATTTTATGACTTGACATAACATAACTCACAAATAAAATATGAAAATTCATATTATTTAAAGTTCATAGATCATAATTTAAGTTGAGAATTTAATGTTCGGTTATTCGGGTATTTTGGGTACCTGAGTGTGATACCCGAACTTGAGATTAATATATCGGTTATTTAGATTTGCTATCCAAATAGGTATCCGATACCCGATAATTCGGTCTTTTCGGTCTCGGTTTCGGTTTTTTCGGTTTCGGTTTTTCGGTCTCGGTTTTTTTGCCCACCCCTAATCGCCACTATGGCCTCTTCGCCGAAGGAAGCGTGCGCGGCCACAGAGAGGTAGGGGTCGAGGACAAGTAGTGTGGTATCCGCTGTCGACGAAGTAGTCACTGGTGGTTGTGGTTGGTTGGAGGCATTGTCGGCAACCTGAAGCTTCTCGGGCTAATGGATCGTGGGAGGATCATCCGCCGAGAGCTCCACTGTCTCTGCTGATGCGTCTCCTTGGGGCTGCTGCGGTTGCGAGAAAACCGGATCCAGCGACCGAGCTGGAGCACGTTTTCTCACACACGTCCAGCCGTTCGTCACTCCAAGTTGGTCCGCCACGATGATTTCCTCCTCCAATGCGGTTGGCTTGGTGATGCACGCGCGCTCAGCCAATACGTTGCCGCCGCCCAAATCCATGGTGGCCTTGAACTTGGCAAACTCTTGAGCGAGTTGCTCGCGGAACTGCTGCATCACCTCCTCGAGGTAAAGCTGCGTGTCGCGATCTATGGCACTTAGGATTGTAGGTTCTAATACCAATTGTTAGCAATCTGGGTTGGAATTGAAGAGAGAGGAGAGGATTTGGGAGGTTGGCTTGAGGAAGAAGAAGAACTAAAGATGAATAGGGAGAAGGATATGATATTCTTAATAGAAAATAACTTGTTTCTCCCATGTTCCCTCCCTCTCACTTCCTTAAGTACATGGGTCCAAGGCCACACACGCACACATGTGGGTCCCAGACCACAGACTCACGCACGCCTGCTAACATTGGCGACGCACGCACCCATGATGGGCAAAAGGGCGAACTCACGCACGCTACCCTAGCCTGCTGACAACTATTTTTATGGATGCCAAAAAGTTTGGATTTATTTTTTAGATAAATGAAGTTTTGATGTATGAAAGCACATAATTTCGATGATGAAACGGAATTCATGAGATCCGAAGCATTAACCTTTTGAAATTTGCAACATTGTTCACATGCAAAGGACGGTAGCCACCATGTTGGTCCTTTCATGAATGAGGTAACTATATTATCTCGTTTCTCATAAAAAAATATTATCTTGTAATTATGCATATATTCCATTCATTTCATTGAACAAATCATTGATATGCAGGCATTCCCTTGCACATCATTATTACAAATGAAAAGGAAACATAAGGAGATGCATCTGGCAATGCAATTCTTTTTTTAGTCCTTTCAACTATATAGAGTTGTAGTGTATGTTCATATGCACACAAATTCAATCACACTACAACACAATAAAAGCACACATCATCAACCCTACAACTACAGTAGTCTTGAAATCACGTATTTGAAGAGATCATCGAAATCCTCAAAATTCGATGTGTGACATGGATGTCACCCTCCCATTGTGACTCCATGAGTGAGAGGGAGTAACTGAAATTTTAATTGGGAACCCGATTTAGAGATTGAACCGAGTTGATAAGTGGCCACCTGTCGAAGTGTGCGATCGACACTTCCCCCGGTACTGTTATGAAGTAGTCCATGGATGTTCATATTTAGGCGGAGCGTATTCTCAAGAACTCAGGAACAGGGTGACATAGTGGTTTTTACATGGTTCGAACCGCTTGAGCGTAATACCCTACTCCACAGGGGTGTTTGTGTGTTGTATTGCTTTAAGCGAGTATGTTGGTGAGCTAGTTAGAATGACCTGTGTTCTACCGTGCAGGGCATTACTTTTATACGCCAAGGACTGACTGTTACAGTGTGTCGTGGCCTGACAGGTGGCCCACGCCGTACATGATCTAAGTGTATAACGGTAGTTTTATTAGGGTGATAATGTGCCTTGATGGCAGTGTTACCAGGCTTCATGGTCCTCTGATCGTGCGTCATTAATGCAGCATTAATGATGTGTTAACCAGGTCTTGTAATGGCTGATTGATTGCCTTTGAATGTCTGTGACGTTGGTTATCCCAGAGTTCTTTTCGTTGAAGATGTAGATCCGATTATGTGACATGTGGCAGTACCAAAGCTTCCCTTAGCAGGAGGCAGATCCGATGCTACGGGACACATGGCAGCACCGGAGCTTCCCTTAGTAGGGAGGCAGGTCCGACGCCACAGGACACGTGGTAGCACCGGAGCCACCCTAAGGAGGGAGGCAGGTCTGGCACTGCGGGACACGTGGCAGCACTGGAACCACCCTTATGAGGGAGGCAAGTCTGGTGCCATGGGACATGTGGCAATGCTGGAGCCATCCTAAAGAGGGAGGTAGGTCCGGCACTACGGGACACATGGTAGCACTAGAGCCACCCTTGGGAGGGAGGCAGGTCCGACACTGCGGGACACGTGTTGGTCTCCGAAGGTCCACTTTCCTGGAAAGTGAGACTCGACACTTCTATTTCTTGTACGAAGGGGTACCTGGTCCGCAGGGTACCGACAGTGGCCCCCGGACCCACCTTGGGGTGAGGCTTTGATCCCAGAGGTGGGGCCACCATCACTTCCCGCATTGCTGCTTCAACTTTTCACTTGGGCAATTGTAACGACGGCACGCTCATGTGCCATCCCTACGTGGCTCTTCTTGATTGGCAGGTGAGATACATGACGTTCGAATCTCACGCAATTGAAGGGCACCAGTTCCCAATAAGATTTTTGTATCAGTTCCCAATGCAATCTTGGTAGCCCTGTCTGGCTATCGCCCTCGGGCTTCCAACTTCTCATCATGACAACGGTTCACCTGGTGTGACTTTTTTGTAAAGTGGCCCTAGGCTCCCTTGTCATAGACGAGGTAACTTTGCGGTGCGTAATTGGGCTCCGTGGGCAGTTGCCATGCAGATGTTAATAAAAGAAGAGGCTTTGCAGGAGGAGAGAACTCTTATGCCTCGATCTGTTTGCTCGCGCATAGAGCTCTCCGCTTCATCCCCTTCATCGCCTTCTCAACTTTTGCTCCACTTTGCGGTGATGGAACTCAGACTTCCCCCAACCAAGCTTGTGAGCAAGAAGTACATTGAGAGGGTCCGAAAGTTGATGGGGTGGCAGAGATCCTCTTTCGACAATGCGATTTGCCGCGAGAAGATCCCTTTCAAGAAGGAGAGCTCCGGCGAGATGGTCTTCTTCATGGCGTACGCCATGGTTGGACTAGTTTCGCCGGTACCCAACTTCCTGCTGATGCTGTTGGAAGTGTATGGGCTTCAAATTCAGCACCTCAGCCCCCACTCAATCTCACTGGTGGTGATCTTCGTCCACTTCTGCAAGATGTCGGTAGGCGTGCGACCCTACGTGCCTCTATTCAAGACCTTCTTTACCCTCCAGACGACTGGAAAAGGTAACAGTTTTATTGGATTCTACTACTTTGTAAGATGTAGAAACCTCCGTTCAAGTACATCAGGTCCTTTGCCTTTGGGAAGTGGGAAACCTGGAAGAGTGACTGGTGATTGTGCGGACGGACCAGCACAACCGATTGGAGTTGCTAATCGGACTTTCAACGACGGACAACAACTTCTAGGAACTGCTCCCACAGTATAACCTAGTGCTCACCGCCATCTGGCACCTGGTTCAAGGAGGTTTGATGTCCCTAATGGTGCTTGGAAACTTCTTGACTAGCCACTGGGCTCCACTTAAGCAGCAGGAATTTCCTGCTTGGAACTACAACGGAGAGATGGACTTCCTTCGAATCGAGGTTGGCCTTAGTAACGATTTGGATGATAAGGCTCTGCGTCTCAAACTGCAGAAGATGTATTGCGGTTCTATCTCAAGAGACGACCTCGTGCCACCATCAGAATTTCTGCTGTTGTTTGTTGTCCCAGAGATCAGAAGGGAGCTGCACAAGGGGATGCTGATCCTCAACGACACTGGTCTTGCGATGCGACAAAGGAGTACCCCCCCCCCCCCCGGAGGGATTTTTATCCCTGGAGCTTCACCCCCTGTCGGCATGGGAGGTCTGAACCTGTCTTTGTCAGTGGCAAAGGCAATGTTGTTGCAGAGCCGAGCCAGAAGAAATCCGACTCAAGTCAGAGCAAGGGGAAATAGATTGTGGATTCCTCTAGCCAGAAGAGGAAGTTGATGCGAGCTGATGGTAGCTCCGTCAGGGCAGCTCCAACGGAAGCGATGTCATCATGGGTGCTGCTCCCGACCCTGAGGTCCGTGGTGGTTGTACCTTCAACAACCACATCTTCGGTCCCAACGCCCTAGATGATCTCCGAGTTTGTGAAATCATCATGTTCAGTCCGAGTGCCAACAGCGGGCACTGGGTCTGACAAGTCTTCACCATCGGTCCCGGTGCCAATGGCGGGCACCGGGTCCAAAATATCTTCTTCGACAGTAGCTCCAGCACCAGGGAGTGGAGCAGTGTGTGTTTCGGAGGTCCCGACTCCTGTGACACTGGTGGCTACTTCAAAAACTCCCGGAATGAAGTCCGGACCATCTGCCCCACCGATGATGGTGGGTTCAGGTGAGTTCGGCAGCCCGAGAAAGAGGTTCCGCACCGATTGGGGCTTCAGCGGCCCCAAGTAAGAATCAACACTAGAAACCTATATTTTCTTTCACTTCTTGCTTTTTGTTGAATTTTGTATTTCCTTTGTTTCTAGAGTGTCAAGACTAGCTGCTGCTCCTGCACCACCAACCAACCAAGCCAGTGTTGCTGCCGAAGAGACCATGCTAGCCAGAGCACTGGTTGATGTTATGGCTCCTCTTGTGGTCATGGCGGGCAGTGTGACGGTTTCAGGGTCAACTGACATCGAGATGACCTCGACGCCAGCAGCCAGAGATGTCGCGGTTGCGCTGGACCACATAGAAGAAGTTGTGCCAGCGCTGGAGCAGGCTACAACATCACCGGAGCCAACTCTGGAACCAACAATGGATGCTGAAGTGGCATCGGAGGTACCGGCTGAAGCCTCAGAGGTGCAAGAGCCAGCGATCGACGCTGTGCCAGTGGCTGACACCGCGATAGTGCCAGAGCCAATGGCCGCCGCACCGGAGTCTGTGATCTACGCTGTGCTGGAGCTACTGGCATACACCATGATGGCGCTGGAACTTGCGCTTGGAGAACCAACTGCTGGTGCTTCGACATCTGCGCCGATGGAAGATGACCTCCTGGAGCTTGGCGCAGATGATGAAGACTTTCTGGGGTCCATGCTTGTTCCATGGGCTCTAATGACTCTCTTGGAGGCTATGGGAGCTTCGGCGGATCCGCAGGAAGGTCTGGAGATGATCCTCCTGTTGCTCTCAGTTGAGAATGCTTGATCAAGCCTTCACCAAGTTCAACTCGGCTTTGACTACGAGCGAAATGCTTTGGAAGCCGAACGGGAATCTCTGTTGCGGTGGCAGAAGCTTCTCAACTTCAAGACGGAGTTGACACAGACCCCGCCTGGCCGACTTGAGGGACCTGCTTGTAGTCGAGAAGACGCGACTAAAGCGGTTGGACGAGCTGCTAGATGACAAGCCAGCTGCCATAGAAGCCCCGAGCAAAAAAAATTGCAAAATCTATGACAAAGCGACAGAAGCCAACAATTTGGCGGATGCTCGCTTTGAGACAATATACAAGCTGGGGGATGAGCTCCTCAAGCAACAAGAGGCTGTCGACAATAAAGGAGCAAGAGCTTCAGAAGAGAGATGCTGAGATCTCTCAAAAATTGGAGCGCGGTGAGCAGGACTTGGCTGACCGTTTTGAGAAGTTCAAGTCATGGTGCGAGCAAGAAGAAACACCAAGTGTGGTTGTGAATGTGGCCTAGAGGGGGGGAGTGAATAGGCCTTTTTGAATTTTAGTCAGAACCTGCAACACTCAACAACTTGATCAAATCCCGAGAAATTGGACTAGTCACAAGTGATTTGGAGGAGTTATGCCTTGGTTTTAGGTACCCAAGATTGCTTGGGTCCTTTGAGGTTAGTTACAAGTCATTTGGGCACCTACACATGGGACTTGGTGTTCCCATGCCGTGGCCCAACATATTTGGCATGCACTTTACAAAAAGTATTTTTCATAAGAACATAAGATGCATCAAAAGTTCTAAACAAAAGTTGTTGCTCATATGAATTAACATGTTTGGACTTATCAACATTATTATCCTTTCTAGCTTGAGGGGAGTTTCCCTTCACAAAGGCAATGCACTCCTTGTTATTCTTATGGTTTCTAGCATTTTGCTTTTCACCATAGGAATACCCAATGCCATATTTGACATTAGGAGGTCTTGTAGCCAAGTATGCACTGCGTGCATACTTGACCTTCTCCTTGTAAAATATGCCACTACAGGAAGGATGCTTGTCCATGGTGGAGGTTGACTTGTCCTTTAAGCTAGTATCAATTTTAACACATGCACAAGTAGTAGTAGGTTCAATTTTAAGGGGTTGAGAAGGAGAGCTTGAAGAGGATGAAGGTTTACTTTTCTTGAGTGACTCAACTTGTACCTCAAGGATTTTGTTAACTTTGGTTAAGTTAGCAAGTTCATCCTTGATGATAGCATTTGCGTCGCTTAACTTCAAGCAAGCTTCCTTGCTTGAAGCTAGCTCAAGTTCAAGTAACTTGCTTCCCTCCTTTTCAAGTTCAAGAAGCTTTTTCATCTTAAGATACTCCTACTTTTGAAGGATGATCATATCTTCTTATCGATCAACAAGCTCCTCCTTATCAATAAATTTATCCATTAAGAATTTCATTTTTGCGGCAGCTTTCTTATGAAGGCCAACAAGCATATCCTCATTATCACTATTTGCATCACTATCACTAGAGTAAGAATGCGAGGAGGAAGATTTAGATGTTACCTTTCTTTTACCTTCCTTCGCCATGAGACAGATGTCGTTGTCCTTCCTAACGCCAATAGATGGGAAGAGATTTGATTTCTTCATTGTCTTCTTGATGGCTATGCTAGCCATCTCCTCTTCCTCTTCGGACGAGGACTCATCATTTGAGTCTCACTCCTTTCCAAGGTGCGCCTGCCCAGCTAGCTTTTTCTTCTTGAAGAACTTCTTAGGTTGAGGTTTTTCTTCCTTGGTCTTTTTCTTGTTTTCTTCATATGGGAAATAAACTATAAAGTGGTCATATTCACCACAGTTATAGCAAGCCCGCCTCAACTTCGGTCTTGACTTTTCTTTGTGTTTTCCTTCACTTGATTTACCCCCTTGTCTTCTCTTCATCATTCTCTTGAATTTCTTGACGAAGAGGATCATGTCTTGCTCATCTATGTTGCTGCTCTCATCATCACTGCCATCATCATCTTGAGCCTCTCGAGCTTCTTTTTACAAGGGCTTGCAAGTGTATTTTAAGGCGACCCCTTTCTTCTTTGCCGAGGTGAGATCGGCAATCTCCTTGACATGTTTAGCTTGCTTCTCCATCATTTCGAAGTTGATTATCTTTCCAAGCAATTCGTTCGGGGTCATTTTCTTGTATTCGGGACTCTCTCTAATCATCGAGCATAGGGTAACATTGCGAGGCATGAAAGCTCTAAGGATGAGCTTCACAACCTCGTGATCGTTCCACTTTTTACTTCCATATGCTCGAACCTTGTTGATGAGAGTCTTCAATCGGTTGTACATGTCTTGCGGCGACTCATCTTCTTCTATGGCGAACCTTCCCGATTCACCTTCGATCATTTCGATCTTCGCCTCTCGCACATGACGATCGCCTTCATGTGCAGTTTGCAATGTGTCCCATATTTCCTTTGCAATCTCGAGTCCATCCACCTTGGTGAACTCGTCCTGACTTAGTGATGATGTGATGACCGCTGCAACTTGAGCATTCTGATGAATTGCTTGCTCTTGGCTTGGTGTGAGATCTTCATCGTCGTCTGGGATATCTATACCTGTGCACACTACATGCCACAAGCTGGGGTTAAGTGAGATTAAATGCATTTTCATGTTTTGCCTCCACATTGAGTAATCATTGCCATCAAAGTGTGGGGCTTTTCCTAGAGGAATAGACAAATAATGGCTATTGTTAGAATTTAGACGATCCTAGTTGAAAGGATATCAGGAGTAGTCGGTGTG
Organism: Tuctoria greenei; assembly: GCA_036927565.1. NCBI lineage: Eukaryota > Viridiplantae > Streptophyta > Magnoliopsida > Poales > Poaceae > Tuctoria > Tuctoria greenei. The sequence goes on along the minus strand of JAYESD010000010.1, from coordinate 9,044,727 downwards.
ACTACTCCCCTTCTTCCTTTTCTCGTCCTCGATCTTTATTTTCCTTTTGGAGAGAGCTTTCTTCCTTGGTAGCACCTTGAGTTCCAGCGTCTCCTCATCGTCATCCTTGAAGTCCTGAATGGCGTCGAGGAGCTTCTCCAACTTTTGCGCCTTTTCATCTTCAACCTTCTCTTGGTTGAGGCTCTTGTGCACATCCTTCATGTCCGACATTTTCTCTTCGAGTGATTAGTCTCCTCTTGAAGAGTCCTGCTCTGATACCAATTGAATGTGGCCTAGAGGGGGGGTGAATAGGCCTTTTTGAATTTAATTCGGAACCTGCAACACTCTGCAACTTGATCAAATCCTGAGAAATCAGACTAGTTCAGTTGTGTGCGAACTAGTCCAGTACGTGCGAACTAGATTGATCTAGTTAGATCAATTATTTCAATACCAACACAGTACGCAACGGAATATAGTATGTAACTTGAAGGTATTGATTCAATGAAATTAAATGTAGCACAAACTAACTTTGTTTTCATTGTTTTAACGTAAGATATGCAAGATCAAGTAAACCCTAGAATGTGATATGAAAAACTAAGAACAAGATTGACACAAGAGTTTATCTCGTGGTTCGGTTTCCATAGAGGCAACCTACATCCACGTTGAGGAGCCCACGAAAGGACCGGGTCTTCTCCAACCCTACCCTCGTTGAATCGCCATGGAGGCCGATTCTCTTCCACTAATCACAAAGGGTAAATCACCAAGTTCAAGGGGCCTTCTCACAAGTTGAGGGCTCCCCAAGATTACAAATCAAACACCACCAAGAACACACTCGTAAGATCCACAATGAAACAACAGAAGTGTGTTACAGAATCAAACCCAAGAGCTCAAGACGTGAGAATCGTGTCTCTCTTTTGATCCAAAGTTAATCCTCAAGGATTTGATCTTTCTTGCGATGGATTGTGTGGAGAGATGTGTTTTCTATGCTCTTGAAGGGTGTGACAGTGCAGGGAGTCAAGAGTATTGGAAGTAGGGTCGTGCACATCTATTTATATGGAGGTTTCTAAAGGTTACCGTTAGGGTTTTGAGAGTCCGAACTAGTCCATGGTGGAGTACGAACTAGTCCGGTGTGCAGCATGTAGGAAACCCTAAGTTCTCAGGAATATCGGACTTGTCTGGCCTTGGGCGGACTAGTCCAATTTAGGCTCTAGAAATGTTCGGATTAGTCCGGTCATTATCGAAGTAGTCTGGCTGTGGTCAATCCCTTAGTGAATTGGGGACAAGTTCGTACTTGGAGGACTTGTCGGATTTTAGTCAGAAAGGTTATCGGACTAGTCCGGTTTCGTGCAAAGCTTGTGAAGTGTTGAGGACTAGTCCGCACTGCGGAGGACTAGTCCGATCCTAGTCAGAAAGATATTAGACTAGTCCGTGGTGATATCGGACTAGTCCGGTCTGTGTAAACCTGGACTATGCAGACAAGTTCGCACTGGGAAGACTTGTCCAATTTTGAACAGAGGGATTATCGGACTAGTCCGGTGTATATCGGACTAGTATGGACCTGTGTAAAATTGTGCAGCGAATGAGTTTTCTTGTGCTTGAGCTCTTGGGGTGTGTTTCTCCAACAGGCTCCATACACACTGATCTAATCTATTCAGCTCTTGAGCTCTTTTCCATATAGATCCTCATTCTCCTTTCTTTTTGTGCTTTCTTCATAATTTCATTAGAACGTGCGCTCATCTCAACAATTTGGTTAGGATCTCGTTTCTTTGTCATAAATCAACCAAAACCCACAAGGGATGCCTAGATGCACTTTCAGGTTGGCTGGAGAAGGAGTCTCCAAATGGGAGCTTGCTGTCCCCGCGAGGGAAGACAAGGTGAAGGCAGAGGAGAAGGACCTGACAGCAAAGAAGGATCGCCTGAACCTCCACAAGAAACAAATTGCAAACCAAGAAATACTGCTAGCTGAGCGGATGCAGCGGGACACCAAGGAGGTTGAGCGATTCTCAAAGCAGAGCTAACATCCGCCAGGAGGTCTCTGGAGGAGCTCCAAACCACACGGAAAGTCAAAGCCCAACAGATCTGGGACTTCCTTGGCATGCAGAGAATGTTCTGGTGCCTTTGGGCTTTAGTCCGGTTCGACTGGATAACCCGAAGCCAGAAGTGGGCCAAGCCTTGACAGCCCTGAACTCAGCCGGAAACAAGCTGAAAGCGTTGGAAGACGTCATCATCGACCAACTTGAGACTGAGGGGAAAACCCTGGCCAAGTCAGTCGCAGAGTATGTGCTGACTTGTTTTCACAGCTGGGACCCATCAATGTCACTAGCTCCGGTGCTTGATGGTCCCATCCCAGAGATGGAGGAGGATGCCAAGGAAAGCGTACAAGAAGCCGCCCAGGAGATCGCCGTGTGGTTCCAACCCAACTCTAGCTAGTAGCTAGGATCTCTTTTTCTTTTGTACCTTCAGCTTGTAAAGACCTGAAATTTGAACGAACAAAATCCTCTCGAACTTCATTTTTTGTCTTGATTGTTGTCATTGCCATAATCTTGTTGGCCCCCTAGTAGATGTGCTTAATTGATTGAGGGTATCTACCATCTGGAGATTGGCAATGTCTTCAAGTATTTGTGTTAGCTCTGAGCTCCGAGTTTGGCTTCCGAGAACTCCGATAACCCCTTGCTAACGTACGGAGCATCAACAGCGGGCCCCTTAGGAGGTGTCAGAGCTAGGTATTTTGACGTTTCCCATCATAAACGTGTGAAACATTGACGACGACCCCCCTGGGTGGTGCCAGAGCTAGATGCTCCGGTGGCGCCCATCATCAACGTGCGAAATGTTGATGTCGGATCCCCTGGGTGGTGCCACAGCTAGATGCTCCAGTAGCGCTAAATGTGGCCTAGGGGGGGGGGGGGGTGAATATGCCTTTTTGATTTTTTGTCGGAACCTGCAACACTTAGCAACTTGACCAAATAACAAGAAATCGGACTAGTCCGGTAGAGTGTGGACTAGTCTGGTGCGTGCCGACTAGATTGATCTAGTTAGATCAATGATCTCAATATCTGCACAGTACGCAGTGGAATATAGTATGTAAGTTGAAGGTATTGAGTCAATGAAATTAAATGTCGCACAAACTAATTTTGGTTTCAATGTTTTAACGTAAGATATACAAGATCAAGTAAACCCTAGAATGTGATATGAAAAACTAAAAAAATATTGACACAAGAGTTTATCTCGTGGTTCGGTTCCCACTGAGGCAACCTACGTCAATGTTGAGGAGCCCACGAAAGGACCGAGTCTTCTCCAACCCTACCCTCGTTGAATCGCCACGAAGGCCGATTCTCTTCCACTAATCACAAAGGGTAAATCACCAAGTTCAAGGTGCCTTCTCACAAGTTGAGGGCTCCCCAAGATTACAAATCAAACACCACCAAGAACACACTCGTAAGATCCACAATAAAACAACAGGAGTGTGTTAGAGAATCAAACCCAAGAGCTCAAGACGTGAGAATCGTGTCTCTCCTTTGATCCAAAGTAAATCCTCAAGGATTTGAGCTTTCTTGCGATGGATTGTGTGGAGAGATGTGTTTTCTAGACTCTTGGAGGGTGTGACGGCGCAGGGAGTCGAGAAAGTTGAAAGTAGGGTCGTGCACATCTATTTATATGGAGGTTTCCAAAGGTTATCATTAGGGTTTCGAGAGTCTGAACTAGTCCGTGGTGGAGTCTGGACTAGTCCGGTGTGCGACGTGTAGGAAACCCTAAGTTCTCAGGAATATCGGACTTGTCCGGCCTTGGGCGGACTAATCCGATTTAGGCTTTGGAAAAGTTCAGATTAGTCCGATCATTATCGGACTAGTCCGGCTATGGTGAATCCCTTAGTGAATTGGGGACAAGTTCGTACTTGGAGAACTTGTCCGATGTTAGTCAGAAAGGTTATCAGACTAGTTTGGTTTCGTGCAAAGCTTGTGAAGTGTTGAGGACTAGTCCGATCTTAGTCAGAAAGATATCGGACTAGTCCTGGTGATATCGGACTAGTCCGGTTTGTGTAAACCTGTACTGTGTAGACAAGTCCGCACTGGGAAGACTTGTCCGATTTTGAACAGAGGGATTATCGGACTAGTCCGGGGTATATCGGACTAGTCCGGACCTGTGTAAAATTGTGCAGCGAATGAGTTTTCTTGTGCTTGAGCTCTTGGGGTGTGTTTCTCCAACACACTCCATACACACTGATCTAATCTATTCAGCTCTTGAGCTCTTTTCCATATAGATCCTCATTCTCCATTCTTTTTGCCCTTTCTTCATAATTTCATTAAAACCTGCACTCATCTCAACAATTTGGTTAGGATCTCATTTGTTTGTCATAAATCAACCAAAACCCACAAGGGATGCCTAGATGCACTTTCGATCTCCCCATTGTTGGTGATTGATGACAATCAATTGAGATTTCACAAAATATGATAAAAATACAGAATTTTCATAAAGTGTGCACATATGAGTTTGGTACAAGTTAAGTAATGAAAACATAGGGCATATGTGCACTCCTTATGGTGGGGTGTACAACTACGTGAGTGTGAGCAATAATCGTGATGAGAATGAAATGATTGACATGGAAATACTAATATCAAGCATATATGCCAATTCGAAAGCAAAATCACAGATTATCTCAAATCATCATCACAAATTTCATAACATAAGCATAAACATAGTCATTCCATCACACCACAATACTAAAGGTAGAGATAACAGAATTAAAGTTTTACAACCCAAAAGAGACACAAAAAGATACACAAATGAAGCTCTCATCTCTCAACCTACATCTAGGATCTAGTGACTCCCCCTCAATCTCTCCCCCTTTGGCATCAAGACACAAAAAAGAAGGAGAGGACAGATCTAGTGGCTCATTCCTCGCTGTCGGTCCTCTCCTCGTCTTCATCTTCATCTTCAGGTTGAGTAGGAGGAGGAGGAGCGGATCCACTCGAAGTTCCCCCATTGCCAAATTAAGCAAGCTCAGAGGGAGTCAAAGGTCCAAGCTCAGAGAAATCAGAGTCTGAATCTTCAGAGATAACAGGGGATCCAATAGGCTCGATCTCTAGCTTCTGGCAAATATGCTTGACATTTTCTTTGACGTACCTCATATTTGTCTTCCTTGCCTTGTTCAGCTTGTGAAGCTTTACCTCAACATTCTTGCATGAGCCAAAAATGGATGCCAAGTACTTCAAGATTCCACTAGGAGACCCTTTTTGAGGAGGGGCCCTAGTGGTGGGAGCAGTCCTCACATCTCCTTGAGCTCTCCTCGAAGCCTCTTCACTAGACATCGGAGATGGAGCAACTTGGACAGTGGCTTGGGGAGGCTTCTGGGGCCTCAAAGGAGTGTTCTCCACATCCTTCACGAACTTGATTGCTTTGACCTTCTCAATCATAAACATCAAGTAAGGGGCATAGCCATAGGATCTGTTCGGTGTGCAGGAGATGTTGACCATATCATTCCAAATTTAGTCAAAGACATCAAACTTCCGGTTCTTGCTAATCACCTTCATTAGGGTCCTCAAGTACCCTTGCACAGTTCTTGCATCTCCGTCCTTTGGATCTATTGTCTTCCTCAACACCCTATTAAGAACCATGAAGAAGGGCTTCATGTTCTTAGTCGATGGAGGGGTGTACTTCAGGCTAGTATCATAGAGGAAGTCCATCTTATCCTTTCCCAAGACACCAATGTTGTGGATAGTCATCTCATTGTTACCGGTGTCTTCTAGGTGAAGGAGTCTTGCAAAATCATGATAAGTAATAGTGTACTTGGATCCATGAGTCATCCAAGTCACCCTTTCCTCCTCATCACTAGCAAAGAAGCATGTGGCATAGAAATGAGCAATAATCTCATCATTCCAATTATATCTGAAGGCAAACAGGTCCTTTAGTCCATGCCTAGCTGCAGCCTCCACCACTTGATCAAAGGCACCACAACTCTTCCTTTCAAAATGATTCTAGTAAATCCACTGGCTGTGGACAACTAGAGTCTTGATGGTGAGGTACACGGAGCTATAGAAATCTGCATGGAAGTTACTCCAAAATCTGGCATCAGCTACCTTCTTTGACCGGCTATAATAGTCTACAAATCTTAGTTTGGAAGCCATATCGCTTCCCTTGCCATTGAACTACTCCTCGAAGGGATCCCTGTTCGTCTACCTCGGAGCTGCCATCTTGAGAGGGCCGATTGGGCCCAAGGCAATTCCTTTTCCCTTGCCCTTAGCTTGGCGAGAAGCCGTCGAGCTAGGGCCAGCTCCATCCTTGGCCTTGTACAAAGGCTTCTTGGTTAGAACCTTCTGCCGCACCTGAGGTGGAGAAAGTGTCGGCTCGGAGGGACGCTCTTGCCTCTTCTTCCCTTGGCCCCTTGAGGACCGAAGCAAGGAGTCTTGGTCCATCTCGGCCTCATAATTGGAGATTTCATCATTGGAGCTCGACATTGTCCTGAGAAGGGATTATACAATGTATGAATGAGAATTGATGGCAAGGAAGTGCATTGAGTAGTTGGCAATTAGGGTTGAATTCAGTTGAAATAGTCCGGAGGGACCGAACTTGTCCGTACAGGGACCGGACTAGTCCGATGTTCAACACCTTAAACCCTAACTATGAGACAAATGGTGTTGCTTAATGCCAAAATAGCTTAACATAGATGTAATACAGCAAGGAAGCATGTATTAGCTGAAAGGAACTAAGCTATTTGATCCAACACGGAAGAAATCGAGATTTCTAGGGTTTGGAGGAAATTTACTGAAATTCTTCGATTCTTGACGAAGGAGGAGTTGGAGGTGCGGACAAGTCCGTGGTTTTCAATCCCCTAGCAATGGAGATCGATTTCCACCCAAACTTGAAGGGATTTGATGGAGAGATCGCCAAATCGCCTTGGGGGCTCTCGAGTGAAGAGAGAGAATGTGAGGTGAGTTGTGAGGTTGAAGGAGATTAGGTTTTGGCGGCGCCTAGGGTTATGGAGTTGAAAAATCGGACTAGTCCGTGGTCTACCAGACTAGTCTGGACTATCGGACACTCTACAGACTAGTCTGCAGTGTGCGGACTAGTCCAGATAATCATGGACTAGTCCGTGGTCATCAGAACAGATATGATTAGCCCATTCGTATATATTTGAAGGTTCTTTTAAATAGGAATAGGGGCCAAAACAATCAAGTAATCTTGATGAATATGATCAGTAAGCATACAACAATCAAGCAATGACCATAATTCATCAAGATCAAGTAATTGAAATAGTTTTTTGGAGAAAATTGAGAGAGATGATTTTCGCAACGCAGTCAACATATTTTGAAGAAGCTATACATGTATGCAAGTTTTCAAGCCTCATTCCGAGCATCAACGATATTTAGTTCACTTCGGAGCTCGCAAAAACGTTTTTCATTAAGTGGCTTGGTAAATATGTCGGCTAGTTGTTTTTCAGTGTTGACATGGGAAATAGCTATGTCTCCTTTCATTGAGTGGTCTCTCAAAAAATGATGTTGGATGTCAATGTGTTTGGTCCTAGAGTGCTCAACGGGATTATGGAAAATTTTAATGGCACTCTCATTATCACAAAGGAGTGGAATACGGCTCATATTGTAGCCGTAATCCCTTAGAGTTTGTCGCATCCAAAGGAGTTGTGCACAACAACTTCTGGCTGCAACATACTCCGCTTTGGCCGTGGATAATGCTATGGAGTTTTGTTTCTTGGAGGACCAAGAAACTAGGGATGTACCTAGAAATTGGCAAGTACCGGAGGTACTTTTTCTATCTACTTTTCATCCGACATAATTTGCATCGGAGTATCCAATGAGATTGAATTTGGAACCTTTAGGATACCAAAGGCCTAGCTTGGGTGTATGAACTAAATACCGCAAGATTCTTTTTACGGCTGTCAAATGACACTCCTTAAGATTAGCTTCAAATATTGCACACAAGCACACACTCAACATAATATCAAGCCTAGATGCACATAAGTAAAGCAGGGATCCAATCTGGAGCGATATACCTTTTGATCTACACTTGGTCCGTCTTCATTGAGATCCAAATGCCCATTTGTTGCCATGGGAGTCTTTATGGGCTTCACATTGTCCATTCCAAACTTCTTGAGTATGTCTTGAGTATACTTGGTTTGGCTTATGAACGTCCCCTCCTTTTGTTGTCTCACTTGGAATCCCAAGAAGTATTTTAGCTCTCCCATCATAGACATTTCAAACCTATCTGTCATAATCTTACTAAATTCTTCACAGAAATATTTGTTAGTTGAACCAAAAATGATACCATCAACATAAATTTGGCAAACAAAGAGATCATTATCAAAATGCTTCGTGAATAATGTATAATCAGCTTTGCCAATTTTAAAACCATTTTCAATCAAGAAACCTCTAAGGCACTCATACCAAGCGCTAGGAGCTTGTTTGAGGCCATAGAGAGCCTTACGCAGTTTAAACACATGGTGGGGGAACTCTTGACCTTCAAATCCAGGGGGTTGCTCCACGTACACCTCCTCCTTAATTGGTCCCTTGAGGAAGGCGCTTTTCACATCTATTTGATAGAGCTTGAAATCATGGTGAGTAGCATATGCAAGTAATTTTCTAATAGATTCAAGCCTAGCTACGGGAGCAAAGGTTTCATCAAAATTCAAACCTTCGACTTGTGAATACCCTTTGGCCACAAGTCGTGCCTTGTTCCTTGTCACCACCCCGTGTTCGTCTTGCTTGTCGCGGAAGATCCATTTGGTGCCGACGACGTTGAACTTGGGTCTTTCGACTAGTTCCCACACCTCGTTCCGTTTGAAGTTGTTCAATTATTCTTGCATTGCCACCACCCAATTCGGATCTTTCAATGCATCTTCAATCCTGTGCGGTTCTAAAAAGGATACAAAAGAGTAGTGTTCACAAAAATTAGATTTTCGAGATCTAGTAGTTACTCCCTTTTGGATGTCCCCGATTATGTTGTCGACGGGCTGGCCTCTTTGGACGCATTGGTGTACTCTAGGGTGTGGCACTTGTGGTCTTGAGTCTTCATGGTCACCTTCTACTCCCCCTAGATGGTTGCCCTCATTTGTGTGTTGATTATCTTCGTCTTCTAGTGGTTGATCTTGTGTAGAAGCTCCCCCTTGATCCATTACCTCCACTTGTGGTTCATCTTCTTCATTTTGATTTGGAGGTGGCGCTTGTGGTCGAACATCGCCCAATGCCATTCTTCTTAGCGCCTGACATGGAGCTTCTTCTCTATCTAGCACACATTGATCAACTTGCTCTTCTTGAGAGCCATTAGTTTCATCAAACACTACGTCACGTGCAACTGCAACAAGTCTGGAGACCTTGTTGAAGACACAATAGGCATAAGAGTTCGGATCGTAGCCAAGCAAGAAACTTCATCGGACTTCGAAGCGAACTTTGAAGTCCTAGGCTTCTTGTTCAAGATATAGCATTTAGAACCGAAAACACAAAAATAGGAAATATTAGGTTTGTTACCCGTGAGTAGCTCATATGATGTCTTCTTGAGTAAGCGATGAAGATAAAGTCGGTTTATGGCGTGACAAGCAGTGTTGGCCGCTTCCGCCCAAAACCGATCCGATGTCTTGTACTCATCAAGAATTGTTCTTGTCATCTCTATGAGGGTTCGGTTCTTCCATTTCGCCACTCCATTTTGTTGAGGTGAGTACGGTGCTGAAAATTCATGTTTGATGCCCTCTTCATCTAGGTACTCCTAAACTTGAGTGTTCTTGAAATCCGTGCCGTTGTCGCTTTGTTTGTTATTGATCTTCAATGAGAACTCATTTTGGGCATGCTTGAGAAACTTCTTGAGGGTTCCTTGAGTTTCTGTCTTATCATGCAAAAAGAAAACCCACGTGCAGCGCGAAAAGTCATCAACAATTACTAAGTCATATTTGTTACCGCCAATTCTTATGTACACAATTGGACCGAATAGATCCATGTGAAGTAGCTCGAGCGGTCTTTTCGTTGTCATGACGTTCTTCGTGGGATTGGGTGCTACTACTTTCTTCCTGGCTTGACACACGCTACAAGACCTTTCTTTCTCAAAAATAACATCCTTCAAACCTCGGATGTGATCGCCCTTTTGGAGTTTTTGAAGATTCTCATACCAACATGTGCTAGCCGTCTATGCCACAACCAATCCATTTTGGTCTTGCAATCAAACATGTGTCAAGCTCAGCTTTATCTTTGTTGAGTCAACAAGATAATGTTTTCCCTTTAACACACCCTTGAATACAACCGAGTCATTACTCCTTCTAGAGACGGTCACACCCTCATTAGTGAACAAGCAATTATAACCCTTGTCACATAATTGAGATATGGACAGAAGGTTATAATCTAAGGAGTCAACATGCAAAACATGAGAAAGCGTGTGTTGAGATGAGATTGCAATACTTGTACCAAGCACCCTTCCTTGATTATTGTCTCCAAAATATATGCCCTCACTTGGATCCTCATTATCTTCATATTCAACGAACATTCTTCTTTCTCCGGTCATGTGGTTGGTGCATCCACTGTCTAGCACCCATTTGGCTCCACCGGAGGAGTAGGCTTGCAAAAACAATCTATGCCTTGGTTTTAGGTACCCAAGCTTGCTTGGGTCCTTTGAGGTTAGTTACAAGTGATTTTGGCACCCACACATGGGACTTGGTGTTCCCATGGCGTGGCCCAACATATTTGGCATGCACTTTACCAAAAGTATTTTTCATAAGAACATAAGATGCATCAAAAGTTCTAAACAAAAGTTGTTGCTCATATGAATTAACATATTTGGACTTATCAACATTATTAGCCTTTCTAGCTTGAGGGGAGTTTTCCTTCACAAAGGCAATGCACTCCTTGTTATTCTTATGGCTTCTAGCATTTTGCATTTCACCATAGGAATACCCAATGCCATATTTGACATTAGGAGGTCTTGTGGCCAAGTATGCACTGTGTGCATACTTGACCTTCTCCTTGTCAAATATACCACTACAGGAAGGATGCTTGTCCTTGGTGGAGGTTGACTTGTCCTTTAAGCTAGTATCAATTTTAACACATGAACAAGTATTAGTAGGTTCAGTTTTAAGGGGTTGAGAAGGATATCTTGAAGAGGATGAAGGTTCAATTTTCTTGAGTGACTCAACTTGTACCTCAAGGATTTTGTTAAGTTTGGTTAAGTTAGCAAGTTCATCCTTGATAATATCATTTGAGTCGCTTAACTTCAAGCAAGCGTCCTTGCTTGAAGCTAGCTCAAGTTCAAGTGACTTGCTTCGCTCCTTTTCAAGTTCACAATGCTTTTTGATCTTAAGATACTCCTCCTTTTGAAGGATTATCATATCTTCTTGTCGATCAACAAGCTCCTCCTTATCAATAAGTTTATCCATTAAGAATTTCATTTTTGCGGCAGTTTTCTTATGAAGGCCAACAAGCATATCTTCATTATAACTATTGACATCACTATCACTAGAGCAAGAATGCGAGGAGGAAGATTTAGATGTTACCTTTCTTTTACCTTCCTTCGCCATGAGACAGGTGTCGTTGTCCTTCCTAGCGCCAATAGATGGGAAGAGAGTTGATTTCTTTGTTGTCTTCTTGATGGCTATGCTAGCCATCTCCTCTTCCTCTTAGGAAGAGGACTCATCATTTGAGTCCCACTCCTTTCCTAGGTGCGCCTGCCCAGCTAGCATTTTACTTCTTGAAGAACTTCTTAGGTTGAGGTTTTGCTTCCTTGGTCTTTTTCTTGTTTTCTTCATATGGGCAATAAACTATAAAGTGGTCATATTCACCACAGTTATAGCAAGCCTGCCTCAAATTCAGTCTTGACTTTTCTTTGTGTTTTCCTTCACTTGATTTACCCCATTGTGATGATGAGTAAAGGTTTATGCCCGATCTTCTGAAAGGTAATGGATAAGTTGATTGATGTGGAGATCTCGATGTTGATGATCCGAGACTCTCGAGTAGAACACAAAAAATCCCTGCAATCACTACACCACCGCTCTATTGGTTATCAACCGTGCTGCACACGATTGACCTCGCCAAGAAGGCTAATCCCTGCAAGTGCAACCGAGAACACAAGCAAGAACAAGGTAGAAACAATCTGAATTGCTAAGTTGGGGTCTCACAAACCGATAAATGGTGAAACTGTGTATAACAGATTAATCTAAGCAAAACCCTATTGTTCATAGCGGCTACTATGGAGTATATATAGGTGGGAGGACGTCCAAAGGGACGTTGGAGTCCTTACCTAACCCTAAGACACGAAAATAATGGACTTAGACTTGATACAAGGCCCAATTGCCCAATACGGTGGCGCAACACCCTGACAGATTCTGAACTCGATTTTGTTTCGACGATTCCCGTCGACTCCTATGGAATTTTGAATTGCGACCAGCGCCATTGGAAAGGTTACGCTCTCCCCTTTCCGTTCATATGTAGAACGTCCAAAACGGAGTTCATATGCGTCCTGGGCGTCCGTTTTAGTGCGTACTGCTCCTGGACTCCGAGTTGGACACAATTTTGAGTTTGACTCGGTTTCCATCTTATTTGAAAGAATTCTCTGGTCCTCCACGTCCCTAATACTTTCTCCAACTACTCCTTGAACCTCTCCATAGATCCTAATCACAATTAAATCATTAGGTAGCAATCTATGCTCAAAAACATATAAGAATGAGCTCACCTCTGAAATTAATTGTTGTGTATGAACTCTATTGATTGCATCTTGTATGTTCAATGGAGTGTTGTTTGTATCCATAGAAGTGATGTCCTCATCATCCTCCCCTTCTTGAATTGGAGTCGTCCTCAACTCAAGTTCATCTTCTCTCGTGTGTTGGTCCAAATGTGCAATGCCATCAAATCTTCTTGTATGTATGAGAGGAGGAGGCCAAGGTGGTGGACGATATAGTAAACCATCTTCATTTTCTCCATCAAATAAGCGAGCACATTCACTTGAGCCAGGATCCCAAACAAATAAACATTGTGCCATGTTTATTTGTGCAATGATAATGTGCATGATCTCATCATTCTCCCCTTCTTTATGACAAGCCGTCCTCGGCTTGCTCGTATGTCCAGCAAAGAGGCTTGCTTTGGAGGTAGAATGAGTGCTGTCCATATTGCACAACCGTAGTGAATGATGCTTTTGTTGTCCCTGCTACAGGGAAAAAATACTAGAAAAACCTGACAAGACATTATTAGCGTTAGTATATTCATTTACTTGACCATGATGTTGCAGCACGAAAGGAGCTTCCTTATTTGAACATATGTAAACTTTATGCACCATAAACATACCACTATGTTCATATTTGCCTATAGCATGAAAAATATTTCTACTTAACAAAAGCAATTCAGATTGAGAAAATATTATCTTCTCTACGGTATCTAGATCACAAAGAGTTTCATATTCAATATAACCGAAAGTATTTAGAGAAGACAATAATTTTAGCTCATCCCTTTCACATGTAGTTGGAATCAAATGCTTAATTTCAGCACAAGTGAGTGATAGAGTATCAAATTCATTTGGTTGTTCTAGCATAGGTACAATATAATTATCAGCACACAACTCATTTTTAACAGAAGGATCAGCAGGAAAATCAACATGTGGCAATGGTGTATCAATAAAAGATTCCACTAGTCGCTCCTCGACAATAGCATGATTGGTGAAAAAATTCAGAACATCCAAAAACTTCTCACCTTCAACAAGTGTGTTGTGATATTCATTACCTTTATTCGAATTTTCAGCAGTAATTGTGGGTGAAATATGAATAGATAGATCTGAATTTTCACAGGAGTTGCTGAACACCTCATTTTCTTTTGGATTTTCTACAATTATTGGTTCATGTTCCTGCAAAAGGTTAGACATAGGAGGAGGTACAACAAGAAAATTCTTCTCAAGCTCATGTACTTCATCTTTGCAATTGGATACACTAGTAAATGTTTCCCGCGTAAGAATTTTCATATCTTTCCATGTTCGAGGTTTTTCTAAATCACTTAAGTTGTTCCACCAAGTCAATGCAATACCTACTAATGCACTTGCAACATTTCTAATCTTTCTCTTCTCACACATATGACATTGTCCAAAAATTTTATCCAACTCTATTTCCCAAGTAGTATATTCATCATAACCAAAACCATCATAAGAAGGAAGAGATGAGAGAATATAATTACTTCTTATGGAAGGTGTTGTAAAGGTTGTCTGAATGTCATGTGAAACCTTGGTTGATGTTTTATTTTTAGTGAGAAACTTCATTGTCGTCTTCATCATGTCAATCATCTCAGCATATAATGCATGATTCTTGCTTTTACCTGACATTGTTAGTAGCAAACAAAAGACAACAACAAAAATATGTTATCTCTATCAACTACGAAGGATAATGGCAAAGTGGAAGTAGAATCACACACTCTCAAGCGTCTTACCACACTCTTACAAGTGTTCTTACCGACACTGCAGGTAGCAAACAGTGGCTGGTATGATGAAACCAATGAAGCGTGTGATGATTGCAAAGGTGTATCGATTCTGCTCAAGAGTAAAGTGTAGCTTGGATGACACTTTATATGTAGCAAGGATTAGCAACAATGAAATTAGATAGTAAAGTTGAATAAGTGTCCAAAGTACTTGTCAAAGTTGCTGGCCTAAATGTGTCCCTAGTAGTTCAAGCTAGCAAGACATGAGACAAAACTAGATGACACAAAGAATGCAAGCACTTCTGTTTTTTGTTGTTGTTTTTTATCCTTTTTTTGTGCGTCTTTTGTATCTTGTTTTGCACTTGCCTTTTTCTTTTTTTTCTTCCTTTTTTTTCAGAATGTGCTGCAAAAGGAGAACACAATGAAAAGCAATCAAAGATATCTCGTGGGTGTGTCACATATTTTCTGTTCAATCGTCTAAGGACAAATAGGCATACTTAGAGGCTCCAATTAGAAAAATTTACAACAGCAAGATTGTAGATATATCTCTCCTCTTTAATTTCAATATATGTAAGACCTATTTTGGACAAGAACAATAGGAGATATTGTCTCCAAATTACAGACTGTTTAGAAATTCTAGGTCAAGAACAGATTCAGATCTAATGCTCTTTTGACCATGATAACTCCTTTTTCTGGGACGCCAATGAATACGGAAGTTGTAGATAACTTCTTAAGCTTTCTAGAAAGTACAAGAAATCCAAAATCTGAGTTTGTATGAGTGAGATATTATGACAATATCGAACTAGACAGAGATGAATCTAATCTGGACGTGATTCAAAAAGAAGAATCACACAATGCAAAACTCAAACTAAGTCCAAAAACACTTTATAAACCAACAATATGACTCAAACACGGACACAAACTAAACATAACCAAACTGAATAACAAAGTTGCAAAGGCTCAATGGTGGTTTGGACAAAGTGATGAATAGATCTACTAAACTACAAGTTTTTTTTGGCTTTTTTTTGGACTCTAGGTATGAAAAACAAACAAATCGAAAAGATAGATGAATTACCTAATGGGCAACCTGAAAATATGATACCAATTGATAAGAAAATATGATGAAGTCCCGATCTTCCGAAAGGTAATGGATAAGTCGATTGATGTGGAGATCTCGACGTTGATGATCTGAGACTCTCGAGTAGAACACGAAAAACCTCTGCAATCACTACACCACCGCTCCGTTGGTTATCAACCATGCTGCACACGATTGACCTCGCCAAGAAGGCTAATCCCTGCAAGTGCAACTGAGAACACAAGCAAGAACAAGGTAGAAGCAATCTGAATTGCTAAGTTGGGGTCTCACAAACCGATGAACGGCGAAACTGTGTATAACAGATTAATCTAAGCAAAACCCCATTGTTCATGTTGGCTACTATGGAGTATATATAGGTGGGAGAACGTCCAAAGAGGTGTTGGAGTACTTATCTAACCCTAAGATATGAAAATAATGGACTTAGACTTGATACAAGGCCCAATGGCCCAATACGGTGGCGCAGCACCCTGACAGATTCTGAACTCGATTTTGTTTTGACTATTCCCGTCGACTCCGAAGGAATTTTGACATAGGACTAGCGTCATTGGAAAGGTTATCCTCTTCCCTTTCCGTTCATATGTAGAACGTCCAAAACGGAGTTTGTATGCGTCCTGGGCGTCAATTTTAGTGCGTACTGCTCCTGGACTCCGAGTTGGACACGATTTTGAGTTTGACTCGGTTTCAATCTTATTTGAACGAATTCTCTGGTCCTCCACGTTCCTAAAACTTCCTCCAACTACTCCTTGAACCTGTCCATGGATCCTAATCACAATTAAATCATTAGGTAGCAATCTATGCTCAAAAACATATAAGGAAACATATAAGAACGAGCTCACCTATGAAATTAATTGTTGTGTATGAACTCTATTGATTGCATCTTGTGTGTTCAATGGAGTGTTGTTTATATCCATAGAAGTGATGTCCTCATCACCTTGTCTTCTCTTCATCATTCTCTTGAATTTCTTCATAAAGAGGATCATGTCTTCCTCATCTATGTCACTGCTCTCATCATTACTGCCATCATCATCTTGAGCCTCTCGAGCCTCTTTTGACAAGGGCTTGCAAGTGTATTTTAAGGCGACCCCTTTCTTCTTTGCCGAGGTGAGATTGTCAATCTCCTTGACATTTTTAGCTTGCTTCTCCGTCATTTCGAAGTTGATGAGCTTTCCAAGCAATTCGTCCGGGGTCATTTTCTTGTACCAGCTCTCTGTGCAGCAGGTGCCACAGCAGCAGTACTTTGCACAGCAGGTGCCACAACAACAACACTTGGAGTAGCAGGTGCTGCAGCAGCCACACGTCGTGCTGGTGGCAACACTGCATTCACCGCAAGGTGCGCAGCAAACCCCCCTGGGGTATACCGTTCTGTATGCTTCTCTGGCAAAGCCCATCGGAGGGTGCACATCCTTAGATCCGTACCTCCTCCGGATGACATGGTCGCGCAAGTTTCGGCCCACCTACTGGAGAAGTTTGACGAAAGCGTCAACCCTGCCGAGTTCCTGTAGATCTACACAATGAGACTCCTTGCTGCAGGAGCGGATGAGCTCACTCTGGCGAACTACTTCCCGTCGCCCTGACCGGCTCAGCCCGGTCATGGGTCATGAACCTGCTCAAGGGGTCCATAACCTCTTGGGAACTTTAGCAGCTCCTACACGCACCTTCGCTGGAAGTTCATGGCGAACTTTAGCAGCTCCTACACGCACCCTGAAACCGAGCTCAACCTCCACGCCGTGTGCCAACAACCCAAGGAGGCGTTGCGATCATTCATCCAGCGGTTCTCCCAGGTATGCAACTCCATCCCCAACATCCTGAATGCTTCTGTCATAGTGGCATTCTGGCAGGGAGTGCATGATACGAAGATGCTCGAGAAGTTAGCCATGCACAACGTGCAAGATGTCTTCGAGCTCTTCTCCATCGCCGACTGGTGCGTCAGGGCGACATAAGGCCATGACTGGCACACACATCACGGATAGCGGCAAATAGAAAAACAAGAACTGGGGCGGCGGTCAGAACAAGCCGCTGCAGGGGCACCCATTGCATCAGCAACTGTGACCGGTGGCGCCAGACCCCCACGCTCCGAGAAACACCCACGTCCGCCACCTGCTACTGATGATGGCGTCGATCCCTTCCCGGTGCACAAGAGACATGACCACAGCACGAGCGAGTGCTGATAGATCAAGAGGTGCGCCAAACAATACCAAGAGCGGGCACAACAGCGTCCTGAAAGCTCTTCCTTCCACCAGCGAGAGGGCAAGCGGAAGGTCGACCTCAAAAGCATGAATGGGCCGTCAAGCTGGTCCACCAACACAAGGACTCCAATGCCAACAGTGACCACGAGCGTCGCAACAAACTCCACGTCATCTTCGGTGGGTCTTCGGATCTTGCGTCTCAGAATGCGGTCAATACCCTGTGCCGAGCAGTGGCCTCAATAGCTCCCGCCCGCACTCCGATGCTGCACCACAAGTGGAAGGAGACACTGATCAACTTCGACGCATCCGACAGCCCCAAGAACATGGCAGGAGCCGAGATCCTACCACTCCTAGTCGCCCCACCATCGCCAAGGTCAAGCTCCAGTCTGTCTTGATAGATGGCGGGGCCGGCCTCAACCTCATCAGCCATGCATCCTTTGACCAGCTGCAGATCCAAGTGTCCAAGCTCGCCCCCTTGATCCTGTTCTCAGGGGTGGGGCTAGGGAACATCATCCCATACGGAAACATACACCTATGGGTGACCTTTGGGACATCCAAAAACTTCCGAACTGAGAGCATCCTATTCGATGTCGCGAAGGTCAGCCTCCCCTTTAGCGCCGTAATCAGCAGGCCCGCCCTGTATCGATTCATGGCCGTAGCCCACTACGACTACCTTGTCCTGAAGATGTCGACCCCCTCCAGTGTCCTTAGGGTCTGCGGAGACCGCAATGCTATGGTGTTAGCCTTGTAGAAGATCCAAGCACCCGCGGCAGACCCAACACCTGCCCCAGCCAGCGCTGGACCAAGTCAGCCTCCCTCGAGCTCGCGTAAGCATGACTTGTCCGCTGCACACCATATGCAGCCTTCTAAAAGCACCAGAGCTGTCAAGATCAGTTTTGTGCCTAGACCACCCATAAGGCAGGGGGCCAAGGAAGAAAGTAGGGACACCCGCTCATTGCCCCACTGGTAGCTAATGGCGACAGGTTGCCCGACATTTGTCACAGTTACCCTCGGAGCTTCGAGCACCCCTATAAGTTAACCTTAGCTTAGTAGTAGGATAGTGTAAAGGTTTCAAAGAGTCTAGGAGCAGCATTTAGGACAACCACACTCCAGGAGGGTCAGGTCCAAAGTGTGCATTCAGCTTAGCCTGGTCCCGAACCCTAAGCATGTGCACCCTGTCACCCTCGTTACCTGGAAGCGGGTTGTTGCCTTCTTTTGTAAAAGCCTGTCTCCTCCTATGAATGCCGATATAAAAAGATCATTGTCTTACTCCATCTTTCCCTAAAAATGTTCTTTTAATTACGCGTTAATTTTATGATGAACCATTCTAGGCTTGTTTTTTGTATATTGCCTTCATACACACGGTTACACGCTCTGTATCTCACCCTTGGTGGAGTTGTGCAATCCTACTGCAGGCGGGCCTGCTTGAGGTACCTGCAATGTGTGAGGGGTTCTCTCGGCTGCCCCCCCATCCTTGGAGTCCTGTGATGTCGGATGGCCTCCCAGGGAAGGTCTACGCCAAGCCGGAGGTCCAGGGGGGTGTGAACTGCTTAGTCTGTTCATGTACCCTAAGCACGCACACCCTGCCTCCCAGCACTACAACCCAGTACTAGGGCCAGAAAGTTCGCACCCTAAGGACGGCGGGACCCGAACCCTGAAGCACTAACTCATGGAATTACCCAAGCCTTGTGCGTCAGCTCAGGACAGTGAGGCATGAGAAAGCTAAAGAGGAGAAAGTGGTAAACCAACAAGCAAACTAGTTCTATCTTTATCATATATGCACGACAGCCGGAGCAGCTAGCTCTGGCACCACCTAGGGTCCTGCCATCGATGTTCCTACAACGATGGTAGGCGAAGCCGGAGCAGCCAGCTCCAACACCACCCAGGGGCCCGCCGTCGACATTCCTACAACGATGGTGGGTGAAGTCAGAGCAGCCAGCCCCAACACCACCTAGGGGGCCTCTCTTCAACGTTTCTGCAACAACGGTGTTCAACGCTGGAGCATCTAGCTTCAACACCACATAAGGGGCCTGCCGTCGATGTCTCTACAACAATGGTGGGCGACGCCGGAGCAGCCAACTCCAGCACCACCCAAGGGGCCTGACCTCGACGTTCCTACAACGATGATGGGCGACGCTGGAGCAGCCATCTTTGGCACCATCCAGGGAGCCTGTCGTCGACGATACTATAGCAATGCTGGGCGAAGTCGAAGCAGCTAGCTTTGGCACCATCCAGGGGGCCTGTCATCGACGTTCCTACAGCGATGTTGGGCGAAGCCAGAGCAGTCAGCCCCGACACCACCTAGGGGGCCTACCGTCGACATTTCTTCAATGACAGTGGGCGACGCCAGAGCAGCCAGCTCTGGCACCGCCCAAGGGGCCTGTCGTCGATGTTCCTATAGTGACGATGGGCGACGACCGAGCAGCCAGCTCTGGCACCACCCAGGGGGCCTGCAGTCAACGTTTCTACAACGACGGTGGGCGACCTTGGAGCAGCCAGCTCCTGCACCACCCAAGGGGCCTACCATCGATGTTTCTACAATTACGATGGGCGACGCAGGAGCAGCCAGCTCAAAGACCACCCAGGGGGCCCGCTGTTGATGTCTCTACAGAGACCAAGCTTGGTGCCCCTGAATGTGCCCTGCCGAAGTTATCTGTCCAAACTCCTTCGTTCAGCTGGGGGCCCATTGAAGACATCCTGTGATCAAGTGGTAGTGTACCCAGCCACCTGGCCACATCTGCCAGGGGGCCTCTAAGGGGGTTCCATAGGCAGGACGTCAAACAACGTGACAATGGCTACTCAAGTGTGTGATCGTTGGTTCCTCAAAAACTAACGAACTCAGCAAGGTTCTTCAGGCCCTTACACTACTAAGAGCTTGGGTGAACACGAAGGGAAACACAAGACAACTGAGACACCAAACTTGAGTTCAAATTCATTAAAGAATATTTACAAAAGGGCGAGCCCCGGTACAAAGGTGCCCCCACCAAGGGGCCGTCGGCCTCAATCCCTCGCGAATTATGTGTGACATGTTTGGCGGCATCCTTGACTTCTGCCATTGCCGACTCTTAACGCGCCACAACAAGGCCCTCGAGTACCGTGTCGAGAGGTATCTCCGGATACCGACTCCTGTAACACACCAAAATGTGGGATGCCACCGTCTCCGCCAGTGCTCTACTCACTTCTTCCAAACAGCGGTCCAACTGCCGCTCCTACAGATCGAGCTCCCGGGCACAATGCTCCAAAGTGTGCTCCCGAGCCTGGATGTCAAGCTCTAGCAGGAGGAGTTCCTAGATCTCAGCTAGGTGCTGCTCTTGATGTCGTGCCAGGTTGCACTCGTGAAGCTCAAATCTCCAATGTGGAATTGCAACCGGTCTTGGTTTGCCTCAGGCTGAGTCCTCATCACCTGGGCCATCACCTCTTGCTCACCAACAGCAACCCCCCGCTTAACAACGGCTGCCTCGTGGCATCCCAGGTTCATTCAAAGCTCTTCAAGGGTGCTGAGGCGGGCGTCAGCTGCCCGATTGTTTGCCTTAGCATCATCCAAGATCTTCTAGGATGCTGCGTCCATTGCATTCACCAAGCAGCGCCTCAACTCCAGCTCATCACCCTCCTTGTGATGCTTCTCCTTCACCGCATCAATCCTTGACCTTAGAAGGTCCTCCGAGGCCCATAGGCACTCGTCCTCTGCTCATAGCTTCTCCCACTTTGTGGCGAGGGCGCCCTGTGCCCTGCAGAGGTTGGACTGCACCAAGTTGATTCTGGACTGCGCTGAGTTGTTGACATTGAAGAGGTGCTATGGTTCTCCCGAAGCTATGGAGGGCCACCCGATGATCATCTTGGGAACCTCTTCCGCTCGTGGCGAAGAAGGAATGTCCTTCAACGCCAAGGGCCTCGACACCGGGAACTGTGTAGAAGTTGTGGCGCCACCCGAAGCGGTAGATCCACCATCGCTAGAGGTGCCACCTGCTGGAACAACAACCTCAGGGGTCGGGCCCTTGACTTGCTGAGTGGACTCAGACATTAGCTCCAGCACGACAGCTGGAGGTGCTTAACTACTCGCGCCAGGCACGGGCGCCGGAGCGACACTCCCAAGCACTAGCTTGGTGATCTGCTCCACCAATACAACCATGGCACCCTAGACCGACTTCAAAGCATTCCTAACCACTACCCCCATCCGTAAGGGCGTCACCACAGCTGATGTAGACCTACATATTGAAATCAATGTCTTTTCAAACAAGAAGAACATATGAGACAATGATGCAAGCTTTGGTAAGAATGCGGGCTCTGCTGATGATGTGGTAGACGGGGTCGATCCGATTGGGCCTCCACCAAAACAACTGACGCTGCTGCCGGCCCACATTAGCGTGTCTCCACTGACTCCAACGACGCCACTTTCGGAGCCTCCTCCAAAGCCGATGCTGACATCCATTGCCAAACCTGGGGCAAGATAGCTGGCGGCCCGAGACCTCTTGGCCTAAGGCTCCTTGGGTGTAGCGCTCCCGAAGCCCTCTCCGACGCCTTGGCCTGCACGGGTGGCAGAGATGTTAGCTGGTGCACCAGCTGCAGTCAATAGCGGATTCGTTGCTTGGCGGACTGGGCCTCCCGTTGAAGAACCGCCAATGCCCGAGGCGAAGGATGGGTGCTCCATCTGTTGTTGAATTGGGGCAAGGACCTCCCTTGGCGGTGTCCTCGGCAGTGACTGAGGAAATTTTTCCTTTGCGACCTTGACCACCGGCGACTTCCCCTTCCCCTTCCTCCTGTCGGCACTTCAGAGCCTGGAGCAAGTGCACGGTCTGTATCTCCAACATGCCACGCGCGCAAGACCAAGATCGTCAAGGTTTGGCATCTCCCTTAGGATCTTCACCCTAAGGTCCTGATCCATGCAAAGTGGCGGATACGGCTGCAGGAGGGTGAAGACGTCAGAAGACAACTCGTCATCAAACGCCTTGGACAGTACAGTGAACACCTCTTGCAGGGTCAGCTCTGTGTCACGACCCCTCACCAGCCTAGTGCTGTCCTGTGACCCGATGTATAGCCATGCGACATGAAACGATGCTGGAAGGGGGCCAGGCATCAACACACAAAGTCCCCCAGCACCATCAACAATGACAAACTATGGTCCGCCAGGTATCGGAACCTCTCCATCACCGATGTCAAAGTGTTAGAGCGACACTTCCCCCGGATCTACTAAGGAGCAGCCCGCAGAGGTTCTTTGTTCGGCGGGTCTTAGGCCTCAATCAAGTGTACTAGCGGATGGAGTTAGAGACAGTGGTTTTTATGTGGTTTAGGCCGTAAGGAGCGGTAACACCCTACTCCACGGTGGATTGTATTGTTGGTGAGTGTGTATGCGTGTGTGTCTGTGTATCGGGGATTTGGAGTCTGGTCCTTTGTAATGGTGGCGGTTTGGGCCTTTTATAGACAAGGACGGACGCCTTACAATTGGGGTCCCGAAGTCCGACAGGTGGTCCCAGGGTGATCTTGTCTTAAAGATCTAAGGCTTTTGGTATAAGCTTCCTCTGGGCGTGGTAGCGAAGACTCACCGTCTTGCTACCTCCCTTGTCAGTAGCCAACACGCCATTGCTGACGGTGGCAGAAGGTATCCCGTTAGCCTATCATGTTGCCACAAGCTACCCACTTGGATGAGTGGGATAGGCCTGCAACGCCTTCACTGTGATGCGATTGGTCATAGCGGTCTCTGACCTATGGAGTGCCCCGTGTTGTGTGCCAAAGGTGGTTGCAGATCTTTAATGCTTGACTAGAGCGGAGCGCACCAACTTTTAACTCCCGCACCTTACCGTCTGGGGTGAGCCGCGGGACACGTGGCAGCGCCCGGGCAGGTTCTCGGTGGGAAGGCTAGCCCCAGTCCTTCGTGACGCGTGGCAGCTCCGGGGCTCCCCAGGGTAAGTGGCAGCTCCGTACTGTCCCATGAGGGAGGGTGCTTGGTCCGGCACTCCAGGC
Organism: Tuctoria greenei; assembly: GCA_036927565.1. NCBI lineage: Eukaryota > Viridiplantae > Streptophyta > Magnoliopsida > Poales > Poaceae > Tuctoria > Tuctoria greenei. The sequence goes on along the minus strand of JAYESD010000010.1, from coordinate 9,021,133 downwards.
TACGCGGTAGCTCTGGAGCTCTCTGCCAAGGTTGGGCGAGGCCCTATCCCAACACGTGGCGCTTTGGGAGGCCGTCTCTCCTGATGGTCCAAATCCCGTTCTTTCGGTCCCACGTGGCAGCATCGGGGCTGGATCTTGCGGGAGGCTGAGGCCTGAACACCTTTGGGACACGTGGCGCTGTCGAACATGCTCCGATGTCTTCATCCTGTGTGCGAGGGTACCCAGTCTACAGGGTACCAACAGTGGCCCCTGCGTCCACCTTGGGGCAAGATGGAGAGCCCAAAGGTGGATCCCTTTCCCTTTTTTCTTGCACCGTGCTTTGAATTCCGTCTTGGACAGCCAAAGCGGTGGGTGCTTCTTCCTATCATCGCCACGTGTATTCTTCCGGTTTGAGAGACTACAGCGAGGGGATCTTTGCTTGCTGTAATATCTCTATCTTCTACGACACCTTTAACTGCTGCGGTTCCCGATGCAGCTTATAGCACTTTTGCTTGCTCCGCCACTATGGGAGTTGCCTCAGCAACTTCCCCTGGCGGCTGACCGATTGGGTCAGTTCATCAGAATAGGTACATAGGACCCGTTGTCATGGGTGCCGTGTGTTGAGCGGTTTTGTCTGATCCTTCGCTCGGAGTACTCAGGCGTCACGGAGATGATCAAAAAGGAAAACCTCCGTTAGAGGGAACGGTTCCTTCCTTACTCAAACCCCGCAACCTGAGTTTTCCCATTCTTCCTCGAGCGCCCGAACCTTCTTCACCGTTTGGCCAAAGCTCTCACCTTAGCTCGCTCCAATGGCTTCCCTGCTTCCTACTTTCCGCTTCTGATTAGCCAGAGATCTGGTGCCGATGAGGTGGCTCCTTGGCTGGGCGGCTTCAGAGTGTGGATGGATGATCCGCTGCAGGACTCCTGATCTCCAGGATCTACGTGAGGATGAGACTATTCTCTTCATCGCCTACGCCACTGCTGGGCTCGCACTCCCGTTGTCAAGGTTCTTCCTTGCAGTGCTGGGGGAGTATGGGTTGCAACTTCACCACATGTTGCCGAACTCCATCGCCTTGGTGGCTGTGTTCGTCCACCTATGTGAGGCGTTCGTGGGCTGCCCGCCCACAGTGGAGCTGTTCCGGCATTTCTTCGTGATGAAGACAAATGGAAGGAGTGCAACGACTCAAGTGGGGGCCTACTACTTCCGCAATTGGGACAATACCTCTCGGGGCTACATTGCCTCATTCAAAGGGGGCAAATGGAGTGACTGGAGGGAAGAATGGGCGATTGTGAGGACAAACCCACATCCCTCGCTAAAGATGTCGTCCGGTGGTCCAGGCTCCCACCCTACCACCTGGGAGGCCTCCTATGGGTTGCCACAGGAATACCGGCCCGCCCTGAGGAGGATCCGGTTCTTGGCTAGCAAGGGCTTATCCTCGATGATGGTGTTGGCAAACTTCTTGCTCCGCCATGCCGCACCTCTCCAACAGCTTCTGTACTGGGCCTGGGTTTACATCGGCGAATATGACAAATGCCAGCTGGGTCTGGACACCCTGACTCTCGAGATGCTGGAGGAGATGCTGAAAACTGTGACCTCCGACGTTGTTGACGATGAGCACGTCTCCATTCCTGATGACTGCCAGCCGCTCCACATGACCACCGACGTGAGGACTGAACTACAGAGCTCAATGTCGAAGGTCAACGTGTTCGACCTCGCTCGCGTGCATCTCGAAGACACAGCTGGCACCTTAGCAGTCCTAAAGCGGTGCCATGAAGCTGCACATCTAGGGTCGGGGTCTTCCTCGTGTTCTTCGGCAGGGGCGAAGGTAGATCCCTCAACTACTTCCGACAGGGCAGAGGTCAACCAGCTAACGGCAGCTCCGAAGCCGAGAAAGCATTCCCGCACGCTGGTAGCGGGCTCTGCTACTTCTATGATGAAGAAGCGGAAGCTATTTCGGGGAGACGGTACTCCCATCTCCCGTCACCAGGGAGCCGACAAGGCAGAGGCTTCTGTTGTAGACTTAGCCTTCAATTCTAGCAGTGGCCTTGGTTCTAGAGGAGGTGCCGAGGGGCCTGCATTGATGCCAGCGTGGGTTGGTCAAGAGTCGATACCAGAGACGGCGGCGCCGACCTTGTCGTCAGGTCCCGGCGACCTTGATATATCACGCGGGGTGGGAGGCCAGGATCATTGGAGTGGCCCGACTCGCCGGTAAGTCTCGACTTCTCTCCTCTGCTATTTCTCTTCTTTCCTTTTTTGTTCTTGACTAAGCTTTATCTTGGTTCCTTAGGGCTTTGTCATCCAATTTGGTGCCCTTGGTGCTTCACGGGGTCTACCACGCCACCTCCTATGCCCAAAGGTGCATGGCCTTAGGTGCCGCTGATGACTCTACACCCCTATGCGTTGAGGCAGGTGTGGTAGAGGTGGCACCAAGCCTGGCCGTGCTAGGTGAGGAGGTGCCCGGCGAGGAAGTGCCCACCGAGGAGGTGCCCAAAACGCGGAGGTGCCGGGCGAGGAGGTGCCCGGCGCGGAGGGGGCTACCTTGGTCGTGGCTGCCTCCCTTGGTGGGGCTAACTCGCTGGTTGTTCAAGCGACGCTGGTGTCTGACATCATTGACACGCAGTGTGGCGACTCGCCACCGGCTGTCGGCGACACCCTTGTAGTGGAGGGGGGGACTTCAGGGCTGGGCTATGACATGGCAGTTCTCGGCGCTCCAGCTGGGGAAGCTTCTGGTCCCCGGGAGCTGGTGTCTGCTGCGGCGTCGGTAGGAGGGACAGAGGGGCACTCATCGGTGGCAACGGTCGAGCCAATCCCTCTCGCCGATGCTATTGCCGCGGCTCAGTCTATCTTTGGAGGAGCTGCGCTTGGTGAAGCCTGTTGACGCCAAGAACAAAGAGCCTGAGGTGAAGGATTTGAAGGCCCATGCTCCCGCCAATGCTCGCCTGAAACTGTGTGAGGATCAGCGGCTGGAGTTGGTCTGCCGCGAATTTGCCGTTGCTGATGCGGATCGGGGCTTGGCAGCGAAGGAGGAGGAGGAGGTCTCGAGGAGCATGGAGGCGAAACGCCAGGCATTGCAGGACTTGGAGCTGGCCATTCAGCGTCGAGAGGATGACCTGGAGCGTCGTGCTCGGGACCTCGCCGACCGGGAGGAGATTGCTCGGAGGGAGATAGAGAGCCTCTAGGCCTCCCGCTCGGTCGAGGCCCAAGGGGTCCGAGACTTCCTGGCCCATGCTGGGGCGGTGCTGGAACCCCTCGGCCTTGGTCCCATGCCGCGTGGGGAGCCATCTCAGGGGGTGGCCCAGCTGCTTCTTGCCTTGGACTCCCTCTGTTCGTCATTGGGGTCGGTGAACACCATCCTTGCAATGCGGCTGGAGGCCGAAGGAAAGGAGCTGGCTGAGCTGGTAGCATGCCACGTCCTGGTGTGCTTCCAAAGCTGTTACCCGAAGATACCGCTGGAGCCGGTGGAGAAAGGTCCTATTGATGAGCGGGAGGATGAGGCTACAACCGAAGTCCAAGACCTTGCCAAGGAGGTGGCTTCTTTGTTCCAGCGGAGTTGAGGCCGACGGCACCTAGGCACAATGTTTTTGTATCTGGGGATGACGCGCTTGTGTAGATGAATTTGGAATCATGTTGTTTTGCTTGTCGCGTGCTTTCAAATTATTGCCCCAATACCTTCTCTTGAGTAAGGTCTTGAAGAGCCTTTGTTGATGCCGTTAGCCATTTAGGGTCCAACGCTTGTTAGATGACGTCCTGCCTATGGAACCCCTCTTAGAGGCCCCTTGGTAGACGTGGCCAGATTGTTGGGTACACCTGCCACTTGAATGCAGGATGTCTTCGGCTGGCCCCCAACAGATTGGGGGAGCATGAGTATTGTCATTGCCAGCAGCCAGAGCTGGTTGCTCCGGCGCTGCCCTTCGTCACTGTGAAGTCGTCGACAGCAGGCCCCCTGGGAGGTGCCAGAGCTGGGTGCTCTGGCATCGCCCACCATCATCGTGAAGTCACCGATGGCAGGCCCCCTGGGAGGTGCCGGAGCTGGGTGTTCTGGCGTCGCCCACCATCGTCATGGAATCGTGAAATGCGGGCGCCTGGTGCACAGGATACCACAAGCAAATTTTGTTAGCAGCAAAAGCAGGGCAGGAGAGTGCTCTCACTCGTTCGCGCTTGTTGCTGTCGCTGACATGCTGGGACGCCGACAGTAGGCCCCCTGGGAGGTGTCGGAGCTATATGTTCTGGCATCGCCCACCATCTTCGTATGTACGTCGGCGGCAGGCCCCCTGGGGAGGTGCCAGAGCTGGATGCTCCGACGTTGTCCACCATCATCATTGAGACATCGATCGCAAGCCCCTTGGGGGGTGCCAGAGCTGGATGCTTTGGTGTCATCCTCCATAGTCGTAGAGTCGTCGACGACAAGCCTCTTGGAAGGTACCAGAGCTGGATGCTCATGCGTTGCCCACCATCTTCGTAGAAACGTCAACGGCAGGCCCCTTGGGAGGTGCTGGAGCTGGATGCTCCGACGTTGTCCCCCATCATCGTAGAGTCATCGACGGCAGGCCCCTTGGAAGGTGCCAGAGCTGGATGCTCCGGCTTGCCCACCATGTTCGTAGAAATGTTGACGGCAGGCCCCTTGGGAGGTGCTGGAGCTGTACGCTCTGGCGTCGTCCACCATCGTCGTTGAGACATCGACGGCAGGCCCCTTAGGGGGTGCCAGAGCTGGATGCTTTGGTGTCGTCCACCATCGTCGTAGAGTCGTCGATGGCAGGCCCCTGGTGTACAGGCTATCGCGAGAGAACCCTGTTAGCAACAAGTGTGGGGTAGGAGAGTTTACTCACTTATCCGCGCTTGGTGCTGACGTTGACATTCTGGGACGTCGACGGTAGGCCCCTTGGGGGGTGTCGGAGCTGTATGCCCCGACGTCGTCCACCATCATCATAGAGCCTTCAACGACAGGCCCCTTGGGGGTGCCAGAGCTGATTGTTCCGTCGCAACCTACTTTGTATGTCCTGCACACATAACAGAGGTGCATATTGTTTTGCTCGTTGGTGATCTTTTCTTATTCTTAAGTATTGTCATGTCTTATAGTCCTAGGCTGGTACGCGGGATTTTGGGTAATTCTGTGCATTGGCGCCCGGGTTCCGGCTTCCTTCTTATTCAGGGTGTGAGCGTCTTGGCCCTCGGTACTTAGTCGCAGCACTGGGAGGCAAAGGGCACACGCTTAGGGTACAGGACCAAAGCTAAGAATACTGAGCACTCTGGACCTCCAGCTTAGTGTTGGTCTTTTGCGGGGAACCATTTGGCACCACAGGACCCCAAGTAAGAGGGGAGCCATGCCTCAAATACATCCGCCTGCAACAGGGTTGCATAACTCTACTAGGGGAGATATAGAGAAAAAAAATTTCACCAAGTATAGGAAGACAATATACGAAAGACGAGACTAGCTTGATTGATCACAAAATTAACAGGTAATTTTAAGTGAACATAAGAGAAAGCACATGGTAAGATAATGAATTCTTCTCATTGGTGTTCTCAGGAGTGGATTGGCTTTACAATAAGGCAACAACCCACTCCAGTTGGCTAGGGAGGTAGAGTGTTCATGCTTATGGTACGGGACCAAGCTAAATGGCTGAGCACTCTGGACCTTCCACCCCATAGATTGGTTGTCCTAAGTCCCGCTCCCTGGCACCATGACATCCTACACCGTCCTACAATTTATGCTTAAGGATAGAACTTACGGAGGCGCTATATGTTCCAAGGGTTGGGAAGGGGCTCTCTTTCTTCTATGGCCACGCGGACACACCCGGGGTGGGATACTTGCGTTACTCGGAAGGGGCCATCCCAACTGGGGGAGAGTTTGTGCGACCCTTCTCGAGAAAGTATGCACCGCAACACCATGTCACCTGCCTGGAGCTCTCTACTCTGCACGAACCGCTCCCGGTAGCGCCTCAGCGCCTGTCGGTAGCGTGCGTTTCGGATGGTTGCCTGCCACCTTGCTTCGTCTACGAGGTCAATATCTTCTCGTCGGAGCTAGTTCTGTGAGGCTTCATAAAATGCTCGGACTCGTAGTGAGCCTACTGCGATCTCCGGAGGGAGGATGACCTCAACCCCGTACACCAAGAAGAAAGGTGTTTCTCCAGTGGCACAACTGGGTGATGTCCGGCTTGCCCAAAGTGCGTAGGGGAGCTCGTCGACCCACCTGGCACCATGCTTGTCCAAGTTGTTATACGTCTGCATCTTGAGGCCCCTGAGAATCTCAGCGTTGGCCCTTTTGACTTCGCTGTTGCTCTTTGGATGAGGCACGGATGCATAACATACTTGGACGATGAGGCCTTCGTAGTAGTCCTAGAAAGCTGCACTGGTGAACTGGGTCCTGTTGTTGGTGATGATCCTGTTCGGGACTCCGAACCTGCAGACGATGGATTTGATGAACTCGACTGCGGACTCCTTGTTGATGTTGATCACCGGGGTTGCCTCAGGCCAATTGGTGCACTTGTCTACAGCGACATAGAGGAACCGGTACCCTCCGACTGCTCTGGGAAAGGGTCTCAGGATATCCATCCCCCATATCGCGAAAGGCCAGGAGGGCGGGATCATATGTAGCGACTGCGCCGGAGTGTGAATTTGCTTGGAGTGGAACTGACACGCCTTGCATTTCTTGACTAGCTTGACGGCGTCTTGTAGTGTTGTTGGCCAGTAGCAGCCATTTCGGAAGGCATTGCCAACCAATGTGCGGGAGGCTGCGTGTGTGACGCCTGGTTCCGAAAAATGAACCAAACTAACGCATATGTGTGCCCAGGATGTTCATCACACATACACGAGTGCAATCACAAACGATATACAGAAAATTACCACAGAACAATATTAATTAACCAAATTTTATTACACAAACCAGATTATCCTCGAATACAACCTCTAATGAATATTAATGACAATTTCAACTAATGCAGCGGAAATAAACTAATTAAGCAAACTAAAAAGCTAGGCAGCATAAGCAATAGGGTATAGCGCAGCTCCAAAAACACCACAGGCAAAGCTGACGGTAGACACAGCCTAGAACTCCGCATTATCACCATTAAACTCCCAATCCTGATCTGCAACTATTGGGGGGGGGGGAGATTGCAAGAGTGAGTACTTGTCGTACTCAGCAAGTGTGGAAAGTATGACATGTGGCTGATTCAAATGGCGACAATAATAATGGCAAAGTGCTGAAAGTACATTAAAACATTTGAAAAGCAATATATTACATTTATAAGAATCAAACCCATCATAATAATAAGTAATGTCATAATACCAGTCCACAATTCACCATCCTCATCAATAATTCCAGATTTCACCATTTGCCAATAACCATATTCAATACCAGAAATTAATCCATAACCATAATACCAACCATAAACATCCCAAATACCATCCCAATACCAAGTACCCTCTAATCATGGAAGTTGTCCAGGTGCTCATAACCGAGAGCACGGCTATCATGATAGTTTTATTTAACTCTGCAGATTTTGTACCTCTTTATCCACGTGTTTGTGATTTCATCACCTTTCGGTGACTAAGAATCTCCCTTTCCCATGACCCATCGGTCACATTATACACTTCCGTTGGTGTGTGGCCAAGAGATAACAAAATAGCCTTTACAAAGGGATTACTAGCCTATTTAGACCCCAATGAGGTTTCACCGGTGGTGATGCCTCCAACTGAGCACATCTTCAACCAAGGGCCCCCTCTTGAGCCATTCGGATCCCAGGGTAGTCCCACCAATCATCAACAAACCCAATCCGACTACTCCTTCCCCGAGCATCCTTAATGGTCCAAATAGCACTGGCAAAACCCTAATTAATCAGCTACGCTGCACCCATACTTGGCCTCGTGGTGGCACTGTAGTCCTGGCTTATTCTCGCATGAACCGGTCCTTAGATCTAAAGCAAGCAAACCACCATACGTCCAACCCATCCACATACCAGGCTTGCTTAGATCACCCATTACCATATCATATTTAACCAGTTCATGTTAACCATAATCTCATCCACGCATAATTAAATGGAGTGGTATAGTTGTTTCCCATCCCAGTTGATTAAGCGAAGCAAAAGGTAAAAAGCCCTTCCCGACTTCTCTACCATATATTCCAGGTGACAAGGGTGGTCAAACAAAGCTAGTAAACTTCCTATCATAGGATTCCCATCAAATTGACACAAGCATGCAATTTTGCAAACAAAATATTTATTTTAAAACTGGACCAATATGCTTCAAGGACACTTGCCTTGCTCTTGCTGTTGATTAGGGTCAAAGCCTTCAAACTCTTGGTGCTGTAGATCCTCCGCGGCACTTTCTAGTGCAAATCTGTCTAATCCACACAATAAACATACAAGACAAGAAACACAATCAAAGAGTGCACATATATTACTCAATATGACATGCCATGCATGATTAATGCAAATGCAAGGTAGAACTTGTTACTAGATTGCTTTTAATGATCACTAACTAGTTCTAATAGCTTTTAACAAGTTTATACATGTTTGGATTCGATTAGATCAAATTTTAGAATTAATTCAACACAATTTAACCAGAAAGATCGGACTAGTCCGCTAGGGACCGGACAAGTCCGCACTCTGTGAGATCAGCAGATTAGGGTTTCCTAGATCGACGTGAATTTGGAGATTAGGTGTTGAATTCACGTAAGGAAAAGAGAATATAAGGTATACTAGGTGTTTAGGACTCCAATGAATCAAGAAACTTGGAGGTAACACTTGGATCTTGATGATCTAGGGTTGGTGATGAACTTTGGGATGAATTGGTGGTGAAGAACGAAAACTTGGTGGGGATCTTGGTCCTCTTTCGTTTCCTCCTCTTCTTATTCTTGCTTGGGATCTTCTCCTCCCTCCTTGGTGGTGGCTCTCCATGAACTAGGGTTTGGGTGGGGTGGAAAAGTGGCAAATAGATGTGAATCCAAGGGGTGGGGCTGTTTATATAGAGGTGGAGGCTAGGGTTAGATGGATTTCGAGTTTGAGAGGAGTAGAGGCCGGTTTAGAGTCCCACATGGGCTCTAAAAGAGTTAGGCACGATGTCCCTAGGCCCACTTAACGTGAAACCCAAGAAACAAGTCGTAAAACAAAAGATCAACTTGGAGTCGCGAAATATCGGACAAGTCCGGAAAGGACCGGACTAGTCCGAAGTTGTCCAGAGAGAAAATCGGACAAGTCTGGCCTAAAATCAGACAAGTCCGATTTTGAACAGAGAGGAAAAACGGACAAGTCCGCTGGAACACCGGACTAGTCCGGAAAAGTCCAAGGACTTAGCAATTTTTCAAGGATTCATGGAATATCGGACTAGTCCGCCCAAAATTGGACAAGTCCGAAGGTTTCCATAGGCAGAATCGGACTAGTCCGCAGCAAAAATGGACAAGTCCGTTTTTAGTCACAGAGAAATCGGACTAGTCCTCACTAAAATCGGACTAGTCCGCACTTTCCTGTGTTTTAAGTGCGGTTTTGTTCTAAATCAATTTTAAATGCTCCAAATCAATTTTAAACTCGTTCCTCCTGTTGTGGGTTAATATTAAACACGTATATGAGTGTATGTAGGGCATGATGCATGAAAATGAGGGTGTTACAAACCTACCCCCCTTAAAATGAATCTCGCCCTCGAGATTCGATGCGGAAGAGAATAGATAGGGAAAGTCCTTCTTGAGATCATCTTCTAGCTCCCAAGTTGCTTCTTTTTCTGTGTGGTGCTTCCATTGAACCTTACACCATCTAATAACCTTGTTCCTTGTGACCCTCTCTTTAGTTTCCAAGATTTTGACCGGTTGTTCGTCATAAGCCAAATCTTCCCCTAGTTCCAATTCTTCCATTGGCACTTGTTCTTCCGGTACTCTCAAACACTTCTTGAGCTGGGAAACATGAAAGACATCATGGACATCCGAAAGATGAGCTGGCATCTCCAACTTATACGCTACTTCTCCTCTTTTGTCCAAAATCTTGAATGGTCCAATATAACGAGGTGCAAGCTTGCCTCTTATTTTAAACCTCTTATGACCTCTCATTGGCGACACCTTGAGGTAAACAAAATCTCCTATTCCAAAGACTAATTTCCTTCTCCTATTGTCCGCATAGCCTTTTTGCCTTGATTGGGCAGCCCTCAAGTTTTCACGAATTATTCGGACTTGCTTTTCGGCTTCTTGCAACACATCCGGACCAAATGCTTGAGTTTCTCCTGCCTCATTCCAGAATAAAGGTGTCCTACACTTCCTCCCATAAAGCGCTTCATATGGTGACATCTTCAAACTTGCTTGGTAACTATTGTTGTATTAAAATTCCGCGTATGGCAAACTTTTGTCCCAACTCTTCCCATGATTTAAAGCACAAGCTCTTAACATGTCCTCCAAAATCTGATTGGTCCTCTCGGTTTGTCCATTTGTTTGAGGATGATATGCTGAACTAAAATTCAACCTCTTTCCCAAAGCTTCATGCAATTTTTGCCAAAATCTGGAGGTAAATTGAGAACTTCTATCCGACACGATCTTCTTCAGGACTCCGTGTCGACACACAATATGCTCCATGTATATTTCGGCCAATTGTGCAGCTGTATATTTGGTCTTCACAGGGACAAAATGAGCTGACTTGGTTAAGCGATCCACAATTACCCAAATTGAGTCATACCCGGACTGAGTACGTGGTAACCCAACTATGAAGTCCATACCAATTTCTTCCCACTTCCATTCCGGAATATTTAATGGTTGTAATAGTCCAGCTGGCCTTTGATGTTCCGCCTTGACTCGTTGGCACACATCACACAATGCTACGTATTCAGCTATGTCCTTCTTCATGCTATCCCACCAATAGCTAGTCTTCAAGTCTTTGTACATCTTGGTACAACCAGGGTGAATTGAGTAAGGTGAGTCATGTTCCTCTTTTAATATTGTCTCCCGAATATGCTTTACATTAGGAACAACGATTCTCTTTCCAAGCCATAAGGTACCATGTTCGTCTTCATCAAATCTGAATTCTCTCCCTTCTTCGGTCTTGTCCTTGATTTCCTTGATATCCTCATCCGTGGTTTGTGCTTCTCGAATTTCTTGCTCCAAGGTTGGGTTTAACTCCATCATCTCCGTCTCATTTACAAATCCGAGGTTCAACCTTTCAAACTCCTTACATAACTCGAATGGTAACTCTCAAACTGTGAGTTGGTGACTTACTCCCTTTCTACTCAAAGCATCGGCCACTACATTGGCCTTTCCCGGATGATAGTTGATCCCCAAATCATAATCTTTGATGAGATCCAACCATCTTTGTTGCCTCAAGTTCAGATCTGTTTGTGTGAAAATATACTTCAAACTCTTATGATCCGTATAAATTTCACACCTATGTCCAAGAATATAGTGCCTCCAAATCTTCAATGCGTGTACCACGGCCGCGAGTTCCAAATCATGCGTGGGGTAATTTTGCTCATGTTTCTTCAATTGGCTTGATGCATAGGCGACCACTTGACCTTCTTGTATCAATACACATCCAAGTCCTTGTCTTGATGCGTCGCAATCAATGTCAAAACTCTTGCTTACATCAGGCAATACCAAAACTGGGGCTGTTATCAACCTCTTCTTCAACTCCTCAAAACTATTTTGACAAGCTTGAGTCCATTGGAAAGCCCTTCCCTTCATTAGCAACTCCGTCATAGGCTTGGCTATCTTGGAGAAGTCCTTGATGAATCTACGGTAATATCCAGCCATCCCAAGAAAACTCCTTATTTCCTTGACATTTTGTGGCGGTTCCCACTTCAACACGTCTCTCACTTTTCCGGGGTCAACCAAAACTCCTCCTCCCGAGATTATATGACCCAAAAACGACACCTCTTTCAACCAAAACTGACACTTATTGAACTTGGCATACAATCGATGCTCCCTCAATTTCTGCAATGTAAGCCTCAAGTGTTCCTCATGTTCCTTCTCATCCTTCGAGTAGATCATAATGTCATCAATAAACACCACAACGAATCTATCCAAGTACTCCATGAAGACCTTATTCATGAGGTACATAAAGTAGGCAGGCACATTTGTCAATCCAAATGACATCACAGTGTACTCATAAGATCCATACCGTGTCCTAAAAGCTGTCTTGGGTATGTCCGATGGTCTAATCTTCATTTGAAAATATCCCGACCTCAAGTCAATCTTGGAGAAGACAAAAGCACCCTTCATCTGATCAAACAAGTCCTCTATACGTGGCAAGGTGTACTTGTTCTTGACTGTTACCTCGTTGAGAGCTCGGTAATCCACGCACATCCTTTGGGATCCATCCTTCTTGTCCACAAATAGAACGGGCGCTCCCCAAGGCGAAGAGCTAGAGCGAATAAAACCCTTCTCTAGTTGCTCTTGAATTTGCTTCTTGAGCTCCGCTAATTCCATAGGAGGCATCCTATATGGCCTATTAGCTATAGGTGCAGTTCCAAGTATTAAATCAATAACAAACTCAATGTCTCAATCGGGTGGCATACCTGGCAACTCGTCAGGAAAAACATCCAAAAATTTACACACCACCGGAATCTCCTCAATTGCGGCACCGTCCATATGATTCAACTCCAATTGCTTCGGTGCGGTTTGATATGCTTCAAATTCTACGGTGATCCCTTCTTCGTTGGTCAACTTCACCGTCTTCGTGGCACACTCAATAACTCCATTGTGTTTCCTCAACCAGTCCATACCAAGTATAATATCCAACCGTTGAGAATCCAAAACAATGAGGTTGGCGGAGAAGTCTACCCCCTTATTCTAAAGCTTACTTTTGGACATACTATATTTGTGCTCATCTCTCCTCCAGGAGACTTAACCAATAGAGTAAACTTCATATGAGAGATAGGCAAACTATACTTGGCAACATACTTCGATGCAATGAATGAATGCGATGCTCCAGAATCAAATAACATAGTCGCGGGGTTGAAGTTGGCGAGAAACATACCAATGACCACGTCATCCGCTTGTTGAGCATCCTCCGTAGAGACATGGTTCACGTTGCCACGAGCAAAATTCTACTGTCCATGGTTCCCTTGTGGTTGTCCTCCATTGGGTCTTGGGTTTTGCCTCGGAGCATTGCTTCCTTGACCAAGGCCTGACTTAGGACATTGATGTGCAAAGTGTCCAGCTTCTCCACAAGTATAACACTTCTTAACTCCACCAGATATTGGGACGAGCTTGGTTTTGAGCACTTGCAGTAGGAAAATTAGCATGAGGTGCATAAGGCATTGGAGGCCTAGGTGCTTGCATGACAGGGCGCTGTTGCACAAACTGAGTTGGGCGTGGTGCATAACCAGGGCGCTGAGCAGGAATAGAAGGGCTGAAGTAAGGCGCATTGGGCGGCGCAAAGCGAGGGCGCACATTACTTCCTTGTTGCTGTCCTTGATATGGCGCCTTTCTCTTATTGTCTTGCTCCATCTCACGAATCTTGTTCTCAACCACAATCGCTTTGTCCACAAGCTTCTGAAAATTTGCATAGTCACAATTGAGTAGTTGCACTTGGATTTCATTGTTCAAGCCCCTCATGAACAAATATTGCTTCCGGCTGTCCCGACTAACATCCTCAGGCGTGTAACTTGAGAGTTGAGTGAACTTATTGAGATATTCACTCACGCTTGATTTTCCTTGCCTTAAATTCTCAAATTCTTGCCTCTTCAAGATCATAACACCCTCCGGCACATAATGAGAATGAAAATTCTCCTTGAATTCGGCCCAAGTAATTATCTCTTGGTTCTCATGAGCATTGTAATAAGCATCCCACCAATCCGCAGCTGCTCCAACTAGTTGATGAGAAGCAAACAAGACCTTCTCCCGGTCACTGCATTGGACAATAGCTAGCTTCTTCTCCACATACTTGAGCCAATCATCCGCATCCATAGGGTCAGCAGCTTGAGCAAAGGTCGGCGACCTAGTCCTCGTAAACTCTCCCAATCGGTTATGAGGAGGCGGGGGTGGCGGTGGAGGCATGTGGGGCTGATTATTGATGTTGCCAGCCTGCAACTGTCCCATTGTTTGTATCATGGTCTGCATGAGCTGGTTTTGCATAGACAATAGCTGCTCAATGTTGATAGCTCCATGAGCAGGTCCTTGCCCATTGTTGTTCTGAGATACTCCATGGTTCTCCTCCTCATCATTGCGATCCCTCTGGTTGCGAGTCCTCACCATCTGAAGAAAAGCAATAGGTAAGAATTAGAAAACGTCCCCAACTATATGCATCAAGGGATATGAACTAAACAGCTAGCTACACTAGCCTAGGTGGACATGGCAATGCTAAGGCATCCCAAAATCCTCTATTAAGCACACAAGCAAGAAATATATAAAGCAAAAAGCACTTTAAGCAAAAACACATTGATTCCTGAGTGCTCCTATGTGCTCTAAAGTGTCCATTTTATCTAGGCTGCATCCAACGGTCAACCTGTAGCTCTGATACCAATCTGTGATGCGTCCGAAAAATGAACCAAACTAACGCATATGTGTGCCCAGGATGTTCATCACACATACACGAGTGCAATCACAAACGATATACAGAAAATTACCACAGAACAATATTAATTAACCAAATTTTATTACACAAACCAGATTATCCTCGAATACAACCTCTAATGAATATTAATGACAAGTTCAACTAATGCAGCGGAAATAAACTAATTAAGCAAACTAAAAAGCTAGGCAGCATAAGCAATAGGGTATAGCGCAGCTCCAAAAACACCACAGGCAAAGCTGACGGTAGACACAGCCTAGAACTCCGCATTATCACCATTAAACTCCCAATCCTGATCTGCAACTATTGGGGGGGGGGGGAGATTGCAAGAGTGAGTACTTGTCGTACTCAGCAAGTGTGGAAAGTATGACATGTGGCTGATTCAAATGGCGCAAATAATAATGGCAAAGTGCTGAAAGTACATTAAAACATTTGAAAAGCAATATATTACATTTATATGAATCAAACCCATCATAATAATAAGTAATGTCATAATACCAGTCCACAATTCACCATCCTCATCAATAATTCCAGATTTCACCATTTGCCAATAACCATATTCAATACCAGAAATTAATCCATAACCATAATACCAACCATAAACATCCCAAATACCATCCCAATACCAAGTACCCTCTAATCATGGAAGTTGTCCAGGTGCTCATAACCGAGAGCACGGCTATCATGATAGTTTTATTTAACTCTGCAGATTTTGTACCTCTTTATCCACATGTTTGTGATTTCATCACCTTTCGGTGACTAAGAATCTCCCTTATGCCCATGACCCGTCGGTCACATTATACACTTTCGTTGGTGTGTGGCCTAGAGATCACAAAATAGCCTTTACAAAGGGATTACTAGCCTATTTAGACCCCACTGAGGTTTCACCGGTGGTGATGCCTCCAACTGAGCACATCTTCAACCAAGGGCCCCCTCTTGAGCCATTCGGATCCCAGGGTAGTCCCACCGATCATCAACAAACCCAATCTGACTACCCCTTCCCCAAGCATCCTTAATGGTACAAATAGCACTCGCAATGCCCTAATTAATCAGCTACGCCGCACCCATACTTGGCCTCGTGGTGGCACTGTAGTCCTGGCTTATTCTTGCATGAACCGGTCCTTAGATCTAAAGCAAGCAAACCACCATACGTCCAACCCATCCACATACCAGGCTTGCTTAGATCACCCATTACCATATCATATTTAACCAGTTCATGTTAACCATAATCTCATCCACGCATAATTAAATGGAGTGGTATAGTTGTTTCCCATCCCAGTTGATTATGCGAAGCAAAAGGTAAAAATCCCTTCCTGACTTCTCTACCATATATTCCAGGTGACAAGGATGGTCAAACAAAGCTAGTAAACTTCCTATTATAGGATTCCCATCAAATTGACATAAGCATGCAATTTTGCAAACAAAATATTTATTTTAAAACTGGATCAATATGCTTCAAGGACACTTGCCTTGCTCTTGCTGTTGATTAGGGTCAAAGCCTTCAAACTCTTGGTGCTGTAGATCCCCCGCGGCACTTTCTAGTGCAAATCTGTCTAATCCACACAATAAACATACAAGACAAGAAACACAATCAAAGAGTGCACATATATTACTCAATATGACATGACATGCATGATTAACGCAAATGCAAGGTAGAACTTGTTACTAGATTGCTTTTAATGATCACTAACTAGTTCTAATAGCTTTTAACAAGTTTATACAGGTTTGGATTCGATTAGATCAAATTTTAGAATTAATTCAACACAATTTAACCAGAAAGATCGGACTAGTCCGCCAGGGACCGGACAAGTCCGCACTCTGCGAGATCAGCAGATTAGGGTTTCCTAGATCGACGTGAATTTGGAGATTAGGTGTTGAATTCATGTAAGGAAAAGAGAATAGAAGGTATACCAGGTGTTTAGGACTCCAATGAATGAAGAAACTTGGAGGTAACTCTTGGATCTTGATGATCTAGGGTTGGTGAGGAACTTTGGGATGAATTGGTGGTGAAGAATGAAAACTTGGTGGAGATCTTGGTCCTCTTTCATTTCCTCCTCTTCTTCTTCTTGCTTGGGATCTTCTCCTCCCTCCTTGGTGGTGGCTCTCCACGAACTAGGGTTTGGGTGGGGTCGAAAAGTGGCAAATAGATGTCAATCCAAGGGGTGGGGCTGTTTATATAGAGGTGGAGGCTAGGGTTAGATGGATTTCGAGTTTGAGAGGAGTAGAGGCCGGTTTAGAGTCCCACATGGGCTCTAAAAGAGTTAGGCACGACGTCCCTAGGCCCACTTAACGTGAAACCCAAGAAACAAGTCGTAAAACAAAAGATCAACTTGGAGTCCCGAAATATCGGACAAGTCCGGAAAGGACCGAACTAGTCCAAAGTTGTCCAGAGAGAAAATCGGACAAGTATGGCCTAAAATCGGACAAGTCCGATTTTGAACAGAGAGGAAAAACGGACAAGTCTGCTGGAACATCAGACTAGTCTGGAAAAGTCCAAGGACTTAGCAATTTTTCAAGGATTCATGGAATATCGGACTAGTCCACCCAAAATCGGACAAGTCCAAAGGTTTCCAGAGGCAAAATCGGACTAGTCCGCAGCAAAAACAGACAAGTCCGTTTTTAGTCAGAGAGAAATTGGACTAGTCCTCAGTAAAATCGGACTAGTCCGCACTTTCCTGCGTTTTAAGTGCAGTTTTATTCCAAATCAATTTTAAATGCTCCAAATCAATTTTAAACTCGTTCCTCCTGTTGTGGGTTAATGTTAAACACGTATATGAGTGTATGTAGGGCATGATGCATGAAAATGAGGGTGTTACAGCGTGATTCCCACACTCTCCTTCGTGGGTCTCTACGAGCAAGTCGCAACCTTCCTCCCTATTTATGCACCATAGCAGCACACCATTGGCGCCACACCAGTAGAGGTCACCTTATACTATCATGTAGCTCTTTGCCATCCTCACAATCCTCTCAGCGGATACTGGGTCCTCTTGGAGAATATTGTCCTTCAGATAGTCTCGGATCACTGTGATCCATGCATCAGGACTCCCCTGAGCTTCTGGATCTTGGGCGCCGGGTAATATGCAGACCCTGGTGACGCACAAGATCCTCGGGGGGGGGGGGGGGCATGGTTGCAGGGCCGCTGCAGCCACGAATTCTGTGGTGTTGGGCTCAACTTCTTAATTAGGCGCCGCAGGCCTTGCAGTTGGCCGCACCAACCTCCTGCCGAAGACACCTTCAGGGATTGGGACTCTTGTGGACACCATGGTTGACAAGGCTTCAGTGATGGAGTTGTCGGCGCATGGCACATGGCAGAGATCCAAGGACTTGAATCTAGCATCCAACTTCTTGACGTGTAGTAGGTACACCACGAGTTGTGGGTCGTTGCAGCAGCACTCTCCCTGGACCTGCTTGATGATCAGCTCAGTGTCTCCCTTGACCATCATATGCTAGACACCGAGACTCTGCGCAGCCGTGAGTCCAAATATGAGGGACTCCTACTCCACCATGTTGTTGGTCGCCTTGAAGTTGAGGCGCACTGCGTACTTGGACTACTTCCCTGTTGGAGAGGTGAGCAGTACACCGACCCCAGCTCCTTGCTTCCGCAAGGATCGGTCGAAGAAGAGCGTCCAGTGGGGCCTGGTAAGCACCGGTGCTCTCGGCTCTGGCTCGCTGATTTCCAGGCCCCCTGGATTGCTTGGTGAAGGATTCCACTCAGCAATGAAATCTGTCAGAGCCTGGCTCTTAATTGCAAGTCGTGGTATGAAGTCAAGCTCAAACTCCGCTAATTCTGCAGCCCATTTGGCGATATTGCCTGTTGCGTTGGGGCCACGCAGCACCGCCCCTAGTGGGAACGAAGTCACCACCGAGACTCTGTGCGCTTGAAAGTAATGGCAGAGCTTCCTCGACGCAATTAGTACCGCATAGAGAAGCTTGTGCACCTCAAGGTACCTTGTTTTTGCTTCATGTAGGACTTTGCTGATGAAGTAGACCGATCGCTGGATGATCCAGGATTTTGTTGCAGAAAGTTGTGCATCCTCTTCCATCTGTCCCGAGCCTGGTGACACCATGTCTCCAGGGCACGGCACGTCCCTTGGGGGCTGGGACCCAAAGGATCCTTGCTCTCCAGGACCCTCTAGGGGGACCCGATCGTCCTTTGGGGGCTAGGACCTAGAGGCTCCTTGCTCTTGGGGGCCCCATAAGGGGACCCGGACCTCCTCTGGTGGCTAGGACCCAGAGGCTTCTTGTCCTCTGGGGCCCCCTAAGGGGACCCAGACCTCCTCTGGGGCTCGGACCCAGAGGTTTCTTGCTCTCCGGGGCCCCCTAGGGGGACCCAGACCTCCTATGGGGGCTGGGACCTAGAGGCTTATTGCTCTCCGGAGCCCCCTAGGGGGACCCAAACCTCCTCTTGGGGCTGGGACCCAGAGGTTTCTTGCTCTCCGGGGCCCCCTAGGGGGACCTAAACCTCCTCTAGGGGCTGGGACCCAGAGGTTTCTTCGTTGTTGGGGCTCCCTGCAAGCCCCAAGCCATAGGGCTCAGAATCAATGGCAGGGGCCCTTCCCGTCTATTGAAACTGTTCAGGACCTGCCCGATCTGCAACCAAAACCATGCTCACCACCTCTGTTGTGGCAGCGATGTAGAGGTACATGGGCTCCTTGGGCTCCGTGCCACCATTATTGACAGCGTCGTCAGCTGCTGCTTCATCTCACAGAACGCCTTCTCCGCTTCCTCGGTCCAGATGAATGGTCTAGACTGGTGCAGGTGCTTCAAGAACGGGAGGGCCCGCTCAGCCAGCCTAGAGATAAATTGGCTGAGCGCTGCCAAGTACCCTGCAAGCTTCTGTACGTCCTTGATGCGGACTGGAGGTCACATCAGCTCCACCGCCTTGATCTTCTCTGGGTTGTCCTCAATCCCTCAGTGTGAGATCAAGAAACCGAGGAGCTTCACAGTTTTGACCCCAAATACACACTTGTCGAGATTGAGCTTCGTGCGTGTGGTTCACAGTCTATCAAAGACTAGGGCGAGGTTTTCTAGCAATGATGTATGGGTCCGGATCTTAACTACAATTTCATGGACATATACCTCTACCAGGTCTCGAATGAGGTCGCCAAATGTTTTATGCATGGCGCGAACAAAGTTGGGGAGGGCATTCATAAGACCATAAGGCATGGAGACATAGTAGTAAAGGTCGTCTACGGTTATAAATGCAGTATTTTCTTCATCCTCTCTAGACGTTGGGGTTTGGTGAGACCCTAAGTAGGCATCTAGAAGGTAAAACATATCGCATCCCGAGGTTGAATCTACGATTTGATCAATTCTAGGGAGAGGGAAAGGATCTTTAGGACATGCCTTATTGAGGTTGGTGTAGTCGATGCACATCTGGAGCTTACCACCAGCCTTGGGGACAACAGGTTTGGCCAGCCATCTGGGATGGTGGACCTCCCTATGAAGTCGACATCGAGGAGCTTCTTGATTTCTTTGCGGATGAAGTTCTGTCACTCGATGGACTGCTTACAGTGCCTCTGTTGTTGTGGCCGTGCATTGGGGTATATCTTCAGATGGTGCTCGATCGCTTCCCTGATGATGTCTGACATTTGCGACGGTTGTCAGGCGAAGACGTCGATGTTAGCTCGCAGGAAAATAGTTAGCACCGATTCCTGCTCGTTGTTCAAACTCCCCACAATACGGGTGGTCCTAGCCGCATCAGAGCTAATCTGGATTGTCTTGATGGGTACTTCATTGTCATCAGAGGGCTGCACTCGTGGTGCAGCGATGTGGCTGCGTGCGCGTGGGGCTGGCGAAGGCTTACTCGACCCAGCATCGCTCAGGACAGGTGCTGGGACCGTTGCCAGCACTCGCAGCTCATCCAAAACCGTCACCGCTGTAGCACGATCTCTGCAGATCTTGAGGACGCTGGAGGATGTGAGCATCTTGAGGACCAGGTAGCCATAATGGGCTACCGCCATAAACCTGTACAGGGCTGGCCAACCGATAATGGCATGGTAGGGAAGGCTAACCTCCGCGACGTCAAATAGGATACTCTCCGTCCTGAAGTTCTCCGGTGTCCCGAGGGTCACCCGGAGGTGGATGCAGCCGTACAGAATAACACTCTTCGGTCCTACCCCCGAGAATGGTCTTGACGGGGCAAGCTTAGACACGGGGATCTTTAGCTTGTCGAAGGCCATGTGGCTGATGAGGTTGAGGGTGGCTCCACCATCTACCAGAATATGGTAGAACTTTACATTGGTGATGGTGGGTATGACGAGGAGGGCCAGCTGCCCGGCTCTCGCCATGTTCTCTGGGCAGTCGGAGGCATCGAAGCTGATCAGTGTCTCCATCCATCTGTGATGCGGCACCGGGGCATGTGTAGAGGCTGTCGATGCCATTGCCCGACGCAGGGTCTTGATTGCATTCTTGGATGCGGGTTCCCAAGATCCTGCACATATGATGTGGAGTGCTTTGCGACACTTGTGGTCGCTATTGAGGTCGAAGTTCACAGCCTGGTGGGTCGTTTCCATGGCACGTTCCGGCCTTTGGAACTCCATCTCTGAGTCTTTGTTGACACGCTCGTCGACCTCTTGCGGCTTGAGCTTGCCGCTACTCGAAGGCTTGATGAACACCATGATTGGTGAAAGCACTACCACTTTTTTGAGGGAAAAATCCCCCTTCCTGGTGCGCCAAATGTCGAAGTGTTATAGCGACACTTTCCCCAGATCTGCTAAGGAGCAGCCCACGGAGGTTCTTTGTTAGGCGGGGCTTAGGCCTCAATCAAGTGTACTAGCGGATGGAGTTAGAGACAGTGGTTTTAACGTGGTTCAGGCCGCAAGGAGCATAACACCCTACTCCACGGTGGATTATATTGCTGGTGAGTGCGTATGCATGTGTGTGTGTGTGTATCGGGGATTTTGGGTCTGGTCCTTTGTAACGGTGGCGGTCCGGGCCTTTTATAGACAAGGCCAAACGCCTTACAAGTGGGGTTCTGGGGCTCGACAGGTGGTATCGGGGCGATCTTATCCCAAAGATCTAAGGATTTTTGTATAAGCTTCCTTTGAGCATGGTAGCGAAGAATCGCCATCTTGCTGCCTCCCTCGTCAGTAGCCCACGTGCCGTTACTGATGGTGGCAGAAGGTGTTCCATCAGACTGTCTTGTTGCCGCAAGCTACCCACTTGGCTGAGTGGGATAGGCTTGCAGCGCCTTCACTATGATGCGATTGGTCATAGCGGTCTTTGACTTGTGGTGTGCCTTGCGTCGTGCGCCGGAGGTGGTTGCTTATCTTCAATGGTTGACCGGAGCGGAGCGCACCATCTTTTAACTCCTGCACCTTACCATCTGGGGCGAGCTGCGGGACACGTGGCAGTGTTGGGGTAGGTCCTCGGTGGGAAGGCTAGCCTTGGTCCTTCGTGACGCGTGGCAGCTCCGGGGCTCCCCAGGGTACATGGTAGCTCCGTACTTTCCCCGGAGGGAGGGTGCTTGGTCTGGCGCTCCAGGCTACGCGGCAGCTCTGGAGCTCTCTACCAAGGTTGGGCGAGGTCCTGTCCCAACACGAGGCGCTTCAGAAATCGAAGTGATGTATATGAAGGGACTATTGGCCCGATGCTGGAAGCAGTAGGTGCAGAGGAAGTTC
The DNA here is from genome assembly GCA_036927565.1 of Tuctoria greenei. Classification (NCBI taxonomy): domain Eukaryota; kingdom Viridiplantae; phylum Streptophyta; class Magnoliopsida; order Poales; family Poaceae; genus Tuctoria; species Tuctoria greenei. Next base: position 8,999,057 of record JAYESD010000010.1, on the reverse strand, counting down.
TTCTTGCTCCTCCAAGTCCGGCTCAACACGAAAAACTTACTGAACACTGGAACACACGAGTACACTCCAACGAACATCTCGTAGAAGTGTGAGAACACCACCGCCACCACCAATGAGTTTGGCGACAAGTGATGAAGCTGGAGCCCGAGGACCTCCAGAAGCGTCACAAGGAAGGAGGAAATGGGTAAAACAAACCTGGAGTACGCGTACGAGGTGAAGAAGACAATATCTTTCTCCTCCAACTTCAGAGGTACACAGTCGAGACAGATCACATTCCGCCACTCCTCATCCTCCTAACCAAGCAGCTGCCTCACGGAAACTATGTCCACCACGTGCGACGGAGGAAAGCCCAGGGCCATTGGTGATGAGGACATGACAACAGCGGAGACACACATTGAAATGCAAGGACCAATCACAAGAGCACGAGCACGAGCACGGCTAATAAATCAGCAGGTGAATTCGCTCCTAACGTCTTTTGCATGTGAGTTTGAGAATAGATTTCTATGTGATGATTTAATTGTTATTAGGAATAATGGAGAAGATGAACAAGTGAAGGAAAGAGGCCTTGGGAGCATGGAGAACCAGATGGGACGTCCACAAGTTGATGGAAACAGTTTACAACTCGGACTCGAGTTCAAATCAAAGTCCAGGAGCAGTCCACCTTAAGACGGACGCCCAGGAGGCATACGGACCCCGTTTTCGACGTTCTACATATGCACGGAAAGAGGAGAGTATAAAATTTCCAATGGTTCTTGTACCACATAAAAATTTATTCAGAGTCATTGGGAATCGTCGAAACAAGTCGAGTCTAGATTTTTTGTCCGGTGCTGCGCCACCGAATCGGGCCTTTGGGTCTTGTATCCCATAACAGTCCATTAGGGACGCATCTAATCATGTTTTGGCCGAACCCTAGCCTTTAAATACTGCAGCCGCCGGTCATATTCGGTCGGTTTTTCTTAGAATAACAATTTCGCCGTTCTACGGTTTGTGAGACCCCAACTTCTCAATTTTTGATCGTGTCTTCTACGTTCTTGCTTGTGTTCTCGGTTCACTTGCAGGGATTAGCCTTCTTGGCAAGATCAAGCGTGTGCTGCATGGTTGATAACCAATGGAGCAGTGGTGTAGTGATTGTAGGGGTATTCAAACTGCTCGAGTGCCGCGGATCATCAACGTCGAGTTCTCCACTCCAATCAACTTACCTTTTGGAAGATCGAGCCTAAACCTACTCATCAATTGGTATTATCTTTCCAGGTTGCCCGTGAGGTATCTTTGTTTTCCTTCCATTAGATCGATTTTGTTTCATACCTAGAGTCCACAGAAAAGCCACAAAAAAATTGGATCATTTTTCCCGCTTCCTAGACTATAGTGCCTGCAGTTTCGTTTTTCAGTTTGCATTGTTGAGTTTGCATTCATGTGGTCGAGTCTTGTTGCTGGTTTAGCTTTGTGTTTTGGATCCTAGTTATCGTGTTTCATCCTTGTTTTCTTGCTGTTCGACACCTATTCCACAATCCCTAAATAAAAAACCGATGCACCACGTTCACCTGTTTGCCCTAGCTAGCCGCCTTGCGTGAACTCCTGCATCGCCAGCCATAGATTAGGTGACAAACCTTTGTGCCACCCTTCCTTGAATCATCACACATCACCCCATTAGTTGCTGTGCAAATTCCCGATCGTTTTCATATCCGATTGCGAGTTCTGTTCTCGAACCGAGTTGGAATCAACATCCAAAAATCGTAACTCAGACAGCCTACCTTAAAACGGCCATAACTTTCGTATACGAACTCGAAATTGAGCGATTTTTTTTCAAATTCATCTACGCGAAATTTCTCATCTGATTTTATGCCGCACAGCCATGTTCAGCGAAATTAGATTGCCCAAATTTCCCTCGGAAGATAGGCTATCCGGCCTCTGAAGTTTCAGCATGAATTTTAAAGAATCTTCTTGATTTTCTATAGGCCGCATATTACATCCAATTGAGCTGCAAATTTATGTGCTTCATATCTTCGAGCTTCTAAGCAAAGAAAAAATATAAAAAAATATTAAAAAAAGAAAAAAATAGTGAAGAGCACGCATATTAAACCAATTGGCCTATACTACTTGAGCTGTGATTGTTGGCTATATCATTCTGTCTTTCTTTTGCCTTGCTACTTCCTTGTGTTGTTCTAGGCCCTAGGACACTTGGTTGACCAGCAACAGTTTCCCTACATTGAATACTTATTCAACTTTTTTTACCTGTTAATGATTTGCTGCTTATTAGCCACCATACTGTGCCATCCAAGCTCCACCTTTCTCTTGAGCATAACAGTACCTTTGCAATCACCCCACGCTTCATTGGTTCATCTCACCGTCCACACCACCTGATGTGTTGGTAAGAACACTTGTAAGAGCGTGGTAAGACGCTTGAGCGAGAGAGATTGTTTTTCTTCCACCTTTCACATTGCCACTGTAGTTGATAGGGATAACATATTTTTGTTGTCTTTTGTTTCCTACTAACGTAGCAACAGAGTCATTGAAGAACTTGACTCGCCAACTTGATGACCTTGCTCTTCGGATGAATACTTTTGAGGCTCGATTGCCTCTCGCTGGAAGACATGAAAACAATGCTTATGATGATATGGAAGATCACAACAATCAGCCAAGACTACCACTTCATCGTCGAGGTATGGGAGGTAATAATCATCATAACAATTATAATCGTCCTCCTGATGATCCTTTTGCTAAAGTGAAATTTACTATACCCCCTTTTTCTAGTGCTTATGATGTTGAGGCTTATCTTGATTGGGAGATGACAGTAGAGCAAAAATTTAATGCCCATCTTGTTCCTGAACAACATAGAGTTCGTCAAGCCACTAGTGAGTTTAAGGACTTTGCTATCATATGGTGGAATGAACTTGTTAAAACTAGAACTGATCCTCCAATATGGGATAGATTAAAGGAAGCTATACGTGTTCGATTTGTTCCTCCATCTTTTCAGCGGGACCTTTGCAAAAATTGCAGCGCTTAGACCAAGGTAACATGTCCGTAGAGTAGTATTATTAAGAGTTACAAAAGGGTATGCTGCGTTGTGGGGTAGTAGAGGACATGGATCATAAAATAGTTTTTTTTATGGGGGGTTAGGCCGTGAAATTCAGGACATTGTTGATTACAAGGAATATGATACTGTTAACAGATTGTTTCAGCTTGCTATGTTGGCAGAAAAAGAATTGTAGGGCCGACAACAACAGCAACAACGCACGAGGAGCAACTTCACGCCACGTTCGATGTCTACACCATCCAAAACAGCACCATGTTCGACCCCCTGTGCAGCGATTACACGTGAAAAGCTACCGGGGGGGGGGGGTGAATGGTAGATTTAAAAAATCTTACGCAGCAGAAACAATTAAACCCCAACCCCTTCGGCAGAAAAATGATTTGTTAAAGAAATCGTGTGGCAGACTAATCAAAACGTGTTTAACCTTGACAAAAGTGATAGATATCAGATAGAATCAAGTCACGAAGACAACACAAAAGGAATCACTCAAATCCGTCGAGAAAAACTCAAGTTATGATCGAAAGATCAAACAAAGATCAATCTGTCCTACCCGAGAAAAACAGTTCTGGAACACTGCAAAGAAACTCGTGTAGACCATAGACCACAAATCCAATGACTGTTAAATTTTGACAGATGATAGATAATCAAATTTTGAAGACAACCCAAAAAGAATCACGTCGATTGGATCTGTAAAACTCGAGTTATGATAAAACCACCGACGAAAGGTAGTGCTGTCCAGAAACTCGACGAGTAAAACTTGTCTGGAACAAGTCGGACGAACAAGGCACAAAAGTTCCTTCAAACTATGAATTTTATTCAATAGAACACAAGAGGAACAGCCCCAAAGTCGTGCACCACTAGCTCTGGGCTCCCTTGCTTATATAAGCAGCTCGAAAGCCAACTCAACTCAGATCAGGAACCTAATCCTACTCTGTTCACGAATCGTAACTTTCCATAACTACTTAGGATTCTTCTATACGCAGATAGAAGCAATCTTAAGACTTCCAAACACCTTAGAAATGTATCCCACATTCCTAAAAAACTCAAATTCGTGACCCACACGAAATCCTATCATAACCAACTCAAATCTTTCCATATTTGAGTCAAACCCGAGTCAGCCGCAGCCTGAGTCCATAACCTAGTCGGTTGGACCTTTCCGACCAACTCTTTACGTCCACATCTCTTCATCACGTCTCGGAACCATGTAGCCACGTCCATGCACTCCTTGCACACGTGCAAACATCTTCCAATGACATCCACGATACTTTCACATGCATTGTTCTTGATTCAATCATGCTGCGTAACCTCCTGATCAGCTCAACCACAATTCCTCCTGAATTTGGTTGTTGGAACCTCATCTCCTCCCCGAGACTAGTCCAATGGATCCCATCACCAGCCATGTCTTGAACTCAAGCAACACCTGCACATGAATAAACAACAAATCCATACAAGCCCAAGTCCACGACTTAACTCACGTTAGTTCCGAACACAACACCTTACGTGAGAACCTCACATAAGCATGTTGCAAAACCACAGTAACACGATATCATCCATGTCAACCAAAAATGCATCAAAGACTTAGCAAATGAATACTAAGCAATCTTTCCAGAGATGTAAAACAAGTACGAAACATTGCAAATGAAAAACAGAAGCATTGCGGTCAAGTTCCAGACCTTGCCAGAGCAACCCGAACCTTGAGCCGGAGCTAACAAAAGCTAGTAGAACCTAGCGCCGGGGCTAACCAGAACTAGTATAACCAAGCTCCCGCCGGAGCTTACAAAACTAGCAGGACCTTAATAAAAAGGTGTTTTGGTGATATTCAAAACTTTTATCGTCAAAGCAAGTGTATTCACTACAAGCCAATGTATTCAACACACATAGGTCTTACAATCTCCCCCTTGATGAATGCATTGGCAACACCATTTAAAATCCGAACATTGGCTTATTCACATAAAAGTTTTGAAGGCAATTTCCCCCCTTTGTAAATCAAAAGTAAAATGAGAAGAAAATCCAAAAATTATCCCATATTATCTCTTCCCCTTTATTATCTCTCCTTATGCACATATTTTCTTTCTCTTCATGCTTATCTCTCCCCCTTTGACAATGTATTCAGCAAGTCATGAGCATATAAACAAATTATCTCTCCAACTTTAGTTGTTATGAGCATATTATAACATATACATATAACAAAGCTCATCCAAGTCATACTATCAGGTACCTTACATTATCACATCAATGAGATACATAAAGTAGTGTAAGCCATGCTAGAGATCAAATGAAATTTTCAATTTAAGCATGTCATGATCTCACAAACTTAACTATTTCAAAACCTAAAAGCATGACACTAGTTGCTGAATTTTATTATTTTTCAAAGCATAAATTTGGATCATATGACATTTGCAAGAGATTATATGCGCATCTGCATTATTCTAACCAACCAAGCCAAGCCTATGTCATTTGACAATCAGAAGCTTAAGGAAATGGTTTTAGTCATACACAACTTCTTCTAAGTTCATATCTAAGTGCAATGATAAGCCATCTCAAAAGAATAAGTGCGATGCATGCATATTCTCTTGATCTTTTCTCAATTTATATTTGTTCATAAAAACTCAACATGTGAGTTGATTCAACAACAACAACAACCAAGCCTTTGTCCCAAACAAGTTGGGGTCGGCTAGAAATGAAACCCAACAATTTTGAAGAAAAGTAATAGAAAATAAGATGAAAGTAAAAAAATCTACATTTTATTTATTCTAGAAATGGGTTAAAAAGAAAGAAGATAAGAGTAACAAATTACGAATAAACTAAGATTCTGGCACATGAATTGCTAATTTCCATGCAGTCCTATCATGAGCCAAATCTCTAGGTATGTCCCACTCCTTTAAATCTCGTTTCACCGCCTCCTGCCATGTCAACCTTGGTCGACCTCTACCCCTCCTAAAATTTTCTCCACTTTTTATAATCCCACTGTTAACCGGTGCGTCTGGAGGTCTCCGCTGGATATGCCCAAACCATCGTAGGCGATGTTGGACTAGCTTCTCCTCAATCGGTGCCACCCCTACCCTATCACGTATTACTTCGTTCCTAATTTTGTCTCTTCTTGTGTGACCGCACATCCACCGTAGCATGCGCATCTCCGCAACACTCATTTGTTGGACATGTTGCCTTTTAGTTGGCCAAGATTCTGCTCCATACAGCATCGCAGGCCTGATCACCGTCCTATAGAATTTTCCTTTCAATATTTGCGGAACTTTCTTATCACATAAGATTTCAGATGCTTGTCGCCACTTCATCCACCCGATCTTGATCCTGTGGCAAACATCTTCGTCAATATCACCATTGCTTTGTAACATTGATCCTAAATATCGAAATGTGTCCCTCCTAGGTACTACTTGTCCTTGTAAACTAACATTACCATCCTCGCACCCGACATCACTAAAGTCGCATCTCATATACTCGGTCTTGGTTCTACTAAGTCTAAACCCCTTAGACTCTAAGGTCTGCCTCCATAGCTCCAATTTTCTATCAACACCATCCCTAGTTTCATCTACCAACACTACATCATCAGCAAAGAGCATACACCAAGGGATATCCCCTTGTATATCCTTCGACACCTCATCCATCACTAAGGAAAAGATGTAAGGACTTAAGGCTGATCCTTGGTGTAACCCTATTGTGATAGGAAAAGTGTCGGTCTCACTATCTCTTACGCGCACACTTGTCACCACATTATCGTACATATCCTTGATAAGGTTAATGTACTTTGTTGGGACTTTGTGTTTTTCTAGTGCCCACCACATGACCGGTCTTGGTACCTTATCGTATGCCTTCTCCAAGTCAATGAACACTAAATGTAGATCCTTCTTTTGCTCCCTATACCTCTCCATAAGCTGACGGAGTAAGAAAATCGCCTCCATAGTGGACCTCCCAGGCATAAAACCAAACTGGTTTTTAGTGACATTGGTCACTTTCCTCAAGCGGTGTTCAATCACTCTCTCCCAGAGCTTCATAGTATGACTCATGAGCTTAATTCCTCGGTAATTAGTACAACTTTGAACATCTCCTTTATTTTTGAAGATGGGTACTCAAATACTTTTCCGCCACTCTTCAGGCATTTTGTTTGACTGAAAAATGCGGTTGAATAGTTTAGTGAGACATACTACTGCTACATCCCCTAGACATCTCCACACCTCAATGGGGACATCATCGGGGCCGTGGGCCTTTCCTCCTTTCATCCTTTTTAGGGCCTCTCTAACCTCGGACTCTTGTATCCTCCGCACGAATCGTCTGTTGATGTCATCAAATGAGTTATCCAACTCGAACCTAATACTCTCATTCCCGTCATTGAATAGTCCATTGAAGTAGTCCCGCCATCTGTCCCTAATTTCTTCCTCCTTCAATAGAATTTGGCCTGCCTCATCCTTAATGCATTTGACTTGGTTGAGATCTCTCACCTTTCTCTCGCGAAGTTTTGCCATCTTGTATATATCCTTTTCGCCTTCTTTTGTCCCTAGCCTCTCATATAGCGCATCATAGGCCTGCCCCCTTGCTTTACTCACAACACGCCTAGCATTTTTCTTAGCCTCTTTATACTTCGCCATGTTACTTGCACTTCTCTCATGATGCCAACCCTTATAAGACTCCTTCTCCTTAATAGCTTTTTGTACATCTTCATTCCACCACCAAGTGTCTTTATCTACAAGTTTCTTACCTTTTGTCCACCCAAGCACCTCCCTAGCCGTCTTCCTAATGTAAGTCGCCATCTTCTCCCACATACTATCTGCATCTTCCTCTTCGTTCCAAGGTCCTTCTGCGATCATCCTCTTTTTGAATGATTGTTGCGCTTCATCCTTCAACTCCCACCACTTTGTTCTCGTGGTTTTAACACCTTTGTCTCGTGACACACGCACGTGGAAACGAAAGTCGGCTACCACAAGTTTATGTTGTCGAACAACACATTCTCCAGGAATCACCTTACAATCTAAACATGCCCCTCTCTCCCTTCTCCTGGTGAGGATATAGTCGATTTGACTAGAATGTTGGGCACTAGTAAAGGTCACTATGTGAGATAACCTCTTTTTAAATAGTGTGTTAGCTACCAATAGGTCATAGGCTACGGCAAAGTCTAGGATATCCTTACCCTCCTGGTTTCTATCGCCACACCCAAAACCTCCGTGTACCCCCTCAAAACCTACATTAGTTGTACCTACATGACCATTGAGATCTCCTCCTATGAAGAGCTTCTCGCTTACCGGTACACTACTAACCATATCCTCCAAGTCCTCCCAAAATTGTCTCTTAGTGCTCATGTCAAGCCCAACTTGTGGGGCATAAGCACTAATGACATTCAAAATAAGGTCCCCCACAACTACCTTGACTAAGATGATCCTATCCCCTCGTCTACAGACATCCACTACTCCATCCTTGAGGCTCTTATCTATTAGGATGCCTACGCCATTCCTAGTTCCCGTCGAGCCAGAATACCAAAGCTTGAAACCGGTATTCTCAACCTCTCTCGCTTTTTGACCTGCCCATCTAGTCTCTTGTACACAAAGAATGTTTACACGCCTCCTAATCGCAACGTCCACTAACTCTCGTAGCTTTCCCGTCAAGGATCCTACATTCCAACTACCCACCCGAAACCTAGTTTCCTCGGCTAGCTTCGTTACCCTTCGCATCCGTCGAAGAAGATGCAAAGACCCTTGCTCACTTAACACTACATTCGGGTGATGATGTAGCGCGCCACTAAGGTGATGGCGATCCGGCCCTCGCTCATTTAACACCACATCCGGGTTCCGATATGGCGCGCCACTAAGGTGGTGGCGACCCGGCCCTCGCCCACTTAACACCATACCCGGGTTCTGGTATGGCGCGTCGCTAAGAGGGTTACACCCCAACGAATTTCCAATGAGTTTCATTTCCATGAGAATGGCTAAGTTTAGTTGCTGGCTCGCCAAGCCTATCACAACCCCCTCCTCCTTTACCCGGGCTTGGGACCGGCTATGTCATTACAACATAGGCGGAGTTGATTACTTGATTAATTCTTAATGATTAAAAGCACTTGTGAACATGTAACAAGTTCAAAACAGCAAGAAAGTTTGACCATGACCAGTTTTAGTGTAAGTAATTATTCCAATTACTAGACATGGCAAAAACTACAAAATGTATAACACGAGTAATTTAGTAAGAACTTTCAGCATGTAAAAGGAATCACAAAGTCATATATGTATGAAATACTATGCTCATATTATTTTAATTTCAAATTCACACATAGACTTCCCAAGTTTCGAAACTCCCCCTCAATTTAAGCCATGAGGATGCATAACCCCTATTTCACGACGAATGTAACAAAAATGAGTGAAATCCAAAGGTTTTGTAAAATGTCAGCCAATTATTGTTCGGTATCTACATGGTGAAGCACAATGTTTCCTTTTTCAACATTATCACGAAGAAAGTGATACCTAGTGTCAATGTGCTTAGTTCTAGAATGTTGCACGGGGTTTTTAGCAATGCAAATGGCACTAGTGTTATCACAGAACAGTGGAACACTATCTAGATCAATCCCATAGTCCTTAAGTGTTTGAACAATCCAAAGAATTTGTGAGCAAGCACTAGCAGCAGCTACATATTCAGATTCGGCTGTGGATTGTGCAACTGAATTTTGTTTTATAGAGGACCAAGCAACAAGAGAATTACCAAGAAAATGACAAGCACCAGAACTACTTTTCCTATCAATCCTACAACCCCCAAAATCAGCATCCGAAAAAGCTTTCAAAGTAACGGTTGAGGAAGAAGGAAGAAAAATTCCAAATTCTTGAGTTCCATGTAAGTACCTGAGATCCTTTTGACGGCTTTACGATGTGAAGCACATGGGGAGGTTTGAAACCGTGCACAAAGACATACGCTGAATTGTATGTCTGGTCTTGATGTCGTGAGGTACAAAAGTGATCCGATCATGCTTCTATATTCTTTTTGATCCACGGGTTCACCATTTTCATCAAGTCCAAGTGTTGTTGCTGTTCCCATTGGTGTCCGAAGAGGCTTGCTTTTCTCCATGTTGAAGTGCCTTAGGAGATATTTTGTATACTTCGTTTGATGCACAAAGGTACCCTCCTTTGTTTGCTTGATTTGCAGCCCAAAAAAGTAAGTGAGTTTACCCATCATACTCATTTCAAATTCGGAACTCATCATTGCTGAAAACTTGGACACGGGATCATGAGAAGCACAACCAAAGATACTATCATCCACATACACTTGAACGAATTATGAGTCATTGCCATGCTTAAGCACAAAAAGAGTTTTATCAACCTTGCCCATGGTAAACCCTTTTCAAGTAAGAATGTTTTGAACCTATCATACCATGCTCTAGGGGCTTGTTTGAGGCCGTACAAGGCTTTGGACAGTTTGTAAACATGATTAGGAAAATCTGGATTTTCAAAACCCAGTGGTTGTTTCACATAAACCTACTCATCTATGTAGCCATTAAGAAAAGTACTTTTAACATCCATTTGATATAGCTTAAAACCCATAGATGCAGCAAAAGCTAACAAAATTCTTATTACACTATCACAACAATGAGATACATAAAGTAGTGTAAGCCATGCTAGAGATCAAATGTAATTTTCCATTTAAGCAAGTCATGATCTCACAAACTTACCTATTTCAATACCTGAAAGCATGACACTTGTTGCTGCATTTTATTATTTTTCAAGGCACAAATTTAGATCATATGATATTTGCAAGAGATTATATGCGCATCTGCCTTATTCTAACCAACCAAGCCAAGCCTATGTCATTTGACAATCAGAAGCTTAAGGACATGGTTTTAGTCATACACAACTCCTTTCAAGTTCATATCTAAGTGCAATGATAAGCCATCTCAAAAGAAGAAGTGCGATGCATGCATATTCTCTTGATCTTTTCTCAACTTATATTTGTTCATAAAAAAACTCAACAAGTGAGTTGATTACTTGATTAATTCTTTATGATTAAAAACACTTGTGAGCATGCAACAAGTTCAAAACAGGCAGAAAGTTCAACCATGACCAGATTTAGTCTAAGTAATTATTCCAATTACTAGACATGGCAAAAACTACAAAATGTATAACACGAGTAATGTAGTAAGAACTTTCAACATGTAAAAGGAATCACAAAGTCATATATATATGAAATACTATGCTCATATTATTTTAATTTCAGATTCACACATAGACTTCTAGGGTCTGAAAAACTCCCCCTCAATGTAAGCCATGAGGATGCATAACCCCTATTTCACTACAAATGTAACAAAAACAAGTGAAATCCAAAGGTTTTCTAAAAATGTCGGCCAATTGTTGTTCGGTATCTACATGGTGAAGCACAATGTTTCCTTTTTCAATATTATCATGGAGAAAGTGATACCTAATATCAATGTGCTTAGTTCTAGAATGTTGCACAGGGTTTTTAGCAATGCAAATGGCACTAGTGTTACCACAAAACTGTGGAACACTATCTAGAACAACCCCATAGTCCTTAATTGTTTGAACGATCCAAAGAATTTGTGAGCAAGCACTAGCAGCAACTACATATTCAGATTCGGCTGTGGATTGTGCAACTGAATTTTGTTTTCTAGAGGACCAAGCAACAAGTGAATTACCAAGAAAATGACAAGCACTGGAAGTACTTTTCCTATCAATCCTACAACCTCCAAAATCAACATTAGAAAAATCTTTCAAAGTAACGGTTGAGGAAGAAGGAAGAAAAATGCCAAATTCTTGAGTTCCATGTAAGTACCTGAGAATCTTTTGACGGCTTGATGATGTGAAGTACGTGGGGAGGCTTGAAACCGTGCACAAAGACATACGCTGAATTGTATGTCCGGTCTTGATGCCGTGAGGTACAAAAGTGATCTGATCATGCTTCTATAGTCATTTTGATCTACGGGTTCACCATCTTCATCAAGTTCAAGTGTTGTTGTTCCCATTGGTGTCCAAAGAGGCTTGCTTTTGTCCATGTTGAAGCGCATTAGGAGGTCTTTTGTATACTTCGTTTGATGCACAAAGGTACCCCTCCTTGGTTTGCTTGATTTGCAGCCGCAAAAAGTACGTGAGTTCTCCAATCATACTCATCTCAAATTCTAAACTCATCATAGCTGAAAACTTGGACACAAGATCATAAGAAGCACAACAAAAGATAATATCATCCACATACACTTGAACGAATAATGAGTCATTGCCATGCTTACGCACAAAAGAGTTTTATCAACCTTGCCCATGGTAAACCCCTTTTCAAGTAAGAATGTTTTTAGCCTATCGTACCATGCTCTAGGGGCTTGTTTGAGACCGTACAAGGCTTTGGAAAGTTTGTAAACATGATTAGGAAAATTTGAATTTTCAAAACCCGGTGGTTGTTTGACATAAACCTCATCTATGTAGCCATTGAGAAAAGCACTTTTAACATCCATTTGATATAGCTTAAAACCTTTAGATGAAGCAAAAGCTAACGAAATTCTTATGGCTTCTAATCTAGCAACAGGAGCAAAAGTTTTATCAAAATCTAGACCTTCAACTTGAGTGAAACCTTGAGCAACCAACCTAGCCTTTTTCCTAACCACAACCCCATCCTCACTTTGTTTATTTTTAAACACCCATTTAGTTCCAATTAAAGTGTGACCTTGAGGTGGAGGTACAAGTTTCCAAACATTATTTCTTTCAAAATTTTCTAACTTTTCTTGCATGGCAATAATCCAAGATTCATTAGTGAGTGCATGTGATATATCTTTGGGTTCAAAAGAAGCAACAAAAGCAGAATGAGCATGAGATTTTGGATCGCAAAACCTGGACCGTGTAACTCATTCGTGCAAGCTTCCAATAATCTGTTGTGGAGGATGAATTTTGAGAACCCAGAGGGGAGTGGACACTTCGCAAGCTTCTTCTTCTTCATGTTCATCACACATCGATGAGCTTGTGACTTGAGGAGGATCTGGACCAGCAATGGTGGTCGTCGGTGCTGGCTGTGAATCAAAATCAGGAGCTCGAATAATGTCATTAGCTGCTGAATTTTCAGGCAGCAGTTCCACCTCTTCCTCATCTTCAACGAAAATACTCTCCCCCTACGGATATGGATCTATACCTGCAATTTTTGAGATAGTACCTGGGCTAGATTCATCAAAAGAGACTTTACAAGTCTCCACAATTTTGTTTGTGTCAAGTAAAAGCACACGATAGTCTCTAGTATGAGATTTATAACCAAGAAACATGCCATCAATGGATCTAGGTTCAAATTTATCAAGATTACCATGTTTCTTAACAAATCAGTTGCACCCAAAGACCCGAAAGTGCGTAACACTAGGCCTATGTACAAACCGGAGCTCATATGGTGTTTTCCCTAGCTTAGCGCACAAGAAAACACGATTTGAGACATAACAAGTGGTTGCAATCACATCAGCCCAAAATTTCTTAGGAGTTTGATATTCATCAAGCATAGTCCTAGCCATCTCAACCAAGGTTCTTACAACACCGTTTTGTTGAGGTACATATGGTGAAGAAAATTGATGATCTATTCCATTTTCAGCACAAAAGTGATCAAAAGATTGATTTTTAAAATCAGTTCCGTTATCACTTCTAATTGCTTTTAATGATCCGGGGTGATCAATTGACAATCTAAGAAATAAAGTTCTAAAGTGACTAAAAGCTTCATTCTTAGACGCCATAAAGTAAACCCAAGAGTATCTAGAATAATCATCAACAATAACAAGAACATACCATTTACCTCCAAATGATTGAACACGTGAAGGTCCTACGGTGTCAAGGTGCAAAAGTTGACCCAGTTCAGTTGTCATGATCATTGTGAGAGGAGTATGTGAACCTGCAACCATATTAGCATGTCTACAAGAAGAGCACACAATTTCTTTGTCCCCATTAAGCTTAGGCAGTCCACGTATGCGATCAAGAGAACTAACACGCGTTAGGTGATCAAAGCCTACGTGACCAACTCTATGATGCCAAAAATATAAGTCTTTTGAATCATTAGCAACTAGACACCTATGCTTAGAGGAAGACATGTCAAAATAAGCTTTAAAAACTCTTCCAAACCAAGACATGTTAAAAATAAGCTCACTATTTGAACCTACAACTTTGTAGTAGTTTTTATTGAAAATAATTTCCAGATTTTCATCTAGCAATTGTGAAACAGAAAGTAAGTTGTATTTCAAATTTTTGACAAGTGCCACATCCTTCAAAGTGTAGTGATCATTTACTCTAACCGAACCCTTAGCAATTATAGGAGTTGAAGAATTATCGGCAAAAGTAACATTCTCTACACGTGACACAAAAGAGAGGTAAGAGAACCATTATTTGTTATCGGTCATGTGGCGTGAGCAACCTGAATCCACAATCCAAATGTTCTCCTTCCTCAAGTATGTAACCTACATAGAAGCACAATACGTCGATGACTCAATACTGGGGTTAGTCAAAAGGCATTTAGGTATCCAGTACTGAGTCACACGACGTGCAGCAGGAAAAACACGCAAAACTGGGATAAAACAGCAGGTTTATGAGTCAAAGTTTGAGGTTTTTTATTCTTAACTACTGACCTATAAGGTGTTACTTGTGTAGCACAAAAATCAGTAGCTCCGGAGGCAAAAACAGAAGGTCCGGAGGTAAACTTTGAATGTTTTTGACTCATAACAGCAGTTGCATGTTCCTGGCATTTGGTTTAGTATGTGCAGCAAATTTAGCATGAAAGTTACGAGATCTAGCAATCATTCTTTCCCTTTTCTGTTGTTTAGCTAGTCTATAACAAAAATGTATGACATGACCATCTCTACCACAGTAGGTACAATGAAAATTAACTTTGTGTTCATGTCTAGATGAGCAAACAACATTTTTATTTAAAACCGAATGAGGCAACACCCCTGCATATTTGAAAACCACTTCTTTTTGTTTAGGAACTGTTTGGATCAAACCACTTCCTAATGACTTTACAATTTTAGGTGGATGTGCCTTAGCATGAGCATGAGAATCAAAACCTGAACCAGTTTTATCTTTGCAAGACTTGGAAGAATTCAACAATAAGTTTAGGTTCTTATTCCCATTACAAAACCGATCTAATGTCCTATGCATGTTATCAAGTTTATCGGACATATTAAGGCAATTTTCACATGAAGTTTTTCCTTTTAATTTGCAATCGGAACAATATTTAACTTCATGAGAATGTAAAGCATTATTCAATATTTAAATTTCATTCATAGCATCTTTTAGTTTCTTTTCAAGATCATCATATCTAGAACAATGCAAATCAATTGTAGAACAAGAAGCATCTTTTAAGTTTCCAATGTCAAGTGCAGCAAGCTTTTTGTTCTTTTCAATTTCAAGTTCAAGTCTATCTAGAGTGGAGGAGTGTGTAGTTCTTAGTGTGGAAAATTTTTCATAGATTAAATCACATGAGGGACAAGAATCATCACTAGGAATCAAGGTTTTCAAACGGTTGATTCAGATTCTAGTGATTCAATTTTAGCAGCATTATCCCTAAGCTTTTTGTCCTTTTTCTTAACAACAATAGTTGCATGAGAAATTGCATCACACATTTCATTACAGGTAGAACATACCTCATCGTCGTCACTGTTGTGTTCTGCATCCTCCTGACTTGATCTTGATCTTATTTTGCCCGCCATGAAGCATAAGTTGGCCAGATCGTCATCATCTTCATCACTTTCAAAGTCTACATCACTTTCAAAGTCTACATCGCTTGAAGCGAGCTCTTGAAGTGCAGTGATGAAGCTATTAATCATCTTGCGTCCTATGGTACTCTTCTTTTTCTTGTTGGGGTTTCCAGAGGTGGTCTTGACCTTGTTCTATTTTTCTTCACAGGTAGTAGGACCTGTAAGGTTAGGGCATTCTGTACGAAAGTGTCCTGTCTTACTACATTCAAAACAACATTGAGGTCCGGAGCTTCCTCTCCTTCTAGTTCTCACATTTTGCAATGCTTTTGAGAACCTAGTAGAGATTAGTGCTAACTCCTCTTCTGGAAATTCCTCGATCTGCTCCAGGGTTAGTGAGGAAAACAAAGCAAGAGTATTGCAAGATGATGATTGGTCGGAGCTAGGCATATCACGTTGTGAGACAAATGCAATAGACTTATTTGGGTTCTTACGTGATAAGATGTCAATTTCATGAGTTTTTAACTTGGAATATAGCACATCTAAAGTAAGTGTACTCATGACAGTAGATTCACGAATAGATGTAACTTTCATCTCCCATATTGACAAGTCTAATGCAATTAACAATTGCCTAGCATTTTCAACATCTGAAAAATTAATATTGATGCTACGCAAGTTGCTGAGAATTTTATTAAAGCGAGCAAAGAGATCATCAATTGACTCACCGGGTTGCATCTCGAAGCGCATGTATTATTTCATGAACATGTCTTGCCTTAACTCCTTGATCATGTTGGATCCTTCGTGGTAGTCACAAAATGCTTTCCACACATCATATGCAGATCGGAGGTGTGCAACACAGTCGAATTCGCTTTGAGTTAATCCTTGTATGATCAAGTTTCGAGCCTTGTTGTTGTTGTCGACATCTCTCAGATTTGTAGTTGTAACTTGATCATTTGATTGCACTTCATAAGTCTTGTACACATTCTCCCATATTGTGAAGCCTTGCACCTGGATGAAAGCCTCCATGCGTGCCTTCCAAACCTGAAAATCAATACCAGCAAACACACAAGGTTTGATGGAGTATTTCTCCATGATGATTAGTCAAAAACACGTGCAAATCACAATGATTAGAGCACCGTGGCTTTGATACCAATTGTAGGATCGAAGAGCACATGAAAATCTACCAGAGGGGGGTGAATGGTAGATTTAAAAATCTTACACAGTGGAAACAATTAAATCTCAACCCCTTCGGCAGAAAAACGATCTGTTAGAGAAATCATGTGTGAAACTAATTTAAATGTGTTTCACCATGAAAAAAGTGATATATATCAGAGATAATCAAGTCACGAATAAAACACAAGAAGAGTCACTCAAATCCGTCAAGAGAAACTCAAGTTATGGTCGAAAGATTGAACAAAGGTCAATCTGTCGTACCCGAGAAAAACAGTTCTGGAATGCTGCAAAGAAACTCGTGTATATCAGAAACCACAAATACAATGACCGTGAATTTTTGATAGATGATAGATAATCAAGTTGTGAAGACAACAAAAGAAGAATCATGTTAAATGGATCTGTAAAACTCGAGTTATGATAAAACCACCAACGAAAGGTAGTGCTGTCTAGAAACTCGACGAGTAAAACTTGTCTGGAACGAGTCGGACGAACAAGGGACAAAAGTTCCTTCAAACTACGAATTTTATTAAATAGAACACAAGAGGAACAGACCCAAAGTCGTCCACCACGATCTCTGGCCTCCCTTGCTTATATAACCAGCTCTTAGGCCAACCCAATCTCAACTAGGACTCTAATCCTACTTAAATCATGAATCAAAACTTTCTATAACTACTTATGACTCTTCTATATGCAGATAGAAGCAATCTTAAGACTTCCAAACACCTTAGGAACGTATTCCACATTCCTAAAATAACTCAAATTCGTGACCCACACGAAATCCTATCATAACCAACTCGATACTTTCTATACCGAGCCATAATCGACTCCGCCGCAGCCAAAGTCATCAACCGATATGATCCGATCCTTCCAACCAGATCTTCCCATCCATAAACCATCTTCAGAACCATGTTGCAACGTCATGCACCGCATGCATACGTGCAAACACCTTCCTTCGATGTCCAGTAACCTTCATATGCACCGCTCTTGATTCAATCATCCTGCGCGACCTCCTGACCCGCTCAACCACAATTCCTCTTGAATTTGGTTGTTGGAACCTCATCTCCTCCCTGAGACTAGTTCAATGGATCTCATCACCATCCATGTCTTGAACTCAAGCAACACCTGCACATGAACAAACAACCAATCTGTACGAGCCCAAGTCCGTGACTTGACTCAAGTCAGTTCCGAACACAACACCTTACGTGAGCACCTCACATAAGAATGTTGCAAAGCATATCAAAACGATATCAGCCATATCAACCAAAACGCACCAAAAACTTAGCAAATGAATACTAAGTAATCTTTCTAAGAATATAAAGCAAGTTTTAAACATTGCAAGATAAAAGCAGGAACATTGCAATCAAGCTCCGAACCTAGCCAAAGCTAACCGAAGCTTGAGCTGGAGCTTACCAAAGCTAGTACAACCTAGCGCTGGAGCTTACCAAAACTAGTACAACCTAGCACCGGAGCTTACCAAAACTAGTCGGAACTAGTCATCCCAAAAGTCGGAGCTAGAAAAACATGTCGGAGCTAACCAACATAAGTCGTACCTAGCAAAACATATCGAAGCTTAACAAAGACATACCAGAGCTATCAAAGACATGACGGAGCTAAAAACAAAACTCACCGGAGCTACCCAAAAACATGTCGGACCTAGACAAAGAAAGTCGGACCTATTGTCGGACCTTGCAGAAGCTTGGAGCTAGAGTTGGACCTTGCTAAAAAGATGTTATGGCAGCATTCAAAACTTTTATTGTCAAAGCCAATGTATTTAGCACAAATAGGTCTCGCAGGATCCAAGAGGGCTGATGGCCCCCGGACCTACCCCAGAGAATGGGCATGAGGGGCGAAGGTCCGAGAGTCGGAGCTGGATCCTCATGAACGCTTCAAAGCTCAAGAGTTTGAGCGCGACACTTCCGTCTACAAAGACAGGGTAGAACTGGACATTGTTGATGGTTGGAGACACCATCAATGGTAGTTGGCCAGCTCTGACCATGTTCCTGGGGTAGTCCGTTATATCGAAAGTGATGGGAGTGTCCATGCACTTCCGGTTGTGTTCTGCCTTGGCGGTAGGAGCTACAGAAGCCATTTCCCGCCGCATAGTTTTGAGGACGCGACGAGAGGTGATATCCCAAGATCCCCCATATATGGTATTGAGGGTCTTGCGATGCTCGTTGTCAGAGACGTCAGAGTCATCATCGACTGTGTTGTAGACAACCTTCAGGACCTTCTTGGGGTCCTAAAAGCCTAGCTCTGTATCATCCGGAGCTTCGTCAACTTTTGTTTTCCTTCCCGCTGGCGGAAAGGAGCTTCTTCTCGGCACTTGTTGTAGCGCTCAACTAGATTTTGGACCTCCCAACAGTCTAGGCTGTGTTCCCCCATTTTGTGGATCGGACACCACACCTTTAGACCACCACCGTCTTCTGATGAAGATCGAGGTCGCTTTTTGGGGCGTGGCCCTCAGCTACCCGGAGCTGCAGCTGCCGCAGCAGTAGGTGTGCCAGCCGACAACTTCTTCTTGTCGTTGGACTTTTTCTTCTTCTTACCACCACCGGAGGTAGTGGCTTCAGCTTTGGAGGACTTTTTATTAGGCTTCGGAGCTGGCTAAGAGTGCATTTCTCGACCTTCCGCAGACCGAGCACACTTGTCAGCCAGGCTGAATAGCTCCGTGATGATGGTGACCTCCTTTGCCGCCAGCTTCTCCAACATCTTCTTGTCTCTGACACCCTATCTGAATGCCACGATGACTGAAGTGTTGGAGATAGAGGGAATGGTATTGCGTATCTGAGAAAACTGCTGAATGAAGGATCACAGTGATTCTCCCGACTTTTGCTGCACAGCAAAATGGTCCAGTTTGGTGCTAGGCCGGGTGTAGGAACTCCCGATGTTGGCAGTGAACTGTTGGCATAGCTCCGCACAACTATTGATAGAGTCAGGCGGTGGACTCATGAACCAAGACCTGGCGGTTCCAGTCAAAGCCACTGGAAAGTAGTTGGCCATCACAGCCTCATTCCCCCCCACCCCCACCCCCACTGCCGCAAGAATATCAGTGGAGTATATCTGGAGAAATTCGGCAGGGTTGACAGTCCCATCAAATTTCTCCGACAAATGAGGCCGGAACTTCTGAGGCCAACGGACCATGCGCAGGTGCATAGCCAGTGCTGAGCAGCCGCCCCCACTTCTGAAGGAGGAGGGTTTTTGCGAGCCTCTCAACTTTCACGAGCGCGCTCGATGTGGACACGACCGTCCTGCTGTCTGTAACGGCGGTCGAGTTCTGACCGCAGATCATGTGTCGAGAGTCTCGATGCAGTGTGAGTGTGACGTGCCACGGAGGTTAGCGATGTCACCTGCTGAGACACAGCACGCCTTCGGTGCTATGATGCGTGAGGACCAAGTCTTCCAAAAAAGGTCCTACGCTGAGAAGGTGCCTGCCCAGAAGGGGGAGGACCTTGGTTGCTGATGGCATCGGGTGCGGCTGCAACCAGATGCTGCACATCAGCGCACCACTGCTTAATCGCATCCTAAGGTGCTCCGGGCGCTGGTGGGCACTCCAGAAGAGTACGCGCAATGATCATCGCGTTCTCGGGATTGTTGTGTGTCGATGCAGTGACCGACACCAAGACCCCATCCTGTTGTCCAGCATTGTTAGCTTGAGAAGGTGGAGGTGGTGCGACGCCCGCCGGAACAACAACACCTGCTGGCTATTGCATATTGGAGGGATTCTCCGCAGCAGGTTGCACATCATTGCCATTGGATGATCCTACGGCGGAGTTCGCCATCTTGAAATCTCAAAGCTCCCGCTTCCTGGCGCGCCAAATGTACAATTGTGTGATCGACACTTCCCTCGGTACTACTAGACTGTAGCCCGCGGAGGTTCTTGATTGGTTGGGGCGCGTGAGATTTGGACAAGATGATCACTCGAGGGATTTTACGTGGTTTGGGCCGCCTGAGCATTACACCCTACTCCACGGGTTGTGTGTTGTATGTATGAATTTGAGTGATGCTTGTGAGCATGTGAGCTTTTTTTGTCAATGTACCATGTGGCGCAACCCTTTTATAGTTCAAGGATTGGCCGTTACATTATTTGCCTGGTCCGACATGTGGCCCTGGTGTAGTTAATAGCCTAATACACGATCTACGAGTATTAAGTGTGATTAACAGTGTGATAACGCATCTTAATGATGAAGTTATCCCTATTAATAGTCCACTGATCATGTGTCATTAATATAGCATTAATGACACGTAATCAGGTATTGAAATTGTCGCTTTAACTGTCCCTTGAAAGTCTGAGCTATTGGAGATCTGTCAGTCTTTCGTGGCATTGCCACGTGTAACACAAGACCGGACCTAACTCCCTTCATAGAGAAGCTCCGATCTTGCCACGTGTCCAGTGACCCCGGACCAAGCCCTCAGTAGTAGGAAGCTCCGGTACTGCCACGTGTATAGTGGCTCCGAACATGCCTCCCCACGATGGGAAGCTCCGGAGCCGCCATATGTCGAGCCTCCGGACCTAGGACCTCAACTACCAAAACGAGAGAGACGGATCCAGTACTGTATAACACGCTCGACCTTCGGAGCTCTTCAACTTGGACTGGTGAAACTCTTTAGCGTTTCTTGCGGTATCATGGGGTACCCGGTACGCAGGATACTGAGAGTTACTTAACCAAAACTCAACGTTAAGGAATAACTTAAAACATAGTAATTTATCTTTCACTTTTGTTACTCGACCAAATTACTATGTACTTAATCTCTTCAATTGAAGAATAATGTCATTTATGTCTTTCACTTTGGTTACTTGACAAAAAATGATATTTAAAACAACTTAAATATAGTAATTTGTCTTTCACTTTGGTTACTTGACCAAATTACTATAAACTTAATTTCTTCCATCGAAGAATAATGTCATTAATGTCTTTCGCTTTCATTACTCAACCAATAATGACATTAAAATAAATTTAAAACATGATAATTTTATTTTTCACTTTGATTACTCAATAAAATTCCATGTAACTTAATGATTTCAAATGACATAGCAATTTAACTTTTGCTTTGGTTACTCGACCAAATTGCTATGACATTATAAACTTAATAAGTGAAAGCTTAATTAATGGGCATGCTTAATAAATGTTAATTACTTAAAAATTTTGCAACATAATTAAATTAATTGACTGAGAATTATCTTAATTGCAGAAGAAATATTAAAAAAAGCAGGAAACATGCAAAATATTATTCCAACAAAAATGAGTACTTAATTATTCTCAACCAAATTAATTTTATTAGTGGGCCCATTTAACTTAAGTTGCCATAATCAAATTTCTTAAAAATCAGAAATACTGAGTTTGGCCCCCTGCTGAAATAATTAGGCCCAAATCCCACTTAATAATCCAAAATATAAAAAAATGGGCCCAAAGCCCATCTGTCTAAACACTTCAATTCCAGAAAAATGAAAAAAAAAACTATTACTAAATGGCCTGGCCCATACTAATATCAGTCTAAAAGCCCAAGACTTAATTCCAGTAAAATTAAAAAACTTCAAATAAATGCGCATGGCCCATTTTTGCGGCCCGAAACCCAATGTTAGATTCACTGAAATTGTTAGGATCTTAAATTAGCCACTTAATCCATTTCAAGTTAACCGAGAATCAAACATATTAAAGATAAAACTTATCTTTTCCGGATGAATCAATGCTTGTTGCGGCCATTGAGCCAGGGGGCGTCGACCACATGAAGAAGACCTGTAGTGAAAACTTGGGAGGAACCTTCCTCTCGCTTTGTCAATCAATGTGATCAGTTACTTATTGTCGTTGGTGTTTTGGATGCAAATCATTTCTCTTACTCAAATAAGTGCACCGCACATATTTATACTTACCCATGGGACACGAGAGGGAGTCTCCCAACCTTTTGGAATGGTCGTGTCCCACGATCAGGTACATGATCATTCGTTGGATTGTGTCTCTTTAGTTAGACATATGTTTAATATGTTTAATCCGTGTTCAGATTTTTATAGACCCTTTATGGCCTTGTTTGGCACAACTTCTGCTGCAGCTTCTTCATAAAAATAAGCTGAGGGTGTGCCAAACAGGAAAATTTTGTAACAGCTTATTAGTTTAGCTGCTTCTCAGAATGAATTAAAAGCAGTACATAAGTAGAAACTGTTTTCCACCAGCTTTTCAAATAAGTTGCTTTTGTAACAAGTTCTAGTTGTGCCAAACAAACCCTATATAGGCAAGTTTTGGCGGGCGTTGCTGCGAAAGGGCCGGCATGGGCAGAGTCTTGACCCGTAAGGTCGTCGTGCAAAGTTTATTTCAAAAAAAAAAAAGTGCAATCGTCACTAGTGCAGTGGGAATCAATAACGTCGTGCTGCCAGCATATGTTGTCTCTGGGTTTAGTGTGTGTACGGGAACGGCGGCGGCGGGGGCTATGCTTTGATGCGTGTTGAAGTGATTAGGGTGACTACAATCTGTACCTGTCATCCAAATTACATGTACGGATTTTATCGAATTGAGAAATATTTTAATTAGTAAATTACTCAAACAAAACAAGCTAATTTTACACGTAACATGTGATGTGGATAGCTCTACAAAATAAATCACCCTCTCCTCCAATGGATGCCAGGGTTGTCAAAATGTAGTTTGTTTGCTTGCATGTAGTAATCCTTGTACCGTTTGCTCTCTAATGTAACGACTTTGATTCCCCCTTAATTTACTCTGGCTCTTTAATTTTCATGCACTTCTCTCATTTGCATAAAATATATAGTCCTTAAGTTCCAGATTGGATGATCGAATATCAGTGGTATTTGTTCAGCATCATATGCACACGAGAATATACATGTGTGTGTAATGATTGATGTGTGTTTAAATTACTTATTGGAAAAAGAAGCCATCATTGTTTTGATTATCACAGGTATTTTCAGGGATTCTCTTAATACATGGCTCGTATAAGTGCAAAAGTTTCACATCTCAGTTGTGTCCAACTGGTCGAATAAGTATATCTGCTTGTTAAGTGCTATGAGGCACTATGAACTCCTATAAATTGTGGGGGAGCCTTTCCCGGAGTTATGTTATTAATCCAACATTTCCTGTAAGTGTTAACAAAAATCATATATAATACAATTGTGTTTTGAACACAATTCTAGAATCCAATTGTGTTTTAGATCCAATTTTTTAAATTTTGTGTTTTAACTATGATTTTTTTACTCTCAATCTGCGGGTAACCATTCTTTTGTAACTCCGTTAGGCAGCCTGGAAAAAAGGTAATTAAAAAAAAAGTTGGGCTGGAATCTCACAAAGACAAAATTGCCCCTGTTCAACGCTCCTGCACAGAGTTCTCTAGATCCCGATCCCTTCTCCCAGGCGGCGACGCAAAGGAACCCTAGCGTTCCTGCATGCCCCTTCTCCCAGACGGCGCGACGGCCTGAACGGCGGGAGCGGTGGGAAGGCGTGGCGCGGAGACCCATGGGCGCAGCGCGGCCTAGCGCAACGCTAGAGAGGGTGCGGCGGCCGAGCGCGGCGGCACGGTGCCTGGCCCTCACCCTTGCGGAGTGGCATGCAGGCCGGGGCACACGACACACCTGAGTCAGAAGGTGAATCCGGCAGCTGGACGAGACCATGCCAGCTACTTGCAGGCTTGCGATGAGCGCGCCGCAGATGAGGATGTCGCAGACAATCTTGACACCGTTGTGATAAACTAGATCAAAACGAAGAGGAGAAAATGTAAATAATTCTGCGACGGTTACAGTAGGCTTGTGATGTTCATTCTTTTGTAGGATCTATATATGCATCTTAGTTGTCTGCACACAGACATATCCCTTTTACTGTTGGCATAGGGTCAGTCCGAAATGAAATTTACTAAGATGGTTCTGCAAAACTTTTTTTATCTGATATTGTTGCAGTGACGTTTAGGATGAGATACATAATGATATGTTTCAGTCTATAATAAGACCATCCATCTTATGATTTGTCAGTGGGATGACCATATGATGATTCTTTTTTCCAAACAAATGACATTACATGCTTTTATTTGAATGTGCATTGTGGTACTATATTATATATGATTTACGTGTCATCTTATGTTAGAGATATATCTGGAATGTTGTTAAAATTTTGTCTAGATTTTGAAATTTGGTAAAAGATTATAATTTTTATTACATTGATGCTGGATTTTTAGATCCTTTAACTCAAAATTCTAGTACAAACACAATGGTAGCATCAAAACTGTGGTATCACAAAGGATATATTTGTCTTTTCACGTCAAACTTAACACCCTTAGAGGCACTTAACGGACTTGTGGTAATCTAGATGTTCGGTTGAAAAAAATTGTGGATAACACTATTACAAAAAGCATTTTCACAGGCGCCTGGATTTTTCAAACACAGGCGGTCCGTAAAAAAATGCGACTGTGATGGCGAATGATACAATAACCGTCTGTGATGACAGAACATCACAGACGATTCTTAAAAAACAACCGCCCGTGGAAATCATGTATCTCAGACGGTTATTAATTAAGAACCGCCTGTGATGTAGCTAACATAACAGGCGGTTCTTAATTAACCAACGCCTGAGAAAATACATGATTTCCACGGGCGATTGTTTTTTAAGAACCGCCTGTGATGCTGCTAAGCTCCTGTCAAGCTAATCCCTGCACAGCAAGCTCTTGTAGATGCAAGTAACACACGTGACTCATTATTTAGATTGTTTAAAGCATCAATTTGAAGCCTGACGATCCTTGGAAGGATTTTCCCATTCATTTGAACGATTTCTTTCCCTCCCGTCCATTTGAAAACTTAGGAAGATGCTCCTTTCTCAGTTTTAATGCCTAAATATATTGACTAGAAATCAATACCTACTTTTTTAGTGCTTCACACAAGTGAGTAAGCGAAGAACTGCAAAAAATCTTGTTTTTACACTTTCATAAGGATTTAACCTTAATCTTTTAAGCATAGATTTATCAAATAAGTGAAGCTTCCTTATCACACATGTTAATGGCAGTTATAAGTCAAAGATGTGTCGAAGCTAACGAAATCTGAATCGGACAGAAGATAAAGAGATCCTGCATATGAGCGGCAATGTCCAAGTTAAACAACGTGAAGCTATGATGACAACCTTCAACAACATGAAAACAGATGCCAAGGTTATGCTTGCATCAACCAAGGCATGTTGTGAGGGTATAACACTTGTTGGGCCAAGGTTATGCTTGCCCCAACAAGTGTTATACCCTCACAACATGTCTTGGTTGATGCAAGCATAACCTTGGTATCACTTTTCATGTTGTTGAAGGCTGCCATCATAGCTTCATGCTGTCTAACCTGGACATTGTCAATCATATGCAACATCTCTTTGTCTTCAGCCCCGTTGAGATTTCGTTAGCTTCGACACACCCTTCCCTTGTAACTGCTATTAACATGTCTGATGAGGAAGCTTCAATTATTGATAAATCTATGCTTGAAAGATTAAAGTCAAATTCCTATGAAAATGGTAAAAACAAGATTTGTGATTGAATGTGTACGCTTCGTCACTTGTGTGAAGCACTAAGAGAGATGGTACTAATTTGTAGTCAATATATTCAGCCATTAGAACTGATAAAGTAGCATCTTCGTAAGTTTTTAAAATGGAGAGAAGAGAAAGAAATCTTTCAGGTTTTTTTTGGTGTACTCAATCTAATTGGATTGAAGTGGATTGAAGTGAAGAATGAACTAATTTTCTCCTCAATCCACCTCAAACCACTTATATTGAAGTGGACCCACTCCTATCAAAACAAGCCCTCAAATGGACGGGAAGTATCGTCAAACTTCAATTGAAGCTTTTAACAATCCGAGTGTTATTTGCATCTACAAGAGCTTGCTGTGAAGGGATTAGCTTGACAAAAGCTTCAAGAGTTGTGCTTCTAGATGTTGTTTGGAACCGAGCTGTTGGAAGGCAAGCCCGATCATCATAGGCCAGAAGACATTTATATACACATACTAAATTTAATAATGTTCGAAACAGAAGCTGAATTTAATAATGTTCGAAACATGATATCAAAAGCTGAAATAGAGCATTGCTCTAAGTTGATTTCAAAAGATACAAATATATACAATATATATCATCTCATATTGCTATATACATTTTCCCCAGCATTGACATCTTCTCGCATATAGGGTTTCAAATTCTTTTTAATGCTTCTCTCTACGCGTTTGATGTTTTCTGGTTCGGTGAAAAGGCACATCTCTTCATACTGATTATATTCCTCTTTATTATCTCCCACATTCTCAACCCCAACAATATTTTGCTTTCCAGAAACAACTATGTGCATCTTCTCAGTTTTTGGATCTTGAACATAAAAAACTTGTGCAACACTATCAGCAAGAACCCACAAGTCATCTTTATAACCCACTTTATTCAAGTCTACTAGTGTCAGCCCGTAATTGTCCACTTTCACATTATCAGGATGCTTGACCCATTGACACTTAAATACGGGCATTACCATTCTTTCGCCATAATCGAGTTCCCATATTTCCTCTATGAACCCAAAGTATGTGGTCTTTTGCCCTCGTGAATCTTAAGCCTCAATACGAACACCACTATTTTGTGCAACACTCTTATTGTCTTTATCTTTAGTGTAAAATGTGTAACCATTGATGTCATATGCTTGCCATGATGTCACCAAAGCAGATGGGCCAAAAGCTAACTTCTTCATTGTTGCCTCTTCTATAGTGTTTCCGTATGGTATATGTCGGTACCCTCCGTACCGGATACCCCTTGGGATTGCAAAGATCACAAGGAAATTCCATATACCAGATTTGAAGACCTTCGAAGGCCCCACATGTCAGGCGTACCCGGACCTGCTCCCCCGACAGGGTTAGTCCCAGAGCCGCCACGTGTATCACAAGACCGGAGCTATCACCCACACCTGGGAAGCTCCGGTCAGAATACCAATATGACACCCCCGGACCTAACCCCAGACAGAGGGAAGCTCCGGTACTGACACGTGTCCAACAGCACCGGACCTACCCGTCCATGACAGTAAGCTCCAGAGCTGCCATGTGGCAACCGCCGGACCTTCAACTTCAACTATCAGGACGGTGGACCCCCCAACGGCCCCGGACCTTCAAGGATCAATCAAAGACTTCAAGACCCGATTAAGTGTCATTAATACCATATTAATGACACCCGATCGGATGGCCCTTAATACTGGTGACAACACTGTTAAGGCCCGTTACCAGGATATTAAGGGTAATTAACCCCATTTATTGTGTATCAAGCGTGTGAAACCGCCGGGGCCACCTATCGGGCCAATCTAACATTGTAACGACCAGTCCTTGTACTATAAAAGGACTGGTCGACGATACACAAAGGATGGTTCCAGACCACTGCTGAATACCCTGAGCTAGACGAGCTTCTTCTTCTGGAGCTTCTTCTAGACTCACAAGCTTAATACATCACCAACACACCCCGTGGAGTAGAATATTACGCTCAGGCGGCCCGAACCACGTAAATCCCTGTGTACACATGTCTTTCACCTTCTTGAATCTCTGCACGCCCATTATCGAACTACAACTCTTCGATCTACCAAAGGTAGTGTCGGGAGATCTGCTGGATCCAAACACCGACAGTTGGCGCGCCAGGTAGGGGGAGAGCCTGAGATTTCGAGTATGGTGAACTCAGCTGCTGGATCATCCAACGGCAACCCTGCTGTTCAACCTGTTGGAGGCAATCCTCCAACATGCAGCAACCAGCAGGTGCCATGGCTCCAGCAGGAGTCATGCCTCCACCACCACCGCCTGCACCAGCACGTCAAGATGAGCAACGCGACGGTGCATCGGCGTCAGTCACTGCATCGGCATACAACAACAACCCTGAACACGCACTTCATGCAGCGCGTGCTCTCCTCCAACGTCCACCACCTCCAGGTGCATCCCAGGGTGCAATGGAGCAGTGGAGAGCTTGTGTGGAACATCTGGTTGTAGCAGCAGTCGACCGCATTAGCAACCAAGGTCCTCCTCCTTCAGGACGGGCCCCATCGCAGCGCTGGACCGTGTCTGGCAGACTTGGTCTGCATGCTTCCCAGAATAGGAGGCGTGCTGCGTCACAGCAAGTTACGTCGCTACCCTTCGGGGCGCAACATACTCATGAGGTAACCAGGATGTGAACTCATGACCTCCGGGCGGAGCTTGATCGCCGTTACCGTCAATAGGACGGCCGTGTCCATATCGAGCGCGCTCGCGAAAGGTGAGAGGCTCGAGACAGCCCTGCTCCCGAGGGAGTAGGAGGAGGCTGTTCTGCACTGGCCATGCACCTAAGCATGGTCAGATGGCCAAAAAAGTTCCAGCCACATCTGCCGGAGAAGTTTGATGGGACTATTAACCCCGCCGAGTTTCTCCAAATTTACACCACCGCAATCCTTGCGGCCGGAGGTAACGAGGCCGTAATGGCCAACTACTTCCCCGTGGCTTTGACTGGGACCGCCAGGTCCTGGTTCATGAGCATTCCTCACAACTCTATCAATAGTTGGGAGGAATTGTGCCAACAGTTCACCGCCAATTTCGGGAGTTCATACACCCGACCAGGCACCGAACTGGACCTTTTTGCAGTTGTGCAAAAGGGGGGAGAATCCTTGCGCTCATTTATCCAGAGGTTCTCCCAGGTACGAAACACCATTCCTTCTATCTCTAGCGCTTCTGTCATCGTGGCATTTAGACAGGGCGTACGGGATAAGAAGATGCTGAAGAAGCTGGCAGTCAAGGAGATCACCAGCGTCACGGAGCTCTTCATCTTGGCAGACAAGTGTGCCAAAGCTGCGGAGGGCCGTGAAATGCACTCCAAACCACCTCCGGAGGATGGCAAAAAATCCTCCAAAGGCGAAGCCACTACCTCCGGGAGTGGCAAAAAGAAGAAAAAGTCCAACGGCAAGAAGAAGTCATTGGACGGCACATCCACCGCTGCAGCTGCTGCAGCTCCAGGTGGCCGAGGGCCACGCCCCGAGAAATGACCTCGGCCATCCCCTAAAGACGGTGGCAACTCCAGAATGTGGTGTCCTATCCACAAGACGAACGGTTACAACTTGGAGGACTGCCGGGAGGTCCAAAACCTTGCCGAGCGCTACCACAAGCGCTGGGAAGAAGTTCCTTTCCGTCATAGGGAAGGAAAGCAGAAAGTCGATGAAGCTCCGGCTGAAGAGGAGTTGGGCTTCCAGGACCCTAAAAAGGTCCTGAAGGCTGTGTACACCTCCTTCGATGACGACTCCAACGTCTCCGATAATGATCGTCAAAAGACCATGAACACCACCTTTGGTGGTTCGTGGGACATCACCTCTCGCCGTGTCCTTAAGACTATGCGGCAGGACATGGCCTCAGTAGCTCCTACAGCCAGGGCGGAGCCTCATCGAAAGTGGATGGACACTACCATCACTTTTGATGCTTCAGACTGCCCTCGGAACATGATCGGAGCTGGCCAACTACCTCTGATGGTATCACCTACCATCAACAACATTCAACTCCACCATGTAATGGTGGACGGAGGTTCGGGTCTAATCCTCATAAGCTTCAAAGCTTTCGTCAAGCTTCAGCTCCGACCTTCAGATCTTCGCCCCTCTCGACCTTTCTCCGGAGTAGGTCCGGGGGCCATAACACCACTCGATGTCTTTACTCTCCCTGTGACCTTCGAGACCCGGGAGAATTATCGCACTAAGAAGTTGAGCTTTGACGCCGCTCAGATCAACTTGCCCTTCAACGCTATTCTGGGTAGGCCCGCCTTGTATAGATTCATGGCTGCTGCTCATTATGGCTACCTGGTGTTAAAGATGCTGACACCAGCTGGCATTCTCTAGATCCGCGGAGACCGTACTGCCGGAGTGACTGCTTTGGAGGAACTGCATGCGCTTGCTACAATGCAGGAGGAAGAATCTAGGCAGGAGCAAGCTCCGAAACCCCCGAGCATTCGTCAACGAGGCTCAACCTCCGCACCTCACGTGCAACCAAGCAGCGACACCGACATCCCGTCAAAGTCGTCCAAATTGGTTCCGATGCCACTCAGACCACCCGTATATTGGGAGGTCTGAATGACAAATAGGAACTCGCGCTCATCTCTTTCCCCCGGGCTAATGTCGACGTGTTTGCCTGGCAACCGTTGCAAATGCCTGGGATCCCTAGGGATGTGATCGAGCATAATCTGAAGATCTATCCCGACGCTCGGCCTGTACATCAAAAGCCTCAGAAGCAATCCGTAGAGCGACAGAACTTCATACGACAAGAAGTGAAGAAGTTGCTCGAAGCTGGATTCATCCGAGAAGTCTTCCATCCAAAATGGCTGGCAAACCCAGTCGTTGTACCCAAGGCCGGCGGGAAGCTTTAGATGTGTATCGACTACACAACACTAAATAAGGCATGCCCAAAAGATCCATTCTTACTACCTAGAATAGATCAGATTGTGGATTCCACCTCCGGGTGTGAATTACTGTGTTTCCTAGATGCATATTCTGGATACCATCAAATTAGAATGTCTAGGGAAGATGAAGAACATACTTCTTTTATCACAGTAGATGGATTGTACTGTTATACTGCCATGCCATTTGGTCTCAAGAATGCAGCTTCAACATTTGTACGAGCTATGTACAAAGCCTTTGGAGAGCTCATCAGAGACGTAGTGGCAGTGTATGTTGATGACATCGTAGTCAAGATCAAGGACAAGGAGTCACTCCTTGACACCTTGCAAGCTGTCTTCGACAAGCTCTGGGTCACCCGCACGAAGCTGAACCTAGACAAGTGCGTCTTCGGGGTTAGCTCCGGAAAGCTTCTCGGTTTACTGGTAAACCACCGGGGCATAGAGGCAAATCCGGCGAAGATTAAAGTCATTGAGGAGATGCGGCCACCAGCTCGCATCAAAGATGTCCAGAAACTGACTGGATGTCTAGCCGCCCTCAGCCAGTTCATCTCAAGACTGGCGGAACGGGCGCTACCCTTCTTCAAGCTAATGAGGAAGTCCGAACCATTTCAATGGTCTAAAGAAGCAGAAAAGGCGTTCCAAGAGCTAAAGCAGCTCCTCACCACTCTACCAACCCTGCTAGCTCCGAACCCTGGTGAGCCCTTACTGCTTTACATTTCAGC
This sequence comes from Tuctoria greenei, assembly GCA_036927565.1. NCBI lineage: Eukaryota > Viridiplantae > Streptophyta > Magnoliopsida > Poales > Poaceae > Tuctoria > Tuctoria greenei. The sequence goes on along the minus strand of JAYESD010000010.1, from coordinate 8,967,137 downwards.
AACCGACGAGGTTGTCAACATGGTCCTGGTCACCAAGAGACCAGAACCATCACTAGCTCAAGAATCCAGACCCCTCCGGGAGGGTCCGGAGGTTCCTGAAGGGGAGTCTGGGTCCCAGCCCCCAGACTTGGATCAACAGGGAGTTATCCCAGAAGACTTGGACCCCTCCGGGAGGGTCTGGGTCACTCCAGCAGAAGCTCCAGGTTCCTCTAGCAGGAACCCGGAGGTCCCCGAAGCATGTCCGGACCCCTCTGGGAGGGTCCGGATCGATGTGGAGGAAGCTCCGGGCCCCTCTGGGAGGGTCCTGACAATCCAACACCCAGTGTACTTCATCAGCGAAGTACTACATGATGCTAAGACTCGATACCTAGAGGTGCACAAGCTGCTCTATGCAGTTCTCATCGCCTCTAGGAAGCTTCGCCATTACTTCCAAGCTCACAAGATCTCAGTGGTGACCTCTTACCCAATGCGTGCGATTTTGCATAGTCCCAACTCTACTGGGAACATTGCAAAGTGGGCAGCGGAATTGGCTAAATTTGATCTTGAATTCGTCCCAAGACAAGCGATCAAGAGTCAAGCATTGGCAGATTTCATGGCGGAATGGACCCCCTCTCCATCAAACCCTGGGTGCCCTAGTGAGCATAAGTCGGAACTCAAGGCTCCGGTCTTCACCAGACCCCACCGGACCCTCTACTTCGAAGGCTCCATGCAAAAGCAGGGGGCCGGAGCTGGAGTCCTTCTCCTCGCTCCAACCGGGGAGAAGGTAAAATACATGGTCCATCTTGACTTCAAGGCGACCAACAACATGGCGGAGTATGAAGCACTCATTTATGGATTAAAGGTGGCACTATCATAAGGTGTCAAGCAGCTGTTGGTCAAGGGAGATTCACAGCTCATCATTAAACAGGTGAAGGGTGAATGCTCCTGTAACAATCCTCAACTAGCTGCTTATCTCCTTGAAGTCCAGAGGCTTTAGAAGGACTTCGAAGTCCTGGATCTCCACCATGTCCAGCGTGTCCATAACGCTGAAGCTGACGAACTCTCGACGAAAGCATCAACCGGAGCTCTGGCTCCTGACGGAACCTTCGTCCGGAGGTTGTCAAAACCCACAGCTCAGCCTGTCAAACTGAGCGAAGGGGGCGAGACCAGCATCCCGAAGCTGGCGGTCCCGATGGTCCTGTTACCATGGCAGCCATCAAGGGTCGTAGGTGCTGCTGGAAGCTCCGAGCAACCCAACACGCAAGACTCAAATGCTCAAGCAAGCTCCAATGCATGGATCTCAGAGATCCGGAGCTACTTGAAAGACAATATCCTTCCTGACGATGATGTATCCGCTGACCGGATAGTCAGATTGGCTAAAAGATACACGTTGGTAGAAGGGGATCTCTTCCGGCGCGGTGCCAACGGCGTCCTAATGCGGTGCATCACAAGGGAAGAAGGCTGCGAGCTCCTCGCAGAAATCCATGGAGGCGAGTGTGGGAACCACGCGTCTTCCCGCACGCTGGTCGGTAAAGCCTTTCGGCATGGCTTCGACTGGCCTACAACACTCCAGGATGCAACTGAGCTGGTGAAGAAATGCAAAGCATGCCAGTCCCATGCAAAGAAAATTCATGCACCAGCTCAGCCTCTACAAATGATACCTCCTACATGGCCTTTCGCTGTGTGGGGGATGGACATCTTGGGACCTTTCCCAAGAGCAGTCGGAGGTTACAAGTTCCTGTATGTTGCTATTGACAAGTTCACCAAATGGCCAGAAGCAACTCCAGTTGTGACAATCAACAAGCAATCAACTATGAACTTCTTGCAGTCCATTGTATGCAGATTTGGAGTCTCGAACAAAATCTAACAAATAATGGGACCCAATTCACAAGCTCTGCTTTTCAAGGATACTGCGAAGACCTCGGCATCCAAGTCAGCTACGCCTCTGTAGCTCATCCGGCAAGCAATGGCCAAGCCGAGAGGGCAAATGCAGAAATCCTAAAAGAACTCAAGACGCGCACATATGAGCGCCTGAAAAAGCATGGAGCAAACTGGATTGAAGAGCTTCCGCCCACTCTATGGGCCAACAGTACAACTCCAAACCGGTCAACCGGAGAGACACCCTTCTTCCTGGTGTACGGAGCTGAAGCAGTCTTTCCTCCGGAAATCACCTTGGGGTCGCTCCGGGTCCAGACCTCCAACGAAGCCACGCAGGACCAGCTCCGGTGTGAAGACCTTGACCTCCTTGAAGAGGGAATGTGCCCAGCAGCTGTTCGGAATGCCCGATACCGCCAAGCTCTTTGGCGCTATCACCAACGGCATGTTCACAGCCGACAGCTCGAGGAAGGCTTTCTACCAACGGTGTACCATAAATAGCGGAGATTGAGCCAGGTTAAACAGATCAAGGGAAATCTGAGCGAGAATTTGGTGCTACGGAGAATACAATCCAGAGAAGGGTTAAATAAACTCTCCCCCAGCTGGTAGGGACCCTTCCGAGTGATCAAAGTATCCCGTCCCGGATGCGTTCGCTTGGCAACCGAGGATGGGACACCTCTCCCAAATCATTGGAACATTGAGCACCTCTGTAAGTTCTATGCTTAGTATCACAGAGGTGAGTCTGTAATTACATATGGTGTATGTTATAGAGTCATTGTATAGAGTCAGGTAGCTCCTCCGGGAGGGCAGCTGGACCTACCCTGTTAGGTCCGCAACGCCCATGCAACACTTGTCACAGTCTCAGAACTAAAAGTGTAGCTAGCTACCTTGGGTCAAACGAGAAACAAAACACACTTAGCCTGGTTCCATACCCTAAAAGTGTACTTGTTTCCCCTGTACCCCGGACCTATAATGAAAGACATCATTGTGTGAACACAGACTCCACGTGCATTTACTTTGTACAGGATCAATATTTTTTATTTTTCTCTTTCTTGTCTATAACAAAGTTGTGCAGTTCTTAAGAAACTTTAGCTCGACCAGTTCATGTACAATTCGAGTTGCATTGTCTATTCTCCCGGGTTCAAGCATTGTTGATGGCCTACTTGTCTGAATGTCGCCAAGCCAATCTAGGGCCGGAGTGTGCTATCGACTTAGCCTGGTCCTGCACCCTAAGTACGCCACTCTACCTACACCCCGACAGGCCGAAGTAAGGCAAGTCCGGAAACGATCACACCTGAAGGAAGCTAGACGACACTCTTGATTGTATTTAGAATTGTGTTCGACCTAAAACTTTCTCGGGAACAGTAAGCCGCAATGAAGTTATAGATAAGAAATGGATTTTACTATTTTTCTTAACTTCAGTTTGCAGGAAAAATAAACAAGCTCCAACATCCTCTAGGCGGCTTGTGGTCAATGTTCAAACATTGACATCGAGCATCTCTAGAGCTACTCAATTCTGGTAAAGCTAGGAGGCAAGTCGTCAATGTAAAGATGGTGGAAAGACTCTAAAGTGGAGTCTAACATTGACACAACACGTGTTGACAGAGGTCACTGCCGGAGCTGCCAAAGCTCCGACACCCCAGAGGACTAACCATCAATGCTCCGGAGCTACTAAGCTCCAGCGATGGTCAATGCCGGAGCCACTAAGCTCCGACAGCCTCAGGGGGCCTACACTATAGAAGACTTCGGACCTACATTCTACAAGTTCAAAGCATGCAAGTATTTAACAACCGATACATCCTCTTGGTACATGTTCACAATCAAATTGTGTACATCTACCAGGGGGCCAAGCGAGACAAAGGTGTTGAAAACAAAAAATGAAATTCAAATTCACAAAAATTTGGATTTCATTCATTTGGAGACAAGAGATTACAAAATTGGAGAGGAAGAAGAGAAAGTACAAGCGGGAGCTACAGGGAGACGATCCTAGACCCTATGGAAGAACTGGGCAACCTTCTGGGCCACCTCCGACACGTTGGCTCATGCATCTTCACCTTCTCCTTCGATGGGACCTTCAAGCACCGGGTCCAGAGGGAATTGAGGGTCCCGGATGGTGTAGCACGTCAGCACATACCCTGCGACGTTCTTCGCCAGGGACTATCCCTCCGTTTCCAATTGGTCCGCGATGACATCGCCCACCTTGGAGAGTTTGTTGCCTGCTAAACCTAGCGCCTCCAATGCCTGGTCCAGCTCCTGCTCCGGATCATCCGGACACACGGGACTGAAGCCCATTGGCGTCAGCGCATCGTTGGCCTTGCCCAGGAAGTCCCAAACTTATTGGGACTCCACAGCCCTTGCACCACGCATCTCCACCAAGGATCTTTTGGCCGTCGCCAGCTCCGAGCTCTCCCGAGCAAGACGATCCACCTCTTTGGCATTCTGCTGAATCGTTTCAGCAACCTGCCTTTCGAGCTTGCTGAGCTCTTCCTCCCGGAGGTGGATCTCGTTCTGGCGTTTGACCAGATCTCTCTCCCAGCCCCGCACTTTCTTCTCCCGGCGGTGATGGCATTCTCCTGCTCGTAGAGTTCCTGCCCTCGCTCCCAGGCCTTCTTCTCCTCCTCCTTGCAATGCTCATCCAATTTCTTGGTGCGTTCTTCAAGGTTCTTGTTAGCCAGAGCTGTCTTTTGGACAAGATCCTCCTCCCTCTACACGAGGTCATCTCGCAGCTCCAGGAATTTCTGCTCTTCATCTTCGAGCCATTTTTCCTGTGCTTCAAGAGCCTCCCGACGCTTGATGAGACTATCGTAGATGGCGTTGAGCCTTTCCTGGCGATCATCCATCACGCTATTGGTAGCCTTGGCCTACTCATAGATGGCCTGAGACTGGTTGTCGAGGGTCCGCATCATGCTTTCCCTCTCATCCAACAACTTTCCCCAGTACTCCAGGCGGACCTTCTCCCTTTGCACCCACTCCTTGTCGTCAGCCAGCCTCGACTGTGCCAGCTTGGTCTCGAAATGGAGTCGGTTGCGCCACCTCCTAAGGGTTTGGCACTCCTCCTCAAGGGCCTTGCTGTCGTGGTAGAAGGCCAACTGCACCTGGCAAAGACTGGAGCAGGCGTTGTCGATAGACAACGATAGGGGGATCGGGTCCTGACCTATTGGGGTCCTCTGCGCTGGCTCCAGCAGATCTTCAACAACAAAAATTGGGTCCCACTCTACGAGAGCGGTACCTTGAGCTTCCACGGCACTAGGGCCGTCCTCTGGGATAGCCTCAGCCACCGCCGAGGAAGTGCTTACAGCAGAAGTTCCGACCTCCAGAATTGGTTCCGAAGGCCCAGCCGCCAGGTCATCAACAATTGGTCACTCCGGCAGGGGGCCAGCAGCTTCATCCTGGCACTCTGGCTCAGCAACGGGCACCTCTGGGATCACCACTTCCGTAGTGGGTGTCGAAGGTCCGGTCGGAGCAGAAGCCACTTCTGGCTCCGGCTCAGGCGCTTCCTCCGCCTCTGGCTAAGGTGCTGGCGCTTCACCCATCATGGGCTCCAGCGCTGGCACTTCGAACGCCATAGGCTCAGGCGCCGATGCCTCTGCAGCAACTAACTCGGACGCCAGAACCTCTTTAACAGCCGGTTCCACATCCGGAACTTCTGCATCTACTGGCTCTATTGCCGGAGCTTCCTCGACAACCGGCACAAGTGTTGGAGCTTCATCAACACCCGGCTCTACTGCCGGGACCTCCTCAACCACCGGCTCGACTGCCGGGGCTTCGACAACATCCGACTCTAGGGCCGGAATCTCAGCTTCCTCCGGCTCTGTGGCCGGAGCGTCCAACATCACAGCATCCAAGCCTGGAGCTTCAACCTCCAAGGCTGGTGCTGCTGGTACATCTTCAGTCCCGTGGATCGGCGCTACCACGGGAGCTTCTGGGGATGAGTCGTCCAAAACCAAGACAGCCGGCGCCGGGGCTGCCACAGCCTCAACCACCTCTTGGGGCAGCGCTGGAACCGGAGACGGAGCTTCAGCCTACACAGCCTCAACCGATGCTGCAGGGACTGGAGCTTCAGCCCTTTTCTTGGGCACGCTGTGGATGAAGGACAAAGAGACTCAAAATACAGTTAACAATAAAACAACTGACGGAGGTAAAAAAATCAAAAATTACCTCGGAAGGCTTCCGCACCAGTTCCCGCGGAACTTTTTCTCCGCACGCTCTGGACTGGCCCCAGCCGACACTGGCGTGGTAGTCCCGGAGGGCCCCCTAGAGCTTGCTGCTACTGACGGCGTAGCTCTGGTCGAGGCCCCCCTCGACCGGGAAGGACCTCAGGACCCGAAGCCCTCAGCTGGCCCTAGGACCGGAGTCACCTGGCCAGAGCTAGCACCCCGAGAAGAAGCCGCTACTAGAGTAGACGCCGCCGTCATAGACCTTCCCCTCCGGGGAGAAGGGGACGCCGCAGAAGAAGTATGCCTGGCCCTCTTGTCGGCATGCTTCCTCTTACGGCTCGAGGGCTCGGCCAATTCATTGCCCTTGCTGACGAATTCGGTCCTTGGCTTAGGGGTGGGGACGGAGGCACCCTCCAGAGCTTCGGAGATCGCCAACCCGGTGGTCGAGCGCCTCTCAACGACACCAAGGTCGTCAAGCACCGGCATCGTCCGCCAGAGCTCCCTACTGAATGCTGCCTCCATGTTCAGTGGGAGGAAAGCTGGCGGAGGAGCCAAATTGACGCCCTCGACGTTGATGCCATGCTGGAATTTCTTCAGGTGGAACTCCAAAGTTGCACCCTCCATGTTGCACTTCAAACCGGTCCCGATCCGGTCGTCGTACAACATACTGTTGAGGGCCCAAGCCAACTCCTCCCTCCTCTTCAACGGAGCCCACCTGTTGGTCAGGAAGTTGCAAAACACCGCCTGGGGAGTCACCCCTCCTTCCACACACAGGCGCATCCTGGTCAGAGCAGGATCGAAGGCATCCGAAAGCACCAGAGCTTCACTCCAAACTGCAGCGTCGATGTTGGGGAGGCCTTCCGACAGCTCCGGCTTCTCGTGCTCCTCCACCCTGATTACAATCCAATCCTTCTTCCAGTCGTCCCATTTCCCAGAAGGGAACGACCGCAAGTACTTGTACGAGCACTTCTTGCGCTTCATAAAATAGTAGAAGCCAAGGTACTCGTCGCTCCGACCTGTGGTTTGGACAGTGAAGAAGGTGCGGAGGAGCTCAATGCAGGGGGGAATGCCCACCCACATCTCGCAGAAGTGGACAAATATGGACACCAGCAGAATGGAGTGGGGGCCAAGGTGGTAAAGTTGCAGACCATAGAAGTCTAGCAGCATCAAGAAGAAGGAGGATAAAGGTGAGATCAGTCCCACCATGGCGTACGCGGAGAAGTACACCATGTTGCCGGCATGCTCCTTCTCGAACGGAAGCTTGCCGGCATGGACCAAGTGGTTGAAGAAGTCAGGGGACCATCCCATGAGGGCCCGTACCTTCTTCAAATCATCATCGGTCTTCAGTCGGCTTTGGCGGAGACCCAACTCCATCGCAGCATAGCGAGGCAAGAAGAACCTAGCCAGTCCTAGAAAAGTTCGCACCTGTGTGATGGTCTTTGGTACAGGCCACCCCTGAATATCCTCTACCTTGGCTTGATCAACTTCAATTTCCTGTGGAGTAACAACATAGCCATGGAAAGACACTTGATCCGTGCAAAAGGTGCACTTCTCAAGGTTACCAAATAATCGTGCCTCACGTAAAGCATTAAAAACAGCACGTAAGTGATCAAGATGTTCATCCATGGATTTGCTATAAATCAATATATCATCAAAGTACACAACAACAAATTTTCCAATGAATGCATGCAAAACCTCATTCATTAATCTCATGAAGGTGCTAGGTGCATTAGTTAACCAAAAAGGCATGACTAACCACTCATATAAACTGGACTTAGTTTTGAAATCAGTTTTCCATTCATCTCCTAGTTTCATGCAAATTTGGTGATAACCACTATGCAAATCAAGTTTTGAGAACACAACAACACCACTCAATTCATCAAGCATATCATCTAAGCGTGGAATATGATTATGATATCGAATGGTGATATTGTTGACTATTCTACAATCCACACACATACGCCAGGATCCATCCTTTTTAGTTACTAGAATAACTGGAATAGCACAAGGGCTAAGAGACTCACGTACATAACCTTTGTTGAGTAGTTCTTGTACTTGGCGCAGAATCTCCTTTGTTTCTTCCGGATTTGTCCTATATGGTGCACGGTTGGGCAATAAAGCACTGGGAATGAGGTCAATCTGGTGCTCAATCCCTTAAAGTGGTGGTAGTCCTGGTGGTATTTCACTTGGAAACACATCAAAATATTCCTACAAAATGTTAGCAACAACAGGAGGCAAAGAATGTTGCATATCGTAAAGGGAAATCAAAGCATCTTTGGATACCAAAGCATAGGCAATAGAGGTGGAAGCAATCAGTTCATTAATATCAGATTTCATAGCAAACAAGCATTTTCCCTTCAGAGATATCTCATTTTTGTTATCAAACACAGATTTGGCATTGTTATTGTTCTCAATGTTAGTATGGTACTGAGATTTAGTTTTCCTAGCTCTAGCAACATCATATTGCATAATAGCTTTAGGAGACATAGGATGAAACACAATTTTTTTATCATGGTAAAGAAAAGAATACAGATTTGATCTACCATGATGCATAAAATCTCTATCAAATTGCCAAGGTCTTCCTAGCAGAATATTACAAGCTTGCACAGGCAAAACATCACCTTCAACGACATCCTTATATGATCCAATAGCAAAATTGATTCGCACAAGTCTAGTTACCTTTGCCTTACTACTGTTGTTTAACCATTGAATGTAATAGGGATGTGGGTGCGGTTTGGTGCTTAGTGCCAGCTTGGTCACCATGTCACTACTGGCCAAGTTGTTGCAGCTACCTCCATCAATGATCATGCGGCAAGATTGCTCTTTGACGACACACTTTGTTTGGAAAAATGTGTGCATTTTATTTTGTTCCGCTTTCTCCATTTGTGCACTAAGCACATGCTGCACAATGAGACTATCATAGCGCGCTGCATCTTCTGCACCAATATGCTCTTCTTGATGTTCATCGCTACCTGCATAGTTAGCTACAAGCAAAACACATGTATCGTCATCGAAATCGCTAGCTGATGAGTACTCACCGTCATCTTTAACAATTAGAACACGTTTGGTTGGGCAGTCACGCTGCACATGGCCAAAACCCTTGCACTTGTGACATTGAACGTCTCTAGATTGTCCGGTAGATGCTACGGAAGAAGCACTCTTAGTGGGCTTTTGGGTGGTCTTTACTGCTGAGCTAGTGGAAGGAGCACATGGCTTGTCGCCGGAGGAAGAAGGTGCTGCCCAACTTGTTGAAGAAGATGGCGGGGAAGCACGCCCAGTCAAAGGAGTAGTCGTGCGTGGTTGCCATGAGCTAGTCTTTCCTGCAGAAATATTAGTTCTAGAGCTAGCTCGTCGTCCCTGCACTTCCCTTTCAGCTTTACAAGCAAGATGAAAAAAACGGGTAATATTATTGTAATCTTTATAAGCAAGTATGTCCTGAATTTCACGGTTTAAACCACCCAAAAATCTAGCCATAGCTGGTTCCTCATCCTCGTCTAAATTACAACACAACATACCTATTTGTAATTCCTGAAAATACTCTTCTACACTTTTAGCTCCCTGTCTCAATTGTTGTAACTTATTTAACAGGTCACATGCATAGTAAGAAGGAACAAATATAGCCCGCATGAGCCGTTTCAAAGCATCCCAATTTTGTGGTATGTTATTAGGATTTTTCTAGCCATGTTGTATCCACCAAACAGAAGAAAAATTAGTAAACTCACTAGTGGCTGCTCTAACTCTTGCGTTTTTAGGAAACTCATGACATGCAAATTTTTTATCAACATAAATCTCCCAAGTAATATATGCATCAGGGTCATATTTACCATCAAAAGGAGGTATCTTAATTTGATCTTGTTAAAAGTATCATCATGATTGCGTACCTCACGCCGATGATGTCCATCCATACCTTGACGGTTTCATTGTAGCCGGTGCCGTGGCCTAGCTTCCTCATCTTCCCCAATCTTCGTATCTGCAGAATAGTCATCTTCATTATCACGTACAATACGAGGAGCATTGCTCACCTGTCCATCCACGGTGCATCCACGATCCCTCTCCTCAAGGCACTGCAAAATGGCTCCAACAGAAGTGCTCAATGTTTGAATGGAAATCTCCAACGTGTTGGTTTTGGTGTTGGTGTCGATCTGCACATTTTCCGATTGACCAAGGCGGTCACTGGTAACACAAAAATCCTCATCATGCGCTTCTGTGCGTATCCGCACTTGGCGTTCGAAATGTTTTATAATTCCTCGTGTACGAGTTGAATGCACGTCTTCGTTTGTATTTGCTCCTCCTACTATGGTTAGTAGACAAAAGGAACAATCTAATATGAAAGGGTAACGTTATCCCTAGTTACAAATGGTGCTGGTGGAGATAACTCGCTCACTCTCAACCTATTCAATCAAGCTCTTACCTGTTCTTACCAAGCTTAGCAAGGAGGTGATGGCAACCAGCAAGTAATTAACAACTTCAAGAGCAGGTGTCAATCTATGGATTTAGGTGGCTGAACTAGCACAAGGAGCAAATTTTCACCACGTTAGTCACAACAAGCTGAATAAATGTTCTACGACAGTACTGTGCTAGTCTTAGTCTAGACCGTACTAGAGACGCGAGCCGAGACACCAATGTTGTCACCAAAAACACCCCAAACAACAATATGATTTTTTTCCTTTCTTTTTGTTGGGGCGGTCACCCAAACTCTCTCTAGATGGAATCAGGAGACCCTAGAACAAAATTTGCACATGCGCCTTTTGAAAAGATGAGGGGTATATAGGTAATCAAAATATACTCTCTCTCTCTCTCTCTCTCTCTCTCTCTGAACTTTGGTTTTACAGTTGATCTAGTGCGGCTTTTGATCTTGCACTTGCCTTTTCTTCTCTAATTGGTTGTGGCTTTTGTGCAGCTTTTGATTTTGCACTTGCCTTTTTCTTGTTGTCAAACTCAAATTACTAATCTGACTCAAACTCGAAGTAGCAATCTGATTCGAACTCGAACTAGTAATCCGACTCAAACTCAAACTAGCAATCCGACTCAAACTTGAAGTAGCAATATGATTCAATCTCGAACTAGTAATCCGACTCAAACTCGAACTAGCAATCCGACTCAAACTCGAAGTAGCACTCTGATTCAAACTCGAATTAGTAATCCAACTCAAACTCGAACTAGCAATTCGACTCAAACTTGAAGAGCAATCTGATTCAAACTTGAACTAGTAATCCAAATCAAACTCGAACTATGAATCTGACTCGAACTAGGTGATCGGATGTGACACGAACTCAAAACTCTAGTGGTGCAAAACTAAAGACCATCAACTTGACGCGTCGAAGCAACCATGAACTCAACAAGTCTAGACTAAGTAGAGAATGTAAAAGGCACAATGGTCTAGGAGTAATGGAAAGACAAATCTTATATTTTTTTGGGCTTTTTCTGGACTATAGGATGATAACAGCGGAAAGAAAAGTAATGGTAGCACTCTCACTGATTAACCTTGCTCTGATTACCACGTGATAGGATATTGGTTCCCGATCTTTCAATGAGAATAGGAGGGTTCGATTTGTGGAGGAGAAGACGTTGGTGATCCGACTACACCGTCCCCAAGACGATGCGCCTTAGTAATCGGTACACCGACTCTGAAGTTGTATTGATCTTGCTAGCGCACAATCAACCTGACCACGAGGGCCTTTGTTCCTGCAAGCAATCGAAGAACAGGCAAGAACAAGAAGAACAAGCACTTATTTGTTGAATCAATCTAAAGTGGGGTTCTGGATACAAGAAGACGGGCGATCTAGTCGACACGCGTGTGTACAAGGAAGCAGCAAAAGCTAACTTACGAATAAACAAAACCCACCAGCTAATGAGGGCGGCGACTACTATTTATTACCTCACTAGGGTCGTGAGAAACCCAAATCATGAGTCCCTAATGGACTCCAAATGATAGATGGGCCATGGGCCCAATTTTGGTGACGCAGCACCATGGACAAAAAAGGTCTTGGTATTAAAATAATGATTGCGGCCTATTTCGAATAGATATGGACATGAGACCAGATCTGTCTGAAAGTAGACTTGATAATATTTCCATGAAGTATTTGATGCCCAGATCGGAGTCTGTATGAAGTCGCGGTGGCTATCACAAGTTGGTGCTGTTCTGCTGTCCAAATCCCGTCCGCGCGAATTCCCTTCGCTTTGGATCCTCTCCATTGTTCCTAAGCAAAACAAGAAAACACGTAGTTCCACGGTCTAGATAAGATGGACATAAGGCCAAGTATTAGTTCACCTGATAGTTTAGTTGACGTGCACGAGCGTGAGTGATCGGACAAGAAATCGGTAGCTGAGTTGGTGTGGATGTATCGTGGGTGTTGATGTCCTCATCACCCAGGTCCACCTTTGGGGGAAACCTTTTGGGTGAAATTATCTACAAGAGGTGAGGCCATCTTTGATTCCCGCATTGTGGCTTCAAAGGTCTTGTCTTGGGCCGTTGGGACGACAGTCTGTAGTTAAACATCGTTGTGTGGCGCTCCTTAATGCGGCGGGTGAGATCCTGGCGTGCAGATCTCACGCAATTGAAGGTTGCCAGTTCCCAATAGGAAGACCATATCGGTTCTGCGTGCCCTGTGAGGCAGCCCCGCCCTCGGACTTCCAACTTCCCATCATGACAATGGCTCACTTGGGGCAATAACTTCGGCTCTTCCGTCGGAGTGGACCCGAACCCATTCGTCATTGACGGGGTAGATTTTCAAAATGTGATCTTGATCCCGCCGCGGTTTCCATCCAAGCGTTACGAAGGCTTACTTAAGAAGGAAAGCCCGCACGGTTTGAGGACTCTTTACGCTTTCATTCAAACTTGCGCTCAGAGCCTCCAACCTTTGCATAGTGTTTCTAACTTTTGCTCCACTTTGCCGCGATGGAGTTGAGTCTTCCCCGGAGCAAGATCAAGAGCGATGAGGAGTTGTCGAGGGTCCGGACCTACATGGGGTCGTCCAGCGACTCCTTCAACAATGTGATCCGCTTCGGCAAGCTTCCCTTCAAGAAGGAGCACGCCAAAGAGATCGTCTACTTCTCAACGTATGCCATGGTGGGGCTCATCCCACCACTTTAAAGTTTCTTGCTGATGCTGCTGGATTTTCTAGTCTACAGCTTCACCACCTCGGCTCCCACTCCTTCTTGCTAGTGGAGACCTTCGTCCACTTCTATGAGATGTGGGTGGGTGTGCCGCCATGCATTGAGCTATTCTGGACCTTCTTCATGGTCCACACCACCAGGAGGAGTGACGAGTACTTGAGCTTCTATTACTTCGTGAAGCGCAAGAACTGTCCCTTCAAGTACTTGAGGACCTTCCCCCCTGGCAAGTGGAATAATCGGAAGAAGGATTGGGTGATCATCATGGTCGATCATCCCGATAGGCGGGAGCTGCCGACATGCCTACCCAATGTTGACACCAACGGTTGGAACGTGGCTCCAGAGCTGCATGAAGAATTCAAGCCCGTCCTGACCAGGATCCGTCAGTGCGCGGAGGGTGGTGTGACCCCTCAAATGGTATTCAGCAACTTCTTGTCCAATAGGTGGGCCCCATTGATGAAGAGGGAGTGGCCCTCCTGGGCTTTCAACAGCGAGATGGACCATAATCGGATCAAAGTTGGCCTCTTAACCAATCTGGATGAAGAAACTATGAGACTTCATCTCCAAAAACTTCAACATGGTGTCATCTTCCAGATGCTTTGACTTTGCCAGCCGAATTCATTCCCCTGAACATGGTTCGAGAGGTTAGTAGGGAGATCCGAAGGGGGACGCCGAAGCTGGATGACCTCGGCCTGGTGGAGAGGCGTAAGACCTCTGGGCTTGCCATTCCTGGAGCTTCGGAAAGGGTCACTCCCGCCGCCTCAAGCCGGAGGGTTGATGACTCCAGCAAGGGCAAAGGCAAGGGCAAGGAGCCGGCCGAATCTTCCAGCTGGAAGAGGAATTTGAGGCATGCTGATGGGAGCTCTGTCAGGTCAGCTCCGGCTTCAACAACCCACTCTCCTCGATGAAGTAGATCCTCAGCTGCAACCCCTTCTTTGGAGCCGGCGTCCTCGAGGGGCGCTAGCTCCAGCAAGTCAACCCTGGTCCCAATGCCGACTATGGGCTCCAGGTCCGGAGGTCCTTCCCAGCCGAGGGAGGTCCCGGCTGAGGCAAAGCCGATGACAACGGCAGGTCCTGGGTAGAAATCTGGAGATTTTGCCACACCAACTACGGTTGGCTCTGGCTCTGGTTGCCTAATGAAGAAGTTCCGTGCCAACTGGAGCGGTAGCATCCCAAGGTAAGCATTATGTCCTCACCTTGAGTTGTTATTTTTGTTTTTATCATGTCTTGAATCTTTTGATCCTTCACTTGCAGGGCGTCGAAAAAGAATACCAATGCTTCATCACCTGCTACAGCGGTTGATGCTATGCAGGCGGAGGTCATGACAGCTCTGGCGGCGGCGGTCGTAGATCTGTATCCAGAAGTGACACTGGAAGCTCCCTTGGTAGTGTCGAACCATGGGGGAAACACTTGTGAAGATGGGCCAGCAGCTGTAGAGCTGGTAGCTGAGGCTTAGGCGTAGGAGGCAGAGGTGGCGGAAGCTCCAGCGTTGGAGCCAGAGGTAACCGAAGCTCCAGCACCTATGCCGGAAGTAGTTGAAGCTCTGGCCTCTGAGCCGGAGATGGTTGAAGTCCCGGCCTTCGTGCTAGAGGATATTAAAGCTCTAGCACCTGAGCCGGATGCAGCTGAGGTACCAGTGCCTGGGCTGGTGATGATGGGGGCTCCATACGAAGCTCCAATGCTAGCCCCGGAGGTGGTTACTCAGGAGGTGCTCATGTTGGAGCCAGAGCGCCCAAGAGAGTTGGTGACAGGCCCTCCACCCATAGAGCTGACAGTTGAAGATCCTATAGAGAGAACTTCGTCGTCAGCCCCGAAGGTTGAAGTTCCCTCGGTGGGACCTTCCTCGGCCCTGTTGGAGGTAGAAGAGCTCCCAAGGGCTGACCCAATCACTGCAGAGCCGCACTGGACCACGCTTGTGCCATGGGACCCAATTTTTGTGTTAGAAGACCCCTTGGAGCCGGCGGAGGAGATCTCGGCAGGTCCGAAGCCAATTCCTTTAGCTTTGTCTATCGACAATGCTTGCGCCAGTCTCCGTCAAGTTCAGCTTACCTTCGACCATGAAAGCAAGGTCCTCGAAGAAGAGCGCCACACCTTGAGGCGTTGGCGCAACAGACTTCACTTCAAGATCAAGCTGGCACAAACAAGGTTAGATGACCAACGGGAATGGATCGAGAAGGAAAAAGCCCGATTGATATACTAGGGCCGCTTGCTGGATGAGCGGGAGGCTTCCATCAGGGCCCTCAAAGCAAAATCTTAGGAGATTCTCGAGCATGCTAAGAAGAGCAATGAGTATATTGACGATCGTCAGGACAACCTCAACAAGCTGAATTAGATTCTCCTGTGGCACCAAGAAGACCTTGATGAGAGGGAAGAGAAGATCCTAGAGAAGCAGGAGGATATTTTGAAGAGGGAGGAGGAGCTCGCCCAGAGACTGTCTCTGAGAGAGCAGAGCTTGGCTGACCACACAAAGAAGCTTGATCAGCAGCGCAAGCAGGAGGAGGAAAAAATTTGGCAGAGGGGACAAGATCTCTCCAAGAGAGAGGCTGACGTTGCCGCCAGAGAGGAGAAAGTACAAGGCAGGGAGAAGGACCTGACTAACCGTCGAAACCGCATCCACCTCTGGGAGACGGATCTCGCTGACCACGGAAGCCAAGTGGCTGAAAGCATTCAATAGCTTGCCAAAGAGGTTGAGCGCATCACCCGGGAAGGTTCAGAGCTTGCGACCACCAGAAGGTCACTCGAGGATATGTCAAGCTCGAGGGCGGCTGAGTCCCATCGAGTATGGGATTTCTTGGGGCGAGCCAATAAATGTTTGGTACCGCTTGGCTTCAGTCTGGTACATCCGGAGAACCCAGAGCTGGAGCTGGACCAGGCGTTGGTGGCACTTAGCTCTAATGGCAACAAGTTGGATGCGATGGGTGACGTCATCATCGACTAGCTAGACACAGAAGGGAAATCCTTGGCCAAGGACATCACTGAATATGTGCTGGCGTGTTTCAAAAGTCAAGATCCCCAACAATCTCTAGATCCGATCGTCAAAGGACCCGTCATTAAAGAGGAGGATGCCGCCAGGCCCAACGTTCGAGAAGCTGCCAAAAAAGATGCCTCGTTCTCTCGTAGGACCTAGGACCTTTTTCTACTTCCTCCACTTATACTTCTCCAATTTTGTAATCCAATTCTTGAATGAATGGAATCCAATCTTTTTGAAATGACCGAATTCCATTTTGTATTACTTTCTTGGCCCCCTGGTAGATGTACACAATTTGATTTCGAACATACACCAAAAGGATTTGATAATGTCTTGACGACTTCACTTCTCACTCGTAGCTAGAACGTTAGATCCGAGTTTTGAAGTTTACTTCCGACTCCTCCAGGGATCCTTTGTTACGTCGACGGCGGGCTCCTTGGGAGTTGTCAGAGCTTTGTTGCTACGACGGCGCCCACTGTTAACGTGTAAAACGTCAACGACGGGCCCCGTGGGGGTTGTCGGGGCTTGGTAGCTTCGACGGCACCCACTGTCAACGCGTAGAACGTCTACATTGGGCCCCCTGGGGTTGTCGGAGCTTTGTAGCTCCGACGGCACCCACTCTAAACACTTAGAACGTCAACGGCGGGCCCCCTGGGATTGTTGGAGCTTCCCGGCTTCGACGATATCCACTATCAACATATAATACGTCGACAACGAATCCCCTTGGGGTGATTTCTTCACCATCTTCGCTTGAATCATCATTATTCTTCACGTCAATGGCGGGCCCCCATGGGTGTTGTCGAAACTTTGTCTGCTCTGACGGCACCCACTTCCAACGTACAAAATGTCGATGGCGGACCCCCTTGGGGGATGTCGGAGCTTAGTAGCTCTAGCATCATCCACCATTGCCATGAGTTTCCCATTTTTCCTACGCATCAAAGACAAGAAAAGAGTAAAATTCGTCTTCTCATCTATAACTTGTTTGCGGCTTACTTTTCTTATTTGAACTTTAGATTTGAAGGAATTCAACATGATAACAAGTAAATTGATGTAATCTCTTCAGATACGAATGCCTTCCGAACCTGCCCTACTGAGGCCTACCGGAATATAGGTAGAATGGCGTACTTAGGGTGCTGGACCAGTCCAAGTCGATAGCGCACTCCAGACTTGTCATTGGCTTTGGTTCAGTTGAGTAGACCATCTAGCAATGCTAGGATCCAAAAAAGATCACCAATATAACTCGTTTATCATATGAATAACTTGGACTAAATTCCAAAAAGAATTGCACAACTTCGTTATAGACAAGGAGGAAAAGATAACTAAAGAATATGAGCCTGTACAAAATTGATGCACGCAGAGTCTGCTTTCACACAACAATGTCTTTCATTATAGGTCTGAATTGCTGGTGAGACAAGGACACACTTAGGGTACGGAACCAGGCCAAGTGTGCTATTCATCTTGTTCTAACCCAGGATAGGTAAGCCACACTTTCAGTATAGGGACCAAGTTAGGTGGGCTTGAACTGCGCGGACCCTCCCGGAAGGGTCCGAATGTTCTCCTTTAGGACCTACTCGACTTTGTGTCTAGACTCTATAACTTACATTATGTGCAATTACATACTCACCTTCCGTGAAACTAAGCATAAAGCATACGGAGGTGCTCGATGTTCTATGGATTGGGAAGTGGATTCCCATCCTCTGTTGCCAAGCAAACGCATCAGGGACTGGATACTTTGATCACTCGGAAGGGACCTTTCCAGTTGGGGGACAGTTTGTTCATCCCTTCACGAGTTAGTATTCTCCGTAGCACCAGATCGCCTTCTTCAAGCTACCGGTTGTGCACATGCCTTTGATGATAGCGCCGGAGTGCCTGGCGATATCATGCATTCCAAACAGCTGCTTGGCACCTTTGCTCATCGACGAGGTCATGGTCTTCACGCTAGAGCTTGTCCTGCGCGGCTTCGTCGAAGGTTCGGACCTGGAGCGACCCCATAGTGATCTCCGGAGGAAGGACTGCTTCAGCTCCGTACACCAAGAAAAAGAGTGTCTCTCCAACTGACCGGTTAGGTGTTGTCCTACTCGCCAACAGTGCGGACGGAAGCTCCTCGATCCAGTTGGCTCCATGTTTCTTCAAGCACTCATATGTGCGCGTCTTGAGTCCTTTCAGTATTTCTGCATTTGCTCCCTTGGCTTGGCCATTACTTGTCGGGTGAGTACTGATGTGTAGCTGACTTGAATACCGAGGTCTTCGCAATATTCTTGGAATGCTGCCCTTGTGAATTGGGTACTGTTGTCAGTTATGACTCTGTTGGGAACTCCAAATCGGAAGACCATGGACTTCAAGAACTTGATAGTTGACTGCTTGTTGATTGTCACAACTAGAGTAGCTTTCGGCCACTTGGTGAACTTGTCGATGGTGACATACAGGAACCTGTAACCTTCGACGGCTTTTGGGAAAGGTCCCAAAATATCCACCCCCACACAGCCAATGGCCCTGTAGGAGCTATCATTTGTTGTGACTGAGCCAGTGTGTGAATTTTTTTCACATGGAACTGGCATGCTTCACACTTTTTTACCAACTTGATTGCATCCTCGAGTGTTGTAGGCTAGTAGAAGCCATGCCGAAAGGCTTCACCAACCAGCGTGCTGGAAGATGCGTGGTTCCCACACTCGCCTCCATAGATTTCCACAAGGAGCTCGCGACCTTCTTCCCTTGCAATGCACTGTATTAGGACACCGTTGGCACCAGCCGGTGGAGATCCCCTTCTACTAGCGTGTATCTTTTAGCCAATCTGACGATCCAGTTAGCGGATGCACCATCTTTAGGAAGGATGTTGTCTTTCAAGTAGCTCCGCATCTCCGAGATCCATGCATCAAAGCTAACTTGAGCTTCTAAGTCTTGCGTTTTGGGTTGCTCGGAGCTTCCTGCAGCACCTACGACCCTTGGTGGACGCCATGGTAACAGGGCCACCAGGACCGCCAACTTCTGGGTGTTGGTCTCGCCCCCTTCACTCAGTTCGGCAGGCTAAGTGGCAGGACCTGACAATCTCCGAACAAAGACTCTGTCAGGAGCTTGATCTCCGGTTGAAGCCTTCGTCGAGAGTTCATCAGCTCCAGTGTTGTTGAGACGCTAGACATGATAGAGGTCCACAACATGGAAGTCCTTCTGGAGCTTCTGGACTTCAAGGAGGTAAGCAGCGAGTTGAGGTTTCGTGCAACTACATTCACCTTTGACTTGCTTGATGATGAGTTGCGAGTCACTCTTCACCAACAACTTCTTGACGCCATATGATAGTGCCACCTTGATCCCATAGATGAGAGCTTCATACTCTGCCATGTTGTTGGTTGCCTTGAAGTCAAGGTGCACCATGTATTTGACCTTCTCCTCGGTCGGAACAAGGAGAAGGATTCTAGCTCCAGCCCCCTGCTTCTGCATGGAGTCGTCAAAGTAGAGAGTCCACTTAGGTTCAGTGAAGACCGGGACCTTGGGTTCCGGCTTCTGCTCACTCGGGCCCCCAGGATTTGTCCACTCCACCACAAAATCAGCCAATGCTTGACTCTTGATATCTTGTCGTGACACAAATTCGAGATCAAACTCTGCCAATTCCGCTGCCCACTTAGCAATGTTCCCAGTAGAGTTTGGGTTTTGCAGTATAGCACGCGGTCGATATGAGGTTACCACTGATATCTTGTGGGCTTGGATGTAGTGATGTAGCTTCCTTGAGGCAATAAGGACTACATAGAGCAGCTTATGCACCTCAATGTATCGAGTCTTGGCGTCGTGGAGTACTTCACTGATGAAGTACGCTGGGCACTGGACGGTCTAAACCCTCCTGGAGGGGTCCGAAGCTTCTCCTTCATCAACCCAGACCCTCCTGGAGGGGCTCGAAGCTTTATCTTGAACTGTCCGGACCCTCCCAGAGGGGTCTAGATCTTCTTGTTCACCTTGAGAACTCCCTCAGATGAGAGAGGTTGATCCTTTGGTATCTCTTATTGATGATCCGGGCCTGGGGGCTGGGACCCAAACTCACCTTCAGGTAGCTCTAGACCCTCCCGGAGGGGTCTAGACTCCTGAACTGGAGGTGTCTCCGGTCTTTCTGCTACTAGGACCATGATGACAACTTCCGTAGTTGTCGAAATGTAAAGCAAAAGAGGCTCACCAGGATTGGAAGCTACCAAGATGGTAGTGTGGTGATGAGCTGCTTGAGCTCTTGGAACGTCTTTTTTGTTCTTCGGACCAATGAAATGGCCCGAACTTCCTCAAAAGCTTGAAGAAGGGAAGCGTCTATTCTGTCAATCTTGAGATGAATCGGCTGAGCATAGCTGGACATCCAGTTAGCTTTTGGACATCCTTGATGCGAGCTGGGGGCCGCATGTCTTCTATAGCCTTGATCTTCGTCGGGTTTCCCTCAATTCCTCGGTGAGTCACCAAGAATCCGAGGAGCTTCCCGGAGCTAACCCCGAAGACATATTTGTCGGGGTTCTTGGTGCGCATGATGCACAGCTTGTCAAAGACGGCTTGTAGGTTGTCAAGGAGTGACTCCTTGTTCTTCACCTTCACGACGATGTCATCGACATAGATCTCCACCAAGTCCCTGATGAGCTCTCCAAATGTTTTGTGCATAGCTTGCACAAAAGTTGAAGCATCATTTTTGAGACCGAATGGCATGGCAGAATAACAATACAATCTATCTACTATTATGAAGGCAGTATGCTCTTCATCTTCCCTAGACATCTGGATCTGATGATAACCAGAATATGCATCTAGGAAACACAACAACTCACACCCAGAGGTGGAGTCTACTATCTGATCTATTCTATGTAGTGGAAATGGACCTTTTGGACATGACTTATTGAAGGTGGTTTAGTCGATACACGTCCAAAGTTTCCCTCTGGCCTTCGGTAGAACAACTGGGTTTGCCAACCATGATGGATGATGAACCTCCCAGATGAAACCAACTTTGAGCAGCTTCTTGATCTCTTGTTTGATGAAGTTTTGCTGCTCGACTGATTGCTTACGAGGCTTCTAGTGTACTGGTCGTGTGTCAGGATATATCTTCAGGCTGTGCTCAATCACCTCCCTAGGGATCCCATACATTTGTGACAGTTGCCATGCAAACACATCAACATTCGCCCGAAGGAAAGTGATGAGCGTGAGTTCCTATTTATTGTCCAGACCTTCCGATATATGAGTACTCTGGGCAGCATCAGAACCAATTTGGACGACTTTGACAGGAATGTCTGTGTTGCCACTTGGTTGCCCTCGTGTTGCAGAGGTTAATCCTCAGTGATGAGTGCTTGCAGGTTGACCAGCTAGCTCCTTAACGGGTGCTTCCTCCTGTGCTGTTGCAAGCGCGTGGAGTTCTTCTAGCGCAGTGACTCCCGCAGTGCGATCCGCGGATCCGGAGAACGCCTGAAGGTGTCGGCATCTACAACACTAAGTAGCCGTAATGAGCTGCGACCATGAACCTATACAGAGTTGGCCTGCCTAGGATGGCGTTGAAGGGTAAGCTGATGTACGCCACGTCGAAGACCAGCTTCTCGGTCCTGTAGTTCTCCCGAGTCACGAAGGTCACCCGAAGTGTTATTGAACTGAGAGGACTGATGGCCCCCGGACCTACCCCAAAGAATGGACATGAGGGACGAATATTCGAGAGTCGGAGCTGGATCTTCATGAATGCTTCATAGCTCAAGAGGTTAAGTCCTGCCCCTCCATCCACCAAGACATGGTAGAGCTGGACGTTATTGATTGTAGGAGGCACCATCAATGATAGTTGTCTAGCTCCGATCATGTTTCTTGGGCAGTCTAAAGCATCAAAAGTGATGGGAGTGTCCATCCCCTTCCGATGGGGTTCTGCCTTGGCAGTTGGAGCTGTGGCAGCCATCTCCCGATGCATTGTTTTGAGGACGCGACAGGAGGTGATATCCCAGGACCCTCCATATATGGTATTGAGGGTCTTCCAATGCTCGTTGTTGGAGATGTCAGAATCATCTTCGACTGTGTGGTACACTGCCTTCAGGACCTTCTTGGGGTCCTAGAAGCCTAGCTTCGGATCAGCCGGAGCTTCACCGACTTTCTGCTTTCCTTCCCGCTGGTGGAAATGAGCTTCTTCTCGGCGCTTGTTGAAGCACTCGACAAGTTTTTGGACCTCGTGGCAATCTTCAAGATTGTGAGTATTAGTTTTATTGATCAAACACCACATCTTTGGACTGCCACTGTCTTCAGACAAAGGTCGAGGTAGCTTTTCGACTGACGACTTCTTCTTGCCGTTGGACTTTTTCTTCTTTTCTACACTACCGGGGGTAGTGGCTTCAGTCTTGGAGGACTTTTTGCTAGCCATCCGAGCTAGCTTGGAGTGCATTTCTTGTCCCTCCGCAGCTCTAGCACATTTATCAGCCAGGCTGAAGAGTTCCATAACGCTGGTAACTTCTTTCATCGCCAGCTTCTCCAACATCTTCTTGTCTCTGACGCCGTGTCGAAATGCAACAATGATAGATGTGTTGGAGATGGAAGGAATGGTATTCTGTACCTGGGAAAACCGCTGCATGAAGGATCGCAGCGACTCCCCCAACTTATGTTGCACATCAAACAGATCCAGTTCTGTGCTAGGTCGAGTGGAGGAGCTTCCGAAGTTGGCGGTGAACTGGTGGCATAGCTCCGCCCAACTATTGATGGAGTCAGGCAGAATACTCATGAACCAGGATCTGGCTATCCCAGTCAGAGCCACAGAGAAGTTGTTGGCCATCACGGCCTCATTGCCACCCGCTGCAAGGATGGCGGTGGAGTATATATGGAGGAATTCGACAGGGTTGACAGTCTCGTCGTATTTCTCCGACAAATGAGGCTGGAACTTTTGCTGCCATCGGACCATGCAAAGGTGCATGGCCAGGGCTGAGCAGCCGCCCCCCACTCCCGAAGGAGAAGGGTTTTACTGAACCTCTCGCCTCTTGCGAGTGCGCTCGATATGTACGTGGCCGTCCTGCTGCCTGTAACATCAGTCGAGCTCTGACCGAAGATCGCGTGTTGAAAGTCTTGATGTAGTGTGAGTAAGACGTGCCCCAGAGGGCAGCGATGTCACTTGTTGGGGCACAACACGCCTCCTGTACTGTGATATGTGAGGACCAAGTCTTCCAGACAAGGTCCTACGTTGAGAAGGTGCCTGCCCTAAAGGGGGAGGAGCTTGGTTGCTGATGGCATTAGCTGCGGGTGCAACCAGATGCTGCACATCAGCGTGCCACTGCTCCATCGCACCCTGACGTGCTCTGGGCGCCGATGGGCGCTCAAGAAGAGTACGCGCAACGTTGATCGTGTTCTCTGGGTTGTTGTGCGTCGATGCACTGACCGACGCAAAGACACCATCCTGTTGTCTGGCGTTGATTGCTAGAGCAGGTGGTGGTGGTGGTGGTGGTGAAGCAACACCAGCCAGGACAACAGCGCCAACCGGCAGTTGAACGTTGGACGGATTCCCTTCGTCAGGCTGTCCGGCATTACCATTGGACGATGCTGCTGCAGATTTCACCATCTCGAAATCTCAGGCGCCCCTTCCTGGCACGCCATATGTCAATGTGTTGACTAGGACACTTCCCTCGGTACTAATAAAATGTAGTCCGCGGAGGTTCGTATTCGGTTTGGGCGCGCGGAGATTAAGAACGAGATGGAGACATAGAGAGTTTTACATGATTCTGGCCGCCTAAGCGTAACACCCTACTCTACAAGATGTGTGTTGATGTATGGATCTGTGGTGCTTGTGTGCGTTTGAGCTTAGTTGTCCCTGTACCGTGCGGCGCTGCCTTTTTATAGTCCAAGGGCTGGCCGTTACATTGTCAGCCTTGCCCGACATGTGGCCCCGATGGTCATTAATCACCTAATACATGATCTATATGTATTAAGTGTAATTAACAGTCCGGTAACGTGCCCTAATGGCGGTGTTACCAGTATTAACAGCTCTCTGATCACATGTCATTAACATGGCATTAATGACACGTAATCATGTCTTGTAATGGTAGCTTTAACTATCCCTTGAATGTCCGTGCCGTTGGAGATCCACCAGTCTTCCCGTTGCAGGTTTAGGTCCGGAGGCTCGACACGTGGCGACTTCGGAGCTTCCCATCGTGGGGAGGCAGGTCCGGAGTCACTATACACGTGGCAGTGCTGGAGCTTCCCTCTACTGGGGGTTAGGTCTGGGGTCATTGGACACGTGTCAAGAATGGAGCTTCCCTGGGAAGGGATTTGGGTTTGGCCTTGTGTTACACGTGGCAGTGCCGGAGCTACCCAAACGAGGGAGGCGGGTCAATTGCTATGTAATACGTGGAGCCTTCGGAGGTCTTCAACTCGAACGGGTGGAACTCCATGACTTTTCTTGCGGTATCGTGAGGTACCTGGTACGCAGGGTACCGACAGCAGCAGGTGGTGATAGCCCTATCTGTCCTTAGTAATCCTCCACATTCGGCTATGTCATAGGCTCTTGGCGGGAGTCATTCTATTATTGCTAGGGGTAAACCCGTACCCGAAGCAAACAGCTACTGCAAATTCCTTTAAATTAGAATCAATACTTTGAATTTCTCTCTCTTTCCTACAAAACAACTTTGTGTCCTTGGGTGGATTAGTTTGTAAGATTAGCACACACGTTCTTTGGATTCGATACCCTTGGGAATACTCTTAAGGGGCAGTGCTACACGACAGTTTCCATGCGCTTGTGGATTTTTATCTGTGACGTAAGAAACGTCAACAGTCATATTGCCTATTCACCCCTCTTTAGGCGTCTTTCAATTGGTATTTGAGCAGGTATGTCCGTCAAGAGTCTAACCACTCGGAGAGAAGATGGCCGGAAGGGGTGAAAATGAAGTCCCAGGGATTGTTGATAGAGATGACAAGACGAAGAACGTCAATGTACTTCAAGATGATCCAAATGATGATGAAGAAGTCCATCAACTCAAAGCACAACTTCGTGAGAAGTTAGGTCTTCCCAAGAGGGAGACCAAGGCGATCAATGCAACTAAGAACGACAATGGATGTGGTTCACAAGACTACTGCCGATATCTTTACAATTATGAGCGCCTAACTTCTAGCAATCATTATTTGTCTATTCCCATTGGGAAACCTCCACAATTTGATGGAAATGATTACTCTATGTAGAAGCATAACATGAAGATGCACCTCATTTCCATAAACCCTAGCCTGTGGCAAATTGTTTGGATAGGTGTTTATCTTCTCAAATATGAGGAAGACGTTACCCTGAAGCAAGTCATCCTACTTCACCGCGATGCTCAAACGATTGGGGTGATCAACTCCTCCTTGACTCGAGAAGAGTTCAATAGAGTTGATGGTTTGGAGGTGGTCAAGGACATATGGGATATGCTCAAGACGGTGCATGAGGAAAATTGTGTCCTAATGGAGGCGAATATCAATATTATCGAGGGAGAACTTGGGAGGTTCACCATCATGGATGTTGAAACCCCCCAATACATGTACAACCACCTCAAGGTGCTCATCAACAAGAGTCGTTCTTATGGATGAACCTAATGGACAGACCACAAAGTGGTAAAGAGGATGATTCGGGAACTCATGCCTCAAAATTTGGTCTTTGCTCCTTGATTCGTGAAAGTCCGAAATTCTACAAGATGACCCCGGAAGAAGTGATATGTAGAATCATCAACCATGAGATGACGCAGCGAGAGGCCATGTTCTACAACGACCTCCAAAAGCTCACCTCCTCAAAGAAGAAAGAATGTAGCATTCAAAGCAACATCGTCAACATCTAAAAAACAAGAAGAAAGTGATGAAGAGATCCTCAACACCGATGAGGAAGAAGCGCTCTTCAAAGACATGTTCAAGAGGATGATGAGAAGGAGGAGGGGGATCTACCATCATGATAGTAAGAAAAAGGACAAGTCAAACATAAGAGCAAAGAGGGCTTGCTACAATTGTGAGGAATACAACCACTTCATTGTGGATTGCCCACATGAAGAAAACAAGAAGAAGAAGGAGGGAAAGTCCTAAGAGAAGAAATTCTTCAAGAAGAAGAAGCAATCGGGACAAGCCCACCTTGGGAAGGAGTGGGATTCAAATGAAGACTCCTCCGACGAAGAAGAAGAGAAGATGGAAACAATTGCCATGAAGAGATCAACCACAGAGAACAAGTTCTTCCCCAACTTGGAGAGCACAAGACCAACATGCCTCATGGCCAAGGAGGGGAGAAATAAGGTTAAATCTAAATCATCTTCATGAATTTCATCACTTGATAATTTTGATAGTGGTAGTGAAAATGAAGACATGCTCAAAGATATGAGTAAGAGCACCTTCAAAAGATTGAAGTTGTTATCAAATGAGATATTTGAGAAGGAATGGCTCATCAATCATCAAGAGGACATGCTCATCCAACAAAAGGAGAGATGTCAAGAGTTTGAGGAGCTCTTGGAGATTAAAAGAGAAATAAGCAATGCACTTGAGCGTGAACTCGCTTTGAGCAAGGAAACTTGCTCAAATCTTGAGAATACTACAATTGAGCTAAAGGATGAACTTGCTAGCTTGACAAAAGTTAACAAGATCCTTGAAACACAAGTGGAGTCTCTCAAGGTCAATGCATCTTACTCCTCCAAAAGATCATCTTCCACAAATGTCAAATTCAAAACACCTCAATCTTGTAAGTGCTCTAACTTGATCCTAAACTAAAAGATGAGCTTAAAGTTGCACAAAACAAGCAAGCACCGAAAGGTGGCATTTTTGACAAAGATAAGATGGCATATGCATGTAGTGCATACACCAACACAAGACATCCTCTTATCAAAGATGGTCTTGGCTATTCTAAGGAAAGGAAGCAAAATGCTAAGACTCCGAATAATAGCAAATACTTGATTGTTTTTGTTAAAAAAGGATCATATCACAACAATAAAGGAAAGAACATAGCTAATTCACACAACATGCCTAAAAACAAACCTCATCCATTGTTTCATGATCTTGATGCTTCATATGTCTTGTTGAGGAAGAAATTTGGTAATCCTTATGCTAGGTATGTTGGGCCACTCTGCAAGAGTCCAAAATCTTGCGTGTGGGTGCCCAAATGCCTCCTGACTAACATCAAAGGACCCAACACCACTTGGGTACCTAAGACAAGGGCTTAACTCTATTTGGTAGGCATACTCCTCCGATGGGACTAAGTGGGTCCTTGATAGTGAATGCACAAATCATATGACTGGAGAGAGGAAATTTTTTGTGGAGTATGAGAAAAATGAAGATCCAGGCGAAAGAATCTACTTTGGGTACAATAGCCAACGGAAAATCCTTGGCACCAGTAAAATTGCTATATCCCCTAATCATACTCTTTCCAATGTTTTACATGTCGATTCACTTGATTATAACCTATTGTCCACATCACAACTATGTGACAAAAGTTATAATTACTTTTTCACTAATGAGCGTGTGACCGTCACAAGAAGGAGCGATGACTCAATTCCTTTTAAGGGTGTCTTCAAGGAAAAGCCCTATCTTGTGGATTTATCCTAGGATAAAGCCCAACTTGACACATGCTTAATTGCAAGAACCAACATGGGATGGCTTTGGCATAGAAGACGAGCCCATGTTGGGATGAGGAATTTGCAAAAACTTCTTTAGGGCGAGCACATCCGTGGTTTAAAGAATGTTGTGTTTGAAAAGGATAGGCCATGTAGTGCATGTTAATACGGAAATCAATTTGGAGCTCAACATCCATCCAAGAACATCATGACAACAACAAGACCATTGGAGCTTCTACACATGGACCTCTTCGGTCCAATCGCCTACATAAGCATTGGCGGTAACAAATATGGTCTTGTAGTTGTTGATTATTTTTCATGTTTCACTTGGGTGTTCTTTTTTGCATGACAAAATTGAGACTCAAGGTGTCCTCAAGAAATACTTGATGAGAGCTGAAAATGAATCCTCCTTGAGAATCAAGACTATAAGAAGTGACAACAGCACCAAGTTCAAGAATACTCAATTGAAGAGTTTTTGGATGAAGAAGGCATCAAACATGAGTTCTCTGCCCCCTACTCCCCTAAAAAAAATGGGGCGGCCGAGAGGAAAAATAGGACTCTCATCGAGATGTCTAGAACCATGCTTGATGAGCACAAGACGTCAGAGCGATTTTGGGCGGAAGCGGTTAACAATGCTTGCCATGTCATAAACTAGTTTATCTCCATTGCATATTGAAGAAGACATCTTATGAACTCCTAACCGGTAACAAACCCAATATTTCCTATTTTCATTTTTTGGGAGCAAATGCTATATTATCAACAAGAAGCCTAAGACCTTGAAGTTCGCTTCAAAATCCGATAAGGGTTTCTTGCTTGCTTATGACTCAAACACTTACGCCTATCGTGTTTTCAACAAATCCTCCGGAATTGTTGAAGTAGCACGTGATGTAGTGTTTGATGAGACTAATGGCTCCCAAGTGGACCAAGTTGATCGCCGTGTACAAGATCAAGAAGAAGCTCCACAAGTGATGATAGGAAGGATGGCACTTAGAGACATTCGACCACAAGAACAACCTCAAGACTCAAGTGACCATCCCACACATCAAGCAAAATCTTCCTCAAGAGATCAATCTCAATACCCTCAAGATGCACTTCAACAAGATGAAAATGGAGGCATCGATCGAAGGGGAGATGAATAAAGTGAGGAAGAAGATAATGAAGTCCAAGAACTCAAGCACCACACCCAAGAGTACATCAAAACGTTCAACGGGACCACCCCGTTGACAACATCCTTAGAGACATCTCCAAGGGGGTAACTACCCGATCTCGTGTTACAAATTTTTGTGAACATTACTCTTTTGTTTCTCCTTTGGAGCCTCACAAGGTTGAAGAAGCACTATGAGATCCGGAATGGGTGATGGCCATGCAAGAAGAGCTCAACAATTTTGAAAAAAATCAAGCGTGGGAGCTCGTGAAAAGTCCAAATGAAAATGTCTTGAGCACATAATGGGTGTTTCACAACAAATAAGATGAGCTCGGGGTGGTTACAAGGAACAAAGCATGACTTGTGGCCAAGGGGTACTCACAAGTCTAAGGTTTGAATTTCAATGAAACCTTATGCTCCCATAGCTAGGTTTGAATCAATTCGGATATTACTTGCCTTTGCCACTCACCATGATTTTAAGCTATATCAAATGAACGTCAAAAGTGCATTTCTCAATGGTAAAATTAAAGAAGAGGTGTATGTGGTGCAACCCCCGGACTTTGAAAATCCAGACTTCACAAACCATGTCTACAAATTGTGTAAGGCTCTCTATGGTCTCAAACAAGCTCCTAGAGCTTGGTATGAGTGCCTTAGAGACTCTCTAATTCAAAATGGTTTCAAAATTGGGAAGGCCGACTATACTCTATTCACCAAGAATTTCAATGATGATTTGTTTGTTTGCCAAATATATGTCGATGACATTATATTTAATTCTACTAACAAAACTTTTTGTGATGAGTTTTCAAAGATAACGACAGAAAGGTTTGAGATTTTCGTGATGGGGGAGTTGAAGTTCTTCCTAAGATTTCAAGTGAAGCAACTCAAAGAAGGCACGTTCATAAGTCAAACGAAGTACACACAAGACATACTCAAGAAGTTTGACATGGACAAAGCCAAACCCATCAAGACTCAATTGGGAACCAATGGGAACCTCAACCTTAATGGAGATGGTCCAAGTGTGGACCAAAAGGTATATCGCTCCAAGATAGGTTCATTGCTTTACTTATGTGCATCTAGGCCCGATATAATTCTAAGTGTTTGTATGTGTGCTCGATTCCAAGCTGCTCCAAGGTTTGTCATTTGACCGTCGTAAAGAGAATTCTTAGACATTTGGTTCACACAGCAAGCCTAGGACTTTGGTATTCCAAGGGCTCCAAATTTAATCTCATTGGATATTTCAATGCAGATTATGCGGGGTGCAAAGTTGATAGAAAGGGTACCTTTGGAACTTGCCAATTCTTGGGTAAGTCCCTAGTGTCTTGGTCCTCAAAGAAACAATATTCCGAAGCGGAGTATGTTGCAGCCAGAAGTTGTTGTGCACAAATTCTTTGGATGTAGCAAACTCTTAGGGACTATGGAATATACTTGCGCCATATTCCTCTCCTATGCGACAATGAGAGTGCCATAAAAATGGCTCACAACCCAATTGAACACTCAAGTACCAAGCACATTGATATCCGCCATCATTTCTTGAGAGATCACTCTATCAAAGGAGACATAGTGATTTCCCATGTGAGAATCGAAAGGCAATTGGCCGATATCTCCACGAAGCACTTAGATGAGAAAATATTTTGTGAACTTAGGAGTGAGCTCAATATCTTAAATTTTCGAAATGTGGCTTGAATGTTGCACATCTGATCGTTACTTGTATTTGATTCAAAATTCATGCATGCTTGCAAAAAGTTCATCTCTCTCAATTTTCTAAAAAAAACTATTTGAAATTATTGAATCTTTGTGAATTATGGTCATAGTTTGGTTGGTGATTGCTTACTGACCATGTTTGCATAGATCTTTTGCGAAAACTAGCCCAAAAGGATCAAATATTTGGTGAAAAGCCAAATATATATGCGTTTTCTGCTTCTGGACTGGACTAGTCTGCCTACCCGGCCGGAGAAGTCCGACCCTCCGAGTAGTCTGGCCCGAGTCCGCAGGATGGACAAGTTCGGGTCTCCAACCGGACTAGTCTGGTGTGACACCCGGTTCCGAAAATGAACCAAGTGAACGCATATGTGTGCCCAGGATGTTCAACACACATACACGAGTGCATCACAAAAGAGTATACAGAAAATTACCACAGAACAAGATTAATTAACCAAATTTTATTACACAAAACATATTATCCTCAAATACAACCTCTAATGAATATTTATGACATGTTCAACTAATGCAGCGGAAATAAACTAATTAAGCGACTAAGCAAACTAAGCATAAGGGATAGCGCAGCTCCAATAACACCACAGGCAAAGCTGACGGTAGACACGGCCTAGAACTCCGCATTCTCACCATTAAACTCCCAATCCTGACATGCAACTATTGGGGGGGATTGCAAGAGTGAGTACATGTCGTACTCAGCAAGTGTGGAAAGTATGACATGTGGCTGATTCAAATGACGACAATAATAATGGCAAAGTGCTGAAAAGTACATAAAAACATTTGAAAAGCAATATATTATATGCATGTGAAGTAAACCCATCATAATCATAAGTAATATCATAATACCAATCTGAATTCACTACCATCATCAATAATTCCAGATTTCACCATTGCTAATAACCATATTCAATACCAGATATTAATCCATAACCAGCCATAACCATTACCAAACCATAACCATCCCAAATACCGAGTTCCCTCTAATCATGAAAGTTGTCCAGGTGCTCATAACCGGGAGCACGGCTATCATGATAGTTTTAGACACACTCTGAAGAGGTTGTACCGCTTTACCCACGTGTTTGTGATTTCATCACCCGTCGGCGACTAAAGAACCTCCCTTTCGCCAATTACACTTACATTGGTGTATGGCCAGGAGATCACAAAATAGCCTTTACAAAGGGATTACTAGCCTATTAGATCCCACCAAGGTTTCACCGGTGGCGATGTCTCCCGCATAGAACATCTTCAACCAAGGGCCCCCTCTTGAGCCATTCGGATCCCAGGGTAGTCCCGCCAACCATCAACAAACCAAATCCGACTACCCCTTCCCCGAGCATCCTTAATGGTCCAAATAGCACTGGCAAAGTCCTAATTAATCAACTATGTCACACCCATACTTGGCCTCGTGGTGGCACTATAGTCCTGGCTTATTCTCCCATGAACCGGTCCTAGATCTAAAGCAAGCAAAACCACCATAAAATCTAACCCATCCACATACCAAGCTTGCTTAGATCACCCATTACCATATCATATTGACTAGTTCACATTAACCAAAATATCATTAATGCATAATTAAATATGTAGTGTTGTTTTCCCATCCCAATTAATTAAGCGAAGCAAAAAGGTAAAAAACCCTTCCTGATTCTCTACCATGTATTCCAAGTGACAAGGGTGGTTAAACAAAGCTAGTAAACTTCCTATCATAGGATTCCCATCAAAATTGACACAAGCATGCAGTTTTGCAAACAAAACATCACTTTAAAAACAGGATCAATATGCTTCAAGGAAACTTGCCTTGCTCTTGCGGTTGATTAGGGTCAAAGCCTTCAATCTCTTGGTGTTGTAGATCCTCCGCTGGAACGCCGGACTAGTCCGGAAAAGTCCAAGGACATAGCAATTTTTCAAGGATTCTTGGAATATCGGACTAGTCCGCAAAAAATCGAACAAGTCCGAAGGTTTCCAGAGGCAAAATCGGACTATTCCGCAGCAAAAATGGACAAGTTCGTTTTTAGTCAGAGAGCAATCGGACTAGTCCTCAGTAAAATCGGACTAGTCCACACTTTCCTGCATTTTAAGTGCGGTTTTGCTTCAAATCAATTTTAAACTCGTTCCTCTTTATGTGGGTTAATGTTAAACATGTATATGAGTGCATGCAAGGCATGATGCATGAAAATGAGGGTGTTACAAACCTACCCCCCTTAAAATGAATCTCGCCCTCGAGATTCGACGTAGAAGAGAAGAGATAGGGAAATTCCTTCTTGAGATCATTCTCCAATTTCCACGTCGCTTCTTTTTCTGTGTGGTGCTTCCATTGAACTTTATACCATCTAATAACCTTGTTCCTTGTGACCCTCTCCTTAGTTTCCAAGATTTTGATCGGTTGCTCGGCATAAGTCAAATCTTCTTCTAGTTCCAATTCTTCCATTGGCACTTGTTCTTCTGGTGCTCTCAAGCACTTCTTGAGTTGGGAAACATGAAAGACATCATGAACATCTGAAAGATGAGTTGGCATCTCCAACTTATACGCTACTTCTCCTCTTTTGTCTAAAATTTGAATGGTTCAATGTAGCGAGGTGCGAGCTTGCCTCTTATGTTAAACCTCTTATGACCTCTCATTGGTGAAACCTTGAGGTAAACAAAATCTCCTATTTCAAAGGCTATTTTCCTTATCCTATTGTCCGCATAGCCTTTTTGTCTTGATGGGGCAGCCCTCAAGTTTTCACGAATTATTATGCACTTGCTTTGCGGCTTCTTGCAACACATTCGAACCAAATACTTGAGTTTCTCCTGCCTCATTCCAGAATAAAGGTGTCCTACACTTCCTTTCGTAAAGCGCTTCATATGGTGACATCTTCAAACTTGCTTGGTAGCTATTGTTGTATGAAAATTCTGCGTATGGCAAGCTTTTGTCCCAACTTTTCCCATGCTTTAAAGCACAAGCTCTTAACATGTCCTCCAAAATCTGATTGGTCCTCTCGGTTTGTCCATCCGTTTGAGGATGATATGCTGAACTAAAATTCAACCTCGCTCCCAAAGCTTCATGCAATTTTTGCCAAAATCTAGAGGTAAATCGAGAACCTCTATCCGAGACTATCTTCTTAGGGACTCCTTGTCCACACACAATATGCTCCATGTATATTTCGGCCAATCGTGCAGCTGTATATTTGGTCTTCACAGGGACAAAATGAGCTGACTTGGTTAAGCGATCCACAATTACCCAAATTGAGTCATACCCGGACTGAGTACGTGGTAACCTGACTATGAAGTCCATTCCAATTTCTTCCCACTTCCATTCTGGGATCTTCAATGGTTGTAATAGTCTAGCTGACCTTTGATGTTCCGCCTTGTCTCGTTGACACACATCACACAATGTCACATATTCAGCTATGTCCTTTTTCATGCTATCCCACCAATAGCAAGCCTTCAAGTCTTTGTACGTCTTTGTACAACCAGGATGAATCGAGTACGGCGAGTCATGTGCCTGCTTTAATATTGTCTCCCGGATATTTTTTACATTAGGCACAATGATTCTCTTTCCAAGCCATAAGGTACCATGTTCATCCTCATCAAATCTGAATTCTCTCCCTTCCTCGGTCCTTACCATGATTTCCTTGATCTCCTCATCCGTGGTTTGTGCTTCTCGAATTTCTTGCTCCAAGTTTGGATTTAACTCCATCATCTCCATCTCATTTACAAATCCGAGGTTCAACCTTTCAAACTCCTTACATAACTCGGATGGTAACTCTCGAACTGTGAGTTGATGACTTACTCCTTTCCTACTCAAAGCATCGGCCACTACATTGGCTTTTCTCGGATGATAGTTGATTCCCAAATCATAATCTGTGATGAGCTCCAACCATCTCCGTTGCCTCAAGTTCAGATCCGTTTGTGTGAAAATATACTTCAAACTCTTATGATCCGTATAAATTTCACACCTATGTCCAAGAATATAGTGCCTCCAAATCTTCAATGCGTGTACCACGGCTGCGAGTTCCAAATCATGCGTTGGGTAATTCTGCTCATGTTTCTTCAATTGCCTTGATGCATATGCAACAACTTGACCTTCTTGCATGAGCACACATCCAAGTCCTTGCCTTGATGCGTCACAATAAATATCAAAACTCTTGCTCACATCCGGCAGTACCAAAATTGGGGCTGTTGTTAACCTCTTTTCCAACTCGTCGAAACTATTTTGACAAGCTTGAGTCCATTGGAAGGCCTTTCCCTTCATTAGCAACTCCGTCATAGGCTTGACTATCTTGGAAAAGTCCTTGATGAATCGACGGTAATATCCAGCCATCCCAAGAAAACTTCTTATTTCCTTGACAGTTTGCGGTGGTTCCCACTTCAACACGTCTCTCACTTTTCCGGGGTCAACCGATACTCCTCCTCCTGAGATGATATGACCCGAAAATGGCACCTCTTTCAACCAAAACCGACACTTGTTGAACTTGGCATACAATCGATGCTCCCTCAATTTCTGCAATGTAAGCCTCAAGTGTTCCTCATGTTCCTTCTCATCCTTCGAGTAGATCATAATATCATCAATAAACACCACAATGAACTTACCAAGTACTCCATGAAGACCATATTGATGAGGTACTTAAAGTAGGCAGGCACATTTGTCAATCTAAAAGACATCACGGTGTACTCATAAGATCCATACTGTGTCCTAAAAGCTGTCTTGGGTATGTCCGATGGTCTAATCTTCATTTGAAAATATCCCGACCTCAAATCAATCTTAGAGAAGACACAAGCACCGTTCATCTGATCAAACAAGTCTTCTATTCATGGCATAGTGTACTTGTTCTTGATTGTTACCTCGTTGAGAGCTCGGTAATCCACACACATCCTTTGGGATCCATCCTTCTTGTCCACAAACAGCACAGGCACTCCCAAAGGTGAAGAACTAGGGCGAATAAAACCTTTCTCTAGTTGCTCTTGAATGTGTTTCTTGAGCTCCGCTAATTCCAAAGGAGGCATCCTATATGGCCTCTTAGCTATAGGTGCAGTTCCAGGTATTAAATTAATAACAAACTCAATGTCTTGATCAAGTGGCATACCTGGCAACTTGTCCAGAAAAAACATCCAAAAATTCACACACCACCGGAATCTCCTCAATTGCGGCACCGTCCATATGATTTAACTCCAATTGCTTCAGTGTGGTTTGAGATGCTTCAAATTCTATGGTGATCCCTTCCTCATTGGTCAACTTCACCGTCTTCGTGGCACACTCAATAACTCCATTGTGCTTCCTCAACCAGTCCATACCAAGTATAATGTCCAATCCTTGAGAATCCAAAACAATGAGGTTGGTGGAGAAGTCTACCCCCTTGTTCTAAGGCTTACTTTTGGACATACTATATTTGTCCTCATCTCTCCTCCAGGAGACTTAACCAATAGAGTAAACTTCATATGAGAGATAGGCAAACTATACTTGGCAACATATTTCGATGCAATGAATGAATGCGATGCTCCAGAATCAAATAACATAGTCGCGGGTTTGGATTTTGTGAGAAACATACCAATGACCACATCATCCGCTTGTTGAGCATCCTCCGTAGAGACATGGTTCACATTGCCACGAGCAAAATTCTGCTGTCCACGGTTCCCTTGTGGCTGTCCTCCATTGGGTCTTGGGTTTTGCCTCAGCGCATTGCTTCCTTGACCAACGCCTGACTTAGGACATTGATGTGCAAAGTGTCCAGCTTCTCCACAAGTATAACACTTCCTAACTCCACCAGAATTATTGGGACGTGCTTGGTTTTGAACACTTGCAACAGAAAAGTTAGAACGAGGTGCAAAAGGCATTGAGGCCTAGGTGCTTGCATGACACAGCGCTGTTGCACAAACTGAGTTGGGTGCGGTGCATAACCAGGGCACTGAGCAGGCGTAGAAGGGCTGAAGTAAGGCGCATTGGGCGGCGCAAAGCGAGGGCACACATTACTTCCTTGTTGTTGTCCTTGATATGGCGCCTTTCTCTTATTGTCTTGCTCCATCTCACGAATCTTGTTCTCAACCACAATTGCTTTGTCCACAAGCTTCTAAAAATTTGCATAATCACAATTGAGTAGTTGCACTTGGATTTCATTGTTCAAGCCCCTCATGAACAAGTATTGTTTCCGGCTGTCCCGACTAACATCCTCAGGCGCATATCTTGAGAGTTGAGTGAACTTATTGAGATATTCACTCACGCTTGATCTCCCTTGCCTCAAGTTCTCAAATTCTTGCCTCCAAGATCATCACTCCCTCCGGCACAAAATGAGAATGGAAATTCTCCTTGAATTCGGCCCAAGTAATTCTCTCTTGGTTCTCATGAGCATTGCAATAAGAATCCCACCAATCCGTAGCTGCTCCAACTAGTTGATGAGAAGCAAACAAGACCTTCTCCCGGTCACTGCATTAGACAATAGCTAGCTTCTTCTCCACGGACTTGAGCCAATCATCCGCATCCATAGGGTTAGCGGCTTGAGCAAAGGTCGGTGGCCTAGTCCTCATAAACTCTCCCAATCGGTTATGAGGAGGCGGGGGTGGCGATGGAGGCATGTGGGCCTGATTGTTGATGTTACCAGCCTACAGCTGTCCCATAGTTTGTATTATGGTCTGCATTAGCTGGTTTTGCATAACCAATAGCTGCTTAATGTTGATAGCTCCCTGAGTAGATCCTTGTCCAATGTTGTTCTGAGGCACTCCATTGTTCTCCTCATCATTGCCATCCCTCTGGTTGTGAGTCCTCACCATCTGGAGAAATGCAATAGGTAAGAATTAGAAAATGTCCCCAACTATATGCATCAAGGGATATGAAACTAAATAGCTAGCTACACTAGCCTAGGTGGACATGGCAATGCTAAGGCATCCCAAAATCCTCTATTAAGCACACAAGCAAACAATATATAGCAAACAACACACCAACCAAAATACATTGATTCCCGAGTGCTCCTATGTGCTCTAAAGTGTCCATTCTATCTAGGCTGCATCCTACGGTCAACCGGTGGCTCTGATACCAATCTGTGACACCCAGTTCCGAAAATGAACCAAGTGAACGCATATGTGTGCCCAGGATGTTCAACACACATACACGAGTGCATCACAAAAGCGTATACAAAAAATTACCACATAACAAGATTAATTAACCAAATTTTATTACACAAAACATATTATCCTCAAATACAACCTCTAATGAATATTTATGACAAGTTCAACCAATGCAGCGGAAATAAACTAATTAAATGACTAAGCAAACTAAGCATAAGGGATAGCGCAGCTCCAATAACACCACAGGCAAAGCTGACGGTAGACACGGCCTAGAACTCCACATTCTCACCATTAAACTCCCAATCCTGACCTGCAACTATTGGGGGGATTGCAAGAGTGAGTACATGTCGTACTCAGCAAGTGTGGAAAGTATGACATGTGGCTGATTCAAATGACGACAATAATAATGGCAAAGTGCTGAAAAGTACATTAAAACATTTGAAAAGCAATATATTATATGTATGTGTAGTAAACCCATCATAATCATAAGTAATATCATAATACTAATCTGAATTCACTACCATCATCAA
Source organism: Tuctoria greenei (assembly GCA_036927565.1). Lineage (NCBI taxonomy): Eukaryota > Viridiplantae > Streptophyta > Magnoliopsida > Poales > Poaceae > Tuctoria > Tuctoria greenei. The sequence goes on along the minus strand of JAYESD010000010.1, from coordinate 8,929,113 downwards.
TAATTCCAGATTTCACCATTGCTAATAACCATATTCAATACCAGAAATTAATCCATAACCAGCCATAACCATTACCAAACCATAACCATCCCAAATACCGAGTTACCTCTAATCATGGAAGTTGTCCAGGTGCTCATAACTGGGAGCACGGCTATCATGATAGTTTTAGACACACTCTGCAGAGGTTGTACCGCTTTACCAACGTGTTTGTGATTTCATCACCCGTCGGCGACTAAAGAACCTCCCTTTCGCCAATTACACTTCCTTTGGTGTATGGCCAGGAGATCACAAAATAGCCTTTACAAAGGGATTACTAGCCTATTTAGACCCCACTGAGGTTTCACCGGTGGCGATGTCTCCCACAGAGCACATCTTCAACCAAGGGCCTCCTCTTGAGCCATTCGGATCCCAGGGTAGTCCCACCAACCATCAACAAACCAAATCCGACTACCCCTTCCCCGAGCATCCTTAATGGTCCAAATAGCACTGGAAAAGCCCTAATTAATCAGCTACGCCGCAACCATACTTGGCCTGGTGGTGGCACTGTAGTCCTGGCTTATTCTCGCATGAACCGGTCCTTAGATCTAAAGCAAGCAAAACCATCATAACATCCAACCCATCCACATACCAGGCTTGCTTAGATCACCCATTACCATATATATTGACCAGTTCACATTAACCAAAATATCATTAATGCATAATTAAATGTGTAGTGTTGTTTTCCCATCCCAATTAATTAAGCGAAGCAAAAAGGTAAAAAGCCCTTCCCGATTCTCTACCATGTATTCCAGGTGACAAGGGTGGTTAAACAAAGCTAGTAAACTTACTATCATAGGATTACCATCAAAATTGACACAAGCATGCAGTTTTGCAAACAAAACATTCACTTTAAAAACAAGATCAATATGCTTCAAGGACACTTGCCTTGCTCTTGCGGTTGATTAGGGTCAAAGCCTTCAAACTCTTGGTGTTGTAGATCCTCCGCGGCACTCTCTAGCGCAAATCCGTCTAATCCACACAATAAATATACAAGACAAGAAACACAATCAAAGAGTACACAAATATTACTCAATATGCCATGACATGCATGATTGATGCAAATGCAAGGTAGAACTTGTCAATAGATTGCTTTTAATGATCAATAACTAGTTCTAATAGCTTTTAACAAGTTTATACAGGTTTGGATGTGATTAGATCAAACATTTAGAATTGATTCAACTCAATTTAACCAGGAAAATTGGACTAGTCTGCCAGGCACCGGACAAGTCCGCACCTTGCGAGATCAGCAGATTAGGGTTCTCTAGATTGACATAAATTTGGAGATTAGGTGTTGAATTCACGTAAGGAAAAGATAATAGAAGGTATACCAGGTGTTTAGGACTCCAATGAATCAAGAAACTTGGAGGTAGCACTTGGATCTTGGTGATCTAGGGTTGGGGATGAACTTGGAGATGAATTGGTGATGAAGAACGAAAACTTGGTGGAGATCTTGATCCTCTTTCGTTTCCTCCTCTTCTTCTTCTTGCTTGAGATCTTTTCCTCCCTCCTTGATGGTGGCTCTCCACGAACTAGGGTTTGGGTGGGGTGGAAAATAGATGTCAAGCCAAGGGGTGGGGTTGTTTATATAGAGGTGGAGGCTAGGGTTAGATGGATCTCGAGTTTGGGATGAGTAGAGGCCGATTTAGAGTCCCACATGGGCTCTAAAAGAGTTAGGCACAACATCCCTAGGCCCACTTAACGTGAAACCCAAGAAAAAAGTTGTAAAACAAAAGATCAACTCAGAGTCACGAAATATCGAACAAGTCCGAAAAGGACCGGACTAGTCCGAAGTCGTCGAGAGAGAAAATCGGACAAGTCTGGCCAAAAATCAGACAAGTCCGACTTTAAACAGAGAGGAAATGGGACAAGTCCGCTGGAACACCGTACTAGTCCGGAAAAGTCCAAGGACTTAGCAATTTTTCAAGGATTCTTGGAATATCGGACTAGTCTGCACAAAATCGAACAAGTCCGAAGGTTTCCAGAGGAAAAATCGGACTAGTCCGCAGCAAAAACGGACAAGTCCATTTTTTAGTCAGAGAGAAATCAGACTAAAATCGGACTAGTCCGCACTTACCTAAATTTTAAGTGCGGTTTTGCTCCAAATCAATTTTAAACTCGTTCCTCTTTATGTGGTTTAATGTTAAACATGTATATGAGTGCATGCAAGGCATGATGCATGAAAATGAGGGTGTTACATCTGGCCCTTGGGGACTTAACCTCCCCAGGGGGCTCCCCGACTCTTCACTCTTCCCTTCACACTCTCTCTCTTCAAACACCAAAATCGCGGCCCAAATTGGTGAATTTTATTCCATCCACAAAAAAAGATTCCCATCCGTGGATTGAAACCCCAAGGTGTGTTGGAACTCTTCCCCAAGCATACTCGACCGATTCTTATCCACATTTTGTCAATTTGAAGATTTGAGGAGGTATTCTTGACCTAACCCTAAATCCTTTGAAATTTACATTTCTTAGGTCTTTTGATAGAAACCTCTTCACAAAAGTTGATCTATATGTCATTGTGATCCTAGCCTAGGAATATTGTGCCCCAATTTGTAGTGCTTGCAAAAATCCTCAAGATTAGGGTTCTTGCTGTGTACACTGGACTAGTACGGCCAGAAGGCAGACAAGTCCGGCTCGTGCGGACTAGTCCGGCCCTATGGAGGACAAGTCCGGGGTTCACAGTGAAACCCTAACCTTGATCGTTTCTATGAATTCTAACGCAATATTCTACTTCCTTGGACTCATATAGTCGCTTGTTTATCTCTTCTTAGGGATGATGTCGAACCCATATTACTCACCTCTATCCGATCCTGTGCACGAGGCGGTGAGGCAAGAAACCTATCTTCATGCTCGTGAGGAGCGAGAGCTTGCTATAGCTCTCCTTGAGTCAAGGACTGAGGCAAGGAAGGCTAAGAAACAACAACATGATACTCATAACTCACCTGCAGCCGAACAAGCCCCAAGGAAGAAAGGGCTTGTGACCATGGGTGAGAAAGCAAGAACTCAAGCGGCTACAGACGAAAGGACAAAGGCAAGGCACCAGCAGACAAACCACCAAAGAATAAAACACTGGTTGTGAAGAAGCCTGCAAGCAAGGTGCAAGTTGGCATCACCATAAATGAAAAGGGTAAAAAGGGGTCCTCACAACCCATTGAACCTTTGGGAATGTCCTCACCTGCTAGGAATCCAAATCGACAAGCCACTGTTGAAGCTAATTTGTTCAGAGGTGAAAGGGCAGAAAAGGCTAAGAGATTGAGGATGGATGATTGCTATAAGTATGAGAAGCAACCATCGACCCCCGATGTTGGTGTAACTTCCATTGTGATTACTCTCGGATAGTATATATGACCAAGCAAACTCCAGTGACCGATGCTCAATGGATCGATTGGGATTACATGGCAGAGAAGAATCACGCTGCATTCAATGTGGTGATTGAGGCCGTAGAGCGCCATGGACTCAAGGATCTTATGGCATTCAGATATGATTGGAACACTGAAGTTATCGTGCAGTTCTACACCACAATCTACTTTCCATAGCCAATGAGATCGGAGGATCACTTGGCTCACTAATGGTGAGCAATACTCAGATACAATTGGGAGTTTGCCCAAATTCTTGGCTTGGAGGATCATATCGACAACGAGATCATCGTTTCAAATCTCAAGGCTGTTGATAGGGATGATTTGGATTACATGTGTCCAAGCCATGCAATTTATGAGGCGGAGCACATAAGGAACATCAAGCCTTTCTATAGTGTGCTCAACTGTGTTCTAAGGAAGACTATAGCCCCCAAGGATGATGATGCGGGGATCATTCAAGGAAATTTGAGGCATTTGATGGTTCTCATTGATGGGGATGTCCGATTCAATGTTGTGGATTATATCTTTGATGACATCTTCAACATCTCACACACCCCCAACCGCTCATGTGGCTATGCACCATATATCATGTATCTAATTGAGAAAGTATTCGGGCTGAAGTTCAAGATGGATGTTACTCATCGGAGGCTTCGTTCTCAACTTCCTCCTCCCGACCTTATTGCACCAAGAAGGAAGAATGCCGATCCTTCTGCCTCCTCCTCTCATCCCGTGGCTTCTCCACCTCTTGCTCCTCCTCCATCACAGTCTGGAAGTGGCTTCTTCAAGTGCTTCAAGGCACTTTTCGCCTCTTGCCGGAAGGTGGAAGTTCAAACTCATCGCATGAAGATTCGTCAAGAGAAGTATCTCAAGGTGATGTGCGACAAGCTCGAGGTTGCCATGTCTACAGCCGCGGAGAGTGATGGAGAGATGAATCCTTTTCCCGAGTTCACCGCCGATGAACTCGCTCATTTCAAGGAATATGGAACCTCCAAGGATGCAACCTCCAACGATGAAGATAGCAATGAATACATTGAAGATCCAGAGGCTACGGAGAGCGACAACGGGCAACAAGACAACGACCATGATGAGTAGATTGTAGGACTTCTTTCCTCTCTTCCTTTTTGGTTTCTTGATGCCAAAGGGGGAGAGAACTGGAGGAGGTACGTCTTTTTAGAGTTGTTGTCTCTCTTGTGATCCTACGGACTTGTATTATGTTTTAAAACTCTCGCATTTCAATTTGTGTAAGACTTAATATATATTATGGGTTGTATGCACTTTATAATGTTTGCTATGCTTAATTGTGATGCGATGCTTGAAATGACTTATTTATCACTCGTATTCATTGTCTTATAACAAATTATGAACACATCACTTAGGCACCCCAACATAACATGTGTATATATGATAACTCTCTCAAATCCTTCATTCATGATGCATAAATTGGGGGGGGGGGAGTTACTCATACACACACTTGTTATGAAAACCAATTTATATCATTTTTGTTGAAGCTTATTGTGTTTTCATCAATTACCAAAAAAGGGGAGATTGAAAGTGCATCTAGGCATCCCCGTGGGTTTTGGATGATTGATTATGATGAATTAAAAGACTAATAAGCTCAGTTGATCTTAAGCACAAGTGTGTTGATTGAAATGAAAGAAAATCCCTCTAAAAGGAAAATATTGAAATAGGCGTTGAAGACTCAAGCCTAGAAATTAGGGTTTCTTATGTGTTGAGTTTATACTAGCCTTCTATGTGTGAGGGTATGTGTATCAAGTGCATTGAGATCATAGAAGAGGGCTCAAAGTCATGGTTGAGAGATGTGACGCCCGGTTCCGAAAACTGAACCAAGCTAACGCATATGTGTGCCCAGGATGTTCAACACACATACACGAGTGATTCACAAATGATAAACAGATAATTACCACAGCTCAAATTATTAAATAAGTACTCCTATTACATAATTCATTATATCCTCGAATACAAGCTCTAATGAATATTAATGACAGGTTCAACTAATGCAGCGGAAATAAACTAATTAAGCAACTAAGCAAACTAAGCAAAAGGGATAGCGCAGCTCCAATAACACCACAGGCAAAGCTGACGGTAGACACGGCCTAGAACTCCGCATTATCGCCATTAAACTCACAATCCTGACCTGCAACTATTGGGGGGGGGGGGAATTGCAAGAGTGAGTACATGTCGTACTCAGCAAGTGTGGAAAGTATGACATGTGGCTTATTCAAATGTCGACAATAATAATGGCTAAGTGCTGAAAAGTACAGTAAAACATTTGAAAAGCAACATGTTATATGTATGTGTAGTAATCCCATCATAAACCATGTAACCATAATAATATCGGTCCATATTTCACCATTAACAATAACCATAATCAATGTCATAAACCATGATTCCATCCCATAACCATAACCATAATTATAACCATAATATCAACCATAACCATTACCATCCCAAATCCCAATTTCCCTCTAATCATGGAAGTTGTCCAGCTGCTCATAACCGGGAGCACGGCTATCATGATAGTTTTAATTAACACTCTGCAGAGTTTGTACAACTTTACCCACGTGTTTGTGATTTCATCACCCGTCGGCGACTAAAGAACCTCCCTTATGCCAATTACACTTCCTTTGGTGTATGGCCAAGAGATCACAAAATAGCCTTTACAAAGGGATTACTAGCCTATATAGACCCCACTGAGGTTTCACCGGTGGCGATGTCTCCCGCAGAGCACATCTTCAACCAAGGGCCCCCTCTTGAGCCATTCAGATCCCAGGGTAGTCCCACCAATCATCAACAAACCCAATCCGACTACCCCTTCCCCGAGCATCCACAATGGTTCAAACAACACTAGCAAAGCCCTAATTAATCAGCTACGCCGCACCCATACTTGGCCTCGTGGTGGCACTATAGTCCTGGCTTATTCTCGCATGAACCGGTCCTTAGATCTAAAGCAAGCAAACCACCATAACATCCAACCCATCCACATACCAGGCTTGCTTAGATCACCCATTACCATACCATATTTAACCAGTTCATGTTAACCATAATCTCATCCATGCATAATTAAATTGAGTGGTATAATTGTTTTCCCATCCCAGTTGATTAAGCGAAGCAAAAGGTAAAAAGCCCTTCCCGACTCTCTACCATAAATTCTAGGTGACAAGGGTGGTCAAACAATGCTAGTAAACTTCTTAACATAGGATTCCCATCATTTTGACACAAGCATGCAGTTTTACAAACAAAACATTTATTTTAAAAACAGGATCAATATGCTTCAAGGACACTTGCCTTGCTCTTGCTGTTGATTAGGGTCAAAGCCTTCAAACTCTTGATGCTGAAGATCCTCCGCGGCACTTTCTAGCGCAAATCCGTCTAATCCACACAATAAACATACAAGACAAGAAACACAATCAAAGAGTGCACAAATATTACTCAATATGACATGACATGCATGATTGATGCAAATGCAAGGTAGAACTTGTTAATTGATTGATTTTAATGATAACTAACTAGTTCCAATAGCTTTTAACAAGTTTATACAGGTTTGGATTCGATTAGATCAAATTTTAGAATTAATTCAACACAATTTAACCAGAAAGATCGGACTAGTCCGCTTGGGACCGGACAAGTCCGCCCTCTGCGAGATCAGCAGATTAGGGTTTTCTAGATCGACGTGAATTTGGAGATTAGGGGTTGAATTCACGTAAGGAAAAGAGAATAGAAGGTATACTAGGTGTTTAGAACTCCAATGAATCAAGAAACTTGGAGGTAGCACTTGGATCTTGATGATCTAGGGTTGGTGATGAACTTGGAGATGAATTGGTGGTGAGGGACGAAACTTGGTGGAGATCTTGATCCTCCTTCGTTTCCTCCTCTTCTTCCTCTTGCTTGGGATCTTCTCCTCCCTCCTTGATGGTGGCTCCCCACGAACTAGGGTTTGGGTGGGTGGAAAAGTGGCAAATAGATGTCAAACCAAGGGGTGAGGTTGTTTATATAGAGGTGGAGGCTAGGGTTAGATGGATTTCGAGTTTGAGAGGAGTAGAGGCCGGTTTAGAGTCCCACATGGGCTCTAAAAGAGTTAGGCACGATGTCCCTAGGCCCACTTAACGTGAAACCCAAGGAACGAGTCGTAAAACAAAAGGTCAACTCGAAGTCACGAAATATCGGACAAGTCCGGACAGGACCGGACTAGTCCGAAGTCGTCCAGAGAGAAAATCGGACAAGTCTGGCCTAAAATCGGACAAGTCCGAATTTGAACAGAGAGGAAAACGGACAAGTCCGCTAGAACACCGGACTAGTCCGGAAAAGTCCAGGGACTTAGCAAATTTTCAACGATTCATGGAGCATCGGACTAGTCCGCCAGAAATCGGACAAGTCCGAAAGTTTCCAGAGCCATAATCGGACTAGTCCGCAGCAAAAATGGACAAGTCCTCAGTAAAATCGGACTAGTCCGCACTTTCCTGCGTTTTAAGTGCGGTTTTGTTCCAAATCAATTTTAAATGCTCCGAATCAGTTTTAAACTTGTTCCTCTTTATGTGGGTTAATGTTAAACATGTATATGAGTGTATGCAAGGCATGATGCATGAAAATTAGGGTGTTACAAACCTACCCCCCTTAAAATGAATCTCGCCCTCGAGATTCGACGCGGAAGAGAAGAGATAGGGACATTTCTTCTTGATATCATCCTCTAGCTCCCAAGTCGCTTCTTTTTCAGTGTGGTGCTTCCATTGAACTTTACACCATCTAATGACCTTGTTCCTTGTGACCCTCTCCTTAGTTTCCAAGATTTTGACCGGTTGCTCGGCATACGTCAAATCTTCCTCTAGTTCCAATTCTTCCATTGGCACTTGCTCTTCCGGTACTCTCAAACACTTCTTGAGTTGGGAAACACGAAAGACATCATGTACATCTGAAATATGAGCTGGCATCTCCAACTTATACGCTACTTCTCCTCTTTTGCGGCACCGTCCATATGATTCAACTTCAATTGCTTCGGTGCGGTTTGAGATGCTTCAAATTCTACGGTGATCCCTTCTTCGTTGGTCAACTTCACCGTCTTCGTGGCACACTCAATAACTCCATTGTGCTTCCTCAACCAGTCCATACCAAGTATAATGTCCAACCCTTGAGAATCTAAAACAATGAGGTTGGCGGAGAAGTCTACCCCCCTTATTCTAAGGCTTACTTTTGGACATACTATATTTGTCCTCATCTCTCCTCCAGGAGACTTAACCAATAGAGTAAACTTCATATGAGAGATAGGCAAACTATACTTGGCAACATACTTCGATGCAATGAATGAATGCGATGCTCCGGAATCAAATAACATAGTCGCGGGGTTGGAGTTGGTGAGAAACATACCAATGACCACATCATCCGCTTGTTTAGCATCCTCCGTTGAGACATGGTTCACGTTGCCACGAGCAAAATTCTGCTGTCCATGGTTCCCTTGTGGCTGTCATCCATTAGGTCTTGGGTTTTGCCTCGATGCATTGCTTCCTTGACCAAGGCCTGACTTAGGACATTGGTGCGCAAAGTGTCCAGCTTCTCCACAAGTATAACACTTCTTAACCCCACCAGAATTGTTGGGACGAGCTTGGTTTTGAACATTAGCTCCAGGAAAATTAGCACGAGGCGCATAAGGCATTTGAGGCCTAGGTGCTTGCATGACAGGGCGCTGCTGCACAAACTGAGTTGGGCGTGGTGCATAACCAGGGCGCTGAGCAGGAATAGAAGAGCTGAAATGAGGCGCATTAGGCGGCGCAAAGCGAGGGCGCACATTACTTCCTTGTTGCTGTCCTTGATATGGCGCCTTCCTCTTGATTTCTTGCTCCATCTCACGGATCTTGTTCTCAACCACAATTGCTTTGTCCACGAGCTTCTGGAAATTTGCATAGTCACAATTGAGTAATTGCACTTGGATCTCATTGTTCAAGCCCCTCATGAACAAGTATTGCTTTCGGCTGTCCCGACTAACATCCTCAGGCGCGTACCTTGAGAGTTGAGTGAATTTATTGAGATATTCACTCACACTTGATCTTCCTTGCCTTAAATTCTCAAATTCTTTCCTCTTCAAGATCATAACACCTTCCGGCACATAATGAGAACGAAAATTCTCCTTGAATTCGGCCCAAGTGATTCTCTCTTGATCCTCATGAGCATTGCATAGTGAATCCCACCAATCGGCAGCTGCTCCAACGAGTTGATGAGAAGCAAATATGACCTTCTCCCGGTCACTGCATTGGACAATGGCTAGCTTCTTCTCCACGGACTTGAGCCAATCGTCTGCATCCATAGGGTCAGCAGCTTGAGCAAAGGTCGGCGGCCTAGTCCTCATAAACTCTCCCAATCGGTTATGAGGAGGCGGGGGGTGGCGGTGGAGGCATGTGGGGCTGATTGTTGATATTGCCAGCCTGCAGCTGTCCCATTGTCTGTATCATGGTCTGCATAAGCTGGTTTTGCATGGCCAATAGCTGCTCAATATTGATAGCTCCATGAGCAGGTCCTTGTCCGTTGTTGTTTTGAGGTACTCCATGGTTCTCCTCCTCATCATTGGCATCCCTCTGGTTGCGAGTCCTCACCATCTAGAGAAAAGCAATAGGTAAGAATTAGAAAACGTCCCCAACTATATGCATCAAGGGATATGAACTAAACAGCTAGCTACACTAGCCTAGGTGGACATGGCAATGCTAAGGCATCCCAAAATCCTCTATTAAGCACACAAGCAAGCAATATATATAGCAAACAGCACTCCAAGCAAAAACACATCGATTCCTGAGTGCTCCTATGTGCTCTAAAGTGTCCATTCTATCTAGGCTGCATCCTACGGTCAACCTGTGGCTCTGATACCAATATGTGACGCCCGGTTCCGAAAACTGAACCAAGCTAACACATATGTGTGCCCAGGATGTTCAACACACATACACGAGTGATTCACAAATGATAACCAGATAATTACCACAGCTCAAATTATTAAATAAGTACTCCTATTACATAATTCATTATATCCTCGAATACAAGCTCTAATGAATATTAATGACAGGTTCAACTAATGCAGCGGAAATAAACTAATTAAGCAACTAAGCAAACTAAGCAGAAGGGATAGCGCAGCTCCAATAACACCACAGGCAAAGCTGACGGTAGACACGGCCTAGAACTCCGCATTATCGCCATTAAACTCACAATCCTGACCTGCAACTGTTGGGGGGGGGATTGCAAGAGTGAGTACATGTCGTACTCAGCAAGTGTGGAAAGTATGACATGTGGCTTATTCAAATGTCGACAATAATAATGGCTAAGTGCTGAAAAGTACAATAAAACATTTGAAAAGCAACATGTTATATGTATGTGAAGTAATCCCATCATAAACCATGTAACCATAATAATATCAGTCCATAATTCACCATTAACAATAACCATAATCAATGTCATAAACCATGATTCCATCCCATAACCATAACCATAACCATAACCATAACCATAATATCCACCATAACCATTACCATCCCAAATCCCAATTTCCCTCTAATCATGGAAGTTGTCCAGGTGCTCATAACCGGGAGCACAACTATCATGATAGTTTTAATTAACACTCTGCAAAGTTTGTACCACTTTACCCACGTGTTTGTGATTTCATCACCCATCGGCGACTAAAGAACCTCCCTTATGCCAATTACACTTCCTTTGGTGTATGGCCAAGAGATCACAAAATAGCCTTTACAAAGGGATTACAAGCCTATTTAGACCCCACTAAGGTTTCACCGGTGGCGATGTCTCCCACAGAGCACATCTTCAACCAAGGGCCCCCTCTTGAGCCATTCGGATCCCAGGGTAGTCCCACCAATCAACAACAAACCCAATCCGACTACCCCTTCCCCGAGCATCCACAATGGTCCAAACAGCACTAGCAAAGCCCTAATTAATCAGCTACGCCGCACCCATACTTGGCCTCGTGGTGGCACTGTAGTCCTGGCTTATTCTTGCATGAACCGGTCCTTAGATCTAAAGCAAGCAAACCACCATAACATCCAACCCATCCACATACCAGGCTTGCTTAGATCACCCATTACCATACCATATTTAACCAGTTCATGTTAACCATAATCTCATCCATGCATAATTAAATTGAGTGGTATAATTGTTTTCCCATCCCAGTTGACTAAGCGAAGCAAAAGGTAAAAAGCCCTTCCCGACTCTCTACCATAAATTCCAGGTGACAAGGGTGGTCAAACAACTCTAGTAACTTCTTACCATAGGATTCCCATCAATTTGACACAAGCATGCAGTTTTACAAACAAAACATTTATTTTAAAAACAGGATCAATATGCTTCAAGGACACTTGCCTTGCTCTTGCTGTTGATTAGGGTCAATGCCTTCAAACTCTTGATGCTGAAGATCCTCCGCGGCACTTTCTAGTGCAAATCCGTCTAATCCACACAATAAACATACAAGACAAGAAACACAATCAAAGAGTGCACAAATATTACTCAATATGACATGACATGCATGATTGATGCAAATGCAAGGTAGAACTTGTTAATTGATTGATTTTAATGATAACTAACTAGTTCCAATAGCTTTTAACAAGTTTATACAGGTTTGGATTCGATTAGATCAAATTTTAGAATTAATTCAACACAATTTAACCAGAAAGATCGGACTAGTCCGCTAGGGACCGGACAAGTCCGCCCTCTGCGAGATCAGCAGATTAGGGTTTTCTAGATCGACGTGAATTTGTAGATTAGGGGTTGAATTCACGTAAGAAAAAGAGAATAGAAGGTATACCAGGTGTTTAGAACTCCAATGAATCAAGAAACTTGGAGGTAGCACTTGGATCTTGATGATCTAGGGTTGGTGATGAACTTGGAGATGAATTGGTGGTGAAGGACGAAACTTGGTGGAGATCTTGATCCTCCTTCGTTTCCTCCTCTTCTTCCTCTTGCTTGGGATCTTCTCCTCCCTCCTTGATGGTGGCTCCCCACGAACTAGGGTTTGGGTGGGTGGAAAAGTGGCAAATAGATGTCAAACCAAGGGGTGGGGTTGTTTATATAGAGGTGGAGGCTAGGGTTAGATGGATTTCGAGTTTGAGAGGAGTAGAGGCCGGTTTAGAGTCCCACATGGGCTATAAAAGAGTTAGGCACGATGTCCCTAGGCCCACTTAACGTGAAACCCAAGGAACGAGTCGTAAAACAAAAGGCACCCTCAAAGTCACGAAATATCGGACAAGTCCGGACAGGACCGGACTAGTCCGAAGTCGTCCAGATAGAAAATCGGACAAGTCTGGCCTAAAATCGGACAAGTTCGAATTTGAACAGAGAGGAAAACGGACAAGTCCGCTGGAACACCGAACTAGTCCAGAAAAGTCCAGGGACTTAGCAAATTTTCAAGGATTCATGGAGCATCGGACTAGTCCGCCAGAAATCGGACAAGTCCGAAAGTTTCCAGAGCCAAAATCGGACTAGTCCGCAGCAAAAACGGACAAGTCCGTTTTTAGTCATAGAGAAATCGGACTAGTCCTCAGTAAAATCGGACTAGTCCGCACTTTCCTGGGTTTTAAGTGCGGTTTTGTTCCAAATCAATTTTAAATGCTCCGAATCAGTTTTAAACTTGTTCCTCTTTATGTGGGTTAATGTTAAACATGTATATGAGTGTATGCAAGGCATGATGCATGAAAATGAGGGTGTAACAAGAGAAAACCAAAGTGAGAAGCCTTGTTGAGAGAATTCCTAGGAGACGGGACTTGTCCGCCAAAGAGGCCGGACTAGTCCGTGTGTGCTAGAGTAGTCTGCTTTAGGACGAACTAAAGGTTTCTGTGTGAGTTCAGACTTGTCCGTTTGGAGACAGACTAGTCCGTTTTACACTTGCTGAGAGTTTTTGGAGCTAAGTCTATGGAGGCCGGACTTGTCCACCACAAAGGCAGGTTTAGTCCGAACTTCTTAGAGTAGTCCATTTTCGACCGGAATAAAGACTTCTGTTGTACTTCGGACTTGTCCGTTGTGAGCTGGACTAGTCCGGACTATTAAGTGAGAAGGAGATTTCGAGGCTAAGTCCTGTTGGCCGGACTTGTACGGCCCTGTGACCGAACTAGTCCGATGTGTCCAGACTTGTCCGTTCTTAGGCGAACCAAGACATTCTGTTTGAGTTCGGATTAGTCCGTTGTTGGCCAGACTAGTCCAGTGTGCCATGACCGTTTTAAATTCAAATGTTAGAGGGTACGTGACCCTCTGTGGAGTGATATGTAGTGTGGATTCAGCAGGTCAGACTAGTTCGGGGTCCTGGCCTGACTAGTCCACACATTCAAAGTTAGCAATGGTTAGATTTTGGGACCGCTATAAAAAGGGATCCCTGACCTATAACTCAAAACCTTTGAACCCTAGCACCGCCACAAGCTTCCTTGAGCCAATCTAAGCCTTCTACTCCGCCTACTTGCCCTCTAGAACCAAATCTTGAGGAGATTAGGGTTTCGGAAGGGGAGAGAAGAAAGATCGTCTTGCTTTGGCTCTCGGTTTGATCTCTTGCACTTGATGTCACTTTTTGTGGCTTGTGGCTATTGAGCTTCGTGTGCTCCTTGCTGTAAATCATTTGTGGGAGTCTCAACTTGTGAGAAGCCCCAAGAACTTGGTGATTACCCTTGTGATTAGTGGAAACCAAGCCGACCTTTTGTAGTGGCTTGGTGAGAAGAGGGTCAAGTGAGACCCGGTCCTTTTGTGGACTTCTCAACATGGATGTAAGTTTCTTCGTGAAACTGAACCACAGGATAAATCGTGTCTCACTTGTTGCTTTACTTTCCACTATTTACTAGAATAGCTTTTAGGGTTCATATCAGCCCTCACCTCACTTCACACACACACCAAAAGTTGAGAATAGAATACCAGTCCTAAGGTTTAGAGTAGTCCTAGAGCTACCAAGTAGAAGGAGAGTATGGTGAAGAATTTAGAAGAAGGAGGCTTGGGCTTGTCAAATCCCTCTTTTACACTTGTACCCCTACAAAGGTGCTACTCAAATCAAGTAAGCCTCTGTGAATTCAATACAAGTTTGATTTCCAATTCAAAGTAGTTTGCACAAGTAGTTACTTGTGGGTTCATTGTTGTTGACTGTTCTTAACACCACATATCATCTCTAGTAAGAGATGAGGTCCGCAATCGCACAGAAGATACTGTTGTACCATTTCACCCATGAGTATTCCCAAGGGTATCATATTCATCACAAAAGAAGGCAATGGAGTAAAGTAAACACTTCTCCTATGATCAAGCTATGGGATACTAATCAATACCAAGACAGGGATAAGTGGATAATATGGGTAGTGTGGCACACACCTAAGCAATCTAATATAGAGGGTAGATGGGTCCTAATTGAGATTGGACTAAGAGTTGGGGAGTTGCTCCTAAAATGCTTCTAATATACATATACATAGCCTAGGTTAGATACTAATGAGCATGTCAATGGTGAATCCTTATGCTAAGTTGTTCAACACATCAGGCACAGGCTTACCCCTAGCAATACTAGGAAGACTCCCAGCAAGAGCTCGTGGCATAGCCGAACGTGGAGGATTACAAAGGACAGATAGGGTTGTCACCTACTGCCTATCTTTTTAATCCTTGGGTCTACGAGACATCTAACGCTACTTAACTATCCTAGTACCATGCTAGCATATTAAGTAAATACCTAAGGAGCCTGAGCACAACCCATCCTAAGGCAATGACTAACCTAAACATCATTACACCAATGTTGAGACATAGCATACGTTATTCATATTAACATGATCATATCATAACTAATTACTATAGTGGGGTTTGTAGTATTTATCACGATAGATTAAGATTGTTATGGCATAATCATAAAGACTACTCCTACTGTTGACGACTGTTATATACCAATTTCACCCGTCAATATAACTCAATTATGTGAAGGAAATATCATTTCTTGCACACATCACCTTTCTATTTAACCTAATTCTAGTTGTACTTGGAGAAATTGGTGCATGCAGGTATTTTATACAGAATTGAAGTAAAACAAGGGGATGGATCCTATAAAACATCATCCCAACCAATCAAGCGTCGACATATGGCACCACAAGGATCAAATGGCCCACAAATAGAAGTATACGAGGCCATCCAACGGTGTAGCACCCATATCAAGGTATGGGACCCACCTGGAAGTCACCCCAAGAAAGCACGAATCGTTTGGAGGATTTACCAGGTCGATCGACCCCCCTAGTCGGCCGACCTGGTCTTTCCTCCAAACTCAGTCAGCTTCCACGTGTTGGCTCCTTCCGGCTTGAAGAAGTAAGTGGTGACTGATTCACACACTTTTTGTGGCGGGAACCGACCCTTCTCCAACCTATAAATAGGACCCCTCACTTCAACACACACCATTTGAGCATCATTCCATTGTATACACTAGTTCTCTTAGTACTTAGTGGAGTTAGGCTATAGAGAGGAGAGCCTCTAGTCCCAAGTACAAGTTGGGAAAAGTATGGCTCATGTATCGTTTCTTATATTTGTGACTATATGCATAATAAATATATTATCTTTAGTCTTCCTTTATTCATATACTTGGATGAAGCGTTTCTTGTTTGATTGTGGATTCCACGTATGTGGTAGGAATAGTCTTTGTGATCATGCCTTAATGTCACTATACTATCATCATAAACACTATAAATGCCCACTATAGTCTAATTAGTTATGATATGATCATGTTAATATGAATAACATATGCTATGTCTCAACATTGGTTCAATGGTGTTTAGGTTAGTCATTGCCTTAGGATGGCTTGTGTCGTGGCTCCTAAGATATTTACTTAATATGCTAGAAAGGTGCTAGGATAGTTAAGTAGCGTTGGATGTCTCGTAGACCCACATATTGAAGAGGTAGGCAGTAGGTGGTGACAGCCCTATCTGTCTTTTGTAATCCTCCATGTTCGGCTATGCCACAGGCTCTTGGCAGGAGTCGTCCTAGTATTGCTAGGGGTAAACCTGTGCCCGATGTGTTGAACAACTTAGCATAAGTATTTACCATTGACATGCTCATTAGTATCTAACCTAGGCTATGTATATGTATATTAGAAGCATTGTAAGAGCAACTCGCTAACTCTTAGTCCAATCTCCATTAGGGCCCATTTACCATTTAGAATAGATTGCTTAGGTCTATGTCACACTACCCATGTTATCAACTTACTCCTATCTTGATAATTGATTAGTATCCCATAGCTTGATCATAAGAGTAGTGTCTTACTTTACTCCATTGCCTTCCTTTGGGATAAATATGATACCCTTGGGAATACTCTTGGGTGAAATGTTACATGATAGTTTCTGTGTGCTTGCGGACCTCATCTCTTACTAGAGATGATGTGATGTTAAGAAACGTCAACTAGCATTTATGGCGCCATTGCTGGGGAAGGCAAAGGAAGTGAAGAATAGCTATCACTTGTGATTAAGCTATAGGTACTAATATTTATTAGACAGGATTACCCTTGTTTTTTTTCTCCTTTTGTGGTGAAAACAGGGTTGTGTTGGCTACACCATTCCATGGGATGGCCAACAAGGACGCTAGTGCTCAACTGCAAGATGATTGAAGGCGTACCTCAAAAAATGTCGCTAGGCCAAACCCATGTCTTTCGCGGAAGAATTTCAGCTTCCAGTAGGAACCAAAGTCATCCATCCCTAAGCTCAGGGGATGCCCCAATAGTTCTTCGTGGTTTGCCTCCACCATAGGATGGATAGTTGGCTCCTCATCCAACATTCATGTCATGGGTTGGTCCACCAATCCATGACAACCTTTGTGCTGGAGCTGAAGGGGTCCTATTCTCATTCATCATGGATGAGAATATGGTCTCTACTCAAGGGCTGGATTGAAGAGTGCTCTATTTCCTTTAGCTTGGTATGCACACCACTTAACAAGGTGGACATGCTAGCTAAGGAAATAAACCTCCCATTGAAGTATCATGATAGATCAAGTCAATGGGGAAGTGTTGTGAATTATCCAAGCCATGGATATTCATATGATTTGAGAAAATCCTTGTCAACATGGACTACATGGGGAATCATTTCCATAATACCTATGGGGATTCTTCCTTCCAAGCACAACTTCAATGGCTACCACCTACAAGGAGGTCAAGGGTGGAACCAACATCACCCTTGTAATCAAGGAGGCTATGGAGATTTCAAGTGATTTAAGTTTAACTTGCCTATCTTGAAGTATCTTGTCCATGACCAAACAAGAAATCAAGACAACATCCACATGAAGCTCTTGGCCAAGGACAAGAAACTTAAAGAGCATTCAAAATCCAAGATATCCCACAATCACTTGTTGGAATTCCTACCGTTCGACCAAGCTCATGCAACCTAAGGCAAGTGACATTGTGGATAAAGCGTTTCTTTTTGATTGTGGAGTCCACATGTCATCATGCCCAAGGAAGCTTTTTCTATCTATGATCAGAGTATGGGTTAACCTCAAGGAATATCAAGAAGGTCGAAGTGGCACCCCAAAAAGAAGGACAAGTCTCAACATGGTCATAAAAGAATATCCTCAAGATGGAGAAGCCGTCACAACATCAACAAGTCTTCATCAAGATGATGGAGAGGCTAGGGACACCATGTGGCCCACAAGTCCAACTAACATGCCAAAGGAGATTTGGCATGACAATCAAGAGAAGTTGTCCACATCTTCAACTCCGGGATTGGACAACAAATCATCGCACTAAAATGGACAAAGGTAAGTCCCACTCATTGGACTTCAAAAATTCGGTGAGTCCTTGCCAATACATAAATTGGTAGTTCTTTCATATTTGTTTCTCAATTGCATATTTGAATTCCCATGAATCTTTGCATTTGCATTTAGCATGTTTGAATTTCCACACTTGCATATTAGAGAGTAAAATTCCCAACCATCATAAAACTAAAATTTTGAATTAGGAAATAAATTTATTTGGATATGAACCTTGGACTAACCACTCGAATTGATCTTCCTAATTCAAACCAAAAATATTTTCTTTAAATATTCATTGCATTTGCAAGTTATTTCAAGTTGGGAAAAACAATTTGGCAAAGTGTCCAATATGCTTTTGGGCTACCGTAACCCATTTTTGAGTTGTTTTGTTTGTTCTTGATTTTATTGCAGCAAATATAAAGTTTGCAAAGAGGTTAGAAGGCCTCATCAAGCGCATATCCCTCCATCAATCTCATTTTGAGTTCATGTTGGAGGAATGCTCAAAATGGTGGCCCAATGGAGAAGTAAGATGAAGCTCATTCAACTTCAACCTCAACTTGGTAGGAGACATTGAATATGGAGGCTACACCAAAATCCATGGTCGTGAGTTTCTCACACAACGACATTCAACCAAGACTGCTCTTCAATTGAGGTACAAGTATTAAATTTTCCGTCGTTGAAATTGCATTAGGATTGAATGATTTTTGTTTACATTAGTAAGGAAGGTTTACACCTTCTCATCATTCAATTCTAATGCATCATCACGAGAGTAAGTGTTGGCATTGCTCTTTTTGATTCTTCAAAAAGAAATGTCACCTTACTTAGGAACAAATTTAAACAATGTATCTAGAATTTCATAAGCATTGCTAAAATTGACTTAGACATTTTCTTCCTAGGTAATGCTTATGGAATGACTTAATGGTTGAATTGGTATGTAGCAACCTAAGAATAGTTATATCCATAATATTGATTTGAAATTCATTCATGCATGGATCACTAAATTTCAAATTCCTAGGCAAGAAATAAAAAAAATGTTCAAGAGGATAAAATTGTGAATATTGTTTGCCGTGATCAAAATGATAACATTTGCCCTTGTGTAAAACAACTATAATGGTTAGAAAATTTACAAGATGAAGGGATCCATATAGTGTATTTATATCACTTGCATTGCTATGAGTAGGAGCTTTAGAAAAATGTGCAAATTGATTTATCCATAAAGCCCCACTCCCATGAATGATTCATACATTGTTCATGGATACAGTTGAAATTGGATCCACTGCATCTTTGATTTTGTTCTTCCCCGTATGTACAAATGAAGATTCGGTTACCTAACTCGAAAATTCATTTGTACAAGTATCGTGAGCTAATCAACCCTTTCTATCATAGAGAGGAAGTTTGCAAGGGTAAAATAACTATGCAGGCATTCAATGATGCAATTGTTGGAAACCCAAAGAGGATTCCATTTTAATATATCTTGTCCAAGGAGTAAATTAAAATGATTGCTACCTATAAAAAATTAAGACCGAAGGTCAATTATAACTATACAAGGCTGGAGATTTGACATGGAAACCCTCCGCGAGCTACCAATGGGCTGCTACGAATATGTGAGAGCATTATGCTCTCAACTATTCTAAGCACACATTCAAGCTCAAGGGAATTGCCACCATCACTGTGTGTAAGTTATTCCTTTGTGGCTAAAAGGTATGATGTACCTTAACCGAGGAATGACAAGATCACATCGAATGTATATTGGGTGCATGTTGTTCCTATGTGGCTAGAAGGTATTTTATACCTTAGCAAGGAACAACATATCACACTCAACCCATGTTGATTGCACGTCATCCCTTTTTGGTTATAGTTATGTTGTACCTTAGCCAATGAATAATGTATCATACTCAACACATGTTGAGTACATGTCACTCCTTTGTGGCTAAAGGGTATCATTACCTTAGCCAAGGAATAACGGATCACACCTAATGCATGAGAAGTACAAGTTATTCCTATATGGCAAGAAGGTATGATACACCTTAGCCAAAGAATGACGGAACACACTCAATGCATGTTGAGTCACGTCATGCCTTTGTGCTAAAGGTTATCATTACCTTAGCCATAGAATAACAAAGTACATCCAACCTATAGAAACCTTGAAGTGTGGATGAGCGACATCGACAACACTCTCCTCGACCACACTTACGAAACACATAGAAGGCAATCTAAGATCAACACTCAACCCTCCAATGACAAAGCCATGCTACAACAAGGTTAGGCCAACCTCATGGCCTACATCCGTCATTATGATTTCAGCCCCTATCGCAGACCTTGAACAAGAACAAGCTTGGAGGAGGATCCCCACTTGAGGTAACTTGCATCACACCTCTTGCATATTCATTTTCGATTCACCCATCACCCACCTTGCATAACAAAAACTTAAAAATAAGTAGATTAGATTTGTTTTCAAATAAAATAAATGATGTGCGGTAAGAATGACTTGGAATTCACATACATGAAATGATGAATAGTTGCTCTATTTTAATTTTCCTAAGTCCCTAGTTTACAACATACTACTCTCGAACATATTGCTCCCATTGGCTAAAATTGCTTTTACCTTGATTTGGAAATTGTGGGTAGCAAAAGCTTAATCCATTCTAAGTTGTTGTGAGATATGATATAGTGATAGGTATGCTATTCCTAGTTTGAAAGTGAAACTTAGATTTCTAGAGAAATTCTAAAAATATTTAAGCTACTCTCGTTTGATTTGGAAATACCTACCAAAGCTATATGATGCATCACATTAATAGAACTTATGCGTATGCTATTTGTCTTAATATTGAGCTTTGTCAAACTAGTATAGACATATGTGAGATTTCATTCATTACTTTTTGAATTCAAGAATTCACTTGCACATGCTATACTTCTACACTAGAAGTAAGCAAATTCCCATCATACCACCATTTCACAATAAAAAGAGAAACTTCATACCGTTCATGCATAGTACTTGTAGGATCAAAGAGCACGTGAAAAGCTACCGGGGGGGGGGGGGGGGGGGGGGTGGGGTGGGAATGGTAGATTTAAAAAATCTTACGCAGCGGAAACAATTAAATCCCAACCCCTTCGACAGAAAAAATGATCCATTAAAGAAATCAAGTGTGAGACTAATCTAAACGTGTTTCACCATGAAAAAAGTGATATATATCAGAGAGAATCAAGTCACGAATAAAACACAAGAATAATCACTCTAATCCATCAAGAGAAACTCAAGTTATGATCGAAAGATTGAACAAAGGTCCATCTGGCCTACCCGAGAAAAACAGTTCTCGAACGCTGTAAAGAAACTCGTGTAGATCAGAAACCACAAATCCAATGACCGTGAAATTTTACCAAAGGATATATAATCAAGTTGTGAAGACAACCCAAAAAGAATCACGTCAATTAGATCTGTAAAACTTGAGTTATGATAAAACCACCGACGAATGGTAGTGCTGACCAGAAACTCGACGGGTAAAACTTGTCTAGAACAAGTCGGACGAACAAGGCACAAAAGTTCCTTCAAACTACGAATTTTATTCAATAGAACATAAGAGGAACGGCCGCAAAGTTGTGCACCACGAGCTCTGGCCTTCCTTGCTTATATAACCAGCCCTTAGGCCAACCAATCTCAACTAGGACTCCAATCCTACTTCGACCACGAATCAAAACTTTCCATAACTGCTTAGGACTCTTCTATATGCAGATAGAAGCAATATTAAGACTTACAAACACGTTAGGAACGTATCCCACATTCCTATAACAATCCAAATTCATGACCCATACAAAACCTATCATAACCAACTCGATACTTTCCATATCGAGCCATAACCGACCCCGCCGCAGCCAAAGTCATCAACCGATACGATTCGATCCTTCCAACCAGATCTTATCATCCATAAACCATCTTCGAAACCATGCTTCCACGCCATGCACTGCATGCATACGTGCAAACACCCACCTTGGACGTCCAGTAACCTTCATATGCACTGCCCTTGATTTAATCATCATGCGCGACCTCCTGACCCGCTCAACCACAATTCCTCCTGAATTTGGTTGTTAGAACCTCATCTTCTCCCTGAGACTAGTCCAAAGGATATTGTCACCAGCCATGACTTAAACTCAAGCAACACCTGCACATGAACAAACAACCAATCCGTACGAGCCCAAGTCCGCGACTTGACTCAAGTCAGTTCCAAACACAACACCTTACGTGATCACCTCACATAACCATGTTGCAAAGCATATCAAAACGATATCATCCATAACAACCAAAACACACCAAAAACTTAGCAAAATAATACTAAGCAACCTTTCCATAAGTGTAAAGCAAGTTCGAAACATTTCACATGAAAATTTGGAACATTACGATCAAGCTCCGAACCTTGCCATAGCTAACCGGAGCTTGAGCCGGAGCTTACCAAAGCTAGTATAACCTAGTGCCGGAGCTTACCAAAGCTAGTACAACCTAGCGCCGGAGCTTACCAAAGCTAGTATAACCTAGCGCCAGAGCTTACCAAAGCTAGTCAGACCTAGCGCCAGAGCTAACCAAAACTAGTCGGACCTAGTGCCGGAGCTAACCAAAACTAGTCGGTACTAGTCACCCCAAAAATCGGGGCTAGAAAAACATGCCGGAGCTATCAAAGACATGCCAGACCTAAACAAAGAAAGTCGGACCTTGCAAAAGCTCTGAGCTAGAGTCGGACTTGCTAAAAAGATGTTATGGCAGCATTCAAAACTTTTATTGTCAAAGCCAATGTATTCAGCACACATAGGTCTCAAAATCTCCCCCTTGATGAATGCATTGGCAACACCATTTAAAATCCAAACATTGGCTTATTCACATTAAAATTTTTGAAAACAATTTCTCCCTCTTTGTAAAACAGAAATAAAAAGAGAAAAAGAAATTATCCCCCTGAAAGGAATCGTGCCAAAAACAATTGTGAATATGTGCAATGTATAATCAATTTTGTAGTCAATTTCTCCCCCTTGCATACTTATTTTTTAAAAAAATTCACATATTATCTCTCCCCCTTTGACAATGTATTTAGCAAGGTTCAAAATAGAAATTTTAATTGTTATGAGCATATTATAACATGTACATAAAAAACAAAGCTCATCCAAGTCATACTATCAAGTAACTTACACTATCACATCAATGAAATACATAAAGTAGTGTAAGCCATGCTAGAGATCAAATGTAATTTTGAATTTAAGCAAGTCATGATCTCACAAACTTAACTATTTCAAAACCTGAAAGCATGACACTAGTCGCTGCATTTTATTATTTTTCAAAGTACAAATTTAGATCATATGATATTTGCAAGAGATTATATGCACATCTGCCTTATTATAACCAAACAAGCCAAGCCTATGTCATTTGACAATCAGAAGCTTAAGGACATGGTTTTAGTCATACACAACTTCTTCCAAGTTCATATCTGAGTGCAATGATAAGCCGTCTCAAAAGAAGAAGTGCGATGCATGCATATTCTCTTGATCTTTTCTTAACTTACATTTGTTCACAAAAACTCAACATGTGAGTTGATTGCTTGATTAATTCTTTATGATTAAAAGCACTTGTGAGCATGCAACAAGTTCAAAAGAGCAAGAAAGTTTGACCATGACCAGATTTAGTGTAAGTTATTATTCCAATTACTAGACATGGCAAAAACTACAAAATGAATAACACGAGTAATGTAGTAAGAACATTCAGCATGTAAAAGGAATCACAAAGTCATATATGTATGAAATACTATGCTTATATTATTTGAATTTCAGATTCACACATAGACTTCCCATGTTTCAAAACTCCCCCTCAATTTAACCATGCGGATGCATGACCCCTATTTCACTACGAATAAAGCAAAAACGAGTGAAATCCAATGGTTTTGTAAAAATGTCAGCCAATTGTTGTTCGGTATGATGAGTATTGGTCTCGATCTTCCGAAAGGTAATGGATAGGTCGATTGATGTGGAGAACTCGACATTGATGATCCGCGGCACTCGAGCGGTTCGAGTACCCCTGCAATCAGTACACCACGGCTCCGTTGGTTATCAACCGTGCTGCACACGCTTGACCTCGCCAAGAAGGCTAATCCCTGCAAGTGCAACCGAGAACACGAGCAAGAACGTAGAAGACACGATCGGAAATCACGAAGTTGGGGTCTCACAAACCGTAGAACGACGATTTTATTGATCTAAGCAAAACCCAATTGTCTATGGCGGCTACCATGGAGTATATATAGGTGGGAGGACGTCCAAGGGGGTGTTAGGGTCGTGACCTAACCCTAAGACACGAAAATAATGGACTTAGACTTGATACAAGGCCCAATGGCCCAATACGGTGGCGCAGCACCCTGACAGATTCTGTACTTGATTTTGTTTCGACGATTCCCGTCGACTCCCATGGAAGTTTGACATGGGACCAGCGCCATTGGAAAGGTTATCCTCCCCCCTTTCCGTGCATATGTAGAACGTTCAAAACAGAGTTCGTATGCGTCCTGGGCCTCCGTTTTAGTGCATACTGCTCCTGGACTCCGAGTTGGATACGATTGGAGTTTGGTTCGGTTTCCATCTTCTTTGAACGAATTCTCTGGTCTTCCACGTGCCTAATACTCCCTCCAAGTACTCCTTGAACCTATCCATGGATCCTAATCACAAATAAACCATTATGTAGCAATCTATGCTCAAAAACATATAAGGAAATATATAAGAACGAGTTCACCTCTGAAATTAATTGTTGTGTATGAACTCTATTGATTGCATCTTGTATGTTCAATGGAGTGTTGTTTGTATCCATAGAAGTGATGTCCTCATCATCCCCCCCTTCTTGAATTGGAGTCGTCCTCGACTCAAGTTCATCTTGTCTAATGTGTTGGTCCAAATGTGCAACGCCATCAAATCTTTTTGTATGCATGAATGGAGGAGGCCAAGGTGGTGGACGACATAGTGCGCCATCTTGATCTTGTCCATCAAATAAGTGTGCACATTCACTTGAGCCAGGATCCCAAACAAATAAACATTGTGTCATGTTTGTAGGTGCAATAATAATATGCATGATCTCATCATTTTCCCCTTCTTTATGACAAGCTGTCCTCGGCTTGCTCGTATGTCCAGCAAAAAGTCTTGCTTTGGGGGTAGAGTTTAGGCCCGAGTGAGCACTGTCCATATTGCACAACCGCAGTGAAAAATGTTTTTGTTGTCCCTGCTGCATGGAAAAAATACTAGAAAAACTTGACAAGATATTATTAGCTTTAGTACATTCATTTACTTGACCATGTTGTTGCAGCACAAAAGGAGCTTCCTCATTTGAACATATGTAAACTTTATGCACCATAAACATACCACTATGTTCATATTTGCCTATAGTATAAAAAATATTTCTACTTAACAAAGGCAATTGAGACTGAGAAAATATTATCTTCTCTACGATATCTAGATCACAAAGAGTGTCAAATTCAATATAGCCCAA
Source organism: Tuctoria greenei (assembly GCA_036927565.1). Classification (NCBI taxonomy): domain Eukaryota; kingdom Viridiplantae; phylum Streptophyta; class Magnoliopsida; order Poales; family Poaceae; genus Tuctoria; species Tuctoria greenei. The sequence goes on along the minus strand of JAYESD010000010.1, from coordinate 8,903,496 downwards.
AGTATTTAGAGAAGATAACAATTTCAGCTCATCCCTTTCACATGTAGTTGGGATCAAATGCTTAATTTCAGCACAAGTGAGTAATAAAGTATCAAATTCATTTGGTTGTTCTAGCATAGGTACAATATAATTATCAGCACACAACTCATTTTTGTTGTAAGAATCAGTAGGAAAATCAACTAATGGTAAATGTGTATTATGAAAAGGTTCATCTTGTTGCTGCTCATCGATAGTATGATTGGTAGCAAAATTCAGCACATCTGAAAATATCATACCTTGGTTAACTGTATAGCATTGTCCATTAACACTACTCTCATTTTCAGCAAGAAATTCAAATGCATTATAAGTTGATTCAACAAAAAATTCAGAAGAGTTGTTCAACACCTCACTCTCATTTGCATCTACATTTATTTGTTCATGTTCCTGCAAAAGGTTAGGCAAAGGAGGAGGTACAACAAGAAAATTCTTCTCAAGTTCATGTATTTCATCTTTGCAATTAGATACATTAGCAAAAGTTTCTCGCATAAGAATTTTCATATCTTTCCATGTTCGAGGTTTTTCAATATCGCTTAAGTTGTCCCACCAAGTTAATGCACAATCAACTAACGCACTAGAAATATTTCTAATCTTTCTCCTCTCACACATATGCAATTTTCCAAAAATTTTATCCAACTCTATTTCCCAAGCAATATATTCATCGTAACCAAAACCATCATAAGAAGGAAGAGATGGGAGAATGTAATTACTTCTTGTGGAAGGTGTTGTAAAGGTGGTCTGAATGTCATGTGAATCCTTGGTTGATGTTTGATTTTTACTGAGCAACTCCATCGTCATCTTCATCATGTCCATCATCTCAGCATATAATGCATGATTCTTGCTTTTACCTGACATTGTTAGTAGCAAACAGAAGACAACACAAAAAAATATGTTATCCCTATCAACTACAAAGGATAATGGCAAAGTGGAAGTGGAATCACACACTCTCAAGTGTCTTACCACGCTCTTACAAGTGTTCTTACCGACACTGCAGGTGGCAAACGGTGGACGGTATGAAGAAACCAATGAAGCGTGGGATGATTGCAAAGGTGTATCGATTCTGCTCAAGATTAAGGTGTAGCTTGGATGGCACTTTCTATGTAGCAAGGATTAGCAACAATGAAATCAGATAGTAAAGTTGAATAAGTGTCCAAAGTATTTGTCAAAGTTGCTGGCCTAAATGTGTTCCTAGTAGTTCAAGCTAGCAAGACATGAGACAAAACTAGATGACACAAAGAATGCAAGCACTTCTGTTTTTTTTTGTTGTTTTTTTCATCTTTTTTGTGCGGCTTTTGTTTCTCGTTTTGCACTTGCCTTTTTCTTTTTTTCTTCCTTTTTTTTTTCAGAATGTGCTGCAAGGGAAGAACACAATGAAAATCAATCCAAGATATCTTGTGTGTCTGTCGCAGATTTTCTGCTCAATCTTCCAAGGACAAATAGGCACACTTATAGGCTCTAAATTGGAAAACTTAGAACAGAAAGATTGTAGATATATCTCTCCTATTTAATTTAAATATATGGAAGACCTATTTTGGAAAAGAACAATAGGAGATACTGCCCCCAAAATACAGACTGTTCAGAATTTTTAGGTCAATAACAGATTCGGATCTAATGCAATTTCGACATTGGTAACTATATTTTCTGGGAAAATGATGAATAAGAAAGTTATAGAGAACTTCTTAAGATTTCCATAAAGTATAAGAACACGAAAATTCGAGTTCGTATGAGCTAGATATGATGAAAATACTGAGCTGGACTGAGATGAATCTAATCTGGACGTGATGACGTGATTCAAAAGGATAAATCAACACAATGCAAAACTCGAACTAAGACTAAAAACACTTTCTAAACCAGAAATATGACTCAACCACGTACACAAACTCAACAAAACCAAACTGAATAACAAAGTTGCAAAGGCTCAATGTGGTTTGGACAAAGTAATGAACAGATCTACTAAACTGCAAGTTTTTTTGTGGCTTTTCTTGTGGACTCTAGGTATGAAAAACAAAACTAATGTAATGGATAGATGAATTACCTAACGGGCAACATGGAAATCTGATACCAATTGATAGGAAAAAAGATGAGGCCCGATCTTCCGATAGGTAATGGGTAAGTCGATTGATGGAGATCTCGATGTTGATGATCCGAGGCTCTCGAGTAGAACACGAACAGCCCCTGCAATCACTACACCACCGCTCTGTTGGTTATCAACCGTTCTGCACATGCTTGACCTCACCAAGAAGGCTAATCCCTGCAAGTGCAACCGAGAACACGAGCAAGAACGTAGAAGACACGATCGGAAATCGCGAAGTTGGGGTCTCACAAACCGTAGAACGGCGATTTTATTGATCTAAGCAAAACCCAATTGTCTATGGCGGCTACCATGGAGTATATATAGGTGGGAGGACGTCCAAGGGGGTGTTAGGGTCGTGACCTAACCCTAAGACACGAAAATAATGGACTTAGACTTGATACAAGGCTCAATGGCCCAATACGGTGGCGCAGCACCCTGACAGATTCTGTACTTGATTTTGTTTCGACGATTCCCGTCGACTCCCACGGAATTTTGACATGGGACCGGCGCCATTGGAAAGGATATCCTCTCCCCTTTCCGTGCATATGTAGAACGTCCAAAACAGAGTTTGCATGCATCCTAGGCATCCGTTTTAGTGCATACTGCTCCTGGACTCCGAGTTGGATACGATTTGGAGTTTGGTTCGGTTTCCATCTTCTTTGAACGAATTCTCTGGTCTTCCACGTCCCTAATACTCCCTCCAAGTACTCCTTGAACCTATCCATGGATCCTAATCACAAATAAATCATTATGTAGCAATCTATGCTCAAAAACATATACGGAAATATATAAGAACGAGTTCACCTCTGAAATTAATTGTTGTGTATGAACTCTATTGATTGTATCTTGTATGTTCAATGGAGTGTTGTTTGTATCCATAGAAGTGATGTCCTCATCACGGTATCTACATGGTAAAGCACAATGTTTCCTTTTTCAACATTATCACGGAGAAAGTGATACCTAATATCAATGTGCTTAGTTTTAGAATGTTGCACAGGGGTTTTAGCAATGCAAATGGCACTAATGTTATCACAAAACAGTGGAACACTATCTAGATCAACCCCATAGTCCTTAAGAGTTTGAACAATCCAAAGAATTTGTGAGCAAGCACTAGCAGCAGCTACATATTCAGATTTGGTTGTGGATTGTGCAACTGAATTTTGTTTTCTGGAGGACCAAGCAACAAGTGAATTACCAAGAAAATGACAAGCACCAGAAGTACTTTTCCTATTAATCCTACAACCTCCAAAATCAGCATCGGAAAAAGCTTTCAAAGTAACGGTTGAGGAAGAAGGAAGAAAAATGCCAAATTCTTGAGTTCCATGTAAGTACCTAAGAATCCTTTTAACGGCTTGACGATGTGAAGCACGTGGGGTGCCTTGAAACCGTGCACAAAGACATACGCTGAATTGTATGTCCGGTCTTGATGCCGTGAGGTACAAAAGTGATCCGAACATACTTCTATATTCTTTTTGATCCACGGGTTCACCATGTTCATCAATTTCAAGTGTTATTGCTGTTCCCATTGGTGTCCGAAGTGGCTTGCTTTTGTCCATGTTGAAGCGCCTTAGGAGGTCTTTTGTATACTTCATTTGATGCACAAAGGTACCCTCCTTGGTTTGCTTGATTTGCAACCCCAAAAAGTATGTGAGTTCTCCCATCATACTCATCTCAAATTCTGAACTCATCATAGCTGAAAACTTAGACATAAGATCATGAGAAGCACAACCAAAGATAATATCATCCACATACACTTGAACGAATCATGAGTCATTGCCATGCTTAAGCACAAAAAAGAGTTTTATCAACCTTGCCCATGGTAAACCCCTTTTCAAATAAGAATGTTTTTAACATATCATACCATGCTCTAGGGGCTTATTGAGACCGTACAAGGCTTTGGACAGTTTGAAAACATGATTAGGAAAATCTGAATTTTCAAAACCTGGTGGTTGTTTGACATAAACCTCCTCATCTATGTAGCCATTAAGAAAAGCACTTTTAACATCCATTTGATATAGCTTAAAACCTTTAGATGCAGCAAAAGCTAACAAAATTCTTATGGCTTCTAATCTAGCAACGGGAGCAAAGGTTTCATCAAAATCTAGATCTTCAACTTGAGTGAAACCTTGAGCAACCAACCTAGCCTTATTCCTAACCACAACCCCATCCCCACTTTGTTTATTTTTAAACACCCATTTAGTTCCAATTAAAGTGTGACCTTGAGGAGGAGGTACAAGTTTCCAAACATTATTTCTTTCAAAATTTTCTAACCCTTCTTGCATGGCAATAATCCAAGATTCATTAGTGAGTGCGTGTGATATATCTTTGGGTTCAAAAGAAGCAACAAAAGCAGAATGAGCATGAGAGTTTGGATCGCAAAACCTGGACCGTGTGACTCGTTCGTGCAAGCTTCAAGTTATCTGTTGCAGGGGATGATCTTTATAAAACCGTAGGGGAATAGATGTCTCACAAGCTTCTTCTTCATTAGGTTTATCGTAGATTGATGAGCTTGTGACTTGTGGACGATCAGGACCAGCATAGGTGATAGCCGGAGCTTGTTCAATGTCCGGAGCTGGACACGTGTCAACATCGGAACTACCAGGCAGTATCACCGACTCTTCTTCATCTTTGAAAATACCCTCCCCCTGAGGATATGGATCTGGTCCTGCAATACCGGAGCTAGTACCTGGGCTAGCTTTATCAAAATAAACATCACAAGTCTCCACAATTTTGTTAGTGTCAAGTAAAAGCACACGGTAGCCTCTAGTATGAGATGGATAATCAAGAAACATGCCATCAATGGATCTAGGTTCAAATTTATCAAGATTACCATGTTTCTAACAAAGCATTTGCAACCAAAGACCCGAAAGTGTGTAACACTAGGACTATGTCCAAACCGGAGCTCATATGATGTTTTACCTAGCTTAGCGCGCAAGAAAACACGATTTGAGACATAACAAGCGGTTGCAATCGCATCAGCCCAAAATTTCCTAGGAGTTTGATATTCATCAAGCATAGTCCTAGCCATCTCAACTAAGGTGCTGTTCTTTCTTTCTACAACACCGTTTTGTTGAGGTACATATGGTGAAGAAAATTGATGATCTATTCCATTTTCAGCACAAAAGTGATCAAAAGATTGATTTTAAATTCAGTTCCGTTATCACTTCTAATTGCTTTTAAAGATCCTGGGTGATCAATTGATGATCTATGAAATAAAATTTTAAAGTGACTAAAAGCTTCATTCTTAGATGCCATAAAGTAAACCCAAGAGTATGTAGAATAATCATCAACAATAACAAGAACATACCATTTACCTCCAAAGGATTGAACACGTGAAGGTCCTATGGTGTCAAGGTGCAAAAGTTGACCCAGTTCAGTTGTCATGATCATTGTGAGAGGAGTATGTGAACCTGCAACCATCTTAGCATGTCTACAAGAAGAGCACACAATTTCTTTGTCCCCTTTAAGCTTAGGCAGCCCACGTATGCGATCAAGAGCACTAACATGCGTTAGGTGATCAAAGCCTACGTGACCAAGTCTACGATGCCAAAAATATAAGTCCTTTAAATCATTTGCAATGAGACACCAATGCTCAGAAGTTGACATATCAAAATCAGCTTTAGAAACTCTTCCAAAACGAGACATGTTAAACAAAAGCTCTGCAACTTTGGAGCATTTTTTAGTGAAAATTATTTCCAAATTCTCATCAAGCAATTGAGAAACAGAAAGCAAGTTGTACTTCAAATTTTTAACAAGTGGAACATCTTTTAAAGTGTAGTGATCATTTACTCTAACCGAACCGTTAGCAATTATAGGAGTTGAAGAATTATTGGCAAAGTAACATTCTCTACACGTGACACAAAAGAGAGGGAGGAGAACCAATCTTTGTTACCGGTCGTGTGGCGTGAACAACCTGAATCCACAATCAAAATGTTCTCCTTCCTCAAACGTGTAACCTACATAGAAGCACAATACGTCGATGACTCAACACTTGGGTTAGTCAAAAGGAATTTAGGAATCCAGTACTAAGTCACACGACGTGCAACAGGAAAAACACGCGAAAGCTGAGATAAAACATCAGGTTTACGAGTCAAAGTTTGAGGTTTTCTGTTCTTAATAATTGATTTAGAAGTTGTTACACGTTTAGTGCGAAAACCAGTAGCTCCGGAGGTGTGGACATTTGTTTCAAAAGAACTAGCTGAAGCTCCGGATGCACAAACCGAAGGTCCAAAAGCAAAAGCTGAAGCTCCGGAGGGAACAACAGAAGGTATGGGAGCTTTTGGAGCTATTGGAACTACCGGAGCTGTCTTTGCAAGACTCTTACTAGAGGGTCCGGAAGCTACCTTTTTAAATTTCTAACTCATTAAAGAAGGTTGCATGTTTCTACTTTTAGGTTTAGCATGAAAGTTATAAGATCTAGCAAACATTTTATCCTTTTTGATTTGTTTAGCTAGTCTATAACAGAAATCTTTGACATGAACATCTTTATCACAATACGTGCAATGAAATTTAATTTTGTAATCATGTCTAGATGAGCACCCAGCATTAGAAACAGAAATAGAAAGCACTCCTGCAGATTTAAAGATCACATCCTTTTGTTTAGGGACAGTTTTGATTAAACCTCTTTCAAATGATTTTACAATTTGAGGTGGATGTGTTTTAGAATAAACATGAGAATCAAAACATAAACCAGTTTTATCATTACAAGATTTGGATGAACTCAGTAGCATGTTTAGATTTTTGTTCCCAACACAAAACTACTCTTGCGTCCTATTCATGTCGTCAAGCTTTTTAGACAATTCTAGGAAGTTTTCACATGAAGTTTTTCCTTTTAGTTTGCAATTTGAACAATATTTAACTTCATGAGAACGTAAAGCATTATTCAATATTGAAATTTCATTCATAGCATTTTTTTAGTTTCTTTTCAAGATCATCACAACTAGAACAATGCAAATCAATTGTAGAACAAGAAGCATCTTTTGAGTTTCCAATGTCAAGTGCAGCAAGCTTTCTGTTCTTTTTAATTTCAAGTTCAAGTCTATCTAGAGTGGAGGAGTGTGCAGTTCTTAGTGTGGACAATTGTTCATAGATTAAATCACATGAAGGACAAGAATCATCACTAGGAATCAAGATTTTCAAACGGTTGATTTCAGATTCTAGTGATTCAATTTTAGTAGCATTATACCTAAGATTTTTGTCCTTTTTCTTGACAATAATAGTTGCACGAGAAATAGCATCACACATTTCATTGCAGGTAGAACATATCTCACCCTCGTCACTGTTGTGTTCTGCATCCTCCTGACTTGATCTTGATCTTGTTTTGCCTGCCATGAAGCATAAGTTGGCTAGATCATCATCATCTTCATCACTTTCAAAGTCTACATCACTTGAACTGAGTTCTTGAAGTGCGGTGATGAAGCTGTTAATCATCTTGCATCCTATGGTACCCTTCTTTTTCTTGTTGGGGTTTCCAGAGGTGGTCTTGACCTTGTTTTGTTTTTCTTCACGGGTAGTAGGACCTAAAAGGTTAGGGCATTCTGTACGTAAGTGTCCAGTATTACCACATTCAAAACAGCGTTGAGGTCTGGAGCTTCCTCTCCTTCTAGTTCTCACATTTGGCAATGCTTTTGATAATCTAGTGGAGATGACTGCTAACTCCTCTTCTGGAAATTCCTTGATCTGCTCCAGGGTTAGTGAGGACAACAAAGCAAGAGTATTGCAAGATGATGATTGGCCGGAGCTAGGCATATCACATTGTGAGACAAATGCAATAGACTTATTTGGGTTCTTACGTGAAAAGATGTCAATTTCATGAGTTTTTAGTTTAGAATAAAGCACATCTAATGTAAGAGAGCTCATGACAGTTGATCCACAAATAGATGTTACTTTCATCTCCCAAATTGACATGTCTAATGCACTAAGAAGTTTCCTAGCATTCTCAGCATAAGAAAATTTAACATTGACACTACGTAAGTTGCTGAGAATTTTATTGAAGCGAGCAAAAAGGCCATCGATAGACTCACCGGGTTGCATCTCGAAATGCATATATTCCTTTTTGAACATATCTTGTTTTACCTCCTTGATCGTGTTGGATCCTTCGTGATAGTCACAAAGCGCTCTCCACACATCGTATGCCGATCGAAGGTGTGCAACGCGGTTGAAGTCGCTTTGAGTGAGTCCTTGGATGATCAAGTTCCAGGCTTTGTTATTGTTGTCGACGTCCCGTAGGTTCGTAGCCGTAACTTGATCGTTTGACGGCACATCATAAGGCTTGTACACCTTTTGCCATATGGCAAAGCCTTGGGCCTGGATGAAAGCCTCGATGCGTGCCTTCCAAACCTGAAAATCAATACCAGCAAACACACATGGTTTGGCAGAGTATTTCTCCATGATGATTAGTCAAAAACACGTGCAAATCACAAAGATTAGAGCACCGTGGCTCTGATACAAATTGTAGGATCGAAGAGCACGTGAAAATCTACCAGAGGGGGGTGGGCGAATGGTAGATTTTAAAATCTTACGCAACGGAAACAATTAAATCCCAACCCTTTCGGCAGAAAAAACGATCTGTTAAAGAAATCGTGTGTGAGACTAATCTAAACGTGTTTCGCCATGACAAAAGTGATATATATCATAGAGAATCAAGTAACGAAGAAAACACAAGAAGAATAACTCAAATCCGTTGAGAGAAACTCAAGTTATGATCGAAAGATTGAACAAAGGTCAATCTGTCCTACCTAAGAAAAACAGTTCTAGAACGCTGCAAAGAAACTCGTGTACATCAGAAACCACAAATCCAATGACCGTGAAATTTTACCAAATTATATATAATCAAGTTGTGAAGACAACTAAAAAAGAATCACATCAATTTGATCTGTAAAACTTGAGTTATGATAAAACCACCAACAAAAGGTAGTGCTGACCAGAAACTCAACGGGTAAAACTTGTCTGGAACAAGTCGGACAAACAAGGCACAAAAGTTCCTTCAAAATACGAATTTTATTCAATATAACACAAGAGGAACGGCCCCAAAGTTGTGCACTACGAGCTCTGGCCTTCCTTGCTTATTTAACCAGCCCTTAGGCCAACCCAATCTCAACTAGGACTCCAATCCTACTTCGATCACGAATCAAAACTTTCCATAACTGCATAGGACTCTTCTATACGCAGATAGAAGCAATCTTAAGACTTCCAAACACCTTAGGAACGTATCCCACATTCCTAAAACAACCCAAATTCGTGACCCATACAAAACCTATCATAACCAGCTCGATACTTTCTATACCGAGTCATAACTGACTCCGCCGCAGCCAAAGTCATAAACCGATACGATCCGATCCTTCCAACCAGATCTTCTCATCCATAAACCATCTTCGGAACCATGTTTCCACGTCATGCACCGCATGCATACGTGCAAACACCCTCCTTTGATGTCCAGTAACCTTCATATGCACTGCCCTTGATTCAATCATCCTGCGCGACCTCCTGACCCGCTCAACCACAATTCCTCCTGAATTTGGTTGTTGGAACCTCATCTCCTCCCTGAGACTAGTCCAAAGGATCCTGTCACCAGCCGTGACTTGAACTCAAGCAACACCTGCATATGAACAAACAACCAATCCGTACGAGCCCAAGTCCGCGACTTGACTCAAGTCAGTTCCAAACACAACACCTTACGTGAGCACCTCACATAAGCATCTTGCAAAGCATATCAAAACGATATCAGCCATATCAACAAAAACACACCAAAAACTTAGCAAAATAATACTAAGCAACCTTTCCATGAGTGTAAAGCAAGTTCGAAACATTTCACATGAAAATTTGGAACATTACGATCAAGCTCCGAACCTTGCCATAGCTAACCAGAGCTTGAGCCGGAGCTTACCAAAGCTAGTATAACCTAGCGCCGGAGCTTATCAAAGCTAGTACAACCTAGCGCCAGAGCTTACCAAAGCTAGTATAATCTAGCGCCGGAGATTACCAAAGCTAGTATAACCTAGCGCCGGAGCTTACCAAAGCTAGTCGGACCTAGCGCCGGAGCTAACCAAAACTAGTCGGACCTAGCGCTGGAGCTAACCAAAACTAGTCAGAATTAGGCACCCCAAAAATCGGGGCTAGGAAAACATGCCAGAGCTATCAAAGACATGATGGACCTAATCAAAGAAAGTCGAACCTATTGTCGGACCTTGCAGAAGCTCTGATCTAGAGTCGGACCTTGCTAAAAAGATGTTATGGTAGCATTCAAAACATTTATTGTCAAAGCCAATGTATTCAGCACACATAGGTCTCACAGTACTCTCTACAAATTTATTGCATAAAAAGGGAGTAGAATACATGTCTACAAAAACAAAGAGAAAATGCATGCTTACATCATAAGCATCAGAAAAAAAAGAGAGAAAACAGAGAAAGAACGAAAAAGAAAAGTAGTCATGTTTCAACCCAGCAAAATAAGAGAGTCCACTCAATAAGGAGTCATCTCAAATATCCACATCCACCTCAATTCCATCACACATGCACGAGTCTTGAATCAAATGGTTTTGAATTGATTTCTCATAAGGCATGCTTTTTTGACTTAGCAATATTATGTGTTGCAAATATGCCTACTATATTCCTTACCAAGCTCCACATACAAGCCTTCTTTAGTGGTAGAATGAGTGTAGGCAAAATGCCTTGGTAAGGAAATATTTCCACTACACACAAAGGAGAGACCGAGAGAATCAAAGTGAGGTACTTAAAATCTAAATTGAACTCTCCGGAATTTGAGTGGAACTTGATTTCTAGGGTATGTAGGCTCCATTTGCTGTTCTATCTTTCAACCACCCATGAATAGGAGATGGCATAAGCCCCATAATGGATTAACATGAGTGAAGTACCATGCCAGTTTTTGCAATACTAGGTAGAGTATTTTGTTGTGCACATGGTACTTGTGAAAAGTAGAACATTGTAGCAACTCCTGAACATCAACCTAAAGTCTTGACTTTGCTCGAGACGAGCAAAGGATAAGCTTGGCGGAGTTTGTTGACGGTTGTTATATACCAATTTCACCCGTCAATAGAACTCAATTATGTGAAGGAAATATCATTTCTTGCACACATCACCTTTCTATTTAACCTATTTCCACCTGTACGTGGAGAAATTGGTGCATGCAAGTATTTTATACAGAATTGAAGTGAAACAAGGGAATGGATCCTATAAAATATCATCCCAGCCAATCAAGCATTGACATGTGGCACCACATGGATCAAATGGCCCACAAACAAAAATATTCGAGGTCATCCAACGGTGTAGAACCCATATCAAAGGATGGGACAATACACCTGGAAGTCACCCCAAGAAAGCACAGATCGTTTGGAGGACTTACCAGGTCGGTCGACCCCCCCCCCCCCCCTAGTCCGCCAACCTGGTCTTTCCTCCAAACTCGGTCAGCTTCCACGTGTTGGGTCCTCCCAGCTTGAAGAAGTCAGTACTGACTAATTCGCGCGCTTTTGGTGGCAGGAACCGACCCCTCTCCAAGCTATAAATAGAACCCCTTACCCCTCGCTTCCACATACACCACTTGAGCATCATTCTATTGTATACACTAGTTCTCTTAGTCCTTAGTGGAGTCAGGCTATAGAGAGGAGAGCCTCTAGTCCCAGGTCCAAGTTGGGAAAGGTATGGCTCATGTATATTTTCTGATATTTGTGACTTTATGCATAATAAAGATATTATCTTTAGTCTTATTTTATTCATATACTTGGATGAAGCGTTTCTTGTTTGATTGTGGATTCCATGTATGTGGTAGGAATAGTTTTTATGATCATGCCTTAATGTCCTTATACTATCAACATAAACACTATAAATCCCATTATAGTCTAATTAGTTATGATATGATCATGTTAATATGAATAACTTATGCTATGTCTCAACATTGGTTCAACGATGTTTAGGTTAGTCATTGCCTTAGGATGGCTTGTGCCATGGCTTCTAAGGTATTTACTTAATATGCTAGCATGGTGCTAGGATAGTTAACTAGCGTTGGATGTCTCGTAGACCCACGGATTGAAGAGGTAGGCGTGGTCACAGCCCTATCTAGCCTTTGTAATCCTCCACGTTTGGCTATTCAAGAGGCTCTTGGCGGGAGTCATCCTATTATTGCTAGGGGTAAAACCGTGCCCGATGTGTTGAAAAACTTAGCATAAGTATTCACCATTGACATGCTCATTAGTATCTAACTTAGGCTATGTATATGTGTATTAGAAGAATTGTATGAGCAACTCCCTAACTCTTAGTCTAATCTCCATTAGGACCCATTTACCCTTTAGAATAGATTGCTTAGGTGTGTGACACTACCCATGTTATCAACTTACCCCTATCTTGATAATTGATTAGTATCCCATAGCTTGATCATAAGAGTAGTGTTTTACTTTACTACATTGCCTTCCTTTGGGTTAGATACGATACCCTTGGGAATACTCTTGGGTGAAATGCTACACGATAGTTTCCGTGCACTTGCGGACCTCATCTCTTACTAGAGATAATCTGTGACGTTATGAAACGTCAACACCTACCACATACATGGAATCCACAATCAAACAAGAAATGCTTCATCCCAATTTGGACTAAAAGAAGACTAAAGATAATATCTTTATTATTTATAAAGTCATAAATACAAGAAAAGATACATGAGCCATACATTTCCCAATTTGGACTTGGTACTAGAGGCTCCTCTCTACAGCCTAATCTTCACTAAGGAACTAGGAGAACTAGTGTACACTATAGAATGGTGCTCAACTAGTGTACTAGCCATCTTTTGCGCATGACTCAGTAACCATTCTTATCACCAGGCCACAGGAGTGTGCCACGTTGAAGTTGACCGGGAAAGGTGGGAAGAACAGGTCAGCAGAACAAAAATGGGTTGTGCTTTCTTCAGGTGGCTGAAGATGGGTCCCATGACTGTTTCTGGGCGCTACACCATTGGATCTCCTCGGATACTCCTGTAAGTGGGTCATTTGATCCATGTGCTGCCACATGTTGGCGTCTGATTGGCTGGGAAGGTATTCTTTAGGATCCATCTCCTTGTTTCACTTCAATTCTGTATAAATACCTACATGCACTCATTTCTCCAAGTACAAGTGGAACTAAGTTATTTCTAACTATGATGTGTCTAAGAAATATTCATTCCTTCACATAATTAAGTTATATTAACAGTCGAAACTGGTATATAACGACCGTCAACAAACTCCCCCAAACTTATCCTTTGCTCGTCCCGAAGGAAAGATAAAGACTTAGTATGAGACCTATTTGTGCTAAATATATTGGCTTGTACTGAATACATTGGCTTTGACAATAAAAGTTTTGAATGCTGCCATAACATCTTTTTATCTAGGTCCGAGTCTAGCTCCGAGCTTCTGCAAGGTCCGACAATAGGTCTGACTTTCTTTGTCTAGGTCCGACATGCTTTTGGGTAGCTCCGGTGAGCTTTGTCTACTGCTCTGGCATGTCTTTGATAGCTTTGGCATGTCTTTGTTAAGCTCCGATATGTTTTGCTAGGTCTGACTTATGTTGGTTAGCGCCAACATGTTTTTCTAGATCTGGCGCTAGGTTGTACTAGCTTTGGTAACCTCCAGCGCTTGGTTGTACTAGCTTTGGAAAGCTCCGGCGCTAGGTTCTACTAGCTTTGGTAAGTTCCAGCTCAAGCTCTGGTTAGCTTTGGCAAGGTTCGGAGCTTGATCGCAATGTTCCCGCTTTTACTATGAAATGTTTTGAACTTGGTTTACAGTGTTGAAAAGATTTCTTAGTATTAAGTTGCTAAGTTTTTGGTGCATTTTGGTTGATATGGTTGATATCATTTTGATATAGTTTGCAACATGCTTGTGTGAGGTGCTCACGTAAGATGTTGTAGTTTCGGAACTAACGAGAGTCAAGTCGAGGACTTGTGCTCAGAAGTATTGGTTGTTTATTCATGTGCATGTGTTGCTTGAGTTCAAGACATGGCTGGTGACGGGATCCATTGAACTAGTCTTAGGTAAAAGATGAGGTTCAACAACCAAGTTCGGAAGGAATTGTGGTTGAGTTGATCAGGAGGTCACGCAACATGTATGAATCAAGAACAATGCATATGAAGGTATCGTGGACGTCGTTCGAAGATGTTTGCACATTCGCAAGGAGTGCGTGGACGTGGGTACATTGTTTCGAGGCGTGATGAAGATATGTAGACATAAAAAATTGGTCGGAAAGGTTCAACCAACTTGGTTATGGACTCAGGCTGCGGCTGAGTCGTGTTTGACTCAAATATGGAATGTTTTGAGTTGGTTATGATAGGATTTCGTGTGTGTCACGAATTTGAGTTGTTTTAGGAATGTGGGATACGTTCCTAAGGTGTTTTGAAATCTTAAGATTGCTTTTATCTGTGTATAGAAGAGTCTTGAGCAGTTATGGAAAGTTTTCGATTCGTGAACTGAGTAGGATTAGAGTCCTAGTTAGGTTTCAGTTGGCCTAAGGGCTGGTTATATAAGAAAGGGAGACCAGAGCTCATGGTGCACGACTTTTGGGCTTTTCATCTTGTGTTCTATTGAATAAAATTTGTAGTTTAAAGGAACTTTTGTGCCTTGTTCGTCCGACTTTGTTCCAGACAAGTTTTTCTCGTCGAGTTTCTGCACAGCACTATCTTGTTTTGGTGGTTTTATCATAACTCGAGTTCTACAGATCCAATTGATATGATTCTTTTTGGGTTGTATTCAAAAATTGATTTTCTATCATGTGTGAAAATTTCACGGTCATTGGGTTTGTGGGTTCTGATCTACACGAGTTTCTTTGCAGCGTTCCAGAACTGTTTTTCTCGGATAGGACAGATTGACCTTTGTTCGATCTTTCAATCATAACTTGAGTTTCTCTCGACGGATTTGAATTATTCTTGTTGTGTCGTCTTCGTGACTTGATTCTCTCTGATATCTATCACTTTTTTCACAGTGAAACATGTATAGATTAGTCTCACACACGATTTCTTTAACAAATCGATTTTCTGCCAAAGGGGTTGGGATTTAATTGTTTCTGCTGCATAAGATTTTTTTAATCTACCATTCACCCCCTCTGGTAGCTTTTCACGTGCTCTTCGATCCTACAATTGGTATCAGAGCCACGGTGCTCTAATCTTTGTGATTTGCATGTATTTTGACTAATCATCATGGAGAAATACTCCGCAAAACCTTGTATGTTTAGTGGTATTGATTTTCAGGTTTGGAAGGCACGTATGGATGCCTTCATCCAGGTTCAAGGCTTCGCAATATGGGAGAAGATATACAAGCCTTATGAAGTGCCATGAAATGATCAAGTTACAGCTACAAATCTGAGAGATGTCGACAACAATAACAAGGCTCGGAACTTGATCATACAAGGATTAACTCAAAGCGACTTCGACCGTGTTGCACACCTCTGATCATCATACGATGTGTGGAAAGCACTTTGTGACTACCACGAAGGATCAACACGATCAAGGAGGTAAGGCAAGACATGTTCAAGAAAGAATACATGCGCTTCTAGATGCAACACGGTGAGTCTATTAATGACCTTTTTGCTCGCTTTAATAAAATTCTCAGCAACTTGCGTAGTGTCAATGTTAATTTTTCAGATGCTGAAAATGCTAGGCAATTGTTAAGTGAATTAGATATGTCAATTTGGGAGATGAAAGTCACATCTATTCGTGAATCTACTGTCATGAGGACACTTACTTTAGATATGCTATATTCCAAGTTAAAAACTCATGAAATTGACATAATATCATGTAAGAACCCCCAACAAGTCTATTGCTTTTGTTTCTCAATGTGACGTGCCTAGCTCCGGTCAATCTTCATCTTGTGGTACACTTGCTTTGTTGTCCTCTCTAACCCTTGAACAGATTGAGGAATTTCCAGAGGAGGAGCTAGTACTTCTCTCTACTAGGTTCTCAAAAGCATTGCAAAATATTAGAACTAGAAGGAGAGGATGCTCCGGACCTCAATGTTGTTTCGAATGTGGAAAGACAAGACATTTTCGTTCAGATTGCCCTAACCTTTCAGGTCCTACTTCCCGGGATGAGAATCAAACAAGAACGAAGCACTCCTCTGCAAACGATAAGAAGAAAAAGAAGGGTTTTACAGGACGTCAATTGGTGAGCAGTTTTATCTCTGCACTTCAAGAACTTGGCTCAAGCGATGTGGACATTGGAAGTGACAAAGATGATTTGGCAAACTTGTGCTTCATGGTGGGCAAATCAAGATCAAGTATGGAGGATGCAGAACACAACAGCGACAATGAAGAGGTATGTCCTACTTGCGAAGAAATGTGTGATGCTATTTCTCGTGCCACTATTATAGTTAAGAAAAAGGACAAAAAGCTTAGGGATAGTGCTGCTAAAATTGAATCACTAGAATTTGAAATCAACCGTTTAAAAACTTTGATTCTTAGTGATGATGCATGTCCCTCATGTGATTTAATATATGAACAATTGTCCTCATTAAGAAGTGCGCACACCTCCACACTTGATAAACTTGAGTTAGAAATTGAAAAGAATAGAGAGCTTGCTGCACTTAATGATAAAAACTTGAAAGATGCTAGCTGTTCTACATTTGATTTGCATTGTTCTACTTGTGATGATCTTGATAAGAAACTACAAGATTCTATGAATGAAATTTCTATATTGAACAATGCTTTACGTTCTCATGAAGTTAAATTTTGTTCCAATTGCAAATTAAAAGGAAAAACTTCATGTGAAAATTGCCTTGATCTGTCCAATAAACTTGATAACATGCATAGGACATTAGATCGGTTTTGTAAAGGGAATAAGAACCTAAACTTGCTATTAAATTCTTCCAAGTCTTGCAATGATAAAACTGGTTTAGGTTTTGATTCTCATGCTCATGCTAAGGCACATCCACCTAAAATTGTAAAGTCATTAGGAAGCGGTTTGATTCAAATAGTTCCTAAACAAAAAGAAGTGGTTTTCAAATCTGCACGAGTGTTGTCTCATTCAGTTTCAAATAAAAATGTTGCTTGCTCATCTAGACATGAACACAAAGTTAAATTTCATTTTACCTATTGTGGTAGAGATGGTCATGTCATAGATTTTTGTTATAGACTAGCTCAACAACAAAAAAAGGAAAGAATGATTGCTAGATCTCATAACTTTCATGCAAAATTTGCTGCACTTGCTAAACCGAATGTTAGGAATATGCAATCTACTGTAATGATTCGAAAACATGCAAAGGTTGCTCCCAAACCTACCGTTTTTTGCGCTACACATGTAACATCTCGTAGGACAGTAGTTGGATACAAAAATCCTCAAGCTTTGGCTCATAAACCTATTGTTTTATCTCAGCTTTCGCGTGTTATTCCTGTTGGACATCGTGTGACACAGTACTGGATTCCTAAATGCCTTTTGACTAACCCCAGTATTGAGTCATCGACGTATTGTGCTCCTATGTAGGTTACACTCTTGAGGAAGGAGAACGTTTGGATTGTGGATTCAGGTTGCTCACGCCACATGACCGGTAACAAAGAATGGTTCTCCTCCCTCTCTTTGGTGTCACGTGTAGAGAATGTTACTTTTTCCGATAATTCTTCAACTCCTATAATTGCTAAGGGTTCGGTTAGAGTAAATGATCACTACACTTTGAAGGATGTGGCACTTGTCAAAATTTTGAAATACAACTTGCTTTCTATTTGACAATTGCTAGATGAAAATCTGGAAATTATTTTCAATAAAAACTGCTACAAAGTTGTAGGATCAAATAGTGAGCTTATTTTTAACATGTCTCGGTTTGGAAGAGTTTTTAAAGCTGATTTTGATATGTCTTCCTCTAAGCATAGGTGTCTAGTTGCTAATGATTCAAAGGACTTATATTTTTGGCATCGTAGACTTGGTCACATAGGTTTTGATAATATAACACGTGTTAGTGCTCTTGATCGCATTCGTGGGCTTCCTAAGCATAAAGGGGACAAAGAAATTGTGTGCTCTTCTTGTAGACATGCTAAGATGGTTGCAGGATCACATACTCCTCTTGCAATGATCATGACAACTGAACCGGTTCAACTTTTGCACCTTGACATTGTAGGACCTTCACACGTTCAATGCTTCAAAGGTGAATGGTATGTTCTTGTGATTGTTGATGATTATTCTAGATACTCTTGGGTTTACTTTATGGCATCTAAGAATGAAGCTTTTAGTCACTTTAGAACTTTATTTCTTATATTATCAATTGATCACTCAGGATCTTTAAAAGCAATTAGAAGTGATAACGGAACCAAATTTAAAAATCAATCTTTTGATCACTTTTGTGCTAATATAGAATAGTCATCAATTTTCTTCACCATATGTACCTTAGTTGAGATGGCTAGGACTGTGCTTGATGAATATCAAACTCCTAGAAAATTTTGGGCTGATATGATTGCAACTGCTTGTTATGTCTCAAATCGTGTTTTCTTGCGTGCTAAGCCAGGTAAAACACCATATGAGCTCCGGTTTGGTCATAGGCCTAGTGTTACACACTTTAGGGTCTTTGGTTGCAAATGCTTTGTTAAGAAACATGGTAATCGTGATAAATTTGAACCTAGATATGTTGATGGCATGTTTCTTGGTTATCCATCTCATACTAGAGGCTACTGTGTGGTTTTACTTGACACTAACAAAGTTGTGGGGACTTGTGAGGTGTCTTTTGATGAAGCTAGCCTAGGTACTAGCTCAAACATTGCAGGTCCAGATCCATATCCGCAGGGGGAGAGCATTTTCGTTGAAGATGAGGAAGAGGTGGAGCTGCTGCCCGAAAATTCAGCAGCTAATGACATTGTTGCAACTCCTCATGTTGATTCACAGCCAGCACCGATGACCATCATTGCTGGTCCAGTTCATCCTCAAGTCACAAGCTCATCGATTTCTGATGAACAAGAAGAAGAAGAAGCTTGTGAAGTGTCCACTCCCCTCCGGGTTTTTAAAAATTCATCCTCCACAACAAATTATTGGAAGCTTGCACGAACGAGTCACACGGTCCAGGTTTTGCGATCCAAACTCTCATGCTCATTCTGCTTTTTTTGCTTCTTTTGAACCCAAAGATATATCACACGCACTCACTAATGAATCTTGGATTATTGCCATGCAAGAGGAGTTAGAAAATTTTGAAAGAAATAATGTTTGGAAACTTGTACCTCCACCTCAAGGTCACACTTTATTTGGAACTAAATGGGTGTTTAAAAATAAATAAAGTGAGGATGGGGTTCTGGTTAGGAATAAGGCTAGGTTGGTTGCTCAAGGTTTCACTCAAGTTGAAGGTCTAGATTTTGATGAAACTTTTGCTTCTATTGCTAGATTAGAAGCCATAAGAATTTTGTTAGCTTTTGTTGCATCTAAAGGTTTTAAGCTATATCAAATGGATGTTAAAAGTGCTTTTCTTAATGGCTACATAGATGAGGAGGTTTATGTCAAACAACCACCGGGTTTTGAAAATCCAGATTTTCCTAATCATATTTACAAACAGTCCAAAGCCTTGTACAGTCTCAAACAAGCCCCTAAAGCATGGTATGATATGATAAAAACATTCTTACATGAAAAGGGGTTTACCATGGGCAAGGTTGATAAAACTCTTTTTGTGCTTAAGCATGGCAATGACTCATTATTCGTTCAAGTGTATGTGGATGATATTATCTTTGGTTGTGCTTCTCATGATCTCGTGTCCAAGTTTTCAGCTATGATAAGTTCAGAATTTGAGATGAGTATGATGGGAGAACTCACGTACATTTTGGGGCTGCAAATCAAGCAAACCAAGGAGGGTACCTTTGTGCATCAAATGAACTATACAAAAGAACTTCTAAGGCGCTTCAACATGGTCAAAAGCAAGCCTCTTCAGACACCAATGGGAATAGCAACAACACTTGAACTTGATGAAGATGGTGAACCTGTGTATCAAAAAGAATATAGAAGCATGATCGGATCACTTTTGTACCTCACGACATGAAGACCAGACATACAATTCAGTGTATGTCTTTGTGCACGGTTTCAAGCCTCCCCACATGCTTCATATCGTCAAGCCCTCAAAAGGATTATCAGGTACTTATATGGAACTCAAGAATTTGGCATTTTTTCTTCCCTCTTCCTCAACTGTTACTTTGAAAGATTTTTCGGATGCTGATTTTTGGGATTCTAGGATTTATAGGAAAAGTACTTCAGGTGCTTGTCATTTTCTTGGAAATTCACTTGTTGCTTGGTCCTCTAGAAAACAAAGTTCAGTTGCACAATCCATAGCTAAATCTGAATATGTAGCTGCTGCTAGCGCTTGTTCACAAATTCTTTAGATTGTTCAAACACTTAAGGACTATGGGGTTGATCTACATAGTGTTCCACTGTTTTGTGATAACACTAGTGCCATTTGCATTGCTAAAAACCCCGTGCAACATTCTAGAACTAAGCACATTGACATTAGGTATCACTTTCTCTGTGATAATGTTGAAAAAGGAAACATTGTGCTTCACCATGTAGATATCGAACAACAATTGGCTGACATTTTTACAAAACCTTTGGATTTCACTCTTTTTTGTTTTATTCATAGTGAAATAGGGGTTATTCATCCTCATGGCTTACATTGAGGGGGGGTTTTGAAACTTGAGAAGTCTATGTGTGAATCTGAAATTAAAATATTATGAGCATAGTATTTCATAGATATATCACTTTGTGATTCCTTTTACATGCTGAAAGTTCTTACTACATTACTCATGTTATACATTTTGTAGTTTTTGCCATGTGTAGTAATTGGAATAATTACTTACACTAAATCTGGTCATGTTCGAACTTTCTTGCTGTTTTGAACTTGCTGCATGCTCACAAGTGCTTTTAATCATAAAGAGTTAATCAAGTAATCAACTCACATGTTGAGTTTTTATGAACAAATATAAGTTGAGAAAAGATCAAGATAATATGCATGCATCACACTTCTTCTTTTGAGATGGCTTATCATTGCATTTAGATATGAACTTGGAAGAAGTTTTGTATGACTAAAGCCATGTCCTTAAGCTTCTGATTGTCAAATGACATAGGCTTGGCTTGTTTGGTTAGAATAAGGCAGATGCGCATATAATCTCTTGCAAATATCATACGATCTAAATTTTTGCTTTGAAAAATAATAAAATGCAGCAACAAGTCTCATGCTTTCAGGTATTGAAATATTTAAGTTTGTGAGATCATGACTTGTTTAAATTGAAAATTAGATTTGATCTCTAGCATGGCTTACAATACTTTTTGTATCTCATTGATGTGGTAGTGTAAGTTACTTGATAGTATGACTTGGATGAGCTTTGTTTTATATGTATATGTTATAATATGCTCATAACAATTAAAATTTGTCTTATAAACCTTGTTGAATACATTGTCAAAGGGGGAGAGATAATATGTGAATTTTTAAAAATAAGTATGCAAGGGGGAGAAATTGATTACACATTGCACATATTCACAATTGTTTTTGGCACATTCTTCTCAGGGGGAGAATTTCTTTTTCTCATTTTATTTCTGTTTTACAGGGGGGGAAATTGTTTTCAAAACTTTTAATGTGAATAAGCCAATGTTCAGATGTTAAGTGGTGTTGCCAATGCATTCATCAAGGGGGAGATTGTGAGACCTATGTGTGTTGAATACATTGGCTTGTACTCAATACATTGGATTTGACAATATAAGTTTTGAATGCTGCCATAACATCTTTTTAGCTAGGTTCGACTCTAGCTCCGAGCTTCTACAAGGTCCGACAATAGGTCCGACTTTCTTTTTCTAGGTCCGACGTGCTTTTGGGTAGCTCCAGCATGTCTGTGATAGCTCCGGCATGTCTTTGTTAAGCTCCGATATGTTTTGCTAGGTCTGACTTATGTTGGTTAGAGCCAACATGTTTTTCTAGCTCTGGCGCTAGGTTGTACGAGCTTTGTAACCTCCGGTGCTAGGTTGTACTAGCTTTGGAAAGCTCCGGTGCTAGGTTCTACTAGCTTTGGTAAGCTTCAGCTCAAGCTCCGGTTAGCTTTGGCAAGGTTCAAAGCTTGATCAGAAGGTTCCTGCTTTTACTATGAAATGTTTCGAACTTGCTTTACATTGTTGAAAATATTGCTTAGTATTCAGTTGCTAAGTTTTTTGTGTGTTTTGGTTGATATGGTTGATATCATTTTGCTATGGTTTGCAACATGCTTGTGTGAGGTGCTCACGTAAGATGTTGTAGTTTCAGAACTAACGAGAGTCAAGTTGAGGACTTGTGCTCGAAAGTATTGTTGTTTATTCATGTGCAGGTGTTGCTTGAGTTCAATACATGGCTGGTGACGGGATCCATTGAACTTGTCTTAGGTAAAAGATGAGGTTCAACAACCAAGTTCGGAAGGAATTGTGGTTGAGTTGATCAGGAGGTCACGCAACATGTATGAATCAAGAACAATGCATATGAAGGTATCGTGGACGTCGTTCGAAGATGTTTGCACATTCGCAAGGAGTGCGTGGACGTGGGTACATTGTTTCGAGGCGTGATGAAGATATGTAGACATAAAAAATTGGTCGGAAAGGTTCAACCAACTTGGTTATGGACTCAGGCTGCGGCTGAGTCGTGTTTGACTCAAATATGGAATGTTTTGAGTTGGTTATGATAGGATTTCGTGTGTGTCACGAATTTGAGTTGTTTTAGGAATGTGGGATACGTTCCTAAGGTGTTTTGAAGTCTTAAGATTGCTTTTATCTGTGTATAGAAGAGTCTTGAGCAGTTATGGAAAGTTTTCGATTCGTGAACTGAGTAGGATTAGAGTCCTAGTTAGGTTTCAGTTGGCCTAAGGGCTGGTTATATAAGAAAGGGAGACCAGAGCTCATGGTGCACGACTTTTGGGCTTTTCATCTTGTGTTCTATTGAATAAAATTTGTAGTTTAAAGGAACTTTTGTGCCTTGTTCGTCCGACTTTGTTCCAGACAAGTTTTTCTCGTCGAGTTTCTGCACAGCACTATCTTGTTTTGGTGGTTTTATCATAACTCGAGTTCTACAGATCCAATTGATATGATTCTTTTTGGGTTGTATTAAAAAATTGATTTTCTATCATGTGTGAAAATTTCACGGTCATTGGGTTTGTGGGTTCTGATCTACACGAGTTTCTTTGCAGCGTTCCAGAACTGTTTTTCTCGGATAGGACAGATTGACCTTTGTTCGATCTTTCAATCATAACTTGAGTTTCTCTCGACGGATTTGAATTATTCTTGTTGTGTCGTCTTCGTGACTTGATTCTCTCTGATATCTATCACTTTTTTCACAGTGAAACATGTATAGATTAGTCTCACACACGATTTCTTTAACAAATCGTTTTTCTGCCAAAGGGGTTGGGATTTAATTGTTTCTACTGCATAAGATTTTTTTAATCTACCATTCACCCCCCTCTGGTAGCTTTTCACGTGCTCTTCGATCCTACAATTGGTATCAGAGCCACGGTGCTCTAATCTTTGTGATTTGCATGTATTTTGACTAATCATCATGGAGAAATACTCCGCAAAACCTTGTATGTTTAGTGGTATTGATTTTCAGGTTTGGAAGGCACGTATGGATGCCTTCATCCAGGTTCAAGGCTTCGCAATATGGGAGAAGATATACAAGCCTTATGAAGTGCCATCAAATGATCAAGTTACAGCTACAAATCTGAGAGATGTCGACAACAATAACAAGGCTCGGAACTTGATCATACAAGGATTAACTCAAAGCGACTTCGACCGTGTTGCACACCTCTGATCATCATACGATGTGTGGAAAGCACTTTGTGACTACCACGAAGGATCAACACGATCAAGGAGGTAAGGCAAGACATGTTCAAGAAAGAATACATGCGCTTCTAGATGCAACACGGTGAGTCTATTAATGACCTTTTTGCTCGCTTTAATAAAATTCTCAGCAACTTGCGTAGTGTCAATGTTAATTTTTCAGATGCTGAAAATGCTAAGCAATTGTTAAGTGAATTAGATATGTCAATTTGGGAGATGAAATTCACATCTATTCGTGAATCTACTGTCATGAGGACACTTACTTTAGATATGCTATATTCCAAGTTAAAAACTCATGAAATTGACATAATATCATGTAAGAACCCCCAACAAGTCTATTGCTTTTGTTTCTCAATGTGACGTGCCTAGCTCCGGTCAATCTTCATCTTGTGGTACACTTGCTTTGTTGTCCTCTCTAACCCTTGAACAGATTGAGGAATTTCCAGAGGAGGAGCTAGTACTTCTCTCTACTAGGTTCTCAAAAGCATTGCAAAATATTAGAACTAGAAGGAGAGGAAGCTCCGGACCTCAATGTTGTTTCGAATGTGGTAAGACAGGACATTTTCGTTCAGATTGCCCTAACCTTTCAGGTCCTACTTCCCGGGATGAGAATCAAACAAGAACGAAGCACTCCTCTGCAAACGATAAGAAGAAAAAGAAGGGTTTTACAGGACGTCAATTGGTGAGCAGTTTTATCTCTGCACTTCAAGAACTTGGCTCAAGCGATGTGGACATTGGAAGTGACAAAGATGATTTGGCAAACTTGTGCTTCATGGTGGGCAAATCAAGATCAAGTATGGAGGATGCAGAACACAACAGCGACAATGAAGAGGTATGTCCTACTTGCGAAGAAATGTGTGATGCTATTTCTCGTGCCACTATTATAGTTAAGAAAAAAGACAAAAAGCTTAGGGATAGTGCTGCTAAAATTGAATCACTAGAATTTGAAATCAACCGTTTAAAAACTTTGATTCTTAGTGATGATGCATGTCCCTCATGTGATTTAATATATGAACAATTGTCCTCATTAAGAAGTGCGCACACCTCCACACTTGATAAACTTGAGTTAGAAATTGAAAAGAATAGAGAGCTTGCTGCACTTAATGATAAAAACTTGAAAGATGCTAGTTGTTCTACATTTGATTTGCATTGTTCTACTTGTGATGATCTTGATAAGAAACTACAAGATTCTATGAATGAAATTTCTATATTGAACAATGCTTTACGTTCTCATGAAGTTAAATTTTGTTCCAATTGCAAATTAAAAGGAAAAACTTCATGTGAAAATTGCCTTGATCTGTCCAATAAACTTGATAACATGCATAGGACATTAGATCGGTTTTGTAAAGGGAATAAGAACCTAAACTTGCTATTGAATTCTTCCAAGTCTTGCAATGATAAAACTGGTTTAGGTTTTGATTCTCATGCTCATGCTAAGGCACATCCACCTAAAATTGTAAAGTCATTAGGAAGCGGTTTGATTCAAATAGTTCCTAAACAAAAAGAAGTGGTTTTCAAATCTGCACGAGTGTTGTCTCATTCGGTTTCAAATAAAAATGTTGCTTGCTCATCTAGACATGAACACAAAGTTAAATTTCATTTTACCTATTGTGGTAGAGATGGTCATGTCATAGATTTTTGTTATAGACTAGCTCAACAACAAAAAAAGGAAAGAATGATTGCTAGATCTCATAACTTTCATGCAAAATTTGCTGCACTTGCTAAACCGAATGTTAGGAATATGCAATCTACTGTAATGATTCGAAAACATGCAAAGGTTGCTCCCAAACCTACCGTTTTTTGCGCTACACATGTAACATCTCGTAGGACAGTAGTTGGATACAAAAATCCTCAAGCTTTGGCTCATAAACATATTGTTTTATCTCAGCTTTCGCGTGTTATTCCTGTTGGACATCGTGTGACACAGTACTGGATTCCTAAATGCCTTTTGACTAACCCCAGTATTGAGTCATCGACGTATTGTGCTCCTATGTAGGTTACACTCTTGAGGAAGGAGAACGTTTGGATTGTGGATTCAGGTTGCTCACGCCACATGACCGGTAACAAAGAATGGTTCTCCCCCCTCTCTTTTGTGTCACGTGTAGAGAATGTTACTTTTTCCGATAATTCTTCAACTCCTATAATTGCTAAGGGTTCGGTTAGAGTAAATGATCACTACACTTTGAAGGATGTGGCACTTGTCAAAATTTTGAAATACAACTTGCTTTCTATTTGACAATTGCTAGATGAAAATCTGGAAATTATTTTCAATAAAAACTGCTACAAAGTTGTAGGATCAAATAGTGAGCTTATTTTTAACATGTCTCGGTTTGGAAGAGTTTTTAAAGCTGATTTTGATATGTCTTCCTCTAAGCATAGGTGTCTAGTTGCTAATGATTCAAAGGACTTATATTTTTGGCATCGTAGACTTGGTCACATAGGTTTTGATAATATAACACGTGTTAGTGCTCTTGATCGCATTCGTGGGCTTCCTAAGCATAAAGGGGACAAAGAAATTGTGTGCTCTTCTTGTAGACATGCTAAGATGGTTGCAGGATCACATACTCCTCTTGCAATGATCATGACAACTGAACCGGTTCAACTTTTGCACCTTGACATTGTAGGACCTTCACACGTTCAATGCTTCAAAGGTGAATGGTATGTTCTTGTGATTGTTGATGATTATTCTAGATACTCTTGGGTTTACTTTATGGCATCTAAGAATGAAGCTTTTAGTCACTTTAGAACTTTATTTCTTATATTATCAATTGATCACTCAGGATCTTTAAAAGCAATTAGAAGTGATAACGGAACCAAATTTAAAAATCAATCTTTTGATCACTTTTGTGCTAATATAGAATAGTCATCAATTTTCTTCACCATATGTACCTTAGTTGAGATGGCTAGGACTGTGCTTGATGAATATCAAACTCCTAGAAAATTTTGGGCTGATATGATTGAAACTGCTTGTTATGTCTCAAATCGTGTTTTCTTGCGTGCTAAGCCAGGTAAAACACCATATGAGCTCCGGTTTGGTCATAGGCCTAGTGTTACACACTTTAGGGTCTTTGGTTGCAAATGCTTTGTTAAGAAACATGGTAATCGTGATAAATTTGAACCTAGATATGTTGATGGCATGTTTCTTGGTTATCCATCTCATACTAGAGGCTACTGTGTGCTTTTACTTGACACTAACAAAGTTGTGGAGACTTGTGAGGTGTCTTTTGATGAAGCTAGCCTAGGTACTAGCTCAAACATTGCAGGTCCAGATCCATATCCGCAGGGGGAGAGCATTTTCGTTGAAGATGAGGAAGAGGTGGAGCTGCTGCCCGAAAATTCAGCAGCTAATGACATTGTTGCAACTCCTCATGTTGATTCACAGCCAGCACCGATGACCATCATTGCTGGTCCAGTTCATCCTCAAGTCACAAGCTCATCGATTTCTGATGAACAAGAAGAAGAAGAAGCTTGTGAAGTGTCCACTCTCCTCCGGGTTTTTAAAAATTCATCCTCCACAACAAATTATTGGAAGCTTGCACGAACGAGTCACACGGTCCAGGTTTTGCGATCCAAACTCTCATGCTCATTCTGCTTTTTTTGCTTCTTTTGAACCCAAAGATATATCACACGCACTCACTAATGAATCTTGGATTATTGCCATGCAAGAGGAGTTAGAAAATTTTGAAAGAAATAATGTTTGGAAACTTGTACCTCCACCTCAAGGTCACACTTTATTTGGAACTAAATGGGTGTTTAAAAATAAATAAAGTGAGGATGGGGTTGTGGTTAGGAATAAGGCTAGGTTGGTTGCTCAAGGTTTCACTCAAGTTGAAGGTCTAGATTTTGATGAAACTTTTGCTTCTGTTGCTAGATTAGAAGCCATAAGAATTTTGTTAGCTTTTGTTGCATCTAAAGGTTTTAAGCTATATCAAATGGATGTTAAAAGTGCTTTTCTTAATGGCTACATAGATGAGGAGGTTTATGTCAAACAACCACCGGGTTTTGAAAATCCAGATTTTCCTAATCATATTTACAAACAGTCCAAAGCCTTGTACAGTCTCAAACAAGCCCCTAAAGCATGGTATGATATGATAAAAACATTCTTACATGAAAAGGGGTTTACCATGGGCAAGGTTGATAAAACTCTTTTTGTGCTTAAGCATGGCAATGACTCATTATTCGTTCAAGTGTATGTGGATGATATTATCTTTGGTTGTGCTTCTCATGATCTCGTGTCCAAGTTTTCAGCTATGATAAGTTCAGAATTTGAGATGAGTATGATGGGAGAACTCACGTACATTTTGGGGCTGCAAATCAAGCAAACCAAGGAGGGTACCTTTGTGCATCAAATGAACTATACAAAAGAACTTCTAAGGCGCTTCAACATGGACAAAAGCAAGCCTCTTCAGACACCAATGGGAATAGCAACAACACTTGAACTTGATGAAGATGGTGAACCTGTGTATCAAAAAGAATATAGAAGCATGATCGGATCACTTTTGTACCTCACGACATGAAGACCAGACATACAATTCAGTGTATGTCTTTGTGCACGGTTTCAAGCCTCCCCACATGCTTCATATCGTCAAGCCCTCAAAAGGATTATCAGGTACTTATATGGAACTCAAGAATTTGGCATTTTTTCTTCCCTCTTCCTCAACTGTTACTTTGAAAGATTTTTCGGATGCTGATTTTTGGGATTCTAGGATTTATAGGAAAAGTACTTCAGGTGCTTGTCATTTTCTTGGAAATTCACTTGTTGCTTGGTCCTCTAGAAAACAAAGTTCAGTTGCACAATCCATAGCTAAATCTGAATATGTAGCTGCTGCTAGCGCTTGTTCACAAATTCTTTAGATTGTTCAAACACTTAAGGACTATGGGGTTGATCTACATAGTGTTCCACTGTTTTGTGATGACACTAGTGCCATTTGCATTGCTAAAAACCCCGTGCAACATTCTAGAACTAAGCACATTGAGATTAGGTATCACTTTCTCCGTGATAATGTTGAAAAAGGAAACATTGTGCTTCACCATGTAGATATCGAACAACAATTGGCTGACATTTTTACAAAACCTTTGGATTTCACTCTTTTTTGTTTTATTCATAGTGAAATAGGGGTTATTCATCCTCATGGCTTACATTGAGGGGGGGTTTTGAAACTTGAGAAGTCTATGTGTGAATCTGAAATTAAAATATTATGAGCATAGTATTTCATAGATATATCACTTTGTGATTCCTTTTACATGCTGAAAGTTCTTACTACATTACTCATGTTATACATTTTGTAGTTTTTGCCATGTCTAGTAATTGGAATAATTACTTACACTAAATCTGGTCATGTTCGAACTTTCTTGCTGTTTTGAACTTGCTGCATGCTCACAAGTGCTTTTAATCATAAAGAGTTAATCAAGTAATCAACTCACATGTTGAGTTTTTATGAACAAATATAAGTTTAGAAAAGATCAAGATAATATGCATGCATCACACTTCTTCTTTTGAGATGGCTTATCATTGCATTTAGATATGAACTTGGAAGAAGTTTTGTATGACTAAAGCCATGTCCTTAAGCTTCTGATTGTCAAATGACATAGGCTTGGCTTGTTTGGTTAGAATAAGGCAGATGCGCATATAATCTCTTGCAAATATCATACGATCTAAATTTTTGCTTTGAAAAATAATAAAATGCAGCAACAAGTCTCATGCTTTCAGGTATTGAAATATTTAAGTTTGTGAGATCATGACTTGTTTAAATTGAAAATTAGATTTGATCTCTAGCATGGCTTACAATACTTTTTGTATCTCATTGATGTGGTAGTGTAAGTTACTTGATAGTATGACTTGGATGAGCTTTGTTTTATATGTATATGTTATAATATGCTCATAACAATTAAAATTTGTCTTATAAACCTTGTTGAATACATTGTCAAAGGGGGAGAGATAATATGTGAATTTTTAAAAATAAGTATGCAAGGGGGAGAAATTGATTACACATTGCACATATTCACAATTGTTTTTGGCACATTCTTCTCAGGGGGAGAATTTCTTTTTCTCATTTTATTTCTGTTTTACAGGGGGGGAATTGTTTTCAAAACTTTTATTGTGAATAAGCCAATGTTCAGATGTTAAGTGGTGTTGCCAATGCATTCATCAAGGGGGAGATTGTGAGACCTATGTGTGTTGAATACATTGGCTTGTACTCAATACATTGGATTTGACAATAAAAGTTTTGAATGTTGCCATAACATCTTTTTAGCTAGGTTCGACTCTAGCTCCGAGCTTCTGCAAGGTCCGACAATAGGTCCGACTTTCTTTTTCTAGGTCCGACGTGCTTTTGGGTAGCTCCAGCATGTCTGTGATAGCTCCGACATGTCTTTGTTAAGCTCCGATATGTTTTGCTAGGTCTGACTTATGTTGGTTAGAGCCAACATGTTTTTCTAGCTCTGGCGCTAGGTTGTACGAGCTTTGTAACCTCCGGTGCTAGGTTGTACTAGCTTTGGAAAGCTCCGGTGCTAGGTTCTACTAGCTTTGGTAAGCTTCAGCTCAAGCTCCGGTTAGCTTTGGCAAGGTTCGAAGCTTGATCAGAAGGTTCCTGCTTTTACTATGAAATGTTTCGAACTTGCTTTACATTGTTGAAAAGATTGCTTAGTATTCAGTTGCTAAGTTTTTTGTGTGTTTTGGTTGATATGGTTGATATCATTTTGCTATGGTTTGCAACATGCTTGTGTGAGGTGCTCACGTAAGATGTTGTAGTTTCAGAACTAACGAGAGTCAAGTTGAGGACTTGTGCTCGAAAGTATTGGTTGTTTATTCATGTGCAGGTGTTGCTTGAGTTCAATACATGGCTGGTGACGGGATCCACTGAACTAGTCTTAGGGAAAAGATGGGGTTCAACAACCAAGTCCGGGAGGAATTGTGGTTGAGTTGATCGGGAAGTCGCGCAACATGTATGAATCAAGAACAATGCATATGAAGGTATCGTGGACGTCGTTGGAAGATGTTTTCATGTATGCAAGGAGTGCATGTACGTGGGTACATTGTTTCGAGGCGTGATGAAGAGATGTGGACATAAAAAATTGGTCGGAAAGGTCCAACCGACTTGGTTATGTACTAAGGTTGCGGCTGAGTCGTGTTTGACTCTAATATGGAATGTTTTGAGTTGGTTATGATAGGATTTCGTGTGTGTCACGAATTTGAGTTGTTTTAGGAATGTGGGATACGTTCCTAAGGTGTTTGGAAGTCTTAAGATCGCTTTTATCTGCATATAGAAGAGTCTTGAGCAGTTAGGGAAAGTTTTCGATTCGTGAACTGAGTAGGATTAGAGTCCTAGTTATGTTTGGGTTTGTCTAAGGGCTGTTTATATAAGAAAGGGAGACAGAGCTTGTGGTGCACGACTTTTGGGCTGTCCATCTTGTGTTCTATTGAATAAAATTCGTAGTTGAAAGGAACTTTTGTGCCTTGTTCGTCCGACTTATTCCAGACAAGTTTTTCTCATCGAGTTTCTGCACAGCACTACCTTGTTTTTGTGGATTTATCATAACTCGAGTTTTACAGATCCAATTGACATGATTCTTTTTGGGTTGTCTTCAAAACTTGATTTTCTATCATCTGTGAAAATTTCACAATCATTGGATTTGTGGGTTCTGATCTACACGAGTTTCTTTGCAGCGTTCCAGAACTGTTTTTCTCGGGTAGGACAGATTGACCTTTGTTCAATCTTTCAATCGTAACTTGAGTTTCTCTCGACGGATTTGAGTGATTCTTGTTGTTTCATCTTCATGACTTGATTCTCTCTGATATCTATCACTTTTGTCATGGTGAAACACGTTTAGATTAGTCTCACACATGATTTCTTTAACAGATCGTTTTTCTGCCAAAGGGGTTGGGATTTAATTGTTTCCGCTGCGTAAGATTTTTTTATTTTACCATTCACCCCCCCTCTGGTAGCTTTTCATGTGCTCTTCGATCCTACACTTAGGTTGTTTATCAGGAGTTGCTACGATGTTCCATTTTTCAAAAGTACCAAGCGCACAACAAAGTATTCTACCTTGCATTGAATAAATTGGCTATGGTACCTCACCCTTTTTCTTAGTCTTTATGGGGCTTATGCCTCATCCTTTTCTTGGATGGTTGAAGGACAGAACAGGAAAATGAGCATGCATTCCCTAATGTTTAAGTTCCACTCAAATTTCTGGAGAATTTCAAATGGTGTTTGGATTTAAGTTTCTCAACTAATGCACTGAATCACTCCTATGTGGGAAGTGGTATTTGTATCCTTACCAAGGCAATGCCTTTCTTGTCCTACATCTAAATAAGGCTTGTATGTGGAGCTTGGTAGGGATCAAGAGTAGGCATATTTGCAACACATATATTGCTAAGTCAAAAGAGTAAGCCTTAGGAGAAAACAAATCATACTTTTGATCAATATTCGTGCAAGTGTGGTGGAATATTTGTGGAGTGAAAATATGAAGATGACTCCTTTGTATGCACTCTCATTTTTGTGAGGATGAAAAATGGTTACTTACTCTTTTTTTTCTCACGCTCTTGTACAAGAGCACACATTTGTTTCTTGTAGCCATGTCTTCTACTCCTTTTTTCCAAATAATTTCGAGAGACTATTATACATGAAAATCATAGAGTATTTTTTGGTGGTGGAATGGTATGATAAAATTTTGCTAACTTCTAGTGTAGATGTTTAGCACGTGCCCATTTAATCTTGATCTTAAAAGTATGTAAAGATTCTCACATATGTCTATACTAGTTTGACCAGACTCAATGTGAAGGCAAATAGCATATGCATAAGGTTTATCTAATTCAAATCATCATATGGCTTTGGTAGGAATTTCTATAAAATGAGGAACTCCCATTTTAAGTTTTCTCTATGAAAACAAATTTCACATTCAACTAGGATATTAGTAGTTCTTATCACTATATCATATCCCACAAGAACCTAGAGTTGGACTTAGCTTTTGCTACCCACAATTTCCAAGTTTCAGGCAAAAATATTCTAGGCCATAAAGCCAATACTTGGTGAATACTAGGATGTATGCAAGGGACTAGAGAAAATAAAACCGAGCAATTATTCGCCATTTCAACTTATGCAAAATAAAAGTATTCTTACCGCACATCCTTTATTTTATTAACCTACCCTATACAACATTATTTTATTTTTTTATTATTTTTTAGATTCAAATTTGGTGAAAAGAAAGAAAAAAATAAAGGAATGCAAATGGGATGTGATACAAGTTACCTCAAGTGGGGGTCCCACTTGTATAACAGGGGAAGCTCTGGCGACTACATGTGTATAACAGCCCCGGACCTAGCCCCCGTCAAAGAGGAGCTCCGTACCGACACGTATACAGCAACCCCGGACCTACCCTCCCGCAAGGGAAAGCTCCGGATCTGCCACGTGTGGAGCCTCCGGACCTTCATCGCCAATAGAAATACGAGCAGATCACGTCCGTTACAAACATTCAAGGACGGTTAAAGCAGCAGTTACAAGGTCTGATAATGTGTTATTAATGCCATATTAATGACACATGATCAGTGCACCGTTAGTAGGGGTAACGCTGCCATGAAGGCACGTTACCACACTATTAATTAGACTTAATACCCTTTAGACAGTGTATTAGGTCATTAAGCACGCTAGGGCCACATGTCGGGCCAGGCCAGCTTTGTAACGGTCAGTCCTTAGAACTATAAAAGAGCAGCACCGCACAAATGTAGGGATGGAGGAGATCGAATTCAACCTAATCCTAGTGAATGTACTCGTTAAATACAATTACACAAACCCTATGGAGTAGGGTGTTACGCTCAAGCGACCCGAATCACATAAATCTCTGAGGTCATCATCTTGATATTGATCTTTGCGTGCTCAACCACAAAAGAACCTCCGCGGGCTGCTTCTCAGCAGGTCTAGGGGAAGTGTTGTACGGCGTTTGGTGCGCCAGGTAGGGGGACACACCCCGAGATCACAAGATGGTGAATTCAGCTGTTGGATCTTCCAATGGCAACAACGCTGGACAACCTGCTGGAGGCAATCCCTCCAACGTCAAACAACCAGCAGGTGCCGTTGTTCCAGCAGGTGTTGTGGCACCACAGCCACCATCTGTTCCAGCAAACAATGCTGGTCAACAAGATGGAGCATTTGCGTCGATCACTGCATCGACAAACAACAACCCCGAGCACGCGCTCATTGCCGCGCGCGCTCTTCTACAATGTCCACCGCCTCCAGGTGCACCCCACGGTGCTATGGAGCAGTGGAGGGCTGATGTTGACCATCTGGTCGCAGCTGCGGCTACAGGCATCAGCAATCATGGTCCTCCCCCTTTGGGGCGAGCACCTTCACAACGACGGACCATGTCTGGCCGACTTGGTCCGCAAGTCTCACAACAAAGGAGACGTGCTGCATCTCAGTAGGTGACTTCGTTGCCTCCTGAGGCATGACACACCCACACAATTACCAGGATTTTGACTCATGATCTGCGGTCGAAACTGGATCGCCGTTACCGGCAACAAGATGGTCGTGTCCACATTGAGCGCGCTCGCGAGAGGCGAGAAGCTCAGGGCAACCCTGCTCCTTAGGGAGTAGGAGGTTGTTCTGCCCTAGCCATGCACTTACATATGGTTAGGTGGCCACAGAAGTTTCGGCCCCACTTACCGGAGAAATTCGACAGGACTGTCAACCCCGCTGAATTCCTTCAAATCTACTCTACTGCCGTACTGGCAGCAGGGGCTGATGAGGCTGTAATGGCCAATTACTTCCCGATGGCTTTAACTAGGACTGCAAGGTCCTGGTTCATGAGTCTTCCATCTGACTCCATTAATAGTTAGGCAGAACTACGCCAGCAATTCACTGCCAACTTTGGGAGCTCCTGTACCCGGCCCGACACTGAATTGGACTTATTTGCTGTAAAGCAAACGTCGCGAGAATTGCTACGGTCCTTCATCCAGCGATTCTCTCATGTACGAAATACTATTCCTTCTATTTCGAGATCTTCTGTTATCGTTGCATTCAGACAGGGTGTTCGAGATAAGAAGATGCTAGAGAAGCTGGCTATTAAAGAAGTTACCAGCGTCACAGAATTCTTCAGCCTAGCCGACAAATGTGCTAGAGCTACGGAGTGCTGTGAAATGCACTCCAAGCCAGCTCCGAAGGCCAACCAGAAGTCCTCCAAAACTAAAGACGCTACCTCCGGTAGTGGTAAGAAGAAGAAGAAGCCCAACGACAAAAAGAAGCTGTCACGTGCTGCCATGTGGCAAGTCGTCCACACCGTGGACGGCAGGGATGCTAGTTTTACAAAAAGAAAATTTCGGATGCTATTAATATTAAATAATAAATTAACAATGCTAAAATAAAAAAATTCCCTGTCACACCCCGGCTCCCGCTGGGCTGGCTTGGCGATTGATCTAGGGTTTTAGCTTGCGACATTCGCCACGCTGCGGCCGCCGGTTCCTTCAATCGTCAGCGTCATGCATCCATCTGCCGACCAAAGGAAGGAGGATCCAGCAAGATTTGCTCTGTCTCATCTCATAACAGTGCTGATTCCCTCTCCTCTTGGCCGCTCCGAGAAAAAATGTATTTAGAAAGTCAAGACATAAGGAGGCCCTTTCCACTAACGATTCTACATGTTTAGTCCACCATCTACAGTAATCAGAGTACGGATCTCTCTGTTCCAGTTTCACAGATACATAACTACACATGGAGGTTAAGAATCAACCAAAAGGTCCAATCCATGCCACAGTGTCAAAATCAGGAAATGCAAAGATAAAAGGTGTCCTCTCACTGACTGAATTGTTCACCCCATAACAAGTCAAGGAACATAATGGCACTCTAAGACCCCTCGCACCGGGGGTCGCTATACGGTCCGCTACGGTGTTTTAGCGATATAGTGACCCTGGAACCAGACGCAGCGATCGTTTTAAAACGAGACTGCTACAATGACGATATCTACATTAGGCCACCACAGTTGACAGCTACTATTGTGATCGCCACGAAGAGAGAGAAGAACAATCGAAGCACGACGGTTTTCTTCGCGCGCTTGGGGAGGACGACGGTGAGGCAATGAGCTTGGGGGAGGAGGCGTCGCCGGCTCGGCCACCATCGTGGAGGAGGTGAGGCCGTCGTCGAGGAGCCGAGCTCCATGGCCGTCGTCGACCTGGATCTGGCCGCCGATGAGGACGAGAGGCGGCATCGATAAGTGGGAAGCGACAAGGAGGGCGAGCGCCAAAGGAGGCGTCGCCGGCTCGGCCACCGTCGTCGAGGAGCTGCGGCCGTCGCCGTGGACGCGGATCTGGTCGTCGTCGAGAAGCCAAGCTGCATTGCCGCCATGGATCCGGATCTGGCCGCAGTGAGGGGGAGCGAAGGTTTTGCCAGCTCGATTGGTTGGGCATCGTCGAGGACCTGTGGCAAGGTCGGAGGTGGAGAAGAGGAATCGAGAACTATCGATCGAGGGACGAGAGAAGGGACCGGGGAAGAAAAACATCTGTCAGGAATGTTCTAGAACATGGGAGGGGGAAATAACGGGAGTGAATTAAGAGAGAGAAAAAATATAAAAAATAAAGGAAAATAAATAAAAGGGTAAAAGGTAAATAAAGAGATGGAAAAAGAACAAAATGATAGGAATAAAGATGAAATATAGGAAAGTAGAAAATAAAAGGCAGTTGTATGATATAATATAAAATAGATGGTAGTTGATATAGAAATGTGATATAGAGGTATAAGAGCGTGGGAAACGAAACTGTAAAGCAGAGAATCTTTTAGAGATGGGATGAATATTCTTTTATAGGTTTATGAGTGTGGTCAGCCTAAGACTGTGTGTTGGTCAGGTATGATTTTTTCTTTTTTTGAACTTCGCACAAACTCACTAGAATTTTTCATGACAAAAGGATTGTAACATCCTAATTTTTCCAATGTCAACAAATAAGATTTATATAAAATTAAAAAATAGTAAAATAATCACTAACTCTTATACACAAAAATAAATAAAGAAATAATGATCAACTCAATAGCAGGAATACACCTATGGTAATAAAATAAGAGCAAAAAAGTAAATAATAGAAAAAGAAAATAAAATAAAATGGTGCTCCGAGTGCCCACATCCCAGTAAGCCTCACGCCACTCTCTCTCTCTCTCTGTGCACCCGGCCAATGACCAGCCTAATACATTTTTCCACCCAGCTCCTCCCACTTTTCCTATAATTGCAAACAGTCCCTTTATTCATCCTCCGCCTAGAACAATAGCAACACAATACTAGAGGTGGCCAAATGGGTCGGGCCAAACGGGCCAGCCCGAAGCACGACTAAAATGGCTGGGCACAACAACGGCTTGACCTGAAAAATTCAAGCCCGGGCCGGCCCGAAGCACGACACGGGCCGTGCTCGAGCCTAGATCTTCGGTTCGTCGGGCTTGTCGGCACGGCGCGATTAGGTCCGGCACGATCGGCCCGTCGGGCTGGCCCTGCCCGGCACGGTCCATTTAGGCCCGAATAGTGATTTTTCTGTTATTTTTATTATATTTTTAACTAAAATAGGCCACGAGCCGGCCCGACACGGCATGACCCATTATGGCCCAGCACGACCCGACACGCTTAAAATGGATCCGAGCCATGCCCGGGCCTAGACCCGCGGCCCGTGGGCCGGCCCAGCACGGCCCGGGCCGTGCGAGGCCCAAGTTTTTTAGGCACGAGCCCGACCGGGCTCGGGCCTGGCCGGCCCGGCACGGCCCGTTGGCCACCTATACACAATACTACTCCAGGGCAAGCATCCAGAGGCTCAGCTCACCCTCCCCCTCTCCATCTCGTGGAACCCTCTCGAATAGCTTTGTACCTCACATTATTTCCAGACCCACGTGTTCGCTCAGTGATGCTCGTGCCGTCTTTTCATTTATGAGCACGCGAGGGTGCCCGAGCCATCTCATCACCGCTACAGCCACTAGCAAGCAGACTCACATCCTACCTCCTCGCTTCATTGTGACTCTTCTCGAAGCCTCCAAACATGGTACGACTCGTAAATCCCTTCACCCACTCGCCATAGAGCGTGACGCGCCCACCATCTATCCCATTTATTCGCAACACGTTGGCGAGGATGAGCACCTGGGCGACTGCATAGATGCCGCTACTGGCCGATGACAGGCCGCCGAGACGCGTCGTGCAGCGTTGTAGCTAGATGCACCGTCCTAACAAGTTCGGCGCACGCATGCATACGGCGAATTTACTTCGCCCGAATGAGCTCTGTTGAAATCTGTCGAAGTGTAGAATATGACACTTTCCCCGGACCCGCTGAGAAGCAGCCCACGGAGGTTCTTTTGTGGTTGGGGCACGTAGAGATCAATATCAAAATGGTGACCTCAGAGATTTATGTGGTTCGGGACGCCTAAGCATAACACCCTACTCCACGGGGTTTGTGTAATTGTATTGAATGAGTAAGTTCGCTCAGGTCAGGTTGCAATCGCTTGGATCCACCCCCCATTATTCGTGCGGTACATCCCTTTTATAGTTCTAAGGGCTAACCGTTATAAAGTTGGCCTAGCCCGACATGTGGCACTGGCGTGCTTAATGACCTAATACACAGTCTAAAGGGTATTAAGTACAATTAACAGTGTGATAATGTGTCTTCTTGGTAGCGTTACGCCTATTAAAGGTGCACTGATCGTGTGTCATTAGTATGGCATTAATGACATATTATCAGACCTTGTAACTGCCGCTTTAACCATCCTTGAATGTCTGTAATGGTCATGATCGGCTTGTATTCCTGTTGGTGATGAAGGTCCGGAGGCTCCACACGTGGCAGATCCGGAGCTTTCCCTTGTGGGAGAGTAGGTTTGGGGTTGCTGTACACGTATCAGTACCGAAGCTCCTCACTGACGGGGGCTAGGTCTGGGGCTGTTGTACACGTGTAGTCGCTGGAGCTTCCCTTGGTTGGGAGTTTTGTTCCGGGCTTATTTTACACGTGTTAACCCAGGAGCCAGCCATGTGAGGGGAGCGGGTCCAGTGCAACGTGCCATGTGGGACCTGCGAGTGCCTTTGATTCTGACGGGTGGAACTTTCTTGCACTTGTTGCGGTATCGTGGTGTACCCGATATGTAGGGTATTAACAGTGGCCCCCGGGCCCACCTCTGGGAGAAACCCTTTTGGTTAAGTTGTTCTGCTGGAGGTGGGGCCATTCTCGATTCCCGCACTTTGATTTTCAAAAAGTCCTTTGATGCACCGATAGAATGGTGGTCCGGGAGTGAACCTTCGACGTGTCGCTTGTTATGCATACGGCAGATGAGATCTTTGAGTGCGGATCTCACGCAATTGAAGGTCTCTGGTTCCCAATACGAAAACCGTATTGGTTCCGCGCACCCTGTCAGAGCGCAGACCTTTGGTTTCCTGCCGCCCGTCATGGCAACGGTTGGCCTTGGGTAAGGACCTCAATCTCTTTGTCAGGGTGGCCTCAGGACCACTCGTCATTGATGGGGTAGATATTTTGAAAAGTTCTCTTGATCTCATTGCGGTTTTCATCCAAGCGTCGCAGAGGCTTACTTAAGAAGGAAAGTGCGCACGGGTTGAGGACTCTTTACGCCTTCGATCATCTTTGCGCTCGGAGCCTCCCAAACTCCGCCTAACTTCCCATCCTTTGCTCTACTTTGCCGTGATGGAGTTGGGTCTCCCCAAAAGTCGCCTCAAGAGCGATGATGATCGTAAGAAGGTCCGAACCTACATGGGGTGGTCCAGCGACTACTTCAACCATCTGGTCCACGTCGGCAAGCTCCCGTTCAAGAAGGAGCACGACGGCGACATGGTGTACTTCTCTGCGTACGCCATGGTGGGGCTGATCCCACCTTTCTCAACTTTCCTTTTGATGGTGCTAGACTTCTATAGTCTGCACCTGTACCACCTTGGCCCCTGTCGGTGTGTAAATCCTGCAGATCTCCCGACACTACTATTAGTAGTTCGTGGAGTTTGTAGTTCGGTAATGGGCGCACAGATATTCAAGAGATGGTGGCAAATTGACACAGAGGTTTACGTGGTTCGGGCCGCCTGAGCGTAATACCCTACTGCACGGGGTGTGTTGCTGTTGTATTGAGTGTTTAGAGGCGTGTAAGGGTCTAGAGAGTTCAGAGAGTCTAAGAGTCCGAGAGCGTCGAGTCTCCAGAGTCCCCCCTGTGTATCGTCGACCAGTCCTTTTATAGTACAAGGACTAGTTGTTACACCATTAGCCTGGCCCGACATGTGGCCCTGGTGGTTACTAATGTTTAATACACAATTAATGAGGTTAATTACCCTTAATATCATGGTAATGGGCCTTAACAGTGTTGTTACTGGTATTAAGGGCCTTCCGATTGCGTGTCTTTAATATGGTATTAATGACACTTAATCGGGTCTTGAAGTCTTTGATTGCCCCTTGAAGGTCCGAGCCATTGGGGGCCCACCAGTCTGACTGTTGAGGTTGAAGGTCCGACAGTTCGGCCACGTGGCAGCTCCAGAGCTTACCGTCGTGGACGGGTAGGTCCGGTGCTGTTGGACACGTGTCGGTACCGGAGCTTCACTCTGTCTGGGGTTAGGTCCGGGGGTGCCATACTAGTATCTAGTCCGGAGCTTCCCCATGTGTGGGCGGTAGCTCCGGTCTTATGATACACGTGGCGGCCCTGGGACTAACCATGTCGGGGAAGCAGATCCGGTTATGGCTGACATGTGGGGCCTTTAGAGGTCTTCAAATCTGGTAGATGGAGTTTCCTTGTGATCTTTGCAATCCCAAGGGGTATCCGGTACGCAGGGTACTGACAGTGGCCCCCTGGGCCCACCTTTGGGAGAGACCTTTTGGATGAAGTCATTCTGCCAGAGGTGGGTCCATTCTTCGGTTTTTGAGCCGTGTCTTCAAGGGTCTTCGGATGTGCCGTTGGCGGTAGTTCGTAATTAAACCAACGCTGCGTGGCATATCCTACATGCGGTAGGTGAGATTTTAGCGTGCGGATCTCACGCAATTGAAGGTCGCTGGTTCCCGATACAAAAATCATATCGGTTCCGCGTGCCCTGTCAGGCCGCCGCCTTCGGGTTCCCGCCTTTCATGATGAAAACTGTTCGCCTGGGGTAAGGATCTTGACTTGATCGTCGGGGTGGCCTCGGGCCCCCTTGTC
This sequence comes from Tuctoria greenei, assembly GCA_036927565.1. Lineage (NCBI taxonomy): Eukaryota > Viridiplantae > Streptophyta > Magnoliopsida > Poales > Poaceae > Tuctoria > Tuctoria greenei. The sequence continues at coordinate 8,862,509 of JAYESD010000010.1, read as the reverse complement.
ATTGGCAGGGTGAAGTTTTTGACTGGTATCGTCGGCTCCTCTGCGGTTTCCATCTAAGCGTTGTGGGGGCTTACTTAAGAAGGAAAGCACGCACCATTTGGGGATTCTTTATGCCTTCATTCGAACTTGCGCTCAAATCCTTCAAACTTTTGCTTGCTTTTCCTCTCTTGCCCCGCTGTGCCGCGATGAAGTTGGGACTCCCCAAAAGTCGCATTGGGAGCAAGAAGGAGTTGTCTAGGGTCCGGACCTACATGGGATGATCCAGTGACTCCTTTGACAACGACATTCGCTGCGGCGAGCTTCCCTTCGAGAAGAAGCGAGCCGGAGATATAGTGTACTTCCTTGGGTATGCCATGGCGGGTTTGATCCCGCCTTTCTCCACCTTCTTTCTGATGTTGCTAGATTTTTATGGCCTGCAGCTCCACCATCTGGGCCCTCATTCCATCTTGCTGGGGGCGACTTTTGTCCACTTTTGCGAGATGTGGGTGGGCGTTCCCCCTTGCGTGGAGTTGTTCCGGACCTTCTTCACTGTCCACCCGACTGGGAAGAGTGATGAGTTCACCGGCTTCTACTACTTCGTGAAGCAGAAAAACTCCCCCCTCAAGTACTTGAGGTCCTTCCCTTCAGGCAAGTGGGACGACTGGAAGGAAGACTGGGTGGTCATCACCGTTGAGGGACACAAGAGGCTAGAGCTGCCTGAAGGCCTTCCTCACGTCGACACCGACACCTGGAAGGATGTACCGGCGCTGCCAAGGGAGTACAGGCCCATCCTGGACAGAATCTAGGAATGTGTCGAAGGTGGGGTGACCCTGCAGATGGTCTTCGACAACTTCTTGATGAACAGGTGGGCCCCGCTGAGGGCTAGGAGTCGTCCTGCCTGGGCCTTCAACAGTGAGATGGATACCAACCGCATTAAAGTCGGCTTGGACACCAATTTGGCCGGTGAAGCCTTGAAGACCCATCTCAAGAAGTTCTAGCCTGGGAACATCAGTCCTGGCGACGTGTCTCCGCTGGCGGCCTTCCTGCCTCTGAATATGATTCCAGACGGGTGCAGAGAGCTCCAGAGGAAAATGCCGCTGTTGGACGACTTGGGCCTGGTGGAGAGGCGATCAACCTCCGGGGTGGCAATCCCCAGGGCTTCTGAAGGCGGCTCCGCTCCCGTCCCAAAGCAAAGAACCAAAGTCGTAGGCAAGGGCAAGGAGTTGGCCGAGCCCTCGAGCCGCAAGAGGAAGCTGAAAGCATGCCGATGGGAGGTCCATCAGACCTGCTCCCTCCACGACGGCTCCTTCTCCCCAGCGGAGGAGGTCTTCGGTGGCGGCAACTACTCCAGCATTGGCATCTCCCCGGGGTGCTAGCTCTGGCCATGTGGCTCCAGTACCAGGGCTAGCTGAAGGCTCTGGGTCTAGAGGTCCTTCCCGGTCGAGGGGGTCCTCAACTGAGACGACGCCGATAGCAGCAGCAAGCTCCGGGGAACCTTCCGGAGCTGGCACGATAGGGGCGACAGGGTCCGGCGCCGAGCATTCGGGAAAGAGGTTCCGCGCTAGCTGGAGCAGAAGCTTCCTAGGTAAGTTTGATTTTTTACCTCAATTGATTTTTTTTTGTTGTAACTGCATTTTGAGTGTCTTCGTCCTTCATCCACAGAGTGCCCAAAAAAGGGCTGAAGCTTCGGTTCCTACAGCAGCAGCTGAGGCTGTACAGGCGGAAGCTCCGGCTTCAATTCCAGCACTGCCCTAAATGGTGGCTGAGGCTGCGGCAGCTCCGGCACCGACTGTCATGGTTTTGGACCTCGACTCATCCCCAAAAGCTCCTGTGGTAGCGTTGGACCACGAGAATGAAGATGTACCAGCGGCACCTGCCCCGGAGGTGGAAGCTCCGGGCTTGGATGCTAAAATGATGGACGCTCCAGCCTCAGGGCCGGAGGTTGTTGAAGCCCCTGCAGTCGAGCCGGTGGTTGATGAGTTCCGGCGGTAGAGCCGGGTATTGATGAAGTTCCGGCGCTTGAGCCGGTTGTCGAGGAAGCTCTGGCGGTAGATCCGGTTGCTGCAGAAGTTCCAGCGGTAGAGTCGGTCACTGAAGAACTACCGGTAGCTGAGCAGTTGCTGTAGAGGTCCCGGTGCTCGAGCCCATGGTGTTCGAGGCGTCAGCACCAGAATCAGCAGTGGAGGAGGCGCCATCGTCGGAGCCAAACGTGGCTTCAGCTCCGGCAGAATCTTCTACGCTCGCCCCGGAAGCAGTGATCCCGGAGGTGCCCGCACCTTAGCCAGGGTGCCAAGATGAAGCTGCCGGCCCCCCGCCTGGGGGGCCAGTTGTTGATGACCTGGCGGCGGGACCTTCGGAGTCAATTCCGGAGGTCGAAACTTCTACTGCAGGACCTTCCTCGGCGGTGGCCGAGGCTATCCCAGAGGACGGCCCTAGTGTCATGGAAGCCCAGGGGACCGCTCTTGTAGAGTGGGACCCAATTTTTGTCACGGAGAACCCGCTGGAACCGGCGGAGATGACCCCGGCAGGTCCTGAGCCAACCCCCCTGTCGTTGTCTATTGACAACGCCTGCTCCAGTCTTCGTCAGGTCCAGCTAGCTTTCTACCACGACAACAAGGCCCTCGAGGAGGAGCGACAAACTCTTAGGAGGTGGCGTAACCGGCTCCAATTCGAGACCAAGCTGGCGCAGTCGAGGCTGGCTAATGACAAGGAGTGGGTGAAGAGGGAGAAGGTCCGCCTGGAATACTGGGGTAAGCTGCTGGATGAGAGGGAAAGCATGATGCGATCCCTTGACAACCAGTCCCAGGCCATCTACGAACAGGCCAAAGCTGCTAACAGCGCAGCGGATGATCGTCAGGAGAGACTCGATGCCATCCACGCTAGTCTCGTCAAGCTCTGGGAGGCTCTTGAGGAGCGAGGGAGAAGGCTCGAGGATGAAGAGCAAAAACTCCTGGAGCTGCAGGACAACATCGTGAAGAGGGAAGAAGAGCTCACTCAGAGGTTAACTCTGGGTGACAAGAGTCTCGGGGAGCGCACTAAGAAATTGGAGGAGCGCTGCAAGAGAGAGAGGAGAAGAAGGCCTTGGAGCGAGGGCAGGATCTCCACAGGAGGGAGAATGTCGTTGCTGCCAGGGAGAAGAAAGTGCGGAGCCGGGAGAAGGATCTGGTTGACCACCGGAACAAGATCCACCTGCGGGAGGAAGAGCTCGGAAAACTCGAAAGGCAAGTTGCTGAAAAGATTCAGCAGAACGCCAAAGAGGTTGAGCGCCTTACCCGTGAGAATTCGGAGCTTGCGGCGACTAGAAGGTCCTTGTAAGAGATGCGAGGCTTGAGGACTGTAGAGTCCCAACAAGTTTGGGACTTCCTGGGTAAAGCCAACAACGCGCTGACGCCATTGGGTTTTAGTCACGTGCGTCCAGATGATCCGCAGTTAGAGCTAGACCAGGCGTTGCAAGCGTTGAGTTCGGCAGGCAACAAGCTCACCAAGATGGGCGATGTCATTGCGGACCAGCTGGAGATCGAGGGACAATCCCTGGCGAAGGACGTCGCAGAATTCGTGCCAACGTGCTACACAAGCCGGAACCCTCAATTCCCCTTGGACCTGGTGCTTGAAGGCCCCATAGAAGGAGAGTGAGAAGCTGCCCAAGCCAGCGTATCGGAGGCTACCCAGAAGGTCGCCTTGTTCTTCCATAGGGTCTAAGACCATCTCTTTGTAGCTCCCACTTGTATCCTCTCTTCTTTTTCTCCAATTTTGTAATCTCTTGTCTCCAGATGAATGGAATCCACGTTTTTTGTGAATTTCATTTTTTGTATTCAACACCTTTGTCCCACTTGGCCCCCTGGTAGATGTACACAATTTGATTGTTAACATGTACCAAGAGGATGTAGCAGTTGTAGAACGTAGGTTCGAAGTCTTCGATAGTGAAGGCCCCCTGAGGTTGTCGGAGCTTAGTGGCTCCGGCATTGACCATCGTTGGAGCTTTGTAGCTCCGGAAGTAGTCTCCATAAACGCGTAAAGCATCGAAGGTTAGTCCTCTGGGGTGTCGGAGCTTGGTGGCTCCAGCAATGACCTCTGTCAACATGTGGTGTGTCGACACGAGACTCCACCATAGAGTCTTCCCACCATCTTTTCTTCACGTTGACGGCTGGCCCCCTAGCTTTACCGGAGCTGACTAGCTCCAGCGACACTTGCTATCAATGTTTGAACATCGACCACAAGCCGCCTAGAGGATGTCGGAGCTCTGGAAGCTCCGACTTCATTCACCATCATCATGAAATATTTATTTTTCCTGCACACTAAAGTCAAGAAAAACAGTAAAATCCATTTTCCTATCTATAACTTCATTGTGAATTACTATTGCCGAGAAATTTTTAGGTCGAACACAATTCTAAATACAATCAAGTGCGCTGCCCTGTTTCCTTCAGATCCGATCGTTTCTGGACTCGCCTTACTTTGGTCTGCCGGGGTGTAGGTAGAGTGGTGTACTTAGGGTGCATGACCAGTCTAAGTCGATAGCACACTCCGGCCCTAGATTGGCTTGACGGCATTCAGATGAGTAGACCATTAACAATGTTTGTACCCGGAAGAATAGACGATGCAACTCGAATTGTACATGAACTAGTTGAGCTAAAGTTTCTTAAGAATTGCACAACTTTGTTATAGACAAGAAATTCTACTACTTCGTGAAGTGCAAGAATTGTCCCTTCAATTACTTGAATACCTTCCCCTCCAGGAAGTGGGACAACTGGAAGAATGACTAGGTGGTCATCACGGTGGACCATCACGACAGGCTGGAGTTGCCTACAAGCCTCCCCAATGTCAACACCAATGCTTGGAATGCAGCTTCGGAGTTGTCCAAAGCATACAAGCCTGTCTTGACCAGGATCCAGCAATGTGTGGAGGGTGGTGTGACCCCCGAGATGGTCTTCGGTAATTTTTTGGTGAACAACTGGGATCCGCTGAAGACGAGAGAGTGACCCACATGGGCTTTCAATAGAGAGATGGATCGCAACCGGATCGAAGCTGGTTTTTGGACAAACTTTGATGATGAAGCTTTGAAGCTCCATCTCTAGAAGCTTCAAAACGGTGCCATCACCAGAGACGCCCTGACTCTACCAATAGGCTTCCTCCCTCCGAACATGGTTCCTGAGTTCAGAAGGGAGCTCCAAAAGGGGAGGCCGGAGCTAGACGACCTTGGCTTGGTGGAGAAGTTCAAGACCTCCATAGTTGCAATTGTCGGAGCTTAAAAAAGGGTGGCTCCCACTGCTCCAGGCCAGAAGGTTGACGATTTCGACAAGGGCAAGGGCAAGGAGCCGGCCGTATCTTTTAGTCAGAAGAGGAAGCTGAGACATGTTGATGGAGCTCCCTCAGATCGGCTCCATCTCCTGCAGCCTCTTGCTCCCCGGCCAAGCAGAGCTTTGGCAGCCACGCCTCATTCGGTGCTGACGTCCTTGAGTGGCGCTAGCTTTGCCAAGTCGACCCCGACTCCATGTTGGTTGCGCGCTCCAGGTCTGGGGTCCTTCCCAGCCGAGGGAGGTCCCTGCTGTGGCGACTCCAACCCCTGCATCAAGCTCCCGACCGAGGTCCGGGGTCTCTACCTCACCAGATCCGGTGGGCTCTGCCTTCGGGCCACAAAAGAAGAAGTTCTGCAGCGACTAAAGTGGAAGCTTCCCAAGGTAAGCATTGTCTTCTCACCTTGAGTTGCTATTTTTATCTTTATCATGTTTTGAATTTTTTTGATCTTTTGATTCTAGGGTGTCGAAGAAGAGCACTAAAGCTCCAGCCCCTGCTACAGCAACAGAGGCTATGCAAACAGAGGCTCCTGCTTCGACCCCTGCGTCCCTCCCAGTGATGGCTAAAGACATGACAGTTTCGACGCCAGCTGTCATGGAACTGGATCCAGTAACAATGCCAGAAGCTCCCATGGTAGCGTCGAACAACGGGGGAGAGACTTGCAAAGAAGCACCAGTTGTTTCTGAGCTGGCAGCTGAGGTTCCGGCGTCAGAGCCGAAGACGACAGCAGCTCCAGTACTAGAACCGGAGGTAACTGAAGTTCTGGCACCTGAGCCAGAAGTAGTTGAAGCTCCAGCACCCGAGCTGGTGGTAGTTGAAGTCCCAGCACGTGATCCGGAGGTGGAGGGGGATCTGTACAAAGCTACTGCGCAAGCCCAGAGGTGATTACTTCAGAGGTGTCTATGTTAGAGCCGCAGCATCCAGGGGAGGCGGTTGTGTGTCCTCCATCTACCGAGCCAACAATAACAGATCCGGTAGTGGGACCTTCCTCATAAACTCCGAATACAGTGGATATGGAGGAGCTTCCATCGATTGTTCCAACTGACGTTGAGTTACTTGAGAGGGAGCTTGCACCTTGGGGCCCCTCAGTCGTATTGGAAGACCCGCTCGAGCCGGCGGAAGAAGTCCAGGCTGGTTCTGAGCCAATTCCTTTGGTATTGTCTATAGACAATGCCTGCTCCAGTCTCCATCAAGTCTAACTTGCCTTCGACTACAAAAGCAAGAGTCTCAAAGAAGAGCACAACACCTTGAGGTGTTGGCACAATAGGCTTCATTTCGAGATGAAGCTGACGCAATCAAGGCTCGCGGACCATCAAGAATGGGTGGTCAAGGAGAAGGCTCGGTTGGCGCTGTTTGACTGCCTGTTGAACGAGCAAGAGTCTGCCATCAAGGCTCTCGACCAGAAGACTCGAGAGATTTTTGAGAATGCTAGGGAGACTAATGAGGCTGCTGATGATCGTCAAGACAACCTCAATGAGCTGAATGAAGTATTCTTCAAGCGCCGGAGAGCTCTCGATGAGAAGAAGTAAATGATCCTTGAGAAGGAGGAGGACCTCTTAAAGAGGGAGGAGGAGCTCGCCCAGAAGCTATCACTGGGGGAGCAGAGTTTGGCTGATCGTGCCAAACAGTTTGAACAACATTATGCTCAGGAGAAAGAGTGGATTTGGCAGGTGGGACAAGAAGTCTCCAAGAGAGAGACTGACGTCTCTGCTCGGGAGGAAAGAGTGAAAGGCAGGGAGAAGGACCTGGCGGACCATCAGAACTGCATCCACCTCTGGGAGATGGAGCTTGCCGACCGAGAAAAGCATGTGGCCAAAAGGATCCAACAATATGCTATGGAGGTCGAGCGCCTCGCCCGGGAGAGTTTGGAGCTTGCAGCCACTAGAAGGTCGCTGGAGGAGCTAAGGAGCTCAAGGGTAACTGAGTCCCATCAAGTTTGGGACTTACTGGGGCATGCTAACAAAGCTTTGGTGCCGCTTGGCTTTAGTCTGGTACGTCCAGCTGACCCTGATCCTGAGCTGGACAAGGCTTAGATGGTGTTGAGCTCTGCTAGCAACAAGCTGGACCCAATGGGCGACGTCATCGTCGACCAACTGGAGACGGGGGAGGTCCTTGGCCAAGAACGTTGCTGAATATGTGCTGACGTGTTTCAAAAGCCGGTACCCTCATCTGTCTTTGGATCCAGTGGTCGAAGGACCCATTGTTGAAGAAGAAGATGCCGCCAGGGCCAACAGTCAAGAAGTTGTCCCGAAAGTTGCCTCGTTCTTCCATAGGACCCCCAGTAGCTAGGGCTTTTTTCTTCTGCCTTCACTTGTAATCCTCCAATTTTGAATCAATGAAATCCAATCTTTTGAATGAATGAATTCCATTTTGTGTGTATCTTCAATGCATTGTCCTTTATATTGTTGGCCCCCTGGTAACAATTTTATTGCAAACATGTACCACAAGGATTTGATAATGTTTGGGTGACTTCACTTCTCGCTTGTAGCCAAAAACGACAGCTCCGAGTTCCGAAGTTTACCTCCGACATCTCCAAGGACCCTTTGTTGTGTCGATGGCGGGCCCCCTGGGAGTTGTCGGAGCTAGGTAGGTCTGACGGCACCCACTATTAATGTTTAGAAACATCGATGGCGAGCCCCCTGGGACTTGTCAGACCTTGGTTGGTCTCACAGCACCCACTATCAACGCTTATAAACATCGACGGCGGGCCCCCTGGGAGTTGTCGGAGCTTGGTAGGTCTGACGGTGCCCACTATCAATGCTTAGAAATGTCGACAGCGGGCCCCTGGGAGTTGTTGGAGCTTGGTAGGTCCGACGGCGCATACTATCAACATTAGAAACGTCAACAGCAGGCCCCCTGAGGGTCATCAGAGCTTTGTAACTTCGACGACGCCCACTGTCAATGCGTAGAACATCAACAGCGGACCCCCCCCCCCCCCCCCCGGGGTGATTTCTCAACCATCTTTGTTTAGAGCGCCATTAATTCTTCATATCGACGGCTGGCGCCCATGGGAGTTGTCGGAGCTTGTTAACTTCGATGACACCCACTTTTAACGTATGAAACATCAACGACGGGCCCCCTGGGGGTTGTCGGAGCTTAGCAGCTCCGGCATCGTCCACCATCACCATGTTTTTTTCATTTTTCCCGTGCATTAAAGACAAGAAAAGCAATAAAATTTGTCCTCTCATCTATAACTTGTTTGCGGCTTACTGTTCTTATTTGAATTTTAGATCCAAAGGAACTCGATATGATAACAAGTATATTGATGCAATCTCTTTGGATCTGAAGCCTTCTGGACCCGCCCTACTAAGACCTGCCGAAATATAGGTAGAGTAGCGTACTTAGGATGTCTGACCAGTCTAAGTCGATAGCACACTCCGGACCCGTCATTGGCTTTGCTTTTCAGGCGAGTAGACCAACTAGCAATGCTAATATCCAAAAGGATCAACAATATAACTTGTATATCATATGAATAACTCGGACTAAATCTCAAAAAGAATTGCACAACTTCGTTATAGACAAGAAGGAAAAGATAATATAAGAAACGAGTTTGTACAAAATTGATGCACGTGGAGTGTGCTTTTACACAAGAATGTATTTCATTATAGGTCCGAATTACAGGGGAGACAAGGACACACTTAGGGTACGAAACTAGGCTAAACGTTCTATTCATCTTGTTGTAACCAAGGGTAGGTAAGCTACACATAAAGTACAAGGACCAAGTTAAGTGTGCTCGAACTATCTGGACCCTCCCGGAGGGGTCCAGATGTTCTTCTTGAGGACCTACCCGACTCTGTCCATAGACTCTATAATTTACATTATGTGTAAGTACAAACTCACCTCCGTGAAACTAAGCATAAAACTTATGGAGGTGCTCGATGTTCCATGAATTGGGAAGCGAGGTCCCATCCTCTGTTGCCAAGTGAACGCATCCAGGGCGGAAAACTTTGATAACTCGGAAGGGACCTTCCCAGCCTAGGGAGAGTTTGTTCATCCCTTCAGTTGCGCATGAACCTTTGATGATAGTGCCGAAGCACCTGGTGATATTGTGCATTACGAACAGCTGCTTGGCACCTTCCCTCGTGGATGAGGTCTAGGTCCTCACGCCGGAGCTTCTCCTGCGTGGCTTCGTCAAAGGTCCGGACCCGGAGTGACCCCATGGTGATCTCCGGAGGATGGACTGCTTTATCTCCGTACACCAAGAAGAATGGTGTCGCTTTAGTTGACCGGTAAGGTGTTGTCCTGCTCACCCACACTGCAGACAGAAGCTCCTCTATCCAGTTGGCTCCGTGTTTCTTCAGGCGCTCATACGTGCACATCTGGAGTCCTTTTAATATCTCTGCATTTGCTCTCTTGACTTGGCCATTACTTGTCGGGTGAGCTACTGATGCGTAGCTGACTTGTATGCTGAGATCTTCGCAATATTCTTGGAATGTTGCACTTGTAAATTGGGTTCCATTGTCAGTGATGACTCTATTCGAAACTCCGAATCTGCAGACTATGGACTTCAAGAACTTGATAGCAGATTGCTTGTTAATCGTCACAATTAGAGTAGCATCCAACCACTTAGTGAACTTGTCGATGGCGACGTACAGGAACCTGTAACCTCCGACGACTTTTGGAAAAGGTCCCAAAATTTCCATACCCCACATAATGAATGGCCATGTAGGAGGTATCATTTGTAGTGACTGAGCTGGTGTTTGAATTTGTTTCACGTGAAACTGGCACGCTTCACACTTTTTTACTAGCTCAACTGCATCCTAGAGTCCTGTAGGCTAGTAAAAGCCAAGCCAAAAGGCTTTACCAACCAACTTACAGGAAGACGTGTGGTTCCCAGACTCGCCTCAATGGATTTCCGCGAGGAGCTCACGGCCTCCTTCCCAGGAAATGCACCGCATTAGAACGCCGTTGGCATCGCGCCAGTAGAGATCCCCTTCTACCAGCATGTATATTTTAGCCAATCTGACGATTTGGTCAGCGGAAGAACTGTCTTCAGGAAGGATGTTGTCTTTCAAGTGTCTTCGAATCCATGAGATCCATGCATCAGAGCTAACTTGAGCTTCCGGATCTTGCGCGTTGGGTTGCTCGAAGCATCCTGCAGCGCCTACGATCCTTGATGGACGCCATGGTAACAGGGCCACCAGGACCGCCAGCTTCTGGGTGCTGGTCTCACCCCCATCATTCAGTTTGGCAGGCTGAGCGGCAGGTCCTGACAATCTCCCGACAAAAACTTCGTCAGGAGCTTGAGCTCCGATTGAAGCTATCGTCAAGAGTTCATCAGCTTCAGTGTTGTTGAGACGCTGGACATGGCAGAGGTCTAGGACATGGAAGTCCTTCTGCAGCTTCTGGACTTCAAGGAGGTAAGCTGTGAGTTGCGGGTTGTTGTAACTGCATTCACCTCTGAGTTGCTTGTTGATGAGTTACAAGTCACCCTTCACGAGCAACTGCTTGACGCCATATGATAGCGCCACCTTGAGTCCGTAGATGAGAGCTTCATACTCTGCCATGTTGTTGGTTGCCTTGAAGTCAAGGTGTACCATGTACTTGACCTTCTCCCCGGTCGGAGCGAGGAGAAGGATTCCAGCTCCGACCCCCTGCTTCTGCACGGAGTCGTTGAAGTAGAGGGTCCATTGAGGCGTGGTGAAGACTAGGACCTTGGATTCTGACTTCTGCTCATTGTGGCCCCATGGATTTGATGAAGAAGGAGTCCACTCCGCCATGAAGTCAGCCATTGCCTGACTCTTGATAGCATGTCGAGGCAAGAATTCCAGACTGAACTCTGCCAACTCCGCTGCCCACTTTGCAATATTTCACGTAGAGTTGGGGTTATGCCATATAGCTCGTGGTGGATAATATGTTACCACTGATATTTTGTGGGCTTGGAAGTAGTGATGAAGCTTCCTTGAGGCACTAGGAACTGGATAGAGCAGTTTATGCACCAGGATGTAACGAGTCTTGGCATCGTGTAGTACTCTGCTGATGAAGTACACTGGCGCCTGGACAGTCTGGACCTTCCCAGAAGGGCTCAGAGCTTCTTCTTCATCAACCCGAACCCTCCTGGAGGGATCCAGATTGTCTTCTTGATCAGTCATGAGAACTCCCTCAGATGAGAGAGGTTGATCCTCTAGCAACTTGTCTTGAGGATCCGCGCCTGGGGGCTGGGACCCAGACTTGCCTTCAGATAGCTCCGAACCCCCTCCCCCCCCCCCCCCCGAGGGGTCTGGAACCGTAGTTGCAGAAATATAAAGCAAAAGAGGCTCACCAGGATCCGGAGCTACCAAGATTGGTAGTGTGGTGAGGAGCTGCTTGAGCTCTTGGAACACCTTTTCTGCTTCTTCGGACCAATGGAATGTCTCGGACTTCCTCAATAGCTTGAAGAAGGGAAGTGCCCACTCTGCCAGTCTTGAGATGAACCGGCTGAGCACAGCTAGACTTTCAGTTAGCTTCTGGACATCCTTGACGTGAGCTGGGGGCTGCATCTCTTCAATGGCCTTGATCTTCATAGGATTTTGCCTCTATTCCTCGGTGAGTCATCAAGAATCCAAGGAGCTTTCTAGAGCTAACTCCAAAGACACATTTGCCCGGGTTTAGCTTGGTTCGCATTACATGCAGCTTGTCGAAGACAGCTTGCAGGTTGTCAATATCCTTGTTCTTTACCTATATGATGATGTCATCGACGTAGACCTCCAAAAAGTCCCTAATTAGCTCTTTAAATGTTTTGTGCATGGGTCGCACAAAAGTTGAAGCAACGTTTTTGAGACCGAAAGGCATATAGTATAGCAATATAACCCATCTACTATTATGAAGGTAGTATGCTCTTCATATTCCCTAGACATTTGGATCTGATGATATCCAGAGTATGCATCTAGGAAACATGATAGCTCACACTCGGAGGTGCAGTCAACTATCTGGTCTATCCTAGGTAGTGGAAATAGGTCTTTAGGACATGCCTTATTTAAGGTGGTGTGGTCGATACACATACGAAGCTTCCCGCCGGCCTTTTGTATGACAATTATGTTTGCCGTCCATCGTGTATGATGAACCTCCCGAATGAAACCAACTTCAAGAAGCTTCTTGATTTCTTGTATGATGAAGTTATGCCGCTCGACTGATTGCTTCTGGGCTTCTGATGTATTGGTCGTGCGCCGGGATATATCTTTAGGCTGTGCTCAATCACCTCCCTAGGGATCCCAGACATCTATGACGGTTGCCAAGCTAACATGTCAACATTCGCCCAGAGGAATGTGATCAGCTCGAGTTCCTATTTGTTGTCCAGACCTCCCGATATACGGGTGGTCTGGGCAGCATTAGAACCGATTTGGACAACTTTGACAGGAATGTCGGTGTCATCGCTTGGTTGCACACGTGGTGTAGAGGTTGAGCCTCGATGGCGAGAGCTCAAAGGTTGAGCAGCCTGCTCCTTGCCGATGCTTCCTCTTGCGTTGTTGCAAGCGAGTAGAGTTCTTCCAGGGCGGTGACTCCTACAGTGCGATCCCCTCGGATCCGAAGAACATCTCAAGGTGTCGGCATCTTCAACACCAAGTAGCTGTAATGAGCTGCGACCATAAACCTATATAGGGATGGCCTGCCTAGGATGGCATTGAAGGGTAGGCTGATGTGCGCTACATCGAAGACCAACTTCTTGGTCCTATAATTTTCCCGAGTCCCAAAGGTCACGGGGAGTGTAATTGATCCAAGAGGAGTGATAGCTCCCGGAGCTATTCTGAAGAAGGGACGTGAGGGGCGAAGGTCCGAGAGTTTGAGCTGGATCTTCACGAATGCTTCGTAGCTGGGGAGGTTGAGCGCCGCACCTCCATCCACCAAGACATGATAGAGCTAGACATTATTGATGGTAGGAGAAACCATCAACGGCAGTTGTCTAGCTCTGATCATGTTCCTCGGGCAATCTGAAACATCGAAAGTGATAGGAGTGTCCATCCACTTCCGATGGGGTTCTGCCTTGGCAGTGGTAGCTGTAGCAGCCATCTCCCGACACATGGTCTTGAGGATACGGTGGGAGGTGATATCCCATGACCCTCCATATATCGTATGGAGAGTCTTCCGATGCTCGTTGTCGAAGATGTCAGAGTCATCGTCGACGGTGTTGTACACAGCCTTCAGGACCATCTTGGAGTCCTGGAGGCCTAGCTCCGGATCAGCCGGAGCTTCGTTGACCTTCTCCTTTCCTTCCTGTTGGCGGAAAGGAGCTTCTTCTTGGTGCTTGTTGAAGCGTTCAACAAGGCGCTGGACCTCGCGGCAATCTTCAAGATTGTGTTTGTCTGTTTTGTGGATCGAACACCACATATTTTGATCGCCGCCGTCCTCAGACAATGGTCGAGGACGTTTTTCGGGGCGTGGCCCCCGGCCACCTGAAGCTGCAGCTGCCGCAACAGTAGGCGTGCTGACCAACAACTTCTTCTTATCGTTGGACTTTTTCTTATTTTTTCCACTGCCGGAGGCAACGACTTCAGCCTTGGAGGAGGATTTACCAACCTTTGGAGCTGGTTTGGAGTGCATCTCTCGGCCCTCTGCATCCCTAGCACATTTGTTGGCTAAGCTGAAGAGCTCCGTGACGCTGCTGACTTCCACTATGTAAGAAAGGCTCATACGAGATGGGCCCGAACGAAGATGGGAGACGAATAAACTGTGCATCTCTATCTTCGCGTCTCACATTACGTTGGCATCAAAGACACGCTTCAAGGTCATTGTGTCATAACAGACGACCTTTACATGGTCATTGGAGATGCCGCTGGCACTCGTCGCCCATCAACGTACATGCGTGACAGTCCCTTACAAAGCCCGTCGTAGATATAATGATTGATCCGAGATGTCCTATATTGCAGCACGTCACAGATTTATTAACTTATGTGAGACGGGCTTTACGGAAGCGTTTCTCCTTTATGTTGGTTATCCGAGACACTCTCTACTATAGCTCGTCGCGGATTGTTTACACGTAGGGTCTACTATTAGGAGCTAGCCAGGATTTGGCAGCCGTATTACCAGTGTCAGCAACATACTGTTCATAAACATATGCCAAAATGATCACACGTTAAATTATATTGACCAATCAAATATTACTAAAGTGTCAATCATGGTTATCAAGTATACTAATGACACAACAAAGACTGTTCATCCTCATTACAATGTAACTTATTACACACATCATAAGTGTCATCATCTAATCCTGTATACCGTAATGAAAATTCTCCCAATCAATGACTTTATTAATGATGAGCTTTCATAGCCTCTAATGCTACAACTGAGACATCATCCTCAAATTCAATAAAATCACTGAAATCATATAAAATATTATCAAATTGCAATCACATTCGCTTAACCAATCACATAAGATAGCAAATATATGTTAGTGAATAGAGAATCGAGCTTACTTGTAGCACAAGCAGTTGGTGAGCATCTTCAAAGCATCAATCGAGAAATTGTTCTCATGGTAAAGGACATGGTAGTGAGATGGTGTGCTTGTCCCCTGGAAAAACAAACAATTTACATTCCACTGATGCATTTATAGCCTGATTCCAGCATAGGTACCTTGATTCCATGTAGAACTCAAACTCTCTGGGATGGCGAATGCTAGTGTAAACCACAGATCCTGAAGTTTCAAGGGTTTACGAATAAGAATTAATTGTATACATTGATAGTCAAAACAAATATATTACTTCTGCATTGGACAGAAATAAGGAAGATGAATGTATACTGTAATGAAAACTCTCCCTTTGGATCAATGACTTCCTTAACGATGAGCCTTCATTGGACATCCTCAAATTCAATAAAATCACTGGAATGCACGCTCTGAGGGCAGGGTCGAGGCGACGACGTGCTCTCAAGACAGGAGACGCGGCGGCGTGCTCCGGGACAAGCTGGCGGAGGCGCCTGAGTGGCGGTTCCTCAACTCTCTGATGACAGCAGGCCGGCGTGCTCCGGGCACAGTGAGAACATTTCCACTTATGTGAAGGTGGCGGCGTGCTCATACCGATTACCGAGATCTAGGACGAGGCGGCGGCGTGCTCCGGGGACACGGGACGAGACGGTGTGCTCCATCGTGCTCAACTCTTTGATGATGAAGGTCGAGGTTGACGGCGGGGGAGGGGTCGATGCCGGCAACGCGACAATGACGAATAGCGAGTTGAGAAAGAAGGACGGCAGCGGCGTGCTCCGGTGACAAGGGACGAGGTGGTGTGCTCCAGCGTGCTCAACTCTCTGATGATGCGAAGGTCGGGGTCGATGGTGGCGTGCTCATGATCTGCGGTTTATAGGTCGAGAGAGCGCGCGACAGCCAAAATTTTTTGCCAAATGTTGGGAGAGAGCGCGCGATGGGAAAAAAAAATTTGGCGTAAATCGGAGACGCACAAACGGAAGGAGCGTCTCGCATTAATTTGAGTCCCCTGACACGACAGCTAAAATCTTTTGCCAAATAATGCACGTCTCGCATTAGCTCTTCATCAGGAATTGGAGACGGGCGTATATAACACCTATCTTGCACTATTTTGTCGGTAGAATGGGCATCCAATATGCGAAAGATGCACAACAGTAACATCTTTCGCATACTCGATGCTGGCCAACTGCAACTGTGCGTAATGCCTTATATGATCGTTGCAATGCTCTTAGCTTTCCGTGGTGGGACAGAAAATCTTCGGCGTAAATCGGAGACGGGCCAACGAAAGACGCGTCTTATATTATTTTGATGCCCCGGACACCCTGGAGTGTCCTAGATGCGCCAAGGTGTGCTAAAGCCACTAACAACATCCAAGACATTCCAGCGTGTCCAACTGGCAACTGTGCACAATGCCTTATATGGTCGTTTCATTTCGCTCAGCTTTCCAAGGTGGAAGAAAAGATCTTGGGCATAAATCGAAGAGGCGCCCATGGAAAGGGCGTCTCGAATTATTTTGTTGTCGAACGGGCATGCCGTATGTCAAAGATGCGGCACGGTGTGCTTGAGCCAGGAACATCTTTGGCATCCGGGCATGTCCAACTGGCAACTGTGCGTAATTCCTTATACAATCATTGTAACGTGCTCAGCTTTACGAGGTGGGACAAAAGATTTTCGGAACAAATCGGAGACAGGCCCGTGCAAGGCCCATCTCCATTTTCTGGATCTCAGGTATCTGAGACGCTCCCTTTTAAAGTTCGTCTCTCATGCACTCTTTACACTGGCATGCGCATGACATCGTGAACTGTTGCAGGGATAAACAAACGCAATGACATTGCAATTTAGAGATAATTTTCAACTCAATTAATTTCATAGTTCATACATTGTGTGCCCTCTAAACTAATTTCGAATCTAAACTTATTCCTAAAGCTCCCATCAATCAATCTAAATTGTACTGTCCAGCTTGCTCCCGAACACGTCTCTTATATTCCCCTAGATCCAGAAAATATTGACATTCTTTAAATTAACAAATGTCAAAGGAGGAATGAATAACCTATGTTGGTCACAAAGTCAAAGTGTCTGACCTTGATAAGTAGATTATAGCAATCATTTTCAACATCGGGCGCATTTGACTGATGCAGCAAACGCTGAACATCAAGTTGTATAGTTTTGACTGTAAAATCTGTCCACCACCCCTACGAAATATCAATTTAAGCAACATAAGAAATCAGTTCAAATAAGTTCGGCAACAACTACTAATTAATGAGCAAAATAGATCTATCTTACAGTCTCTTGATCAAGAATCCCAATGTAGAGTGCTCCTGGGCGATGGACATTTGGGTGGAAGAACCCACTTGGAAAGGCGCGTCTTGGAGGCACCAATGGATAGTCCTCTGAGAAGGAGATTGTCAGGGGGTAGTAACCACCTTCCCAGTCAGTCTACAAAGGAAAATCATTAGTAGTAGGACGATGGTTAAACTCATATATTGTGCTTGTTCTTCATGACTTACCCCTTCTTTACCAGGGACGATGCACTGCCACTTCAATAAATCTCCTGATTCAGGCTTCGCAGAGAAACCCTACGCAGAGAAATTGAAAATACAAAAGACAAACATGACAGAAAAACAAAACTATAGTTATGTTCATCAGTCCATTGCAGATCTACATATATACAACCATGCGACCGGTGTGCCATAAGTACATACATGGGGATGGTTCTTGCACCACGCCAAGCGCTCCTCCTTCAATCGGCTACGCGCGAAGCCGATACCAACCATGAACAGTGACGACGACGAGGAGGAAGGCGACAATGACGATGAGGAGGACGGCTACGTCAACGACAACGGCGATGGCGAACAGAGGAGGCGGTCACACTAGAGTTGCTCAATTAGTAAAGGACCATTGGTCGATTAGTAAAGGAGCACCGAATGCGAAGCGACGTGGGAGTAAATTGGAGAGAGACGCACGTTAATTTAAAGAACGTCTTCCATTGTCGAAGAGATGAAGAGACGAGGGAGATAAATGCGAGACACGCTATAACAAAGAGAGACGAGCTTTAAGCTAAAGCGAGTCTTCCATTGTCAAAAGAGAGACGTGCGGCATGAGATTTGCAAAGAACTTAATTTTGGCGGCGTGGTGCAAAGACGCGTGCGACGTCCGTGCACGACTTTTCATTTCCCCGAGGCGGTATCGATGCGTCCCATCATTCCATCAATGCGCGGAAAACCAACCGCTCCCTCGACGACTCTGCACGGACCTTATTTAAGACGCGACATCACCAGTCAGTTCTCCACAAGCGCGTTGCTCATTTTGAATCCTCTCCTTTTCTTCGTCTTCTCCACCCCGACGACCCACCCCCACCATGGCCGACCTTCTGCCACCAAGCCCTCCGAGGGAGCCACCGTGCAAGAAACTATGCTGCAGGTCCCACGAGAGGTTCAACACTGAGCAGCGCCTCCTTATGGCGCAAGAGGCGTACAACAATACGTCTCGCGCCATGAGTTCCTTGGGGCTGGGTACCCTTCCCAAGTTTACTGGAATAGGCACCATCGGCCACTACCTCTTTGCCCTCACCGAGGTGGCCGATCGTCTCAACATTCTGTTCGCGATGATGGCCTAGGTGCTTGGCCCCGAGAGCCGCAAAAACCTGGTGGAGGCGACGGGGAGCAACCTCTTTCTCGGGGTTATACCGTCGGGGCAGCCGACCCACGCTCCTGTTGCACTGGCGCCGGAGTCGCCACCCAAGGACGAGGAGGAGGAGGGGGAAGAGGGGGAGGAGGAGGAGGTGTAGGATTTAGTTTTTCTTTGTTGTTTTTAGTTGCTTCTGTTTTGTAAATATTATTAATGAATGAAATCTATCTTAGTTCATCTATGTGATTGAATATTATCTTGTGTATTCTTCAACTATGTGAATGAATGAATGTGTAGTGTGTTCATCGTGTTCGTCAGGTATCATAAGGAATGATTTGATTATATTCGAGACAAGAGAATGATTTAGTTATCAAGTGAGATGTGTGATATCAACAGTGAACCGAAGCAAAATGGAGAAATTCACGAAGCTAAAGGTGACATGTAGAATCGTAGACGAGCTTTTCGTTAGAGAACGTCTCTCTTTTTACAAAGGAGAGGGAGACGTCGATCATAGGAGACGCGCTTCGCAGCGAAGCACGTCTCCATTTTGCGCTACAGAACATACCTTATATAAGGTGCCATCAGTCTCTCCTCTTCGCTTTGTTCAACTCAGACAACCCACCATGGCCAACGTTTCGCCGCCAAGATCGCCGAGAGAGCCACCCTGAAAGAAATAGTGTTGACGCTCCCCTGAGAGGCTCAACAAAGAGCTGCTCGAGATGATGTTCGATGGGCTGTTTGATTGGTTCCATAGGCTGCTCTAGACGATAGACAAGGAGCTCGGTGCCGAGGGCCGTAGTATCCCAGTGGTGGCGATGGCGACGAACCTCGGTTGCGAGGTTCCATTGCCAGAACTGGACCAGCCAGTGCAAGCAACAGAGCAACCGGAGCAGCCAGAGAAACCGGCGGAGCAGATGGAGCAGCCGGAGCAACCGAAGCAACTGTCGGAGCAGCCGGAGCAGCCGGAGGAGGATGAGGAGGAGGGGTAGGAGGAGTAGGATTTATGTTTTCTTTTGTTATTTTTTAGTTGATGTTTTTCTTTACTTTATCTTGTACTTCTTTCTTGCGTTTTGTAATATATTTGTTATCTGTGATCAATTGTGTGAATGATTGAATATGTTATATGTGTTCATCTGTGTGATGAATATTTTGTGTGTTCAATTGTGAATGAATGTGGTCATCGTTTACAGTCATGTTCATGTATGTCTGAAAGCGAAGACAAAGGAGACGAGCTTTCAGTAAAGAACGTCTCATTTCACTCGCTTATAGGAGACGCGCTATGCTAGAGGTGCATCTCCCATTTGTCCAGAGAGTAGGCCTGTGTCAGATCCATACTTAACTGAGATGGGATGTAATGTAACGCGTCTCCTTAACCGTTCAACCGAGCCATACCTGATCCTCGCTGAAGTGGTCTCGTCTCGCTTAAGCTTATTTGAGACGGCAGCCTTTGACCGTGTCGCCCATCTTTGACTCCTATTTTGGTTTCTTACGTAGTGTTCTTTCGTTGCCAGCTTCTCCAGCATATTCTTTTCTCTAACTCCCAGACGAAATGCGACAACGACAGAAGTTTTGGAGATAAAAGGGATTGTGTTCTGTACCTAAGAAAACCGCTGGATAAACGATCGCAGCAACTCTCCCGCCTTTTGTTGTATGGCGAAGAGGTCCAACTTGGTGTCAGGTTAGGTGTAGGACCTTCTGAAGTTGCCAATGAACTGGCGGCAAGGCTCCGCCCAACTGTTAATGGAGTCAAGCGGAAGACTCATGAACCAGGACTGGCTGTCCTGGTTAGAGCCAGTGGAAAGTAGTTGGCCATCACGATCTCATTGCCTCTAGCCGCGAGGATAGCGGTGGATTAAATCTGAAGAAACTCAATGGGGTTGACATTCCCGTCGTACTTCTCTGGCAGATGAGGCTGGAACTTCTGTGACCATTGAACCATGTGAAGATGCATGGCCAGGGTTGAACAGCCGCCCCTACTCGTAGAGGAGAAGGGTTTTCACGAGCCTCTCGTCTTTCACGAGCGCGCTCGATATGGACGTGACCATCCTATTGCCTGTACCGATGGTTGAGCTCTGATCGAAGATCATGTGTCGAGAGTTTCGATGCAGTATGGGTGCAGCGTGCCCCGAAGGGCAATGAAATCACTTGTTGGGATACAACACGTCTCCTGTGCTGTGAAACTTGAGGACCAAGTCTGCCAGATAAGGTCCTACGCTGAGAAGGTACCTGCCCTACAAGGGGTGGACCTTGGATCCTAATGGCATCGGCCACAGCTGCAACCAAATGCTCCACATCAGCGCACCACTGCTCCATCGCGCCCTGAGGAGCTCCGGGCACTAGAATACATTGGAGAAGAGTCGACGCTGCATGCAACGTGTTCTCAGGGTTGCTTGTCGATGTAGTGACCGACACAAGGACACCATCCTGCTGTCTGGCGTTGGGTGCCAGAACAGGTGGTGTTGGTGGTGGTGGAATGACACCTGCTGGGACGACCGCGTTAGCCGGCTGCTGCACGTTAGAAGGATTTCCTCCAGCAAGCTACTCGACATGGCTATTGCACAACGCGGCAGCGGAGTTCACCATCTCGAAATCTCAGGCATCCCCCTACTTGGCATGCCAAATGTCGAAGTGTGGACTAGGACACTTCCCCTGATACTACTAAAACATAATCCGCGGAGGTTCGTATTCAGTTGGAGCACACATCAGATTATGAACGAGACAGTGACACAGGGGATTTTTACGTGGTTTGGGCCGCCTGAGCGTAATACCCTACTCCACGAGATGGTTGTTTATGTAGTATGCTTATGCTTGCGTTGGCTTGGTTGGAGTTAGATGGACTTGGTTTCTACCGTGCGGCTTGGCCCTTTTATATCCTAAGGGTTGGCCGTTACAAAGATTGCCTGGCCCGACAAGTGGCCCCGACAGTATTCAATCACCTAATACATGATCTACATGTATTAAGTATTATTAACAGTGTGATAATGCGTCTTAATGGCGGTGTAACTGGTACTAAAGGTCCTCTGATCACGTGTCATTAATGCTGAATTAATGACACATTAATCAGATCTTGTAATGGTTGTCTTAATAGCCTCTTGAATGTCTGTACTGTTGGAGATCCTATGGTCGTTGCAAGAGTAGGTCTAGAGGTACAACACGTGGCAGCTCCAGAGCTTCCCTCTGCGGGGAGACACGTGGCGGCACCAGAGCTTCCCTCTCCTAAGGGGTTAGGTCCGAGGTTGCTAGACATGTGGCAGGACCAGAGCTTCCCTGTGAAAGGAGGTAGGTCTGGTCTCGCTGGACACGTGGTAGTACCGGAGCTACCTAAATGAGATGAGGGATGCGGGCCTAGTGCTGTCAGACGTGTGTTACCTTTGGGGGTCTTCAACTCAGACGTGGGAACTCTTTGGCTTTTCTTGCGTTATCGTGGGGTACCCGGTACGCAGGGTACCGACAGTGACCGGGGCAGATGGGTTAGTGTTGGAGTAAGTCCTACCGTGGTGGTAGACTTACGACGAGTTCTATCATGAGGAGACTCGTGATGTGAGTGTATGGAGGCTGCCCTAGTGAGCCTTAAGGATCGAGTTGTTTTGAAATCTCACCTAACTTCCTTTCAGTACGACCACATGTCACTGTATGGGCAGGGCTTAGCCTAATCCTGGTGGCTAGCCCGACAGTCGTCCACGATGGAGAGAGAGTTATGTTGAGAGATTATTGAGCTCACTGATGTTATTGATACTGGGTTGGGGGCGACTGGTCAAGGTGATATTTCGACTGGGTGTCAGTTACGTCAGGCTGTCTTTGATGGTTCGTGCATGTAGGTACAGCGTACAACCACTTCAGAATGTAAAATCCATTCGAATGGCCATGTCCTCAGTATAGGATGGGTTATGGTGTGTTCATAACAACTAGAAAACCACATATAGTGAGACAGAGTTGATAATTGTTCACTAGTGAGCTATTTGGTTGCATTCGGTTACATTACTATTTAATTGTGAGTTGCATTTATATTTGTTTTATCCCCTCCAGAAGGGCGAGGTGGAGCTTGCTGAGTACTTTTATACTCAAACATTATTGATTGATTGCTTTTCAGAGAACCCTGACTTCGTGCCGGAGGACTTTGAGTAGGGTTGCGTCCGCATCCAAGTTGTGTGTAGTGGAACCATGGGCCACGAGGAGCTACTAGTATATGTGGTGATGATTATTATATTTTTCTTGTCACTACTTGTAGTTTTTTATCCATAAGGCTATGTCATTGAAATAAAGCTCTGTATGGTTTTAGTTCCACTTGTATTATAATATTATGTACCGAACTCTGTATTTGGTAATAATATTGCATGTTTAGTTTCGATCTTAAAGGTCGGGACACTTCAATGATGCATTTCTTGACCTATCATGATCCCCATGACTTGCTATTGCGAGAACTGAAAAACCATAATAGTACCTTTATTCAGTTAAAAGGTTTTGGCTTTAGAAGAAAGGGTGGGTTTCTCTTTTAAACCAGCCTATATGTTTCCAATGCTCACTAACTACTACTCTTTCCATCTCAAATTACTTGTCACTCTCTAGTTCAAATCGAACTAGAGAGTGACAAGTAATTTGGAATGGAGGGAGTACATTGGATGAAGTACGACTGTATATGTATTTTAGTGGTGGATCCAGCACAGGGCTGAACATTACCTTAAAAAAAAGAGGAGCAAAAAAAATTGGACTATTAGAGGGATTAAACTTTAGACCTCAGGTTTTGAAGTTGTCTTGGTTAGCCAATTAAATAACCACATGGCTAACATATAGTTGTGGGACTATTTTACCAATATCTACTCTTCTCCACCATCAAAATTGTAGGGGGAGCTGAAGGGAGGCTCCATTGTTCGACGACCCGTAGGGGGATGGAGCCCCCCTGCCCCCCCTAGGTCCGCCCAGAACCAAAAAGGGTCCGATGTCTACAATCTCACAAGGGGGATGGAGCGAACACAGAGCGAGTCACCAGCCCCTTAGCTAGGGGTTAGTGGACTCAAAAGCGACAATCCCATGGTGATACTATTGAGGTTGAAGGTCAAATACTTTCAACCTCAATAGTCTCACCATGGGACTCGTTGTGACAACAGATAAGCTGCTATCTTTGAGACTCGCCCCCCACATGGACTACTTAACGCCCACTTTGCAAAGTGCATTTATAAAGGGTAGGAGCATATTGGATAATTATCTATACCTTAGCAATGTGGCCAAGCTCTATCACCGCAAGCATCAGCCACTTCTTATGTTAAAATTGGACATATCCAAAGCCTTTGATTCGATGCATTGGGGATATCTGCTATAGATGTTGTTAGCTCGAGGTTTCAACATGAAGTGATCGGATTGGATCGCCTCTTTACTGTCCTCAGCATCTTCCTCAGTTAGGCTAAATGGGGTCCATGGCAACTGGATCTGCCATCGTAGGGGCCTTCGCCAAGGGGACACCCTTTCTCCCTTCCTTTTCATTCTTGCCATGGACACCCTGCAGAAAATCTTCAACCTAGCTGAGAATAGTGAGTTCCTCTTGCCATTGGCAATGGATGCGACTTTGCTGCGCGTCTCCATGTACGACGACGATGTCATGGTATTTGTCAAACTGATAAAAACAGAGGTGGATTTGGCACTATTAATCATGGACATGTTTGGTCGTGCCACAGGACTGCGAGTCAATGAGGCAAAGAGCATTGTTATGCCGATCAGGTGCACAGATCAGCAGCTAGAATATGCTCTTGAAAATTTTCATGTTTAGTTGGTACAACTGCCTAAGCAATTCTTGGGTCTCCTGGTGGTTCTGGCTCACTTAATGTTAACACATGTGCAATATATTATAGACTGAACTCTGAACAAACTCTCACCTTGGAAGGGGAAGCTCCTATCACTAGAAGGGAGGCCAGAACTTGTAAGGTCAGTCCTCAGCACTATCCCCATGCATTCGATGGCATTCCTTAAATTACCAAAGAAGTTTTATAAGGAGATCAACAAGGCAAGGAAGCGCTTCCTCTGGTCGGGCTGCGAAGAGGCCAAAAGCGGCTACTCTCTAAGGTACATTGGAACAAGGTTTGTCGACCTCTTGATCGTGGAGGCCTCGGGCTACCAAATCCACATATGTTCAATAGGGCTCTTAGGCTCCGATTGTTGAGAAATCGGAGGTACGCTACTCTAGCAATTCTACCGCATCAACCAGGAAACATGCGAGTACAGAGGTCATAGATCGTTACCACTAGACGCACAACAAAGAGGAACGTAAACGTGCGTCAGTGTAGGGGAAGTAGACGATATCATTCGTCTCCTCCTCGTCCTCATCATGGCAGCAGGTAGACGACTGCAATCGTCATAGACTTTTAGCACAGCAGTAGCAGCAGCGCCTCCACAGAGTCCACACATATGGGGAGGAACGCCGTGCGCCGGTGTGCTAGCACCGCGTGCATGGAAAGGGTCTCGTCATGAGGCCTATGAGGGGTGGCGGCTAGGGCTATCACATGGTGGAGTAATTAGCACATAACCCTACCCCTCGTATTTATAGGCGTACTAATGGACTTTTAGGTTGCAGGCCCATTAGTACCCTAATTGCTTATGGATCAAATATCCAATAGGCCTTAACTGGAATTGTTATGATTGCCTCTTGGGCATATCACCAACAATCTCCCACTTGCACCAGAGACAATCATCTAGCCAAGCTTTTCGATATTCCAACCCCTTAAGTGTGTGACCCGTTAGGTTCATGTGCAGTCGGTTGTGAATGGAAACCGTTTCCAACCACAAGTCAGTAGAGGTACCTAGCAGGACATACTGACTCCCGAATGTACATAAAGTTCATATCGGCCGAACCTAGATACATTCAACATGCTAATCCCTTTGCCTCATGATACCAGTCAAGCTCAAGGTGAGATGCATGCCATCCTTGTGATAGCTCGACCATTCACTCGATCAAATAGTGGATTCATTCCATGATTAACTTTTAGTCATTGTGATTAACCTTTAATCACCTTGGCATGGCCATGCACTTTCAAATCCAACTATCTCGAGGGGCCCAGAGATATCTCTCCTGTTATTAAGGAGGGGCAAATTCCATCTTGATCCACACACATCCCATTCTTTGTTTCATTATGGACCCGAAGACTACTTTTATGACTACCCAGTTATGGAGTAGATTTTGGTAGTCTCAAAGTACACAACTACCACTACAAGGATTCCACCCGGTTGCAACGATTGTACTGCAACGAATACTAAATTGTTGCAGTAAGATTGGTCTTTTGCCACGATTTACTAGTTCGTGGCATTAGCACTATCGCCACGGAATACGATCCTTGCATTAGGATTTGTTGCCACGATTCACTAGTTCGTGGCATTAGGATCTATCGCCATGAATCTGTTGCCACGATTCACTAGTTCGTGGCATTAGCATCTATCGCCACGGAACACGACCGTTGCATTAGGATATGTTGCCACGATTCACTAGTTCGTGGCATTAGGATCTATCGCCACGAATCTGTTGCCATGATTCACGAGTTCGTGGCATTAGCATCTATCACCACAGAACACGATCGTTGCATTAGGATCTGTTGCCACGATTCACTAGTTCGTGGTATTGGGATCTATCGCCACGAATCTGTTGCCACAATTCACTAGATCGTGGCATTAGCATCTATCGCCACGGAACCCGATCGTTGCATTAGGATATGTTGCCACGATTCACTAGTTCATGGCATTAGGATCAATTGCCACGAATCTTTTGCCATGATTCACTAGTTCGTGGCATTAGCATCTATTGCCACAGAACACGATTGTTGCATTAGGATTTGTTGCCACGATTCACTAGTTCGTGGCATTAGGATCTATCGCCACGAATCTGTTGCCACGATTCACTAGTTCGTGGCATTAGCATCTATCACCATGGAACCCGATCGTTGCACTAGGATCTGTTGCCACGATTCACTAGTTCGTGGCATTAGGGTCTATCGCCACGAATCTGTTGTCACGATTCACTAGTTTGTGGCATTAGTATCTATCGCCACGGAACCCGATCATTGCACTAGAAAATGTTGCCACGATTCACTAGTTTGTGGCCTTAGCATCTATCTCCACGAATCTGTTGCCATGATTCACTAGTTCATGGCATTAGCATCTATCGCCATGTTACACGATCGTTGCACTAGGATCTATTACCACAATTCACAAGTTCGTGGCCTTAGGATCTATCACCACGAATCTGTTGCCACAATTCACTAGTTCGTGGCATTAGCATCTATTGCCACGGAACCCGATCGTGGCATTAGGATCTGTTGCTACGATTCAATAGTTTGTGGTGTTAGCATCTATCACAACGGAACCCGATCGTTGCATTAGGATCTGTTGCTACGATTCAGTAGTTCGTGGCGTTAGCATCTATCGCCATGGAACCCGATTGTTGCATTAGAATCCGCTGCCACAATTTACTAGTTCGTGGCATTAGAATCTATCGCCACAGAACGCGATCATTGCATTAGGATCTGTTGCCACGATTCAATAGTTCGTGGCGTTACCATCTATCACCGCGGAACACAATCATTGCATTAGGAACTTTTGCCATGATTCACCAGTTCGTGGCATTAGGATCTATCGCCACGAAGCACAAATGTTGCATTAGGAACTTATGCCACAATTCACAAGTTCGTGGTGATAGTATCTATCACCACAAAACACAATTGTTGTATTAGGATCCGTTGTCACAAAATACCGGTTGGTGGCGTTAAGATCTATCGCCACGGAACACAAACTGCATTACATATAGTGTTCACGTACAGCTAGCTCACACAGTACCTATATGAAAAAATCATCATCTTCACTGTCCTCCCTCAATATTGGAGGTACAATACCATCATTTATATATGTATCATCATCGTCGTGGTCGTCGTTGTAGTCATCTTCATTTGAAAGAGCGGAAGCATCACCGGTTGCTCCATCAATGTCATTCCTATCACATGTGGTCATATCAACATTTATATCAGTAAGTCTTCGATCATCAAATAATGTCTCAGCCTCCATCGTCTCAGTGACATTATTTTCACTGTCTCCAGGGGGCATGGCAAAAAAGTTTCTTGGCATCATTTTAACAATTGTAGCCCATTTAGGTTGCTTCACACTTCTAACGTAAAAAACTTGTTCTGCTTGGGTGGCTAGAATTTAAGGATCATACTTAAATTGAGAAATAGTAGTGTCCACATCTATCATTCCGTATCGATCCGTTTTGTAGTCTCTGCTTTGGCTCTGACCGGAATGAGGCCGATTAAACCATTCACATTCAAATAATAGAACCTCTTGATTTTTTTTGAAATCAACATAAGTCATTTTCTTGATTACTCCATACCACTCATGATCACCATCCCGCACAACAACACCACTGTTTTGCGTCCATAAATCTTTTTCCACCTCTGCTGTTCGAAAGAAGAGGCCATTTATGAATGATCGACTAAAAAACGTGCCCGACGATCAGGTCCTCTAGATAATGCATACAAATAATTGGTTGCTTTGCCTTCTTTGTGTAATGTAGTAATCTGTACACATTAATTAGTATAAAGGGGTCATTGATAAACCAACTTCAGAACAGATATTTCTTCAATATTTCATCAAAGTAAAAACTTGCATGTACTTACTCGTTTCTGAAACCAATAAACAAACTCGTCTCTATGGCGTTTTTCAACATCACGAGAATCAATCTTTTTCAGCTCTTCAAAATGCTCACTGAAAAGGGTACAAAATTAAATTAGCCATCTACAATAAGCATGATCCATTAATATAGTATAGAATATCTGAGTGTTACACATACTTGATCCATGGAGTGGCCTCTTCAACATTAGAAATAATATAATGCCTGATGTTATGTAGTTCCACCATAGTAAGTTCGCCCCATTTAAACCCTTTTTTAGAATTATCAACTTCTGTAAACATATTAGACTCGAGAGAAGGTTAATTCCTAGCTGCAGCTTCATGACGTTCTGGCCTATTAAGCTTGGTGATGATGTTATCCAAAAACTAGCTACAAAAAGTCATACACTCTTCCATAATATATCCCTCAGCTATAGAACCCTCCGGGTGAGCTCTGTTATGCACATACCTCTTCAATGTACCAAGGTACCTCTCAATTGGATACATCCATCTGTAAGAAAGAGGTCCACCCAAGCGACCTTCTTCACCAAGATGGATTGGAAGATGTACCATGATATCAAAGAAAGCGGGAGGAAGCAACATATCAAGCTTACAAATTGTTTCAGGAAATTGTTCAATCATCTTATCCAAATCTGGTTCCGCCAATTCTTGATAACAAATTCCAGAAAAGAATCTGCTAAACTCAATTAAAGGTTCAACAACCTTTTCAGGCAATATGTCACGTATTGCAATAGGAAGGAGCTTCTGAAATATAATATGGCAGTCATGAGTTTTTAGACCTGATACCTTACGTGCTGTTATGTCCACAATTCTCTTGATGTTTGAGGCATAACCATTGGGCATCTTCACATCCGCCAAAAACATGCACAAGGTGGTCTTCTGATCTTTTTGCAAAGTATATGGTGCTGATGGACAATCATACTTCCCTTTCATACCCACCGGATGTTGCTTTGGCCGTATACCCATTTCCTGCATATCAAAACGAGCTTGTAGACTATCTTTTGTTTTACCATCCATATTAAGAAATGTACCCAATATGCTATCACAAATGTTTTTCTCAATGTGCATGACATCAAAGTTATGCCTTATTCGCAATGTCTTCCAATACGGGAGCTGAAAAAATATAATTTTCTTCTTCCAACTATGCCACCTATCTTCCTTAGTGCGCTTTCTCTTATTATTCGTCTTTCCAAATCTCACTTGATCAAAAGTCTCGTATTGTTGGAGTACTTCGTGACCAGAGAGTGATGTTGGAGCCTCTCTATTCTCTATTTTGTTGCTGAAAGAAGCTTTGTCCCGACGCCACCGGTGATCCTGAGGTAGGAAAAGACGATGACCCATGTAGCAATACTTTCGACCATGTTTCAACCACAAGGCGTCAGTGTTTACATGGCAGTATGGATATGCTAGCCTACCTTTTGTGCTCCATCCACATAGCATTGCATATGCTGGAAAATCATTTATTGTCCACAATATAGAAGCTCACATGAGAAATGTCTCTTTCTTTGAATTGTCGTATGTTTCAACACCGTCAGACCATAATTTCACATCAGTGTTGTTTCCAGGTGACTTTGGCCCAGGAATTATCATTGACATCAACCAATAAGGCTGCTTCATACACAACCAAGGTGGTAGATTATAAGGGATTAGAATCACAGGCCATGTACTGTAAGAAACATTCATTACTCCAAAAGGATTGAAACCATTAGATGCTAGCCCAAGTCTTATGTTGCGAGGATCAGATGAGAAATTTGGGTGAATGCTATCAAAATGCTTCCATGCTTTTGAATCTGCAGGATGGCGTAATATTCCATCATCAATACGTTCTTCTTTGTGCCAGCGCATTTTTGATGCCGTTGATTCTACCATATAAAACCTTTGAAGACGTGGTATAAGAGGGAAGTATCGTAGAATCTTTCGTGCTAAAGGCTTTTTGGCTTTTCCAAAAGGTAAAGCCTCTCTTGCATCCCCACCAGTACTATTTTTCCATCTTAATTCACCACATTTTGGGCATCGATCCAGCAGAGAATAGTCCTTCCGGTATAACACACAGTCATTGACACATGCATCGATCTTTTCGTAGCTCAGCCCGAGGTCACGAACAACCTTCTGAACTTTATCAAGTGTATTAGGAATGCAATGGCCCTCTGGAAGCACATATGAGAATAGTTCAAGTATGAACTCACACGCTTTTTTGCTCAAACCAGTTAAACACTTTATCTGGTACAACCTGACAATGAAGGATAATTGGGTCACCTTCTCACAACGTGGATACAACTCCTTTTTGGCATCATTTAATAAGTCATAGATTGCCTTTGCACACCCAGTTGGCTCCTGCTGGTTTATAGCATTTTCTGGATCATCAACACCTGCTGAAGTACCACCATGATCACCAGTGCCTCTAAGAAAGGCTGGACATCATATTTTCCATAGCAACATCATCAGAAATTATCTCCTCATTATTTGTTGATTGCTCAGCAATTTTTTTCTCAACTCGTTTTTCTCCATGGTGTACCCAACAAGTATAATCAAATGACATCCCATTACGAAGCAAGTGAACATGAACTTCCTTGCGTCTAACGTGGCAAATATTACGACATTTCATGCAAGGACAAGGCTTAGTTTCTTCTCTGCAAGTGCCCTAGAATGCTAAATTTAAAAATGACTTCATTCCATCCTGTCACTCCTTCGTACGTCCGTCTTTTCCCATCCATGTCTTATCTTCTGACATCGCTTCCTACAATTCAATCAGTGTATCCGTAAGAGGATTGAACTACAATAACATTATGTGAGCAATTGTACCTAGCGTTTTTGCTCCTCCACGTGCGGCAGCCGGTGGATGCTCCTCCACGCCGGTGGACGGCGGATGCTCTTCCAAGAGCGTGGAGGCCGACAGATGCTCCTCCAAGAGCGTGGCGGCCGGCAGACGCTCCTCCAGGCGCATTTCATGCAATCGGGAGAGGGGGCCGTTGTGGATCGAAGGGTCCGGCTGGGAGGCAGCCAGGACAAAGCGTACGTGAAGCTATTAGAGTAGGCCCAACATTGCGCTGGGCCGCTTGTTATTCGTGGGCTGAAACTGCTCTAAGTCACTTTGTATTCCTGGGCTGAAACTGTGCTGGAACGCTTGGTGTTCGTCCCCATGTACGCGTGAGCCCATGTACCGAAATTTGGCGTCGTTAAAGGAGCTGTTTTTCGATAAAAGGAGAAATTTTTAATTTGACACGCGAAGGGCCCATCGTATGCTGGGAAAAATTATGCTTTAGAAGGATACGAGTCCTTGGCATTATCCCTGTCATGCCTGGCCATCATACGACCTCGTTCATTCATGTGGACACATGTCACAGTCATGCAACTGCTTCATTCGTCCGTTCATGTGGACACATGTCACAAATTTTGAACTGCTTCATCCGTCCGAACCCGACATTTATTTTTCAGTTATTTATATTTGCTACCCAAAAAATACCCAATACCCGATATTTTGGTCTTTTCGGTTCCGGTCTCGGTTTTATAGGTTTCGGTTTTTCGGTCTCGGTTTATTTCCCCATCCCTAATTTACGTAGTAGTAGTAGCATATGGGATATACATATTTCTCCTCCATGTTTTTTTTTGCAAAACTATTTAGTGATATATCCTATGTGCATATTACATATGTAATACTAATGTAAAGTATAAAACTTTTTCAAAGGGAAGTCTTAGGTTGTGTCAAATCTATCTTTGAGATTTACGCAATTTTGATCTGTTTTAACAATACAAGAATTGTACTTTTAGATTCACCATGAAAATATTTCCATAATATACAATCTAGTACTACATGTTATTGAAGTTAATAAATTCCATGTAAATCATTGGTCAAAGGTAATTAGTTCGACCAAAACAGAAATAGAGTTGAGTTTGTGCGGAGGAAGTATTATACGTTGCTGTTTGCCGCAGAAGGTTTGGTCCTTCGTTCAAGCCGTAGCCATTTGTACAGACGGCTGATGCGACCAGGTGCACCGAGCTTATGTGCGCGCCAGTCACTGAGGCGCCTTAAACGCGCGCAGCGCATGCGCATTTTTGAATTCAATTGGAACCGCTTCATGTCCCATCACCACTACTGTGCACGTCCATTCATGTGGACACATGTCACAAATGTGGAACGGTATGCACAACCTTGGATATGCATACCGTATACATAAATTTTTTTCCTCGTTTGGGTAGGAGTGGTTCCACTTCAATCTAAGTGGATTGGAGAGTGTCCAGCTATCATACGACCTGACGTAATGAAGATTTTTGAATCTGATATACTCCTCTTTTTAATTCTTATCGTTATGACCACAAGGTTGCATTGTCTCAACCAAACACCACGTACAACAACAATGACTTAGCGGAACCGGGAACTGGCCAATTAAAATGGAAGTTAGCAGTCTTGCGATTCATAGATCGAAATGTGCGCCATCCTTTTTCTTCTTCCTTTTTTCTATCCATAACCGTGAGACTGTTGAGTTCCATCTTCACTAGCACATATGTACGGTCCGGGTGTGCCGGTGTGTACCTTAACCCGCCTTGTGCGTCCCCGGTGGTGGCTAGAAGACCCCTGCAGGTATGTTCTGATTCCTGTCCTCTAACTACATCTAGGTTTCCGATGACACATGCTGTTCACCACCAGACAAACCAGCAAAGCCTCGGTGATGAGCGGCATGCAAATTTCTTGATGACAAACTGGTTGTGGGGTCCTCCCATTTGGATGCAACTTCAGTGCTCCCGTTTGTGCTTCCATGCATACTCCCGCTTATGTGTCATCATCTAATTGGTTGAAGTTAAATCAGGCATTATGTTAGGTAAATGAAAGGGCCAATAAAATCATGACACTTAAGTAGGAGCACGCATGGAAGCACTGAATGGGAGTATACAAGCCGTGTCCTCCCGTTCGGGTGCAACTTCGGTGCTCTCGTTCGGGTGCAACTTTGGTGCTCCTGTTTGTGCTTCCATGCGTACTCCCGCTTATGTGTCATCATCTAATTGGTTGAAGTTAAATCAGGCATTATGTTAGGTAAATGAAAGGGCCAATAAAATCATGACACTTAAGTAGGAGCACGCATGGAAGCATTGAATGGGAATATACAAGCCGTGTCCCTCCTGTTCTGTCCTCCCATGCATCATCCCGCTGATGTGTCAAAATGTTATTGGTCCCTTTATTAATGCTTATTTAACTATCATACCTTCACAACAAATAATGTTGGCGTAGTCGACCTCGCACATCTTCAGCGAGTCTGTCACCTTCCAACGGAAGCCATGCAGGTGCTTCCACAGCCGGAACGCCGTTCATCTTCACCGGCACATATGTACGGTCCGGGTGTGCCGGTGTGTACCTTAACCCCCATCGTGCGTCCCCGGTGGTGGTTGGAAGACCCCTGCAGGTATGTTCTGATTCCTGTCTTCTAACTACATCTAGGTTTCTGATGACGCATGCGGTTCACCACCAGACAAACCAGCAAAGCCTCAGTGATGAGAGCGGCATGCAAACTTCTTGATGACAAACTGGCTGCAAGCCGTGTACTTCCCGTTCAGTCCTCCCATGAGTCATCCCGCTGATGTGTCAAAATGTTATTGGTCCCTTTATTAATGCTTAGTTTAACTACCATACCTTCACAACAAATAATATGATAACAAGTCAGCAAGAGTGTCATAAAAAAACTAGAGATGGATGCGTCAGCAGGCCGCAGTCAGCTGGCCACAGTCAGTTTTTCATCAAAAAACTTGCATGCCGCTCAACCTTTTTTGGTTTGCCTGGTGGTGAACTGCCTGCATCATCAGAAACCTAGAGATGGAGTAAGAGGTCTGGAATCAGAGCATACCTGTAAGGCTCTTCCCAACAACCACCGGGGACGGACGACGTACGGGGGGTTAAGGTACACCGGTACACCCGTACCGTACGTGTACCCGACCAGCCGTGTAGATTCCTTCGAACCTCCGGCAGAAGAAAGCAGCATGCAAGTTTCATTCTGTATGGATAATGTTTGTTGTGTATTCATTAGGGAACACATATACACTTTATATAGGCTAGCTAGTGTAGTGTGAAACTAAAACAAAACCCTTTTGCACTACACACATTCAGAAGCTAGCGTTAATGACTAAACGTAGGCCTAGGCAGTCAAACAATGACGTTAGACCAGCGCAGTCAATAATGACTGTTACATGTGTACGTGCTTATCCTTTCTATAGTCTGGTGGTGAATCGCTTGCGTCATCGGAAGCCTAGATGGAGTTGGAGCACAAGAATCGAAGTGTACCTGCCTGGACCAAGATTGCCTGACGTATCGACATTTTGCTGCATGCGTGCAGTAAAGGCTGCATCCACCATTTGTTTTGATCCGACGGTTGTACTTCCCAGCTATCCAACTAAGGGGTCCATTCAAATCGTTTCTTAAACTCTTGTCTGCTTGCTTCAACATGAGAAATAATTTACATGCATATAATGATGCATACTTCAAACATCTAAATAAAACAAACTTCTATAACTAATTAACAGGATTAAAAACGCATTAACTATCGAGGACATTAGGGAGGGTTGCGATGCTTTCATTTCGTAAACTTGACAAGAACTCAAGAGTTTTTATTTTAATTGCCTCTTGTTTGCATCAGCATCAAGTACAATCTTTTTTCTTTTTTGCCTAGAGCATGAAGTGTTGTATAGATCAATCGCAATAAATAATGAGAAAATATCATATTTAAAAAGACTTCTGAAAATAGGATGCAGTAAAATTCACTACGTTAGGCGATCCTAGTCTGCCTGCAAGGGTCTTCCCAACAACCACTGGGGACGCACAACGAGGGTTAAGGTGCATCGCAACACCGACCCGGACTGTACTTGTACCCGGCCAGCTGCGTAGTTTCGTTTTATATTTTATTCCCTAGGCTTAAAAGTTTGCTCTTCCTCTCTGTTTTGTCTCTGTTTGCTCTTCCCTAGGCTTAAATGTTTTATATTGTACAATATTTTTACATATGTAATATGACATAGGATATATAACTTGATGGTTTTGCAAAAAAAATGGAGGAGAAATATGTATATCCCATGCAACTACGTAAATACAACCCAATTAATTAGCTAGTTATTTTTTAAGATGATAAAAAATTATTATCTTTTTCTAAGTGAGGTGGCCGGGGTAGATGATGTACATGGCATAATAGCTTATTTGGCATGCCAACGTGGATGTCCAACCCAGACTAAGGATGATAGTGAAACGGTCTTTTGAAGTTGATAGACTAAATAATTGACCCGTTTGAAAGTTCAAGGACCAAACTTTGTTTTGATTGAAAGTTTGAGGATCAAGTTGATTATTGCTAGCTTGATGAGCTCAAGCTCGAAAAGTTCGAGTAAGCTCATTTGTTGTTGTCATCTTTAATATGTACATATGATTAACTAAACTATATAATTCTATTAAAAATGTTCTATGGGACAAAATTTTTATATATGATAGAAACAAACTCACTCAAGTTCGACTCGTTGACAGCCCTACATGGAATTAAAGTTTTGGTGCAATCGTGTAATCAAAGATTTTCATCCGTTGGATCTACATCTTACGGTTATTACATCTTTTCATTTAACCCCTTCCACCACCACCACCACCCCTCCACCTGGTGGAGGGGGTTAAATAAAAAGATTCAACGACCGTAATGTAGATCGATCCAAGGGTTGAAGATTGATCGCACGATTGCACCAAACATCTGATTACATTCTAGTTGAACCCAACTTTAAAACAGGAAATCTTTTGACACAGATTAATCCAGTTGTGATGTTTTTCTCTTCTTGTTTTTGTGATGTTTTATTTTTTCTTGTTTCATGATGTTGTGTTTCATATTTTGTACTTCCTCCTTCCCATATTACATGTCGTTAATAATTAGGACAAGTTTTCTAGTTCAAATATGAACTAAAAAAACATGTTCTAACGACAAGTAATATAGGAAGGAGGGAGTAATGTTTTATAATAAAGAACTCAATGTTGTTCAGCTGTTCCATCTGATATTTTATTTTCTATCTGCTATTTAGTAAACTATCTGTTCTATCTGTATTGTCTACTAATGAACGACCGTCCACACCGCCGATGGCCTCTAAAGTGGCCTGTACGATACTTTAGCCACTGGAGGTGTCAGGAGATCGCCCACAGTGGGGCCTGCAAAACGGTCTGTAAAGTAGTATACAATACTAACAAGTAGCGATGACTAGAAAGAAAAGATGGGACAATGAACATAGAGAAAATAAAGGACGAGAAAAATGTTAGAAAAAGATAGGTATAACTCCAACGTACCACTGGCCCTATGTCCCTATAAGCGGTGTAATCATTACCACTACTCCTATATGCGACCAGAAGTTATTACCACTGCTTCAAGGGGAGTGCTGCGGACTAGATGTGCCGATTAGTTTATTTTGTATTTATTGAGGATTATGTAACAGCTAGTTCTGTCGATTAGCGACGACTGGAATGAAAAGTGGAGACAATAAACAGAGAGAAGGGAACACTGATTTCCTTCGGGCACCAACTGTTATGAAATCTGGACTTCTGTGTAAGCGTGCAATCTGCGAATCTTAGCCGTTTGATGGACATCCAAGGGTGGCTGCACCTTTGACATATAAATGTGTAAAAAGTGTGCAAGCAGGTGGAGGGATCTATGTGCAAAAAGTACGACACCCTTGGATGCCCATCACACGGCTGAGATTCGCGGATTGCACGCTTGCACAGGAGCCCAGATTGCACAGCAGTCGTTGCCTTTCCTTCGTTACAAACTACTGTATGATTGAATGTATTCATTTTCGGAAGAATCCATTTCTTTAAACTATCCCGTGAGTTTCCTTTGATGCAAACGGGGCTAAACATAAGACGAGCGCGCATAGGGGAAACACAACAAGTGCAACATTCATCAGAGACGAGCGGGCATAGGGGAAACACATATACTTGTACAAGTCTATTTTATATACTCCCTTTGTTCTCTTTTAATTGGCGTTGGGAGAACTAGCGGTGCATCCAAATGGGAATTGAGGGAATATAACCCATATAGTACAACGCCAGATGGCAGAACAGGTCATGCTCGTGCTTAATCCTACAGTTCTCTGTACAGAAGACTGTCCACTTCTCCCACGTAGGCCTGCCGCAGCGGGCAGTTCCCTGGTTCCCCCCTATTGAGCAGCCCCAAGAGTCATCATCAATGTTGGGCACCGCCACCGGCGGTTCTTCTGGACGAGGCCTGCCCAGCAACCTCCAGGCGACACCATCGATACTATTCATGGCTTCATGCCGACACCGGCAGCACTCCTTGTTGGTCCACTTCATGGCGACGGACCCGGCCATGTTGTAGCCGACGTGAGCCTCACCTTCGACCTGCTAGATATACTCGAAGGCGTCACGGGCCCTGTGGTCGGCATCATAGCGGAGCATGGCGAGGACGTAGGCCGCCACCATGTGGCCATTCCTGGCTGCCCGGGCAAGGAACTGGGTGCCCGGTTGCGCGCGACCGTGCAGGATGACGAGGTCGAACCCGGTGACATAGCACGCATGATGGTTGCTGACAATTGCCAGGCGCTCCACGAGGTGGTCGTATCTCCGGTTATACTTCCAGATGCTCACCAGCTCCAGCGCCACGTGCCTGCCCACGACGCGATCCCAGCACGCCGCGTGCATGGCCTTGCAGGTGGCGCGCAGACTGGAGAGGTCGTCCATGTGCTGTGGGGAGGTTGCGGCGACCGACCCCGCGATCAGGACCGCAATATCGTGCGGCAAGGGGAACTCCATGGGCTTCAAAGGGAGTCAATGATGGCGCGCGCGATGGAGACGAAGAGGAAGAGTACGCGCGGAGAAGAGGATTGCCTGTGTGTGTTGCGGAGAAGAGGATGGTGTGTCTTTATTAGTACGCGCGGAGAAGACGATGAAGCACGCGCAGTGATGGTTATGGCTTCTAAAGTGCACCGTTTGGAATTCTACTTGCAAAACTAGGGTTACGGCTTCTAAAGTGCAACTCTATGCTACTTTAGCCGCTGGAGTGTCAGATGGCAGGAGATCGCCCTCAACGGGGCCCGCAAAGCGGTCTGTAAAAAGTACTCCTCCTTCCGCCCCAACTCAACTCTATTTTTAGCTTTGGTCAAACTTACCTTTGACCAATTATTTCTTGATTGGTCCTTATCCTGATCATCAAGGTCCTCCGCCTGCTGCCCCAGATGACTTGGGGCAGAATAGGGATGAAAACGGTCGGAATTGAGCTTATTACCATTGACAACTCCTTATTCAAACTGGTGTCTGAATAAAAAATTTAAAGAATTGAGCTTATTACTCCCTCTGTCTCCAAATACTTGTCGCTTTGTAGTACAAAAATAAACTACAAAGCGATATTTACTACGGCCCCGTTTGGAACGTAGGAATCCAAATCACAGGAATTGGAAAAAACATAGGAATAGACAAAATGCAGGAACAAAGAAAGTGAGCAACTATAAACAAAATTCTTTAGAATCTTAACTATCACTATTTGTAATACATAAATCAAAGTCATAAATTCTTGCCAAAATGAACTACCAGTTTGCTTCATAAACAACTTCATTCCTATATTTCTAACATCAAAACGTCTATTGCATTGCAGTAGCTCAAAAATAATTATTCCCTTGTTTCAAAAAAGAAATAATTATTCCATGCAAATCATTAGGTTAGTTAATTTGACTTTTAGCACCCTATATATTCCCTCCATAGCCAACCAGCAGACAACAAAGAACTTGGACTGGAATATTTCATTCCTCCATTTTACATAGGAAAGGAAGTCGTTCTACAGGAAACGAAATATGATTCCTGTGTTCCAAACACCTATGACATTAGCACAATGTAGGAATGAATTCCTTTGAATTTTCATTTAAAAATCCTCTATTCCAAGGGACGGAGAGAGTACATGTCAGCCCATTAGACCCAACCTACTATTTGGAAAGTATTCGATTATTGTTCAGAAATTTTCCATTAAAATATGGTATTCCGACAATTTGGTCAGAAATCAGTCTAAATCGTTTCCATTCCATCTACCAAATTTCAATGTCCGATAAAAATGGTAATTGGATCGAAAATTTCAGAAATTGTCGAAAATGGTAATCGCATCGGAAATTTTCGAAAACGGCGTCGGACGGTTCAGGAATTTACCGTATCGTTTTCATCCCTAGGGCAGAATGATCCTGGCTCAAAACAATGACGGTGCTCATGAAGCTCGCAAGATCAACTTCATTCGTCCTCAAACTAGCTAATAATTTCGGATGGATTTACGTTAAGGGGTGTGCATTCGGTCTACCCGATATTTTGGTTCGGGTATTTCGGTCTTTTTCAAAATTCTGTTTCTTGAAATCACTACCTGAATTGTTGTAATAATATTAGGTACCCGAACATTTTGGGTACCAAAATTCCGGTTCGGTCTTCGGTCCTACCCGATATATCCGAATTATACATTATATCCATGTCATGTTTGCACAAATTTGATATGATTGATAAATTTAATCCTATGAGGTCATTTATTATAAATTTACAAATGAAAAATAAAAAATAAACGTTTAAATCCGACAACTTCACACATCACAACTTGAAAATAAAATATCTAAATTTGAATTGTTCATAGTTTAGCACGCATAATTTAACTTATTATTTGATGGACCGACTATTCGGTTATTTCAGTTACCCGAGAGTGGTACCCGAACCCAACATTTATTTTTCAGTTATTTATATTTGCTACCCGAAAAGTACCCAATACCCAATATTTCCGTCTTTTCGGTTCCGGTCTCGGTTTTATTTGTTTCGGTTTTCCGGTCTAGGTTTATTTGCCCACCCCTAATTTACGTAGTAGTAGCATATGGGATATACCTATTTCTCCTCCATGTTTTTTTGACAAACTATTTAGTGATATATCCTATGTGCATATTACATATGTAAAACTAATGTAAAGTATAAAACTTTTTCAAAGGGAAGTCTTAGGTTTCGTCAAATCTATCTTTGAGATTTACGCAATTTTTATCTGGTTTAACACTACAAGAATTATACTTTTAGATTCACCATGAAAATATTTCCATAATGGACAATCTAGTACTACATGTTATTGAAGTTAATAAATTCCATATAAATCATTGGTCAAAGGTAATTAGTTCGACCAAAACAGAAATAGAGTTGAGTTGGGGTGGAGGAAGTATTATACGTTGCTGTTTGCCGCATAAGGTTTGGTCCTTTGTTCAAGTCGTAGCCATTTGTACAGGTGGCTGATGCGACCAGGCGCACCGAGCTTACGTGCGCGCCAGTCACCAAGGTGCCTTAAACGTGTGCAGCACATGCGCATCTTGAATTGGAACCGCTCTGCGTCCCATCACCACTACTGCACGCGTCGAGAGACGAACAGCCAGGTGGGTTCAAATCCCCTGCAGTATTGCAGGTGCAGTAGAGATGGCTGACATGAGGGCCACACATGATGTGGGACCCACATGTCAGCCACCTCTACTGCACCTGCAGTACTGCAGAGGCCCCACAACTCAGTTGCAGAGACCGCAGTGCAGTTACTGCAGGGGATTTCGTCTACGCTATAAGATCACCCGGGCACGCCATCATCTTCTCCGCATAGCCACTCTTCCTCTCTTTTCAAAACCGCGCCAAGAACACCATGGATGACAAGACAACGCCGCCGCCAAGCCCGCCGAAGGACGCCAAGGGGAAGCGTCCCCGACCGGACTCCCTCCCGGACATGGAGTGGGCTCTCCGGAAGATGGCGCGCAATGTATTTGACAATACATCGCGCTCCATGCATCGCCTTGGGCTTGGTCCCCTTCAAGATTATGCTGCCATGGGGATCACGAGGCACTACGTCTTTGGCATGACGCACTTGGCCGGTCACCTCGACGTCCTCTGGGAGACGCTGGCAACCTGGTGGCGGCGACGTCGAGGAAACTGGGCTTCCCGTCTCCGCCGCGAGAGGTGCCCCCGCCCAGCCAGGAGCCCAAGGAGGAGGAGGAGAAGGAGAAGTAGGTGGAGCGAGGTGGAGAAGTATTTTTTTCTTGTTCTTAGTTGTGTTGCTTATCTTTTCTTGTTTGTAGTTTGTATTTTTCTTTTTCCTGTTTGTAATGTATCGTCTTAAGGTAATGAACTTTATATTTCGGTTCATTGGTGCGCAAAAATAGTTTTAATGTTTATGTTCTAACGATAAACTAGTGGACTATTTATCTCTTTATATCTTTTAGAACGGAATATATTTCCACTTCCAACTCTACTGAGCTGGAGATCCAGAAAGTGACTATCACCTACTAGTTTATCTGACAGGACCAGCAGGGAGAAGCCTCTGTTCAGACCCAACACGGATCCAACATAATGAGCAATCAAACAGCAAAGCACGTAGTAAATCACAAAAAACGCAACAACGGTTTCTGGAGTACGTATCAACTTTAGCCCAGATTAGATGCTCGTAGGCATCATTGCAAAAGGGTGAAGACAAAAAAGACTTGATTCCGGATGGCTTGCAAAAACAAACTAGAAGTTAGGGTCATCGAAAATTTTGTCCGATTTGGATTGAGTCTTAGTTATAGACTTCCATAATAATAAAATGTATCTGGTATTTTAACTTTCACAAGTGTGTCATAAAATGTATCGGGTGTTTTACTTTCACTAGTGTGTCATAAAGTGTACGCCGGCCACGTATCCTGATCTAACCGTACAACTTCAAATAAAGGAGGGTTAGAGCATCTCCAACCCCTTTGTTATTTTTGTTTGCTATTCTTTCAAATGACAAATATGCTATCCACATTTAGCATCTCATTCCATGAGCATCTCCAACCCGTTTGCTATATGATGTGCTATATTAAAATTTTTTTCATATTTTATTACTATGTAATAATTATTTTAAAATTCAAATAACATCGTTGCAATGGCTATATTGTAACGGTTGTATTTATAACGGCTATTTTTCAATGTTATATTTCTAACGACTATTTCTCAATGGATGTATTTCCAACGGCTAATTTTCAATGACTATTTTGCAACGGAACAATGATAATGTACCGAGAATCGGGAATAAGAAACCGGATAACATTTGCTACTAGTAGCACACCGAGAGCTCCATATAGCAAATGGCTAAAAGTAGCAATCCTAATAGCAAACCGGTTGGAGATGATTTTTGCTCTAGATTTGCTAAATAATAGGATAGCACATCATATAGCTAATGGCTTGGAGATGCTCTTTTAGCCATTACCTATATGGTGTGATATCCTATTATTTAGCAAATTTAGAGCAAAAATCATCTCTAACTGGTTTGCTATTAATATTGCTACTTTTGGCCATTTGCTATATGGAGCTCTCGGTGTGCTACTAGTAGCAAATGCTATCCGGTTTGCTATCCCCAATTTCTGCTACTTTATTGTCGTTTCTGTTGCAAAATAGTTGTTGAAAATTAACCGTTGGAAATACAACCATTGAAAAATAGTCTTCAGAAATATAACCATTGAAAAATAGCCGTTAGAAATAAAAACATCACAATACAGCCATTGCAACAATGTTATTTGAATTTTAAAATAATTATTATATATTAATAAAATATAAATTTTTTTAATATAGCACATCATATAGCAAACGGGTTGGAGATGTTCATAGAATGAGATGCTAAATGTGGATAGCATATTTGCTATTTGAAAGAATAGCAAACTAAAAATAGCAAACGGGTTGGAGATGCTCTTAGAAGATTGGTGGAAAATAATACGAACTTATAAGAAAAAGGAGAAGAAGAAAAAGGATGGCGCGTGTTTCGATACATGAACCGTGACACTGCTGACATCCATCTTCATTGGCCAGTTCCCGATTCCGCTGTTCTCTCCAGCATGTATTCACACTAGCTACTCTCTGGTGACTGGACCCAGGGTATCCCGTGGCCCACCCGGCATATCCAGTGGGTGGGCTCCTAAGAAATGTTGTTGTTGTTGTATGTAGTGTTAGGTTGAGACCATGCAACTTGTAGTCATAACAATAAGAATTAAAAATTATAAAGAGTATATAAGATTCAAAAATCTTCATTACTCTCTTTACTTCGGGCTCGGGCCCGTCAAATTCGGAAACTCCTCCGCTCATATTGTAACTGCATCAGTTATATATACAGGCCTGTTTTCAATCAAAATCCAAACTAAAGGTGTAGACGAAGGTTTTGCACAAGAGAGAGAGTTGCGCCGCGCCGCCACAGATGGCAACTGTAGGGACGACAAGGAGAGAGACCCAATGGCGAGGACTCAGGTGTACAACGTGACGTTCGAGGAAGACGTGATCACCAGCACCATGACGTCCTCCGGCAAGGCCGTGGAGGACTGGCTCGACGAGGTCCTCTCCGTCCATCATCGGCGGCTTCACAAGCTCGTCGTCGGGCTCAACGTCGAGTGGCGCCCCAGCTACTCCGCCGACCAGAACCCTATCGCCGTTCTACAGCTCTGCATCGGCCGCTGCTGCCTCATCTTCCAGGTCATCCACGCTGACTACTTCCCCGACAAGCTGGAAGATTTCCTCGACGATTCTGATTACCGCTTCATCTGCGTTGGCGTGGAGGGTGATGCCGGCAGACTTTGGAAGGACTGGCAGCTAAAGGTGGCCAAAATGGTGGACCTGGCCGAGCTCGCGGCGGAGGAGATGGATCGCCCGAGCCTCTACCGCGAGGGGCTGAAGGACATCACGAGCGCCATGATGGGTGCCAACTTGGAGAATCCTTACGGGGTGAGGACGAGCAACTGGGACGCGTACAATCTCTCTGGCGAGCATATCAGCTATGCGTGCATCGACGCCTTCATCTCCTTCGAGGTCGGCCACAAGCTGCTCTCTGGCGACTACTGATCTTACCACCAAGTTTGCAGATCGGCTGTCGTCGATCATCCCGACATATGGAATTCGTAGGTGCATCGCTCAAGTTCTAGCTTTTGTGCTTGTGCGCCCAATCTCTCATAACTTTTTTTAGGAAACACTATATCTTGCTTTTAAAAACATGCAGGTTATTTCACATGCATCGAGGTCTTTCACATTCATGTTAGTTGTCCATGCATGCTACGCCCCAAACATGATCAACGAGCCTTAAACATGATGATCTCTCAACAAAAAACAAAACACGTAACTTCAGCAAACATGATCGAGGTCTTTCACATGTATGTTAGACGTACATATGCTACGTCCCAAACATGTATTCCAAGAATAGAATAATATTTCCTACCATATATATATATTTCTATATTTATCATATTCT
Organism: Tuctoria greenei; assembly: GCA_036927565.1. Taxonomy (NCBI): domain Eukaryota; kingdom Viridiplantae; phylum Streptophyta; class Magnoliopsida; order Poales; family Poaceae; genus Tuctoria; species Tuctoria greenei. Next base: position 8,818,331 of record JAYESD010000010.1, on the reverse strand, counting down.
CTACCATGCATGTGTGTATGCTCTCAACCTACAGTATATGGTAGTTTAACTACCACACTAATGAAGAATATTATCCTGTCATCAATAGAGATAACAAATTTGAAGACAAGGATGTTCCCTCGACGGTACGAGGATAGAATGTGGACTATCATCGTCTAATAAGCACACAGCTCTCACTACGTACGTACGTGGTTCATCAAATTAATCGATCGCATGCCACCATTATGTATCGCTGTACTCGTCTTTTGAAGAAACAACATGCGTAGGCACTAGCCGCTACGTGTTCTAATTTTAGGAACAAATGAACACACTTGTGAAAACACTTGCAATAACCGAGAGGAGCCGAACCGCGGTTTGGAGTAACTCTGACTGACGATTCAAAAGCCCAATATTTGAAGCGTCCGATCATCTCCACTCACGCGCTTAGACGACGACCTACTATAAAGGCACACCTTCCTCTTCTTCTCCGCCGCACCTCTCGATCGATTTTAGCCTCCAAACTTCTCCTCTTGCTTCTCCCCCGCACCACCGTCGACCACCTCTCTCTCTTTTTTCGCACCTCCATCGCCGCACAAATGGGTAGCCCCGCACCGAAGCGCTCCAGGTCATCAACGTCCTCCAAACCTCCGTCTCCGTTTCCATCGCCGCCAAGGCCGGTGGAACTGGAGGCAGCGCCCACACCTCCTCCACTCACGTCTCCGCCCGTGGTGCCCACACCTCTTCCGTCCGGCTATGATGAGACTGTCTGCCTCATGGAGGAAAGCATCGACAAACTCGACGGCATGCTTAAGGACGTCACCGGCAGCCTGTTCGCCGCCCACGTGCAAGCAAAAGTGCTTGACAAAATGGCGCAGTATGTATTTCACAATACATCTCACTCCTGTTGCCGACTGGGACTTGGTGTCCTTCCCCACCACGCCAGCATGGACTCCGTCGGCTAATTCATCTTCAGGTTAGGCTTTGTTGCCGCTCGTCTCGACTGCCTCTACGAGACGATCGGTGAGGAGGCCGGGGAGGGGTTTCGCGAGCAACTCGTGGAGGCTGTCAGCCGGAAGAAGTTTCATATGGTGTTGGAGGATGCTCCGCTGGCGTTTGCAGTGGAGGTGGAGGCGGAGGCGCCGGCGGCGGATGCGGAGGCGGCGGCGGAGGTGGACAAGTCCTCCTCCGAGTAGAGTAGGATGAGTAGTAGTTTTTTCTTTTTTTTTTCTATGTGTTTTTTCTTGTTTGTCGTATATGTGTTGTTTTTATGTTAATGAAAAATGTCTTTTATTTTATGTTCATGAACAATGTGTCCTACTCCAGTACATGCACTAACGAAAAACTCCTCCTTTTATCGAAAAACATCGCATATGGAAAATTAACACATTAGTAATATTATACTGTATCTAATAAATACTCCCTCCTTACTCTTTTATTTGACGTTTTGGACAAAGCATTGAACTAACATTAGTAGGCCGTGACCACCCCCACCCACCGGCCTGGCCCTAGGCAGTAGTCCACAAATTTTCTGCAACCCTGCCGCACAGCATCGCACGTGCACCCCCGCCTTGCACGCCGTCCGATCAAAATCGCATAATCGTGGGAGCGGGACACGCGGGATTTCCATCTTTCGGTGTCCAGACAACAAACCCAGTGTGAAGCGAAGGGTCTCAGCGGGATTTCCATGGGACGGCGTGCGGGGCGGGGGCGCACACGTGATGTTGTGCGGCAGGGCCGCAGAAAATTTATTTTTGCCCGCCTAGGCCCAGAGCCGAGCCTGCCTTTAAGACCATCCGCAGTGGTTCACGGTAAAGCTTTAGGCTGTGTTTGGGAGCACAGTTTTTCAATACTAATGTTTTGGAAACCACAATTTTTAAAATGACATGGCAATACCAAAGTACGTATTTCAGTAGCACAGTTTTGTAATACCACGATTTTGCAATACATAGGACTGTTCGGTTGACAAACACCATTCTGTAAAAAATACCATAGTAATCTCAAATACCACGGTATTGCTAATTTCTCTAAAACTACAAAAATACTGTGTTCCCAAACACCAAAATCAAATTCTCTGCGGCCCTTCCGCGCAGCCGTCTCTGTGCGACCCTGCCCAGATGGTTGTCACATACGTTCATGCTCCAAATCTTACAGCCAAGGGTGCACTGCACAGTTCCCACGACTGTACCACCCTGCCCTGATGATTTCCACGTACGCGAGCGAACCGAATCTTGCAGTGCGCATGGGCACACGAACTCCACGTCCGAACTTTGCTTAGCGATCCGAATAACTCAGCGCTCGGCGTGCACGATCCATCATCATGTGCACGAATAATATTATGAAATTATCAACTTTGATGATTCAATAATCCAATCAAGTTTCATCCAACCTACCAACAAAAGGTTGGATCGTCCAGTCCATCCAACCAAACGTTAATTTGGATGATCCAGAACATAAAGAAATGGATGATCTATCTCCATTCAAACTTCGACATCAAACCAAACGCAATTGATGACTGAGCACTTTGTCACATGTCGCTAGAGTGCATGCACAAATGACAAATACATGGCCTCAATGCCGGGTTTAGGGTGCATCGTGGACTAACCACATGACCTGACCAAACACTCACGTAATTACCATAAACCTGCAAGAGCAACCATCTGGCGGCATCCACCAACGCATCCTGGCCCTGCGAAAGGATGACGAGCAACTGCAGGCGAACACGTTGCAGCAGCGGCGCAATGGAAAATGGTGGCAGCGGACGGCGACGTACCTGGATGTTGGCATAGTCGACCTCGCACATCTTCCGCGGGTCGTTCACCTTCTGCGGCGAGCTGAACCACACTGGCAGGAACTCCTCAGTTTCGCAGTCGAAGCATGACTTGGAGAAATGGGCCACCAACGCATCCCGACCCTGCGAAAGGATGACGAGCAGCGGCAGGTGAACACCATGCAGCGGCGGCGCAATGGAAAACGGTAGCAGCGGACGGCGACGTACCATGATGTTCGCGTAGTCGACCTCGCACATCTTCCGCGAGTTGTTCACCTTCCAACGGAACCCATGCAGGTGCTTCATCCACAGCCGGAACGCCGCATCTGGCGATGTGACGTTGACAAAGCAGTAGCCCTTGTTGGCCTCGGACCATGGAAAATGCAACAAACAAGGTTAAGTATCAATCAGTAAAAGATCGGAGCTTGATTACTATAATCATATATTTCAAAGCATAGGCTTGGTACTTGAAGTCAAATGGAACATGAGTAAAATCGTAAAACCGACTTGACGCGGCCCACTACAATTTTTGCGTTCTCCTCAATGCAGTGCTGATCAATGATGTTCATTACTTTTTGCCTGCTGTGGAAAACGATGTAAAACATCTGGTATTAACGCATCAACAAATATGAGGGGAGAATACCAACGCACAGATTTAAAAGTATGTTGTGGATCATCAGCATCGTCAGTCCAGACGCAGGGTCGAAGCGGCGCCGTGGCCGCCGCGAACTCGA